>CM062530.1:44179662-45429662 GCA_031439595.1 Pterocarpus santalinus | reverse complement strand
GATTAATCTCATTTAAATCTAAGATCCAATTAGCATCGTTGTATCCTTCTAATAAAGTAGGGAATCCAGTATACTTCATACCATAATTTCTGGTACCTCTCAAATATTTCATCAGTCTAACCAATGCAGCCCAATAATCATTGTTGGGACTATGTGTAAATTGTACCACCCTCCCAGGTATAGTACTATACTTAAGTCATAGTACTATACGTAGGGGTTGTTACCGTTGTAGGGACAAACCTTGTCTAACAGCAACTTTAACTACTTTCTAATCTTAGTCAACTTTGTTCACGGTTGACTAGCTTCACTATTTGCTGAGTTATCTACAGATAACACGGAACAAACGCACGGGTGACAATTACAAATTCCCAATAAGATTCCTTAAACTACCACATATAGTATCATTGTCATTATCTCCAGCTGCTTCGATTTATTATGAAAAAGTGAGCATACATGCATGCCACATAAACTTTTCAGTTTTATAAAGTTCTAAAATATCCTTTCAAAGCAGGTTAATTTTATCCACATATTTGAATCATGATGGCAATAACATGATAAACTCCTAATCCATAATTTGAATAGCAATCATAGTTTTTTTTTTCCAGATATAATAATTTCAGCATACTAAGAAAATTGGAATATATATATGTAAATGCACTTATGCTTTCTTTACTTTCTTTACTTGATACACCTAGATGTTACGTATCACCATCCCTAGGATGTCGATTGTGTCTTTAATCTTTACTACCATTGGATAGCCTAATTCAGGAATGAGCTCAACTCATGACCATCGTCACACAGTACTGACTCGCAACGAGACCCATGTGCCACTAAATTAGAGGGACTCAACTGGCCAACTGCTTCCAATATAGAGGAACCCAATTGTTTTAGTTGCCTTCACCGAGAGGGACCTAAATAACTGCCTTCAAATAAAGGGATCTCATCTTGTCTTTCATAACTTATATAATTATGGTCAATTTAACTTAGATAACATATGTCTTTGTATGTGTAACACATCATGTACACAAAGTCTGCCAGAATTTTGGCAACATAACGGATCAAATCCGCTTCCCACAAATGGTATTTCTTTAATTCAGATTGTCAGTCAAGACACCAGAGTCAATATACAACATTAACATTTTAGTACCAATATAGTATTGCAACATTTAAACTTGAGATATAGGCTATTCACCCATTAGAGTGCTAAACAACCAATTTGGTAATTGTACCTAAATTCCTCAATTCTGCCCTATTTTGTAAATTATGTCATAAATTCATCTTAGCTTATTTGGACCTGAAATTTTAGTATGATATAGAATTATGTGTCTATGTTTAGTTCTCTTTAGTTCCATTAAGTTTTGATGAGTACACATTGAGTTATTAAGCTTTTACTCTATGCTACCCTGATGAGGGGTAGGTTTAGGAACTTAAATGTTAAAATCTACCAAAATTCCAATTCTTACTCATTTTATCTGAAATTTAGTCTAAATGAAACCTCTGAACCATCTTTCATTCCCCATAAGTTTCATATTGAAAGAGTAAGCATAGCCTAAGTTATGGACTCTTAATTCGAGTTGAAAGGAGTTATCCTATTTCACCCATACAGAGTTTTAGGCCAAGTTTGAGGAATTACTGAAAGTAACTCAGATGGAATTTAAATCTAAAATTTTTATAGCATGTTATTATATATGTTATTTAAAAAATTTTGTTGCACTCGATTTAAAGTTATATAGGGCGAGTTATGCCTTTCACAACCCAATCTAGTTAGGACCAAAGGCAGAGTACTAGGGTTAACTTCAAAAATTCATATCTCACTCAATACAAATCCAATGGCCTTATAATTTCTATGATTGGAAAGCCCTAGATGTTTAGTTTCATTTAAAATTGTTTCATCAAATTTTGATGGTGGTAGGTAAAGCAATATACTTCATAGTACAGACACCTTTAGGATTTTTAATCTAAACAATTTTGTTTTGCTACCCTTTTAGCTTTTCACTCGATTTCCTATCCAAACCCATCATCCAAATGTTAATCCGGCCACAAAAACTCATATGAACTCAGCATATCATCAAACAAGTGAGTGGATATGAAATTCTAAATAGCCACAAGACCACAAATAACAAGTAAAGATGTTGAATCCTACCTCAAAATTGATATTCAAGCTAGCTAGATTCAAGTTCTTAATGAAGGAAGTGGGTGGCACTTGGAGATGGAAGGAAGATGAGGTGAAGTAGAAGAAGAATGAAGAGACAGCTTCAACAAATAAGGGGCGAAAAAATGAGGGAGTTACGAGGAATAATGCTAGTTTTAAAAAGCATGGTGATAAGTACATATGGTCTTTCATTGGTGGATGCATGGGTGGTTGGTTTTGGCCAAATCTTCCCCATTTTGTGGCTGTATGTGGCGCCACTTTGAGGTAGCCACTCCAATTAGGGTTCTGTTAGTATAAATTCCTATTGACTTGGCTATTGCGGTATGGAATATTGAAATTCAACCGATTTGTTTTAAACTTGCAAAACATTGCTGGTATCCGTCTCATATTTCCTACTTGATTATTCCAATTTCTCTTAGCCCAAATTTCTATATAATTTATTTCTAATTATTCTTATTTTTCTAATGCCACTGAATACATTGGTTAGTGGTACAAATCAGGTGCACTGTGCATTGGGATGTTATATATACCTACTCAATCTACACACAACATATGCTATGTCAAGTTAAGTAAAGTTCATCAAGTGTAGCAAACTCCCAATAATTTGTGCATACTCAAACTGGGCAGCAGGGTCTCCTCTATTCTTTTTTAACTGAGAGTTAGCATCTTAAGGATTACTTATAAATTTGACATCAAAATGTCCAAATTTCTTTAGAAGCTTCTCAACATAGCATTCTTGTGACAGTATTATACTATCACACTTCCTAGTGACTTTAACTCCCAGAATCATGCTTGCTTCACCCATGTCTTTCATATCAAAATTTGAAGTAGGAAAACTCTTTGTTTTAATCACAACATCAATGCTAGTACCAAAAATGAGCATATCATCAACATAGAGGCATATAATCCACATTCATCATCAATTAATTTAGTATACACACATTTATGTACTTCAAACGAAGAAAGGCCATATGAAATTAACACTTGGTCATGGTTTTCATGTCATTGTTTAGGTGCTTGTTTCAACCTATATAAAGATTTAAGTAATTTATATACTTTATTGTCTTGACCCAGTTCTATACATCCTTTAGGTTGTGTCATATATATTTCTTCTTCTAAATCACCATTTAAAAAGGTTGTTTTAATATCTATTTGATGGATTATTAATTTATGAATTGATGCCAAAGCAATGATAACACGTCTAGATGCCATTATTGTTACTGGGGCAAATGCATCAAAATAATCTATATGTTGTTTTTGACTAAAACCTTTGGCCACTAGAATTGCCTTATATTTTTCTAATGTTCCAGGGGATTATACTTTCTTTCAAATATCCGCTTACATCCTATAGACTTCGCTCCTAGAGGTAGATCTACTAAAACCCATGCGTTACATTTTTTGATTGAGTCAATTTCTAATTTAATAGCATCTTTCTAGAATTGGGCTCTAGGTGAATTAAAATCTTCAGAAAAGGTTACAGGATCATTTCTTGTAACATATATGTAAAAATCATTTTCAATTTCTTTGTCTTTTACTTCTTAAATCTTCACATGTGTTAACACAAATATTTTGAGATGGAGCATTCGAAATTTTTTCTAATTTTAATGGATAAATATGTTCAAAGAATTCTACATTTTTTATTTCAATTATTGAGTTATAATCAAGAACCCTACTATTTAAAACTAAAAACCTATATATAGCACTATGTTCTGCATGCCCAATAAACATGCAATCTGATGTCCTAGATCCTATTTTCTTTCCCTTAGGTTCAGGAAACATTACTTTTGCCAAGCACCCCACACTTTAAAATAATTTAATTTTGGTTTATATCCTTTCCATAATTCAGAGGGAGTTTTATTTATTTTCTTGTAGGGAATTCTAGTTTGTATATGATATGCTGTTTGTAACATCCTTAATTTTTCTTCGTGCTAAATTACCTCTGTAACCTTGAGTAATTAGGTACTAAATGAGGAATTAAAAGATTAACGCTTAATTAAAGAATCTATGTGGCAAGTTTGAAGAAAAAGTTAAGAAAATGCTTAATTAAAATTAGAGAATCTTTAATTAAGTAAGTTAAGCTCTTAATGACTTAATTAAGTACTAATCGCTAATAACTAACTTAATCGAGTGTAATTAAGGATAATTGAGCTTAATTATAAGTTCTTGTGTGTTAATCACTAATTCTTGCTTAATCAAGTTAATTAAGTTGCAAGAGCACTTAATCATTAAAATTCAAAGTATGTTAACTAGATAATAAAGTAAAGAATGATGTTATTAAAGCAAAAGGCATGAGATAAGAGTATTTTTTGTAAGAGTTAGTACATGATTTGTCCCTCCATCATCCACTTTGTCCCCCTTAATCCCTGATTAACACAAGATAACACCAAATAACACAAAAATATCTCCCCCCATGCCTTAATAACCTACGGCCAACACACATGCACATATACACACAAACTTATTTTCATTTTCACACTTTTATTCTCTCTCTAAACTCTCAAACTCTCCAACTTCTCTCTACATTCTCTCTGTTTCTTCTTCTTCATCTTCTCTATTCTCCACCTTCATAACCAAACCTTCTTCAGTTAGCCCTTCAAAGACCACATCTTTTGGTCTTTGAAGAAAAGATTCAAACATTATAAGACTCGTTTTTATCAAGAACTCAGGAGCTTCCATCTTCATCATTCAATCGCCACCACCATCATCAAAGGAAGAGTCTTCTTCATCTTCTTCTTCTCCTTCAAGGACACCACTTTTTGCCTTAGGTAGCGATCCTTATCCTTCTCTTTTATTTGCTTAAGAAAACTTGAAACTTGGCTCTCACTATGGCCAAGATTTTCAAGTGAGAACTTGATAAAGTTTCTTGTTTTGGAAAAGAAAAAGTTTGCTTCTTGAACATTGGTCATGAGTTACTCTTGCTTATTGAATGTTTCTTTCTTTAAGTGCTTTAAAATATCCATTTTTCCTTCTTGATACATGAGTTTCTTGATGTTTTCTTGTGGATTGTTGAAAACAAATGATGTTTTTGGTGGTATTTGATTAAAAGATTGTTTTTTCCTCTTATAATGAGCTTATGATTGGAAAAGTTCTCATCTTTACATGTTTTTTATGACTTGACAAGACTATGAACATTCCTAAAGGCATAAAACTTTAAAAAGTTTGCTTCTTGATGTATAAAAGTGATGCTACATTCATGCTTCCTTGTAGTTTCATTTTGTTCTTTTTGAAGACAAGAGTATGTGTAAAAGTTCAAACTTTTTAGAACATGAAGCTTTTTGAAGGCATAAAAATGAGAATTTGTCATTTTATATCTTAAAAATAGAATCTCGAAGAAAAGAACTTTCATAAAGTTCAAACTCTAATAAAAAAAATGTAATCTTTAAGTCATAAAAATGTTGACTTGCAACTCTAACTTATGAAGAAAGAATCTTTTAAGCTTTAGGGCAACTTTAAGTCATAAAGTTGAAACCTTGATGGTCTTACAATGATTAAAAGTGTCAACTTTCATAAAGAATAAGACTTTTAGTCATAATAGCTAGCATCTTATATCATCTTCTTGTAAAAGTTGAATCTTTAAGACAAGAATAAAATTTTAGAGACTTATACTTTCATAAAGGATAAAAATTTATAATTGCTTTCATAAAGTATGGAACTTTGTAGTCGTAAAGGTGAAATCTTGCTATTGTAATTACTAAAGTTTGAATATTATAACTTGAGAAAATAAAAACAACTATCCCTTGATGACTAGCGAACATGGTGTTGTTGGATTCATAAGTGTGGTTATGCGTTGTTATGACCAAAAGGACTAGAGGGATCTTAAAATCCTTTGGGAACAAAAGTATGATTAGGGCCTCAGAGCATGCCGTGAACCTAGAAATCAATAAGTGCAATATCTCAAAGAAAGGAAATAATCACCTAACTTAGTTAACTTGAACAAGTATTCCATAAGACATGTACACAAGTAAAAAGTAATTTAACATAAGAACTAAGTAAATTAAAGACTACATACATTTATTTTAACTATGTGGTTCTCTCATGAGTAGACATGAAGATCCATATTATAGCTCATAAGACTTTGCACAAAGAATAACCCAATTATGATCTTCCTTTAGGGGATGAAGGTATGATGCCTTTGAGCATGAAGTATGATTAATTTGATTGAGCATTGACTCATGATGGAATGATTGTGGATGATTGGTATGATGATGTGAGATGGATATAATTGGTTGTTGGTTTAAATTTCCATATTTGGCATTTTTTGAAAGCTCTGGTCTAACCGTTATTCTGTCAGATTTCCGCCAAAATTATGGACTTAGCCATATCATTACATATCTATATGTGTCTTGTCCATGATTGCAATGCATGAAAGATGTGGTCATAACAAAAGAAAAGAAAGAATGGGATGTGACTCTTCAATCATTTCGGTAAGAGAAGTAAGAGACAGTGATCTACTAAGATTCAAAGAACATCTATGGGGGAGGCAAGGTTGACAGAGAGGACCCTCCAACTTAGAGGTAACCATTATCAGTTTAATTTGATTTGATTTAGTACTACGTGACGATGGTCATGGAATGAGCTCATATCCAAAAGCAGTCTATTTCAAAGGAAAAATAAAGAATGTTAAGCACGTACTAAGAATCAAAGTAAAGTCAAAGTGAAATCGTGGTCAAGTTAATAAGTTTGCATAAAAATGCATGCATCTATATTATCCATATGCATCTTGAATGCTTCTTCCATGTTTTAGCATGTATGTTTCTGTATGATGTTATGATTATGATGTTAAGCCTAAAAGCAACCTCTTTCGGGATTTATGTTTTCAAGATTATTAAAATTGAACTTATGCATATCCACTATTTTTATAACTAAACCCGAAGCAGCTGGGACAATGACGATGGCACAGTAGTTGTCTAGTTACAATCCTACCGAGAAATCTTGTATTTCTCACTCTTACGTTTCCGTGTCATCTTTAGACGATGCGAGCATCGGGCACGGTGGTGATATTCATTGAGTTTCATGTATGGCATTGGCGCTCTAATCCAATGCTAAGTGCCTCTATGATGTCTGCGAGTACAGCCATAAGGGTCTACATCTTCCATGGCTGTCCATTCCGAGCACCCATTATGAGCCCCTTCTTTGTCCACACCAGCCATATGACGAGGTCACCTTGCATAACATCCACCCCTACTTTCAACTGCTGAGGTACCACACCGATGGAGAGTCTAACTCGGATACCTGTCTAGCACCGACTGTTTCTTTGGATTCCAATCCTTCAGAGCCGTCCTACCTGAGCTACCATGTGGATTCTGACCTATCTGAGTCTTCCTACCCTTCAGTGATTTGCCTGACTTTTGATTCATCTTTTTTTTTTTTCTACAGCTCCTCATCACGCACTACCCCCGACACTTGGTCGTGAGCGTGTGCAAGGAAGAAGAAGTGACAATGATGTTCCCCATGGTTTCGAGAATGGTTATCTTTTGTCCGATGGTTGACTTGGATAGCACATGCAAAGCCGAGCATGAGGATAGCCCCTTTTAGGTTGTAGTTATAGGGTTATCATTTTCTTTTGGTATGTATGGGTGGATAGGATTTCTAATGTATTTTCTTTTGTGATGTATTTGGTTAGTTTTTTTTTTTTTTGTAGGGCCGACAATAGATATTGGATTCATTACCTATTATGTATGACTTGTTATTCTACTATTAACTATGTTAACCTCTTCTAGCTGTGGAATGATATTGTATTTATCTTAGATGATTAATCTTTATATTGCCTTTATTTTTTTATTGCACAGGTTGTACGAGATAATGATGTTCAATATTACACATGATTTACTCATGTTCTTATCATTCCAAAAAAAAAAGAAATTTTTACCTCTACTTTCAGTAAAAAGTAATTTCAAATGGTAATGTTAGTTTCATGAGCAAAAGTAACAACTAATAATTCCATAATATGACTTAAGTATAGTATAGGACTATTAAGGTGTTACATTGTTAATATTGCTTTTCCCCAAAGGTTGTTGGTGCATTAGAACTAATTAATAAAGCATTCATAATTTCTTTTAAAATTCTATTTTTCCTTTCTTCTCCTCTATTTAACTAAAGTGAATATGGTGTGGTCATTTCATGAATTATGCCTTCCTTTTAACAGAATCCATTAAATAAAATATATTCTCCTCCTTTATCTAATCTAACTCTTTTAATTTTCTTATTTAATTGATTTTCAACTTTAGCTTTATAAGATAAAAATGTGCCAAGGGCTTCATCTTTATTTCTTACTAAATACACCTTAGCATATCTAGAAGAATCATCTCCTAGATTAGAATGTATTAATCCAAGAAGTTATGTTTCTCTATATATAGATGGATATGATTTGTTGGTTATTTTTTATTCAGCACATATTTCACATTTATCTAGCTTTGAAGTAGTAAAGCTAGAAATTAAACCTAAATAATGTTTTTTTTTTTTTTAAATACAAGATACACTAACATGTCTTGATCTAGAATGCCACATATTCTTAAAAAGGAGAACCACCAATTTGACATTCAAGATATCAACACATTGAGGTCCTTAAAAAATATTTTATTAGCCCGTGATATCTCAATGATTAATATGTTGACAAATTAGTTCCTAAAATATCAACACCACGACAAATTAATTTTTAAAAGATGAATATGTTAATAAATTAGTCTCTAAAATATTTTTTGTTAACACTAATAAAGCCTATTGCCTATAACAGAATTCATCATTGGAGTACCACAGACTAATAAAATATCTTTTAGGGACTAATTTATTAGTTAATTAATCTTTTAAGGATCAAAATGATAGTTTTCCCTTTATAGAATTAGCCATTTATGTAGAAGAATTTGTATTTTTATTCATGACATGAGACACATTTAACATGAACAAACCACTAACATAATAACCATTTCCCACAAAAATTTCATGTTTTGATAGCATTACTCTATTTTTATCAAAAAATAACTTCAAAACTAACTTTGCCCCACACAGATGTAGACATCAAATTATGATACATTTCAAGCACATAGAGAGCATCATTTAATGAGATTATTTTTCCTTAGATAAGTTTTAAATTTATTATTCCTTTACCAGGAACAGTAATTCTTTTAGAGTCGCTTACATGCAAATTTTCCTCCTTCCCCCACATTATTTAGGAGGTAAAAGTATTTCTGTTTATACAGATATGCCTGGTAGCCCAGAGTCTACCACCCAAAATTTTTCAGAAAAATAACACTTACCTGTGTTGTTATGTGTTTGTCTTTGGGTAACTATAACATCTACCAAGTCAGAATTGTGTATATAAGTTACTTCGGGTTGTATGAAAAAATAATCCTTAAAACTGCTGAAGAATTATATTTACAAAACAAATAAAGAAAAGAAACACAAAAACAATAACACTAATAGTTTGAGGCATGTAGATTTGCAATGCCCTTAAGGATTATTCTGACGCAATAGATATCCCCAAGGTACTACAAACTCTTCTGGTACAGGATCTCAAGAGCTGGCAAGGTATTATCTTTTGTTTAAACCAAAAGAGAAAAGCAAAAAATGAAAAAAATAAAAAGTTCGGAAGCTGAGAAAAAGAGACATGCGGGTATTAGTGGTGATTTCTAAAACAAAATAGATATATAGTTAGTAAAAATGTTTCTATTGAAAAGCAATCTAAAGAGAGAAGGAAAGAATGGGATCGTGAGCTAAGTTTTTGTGAGTGCTAAAAATCTGCACAAGTGATAAGGCGAAGGATTGAACCATTGCACACTCACACGGACAACATAACAACAAAACTCACCCGCATATATAAGGCAATAACCGAATCAGTTTTGAATCATAATATCCAACGGGCAAATAGATCACATAGCCAATATTTCAAAATGCAAATTTGATAGATAGTTTACTAAGGTAACACCCAATAAGTCCAGTAGCAAATGCATATAACACATGATCATTATCATTAGAAAATGTAAAACTATATACCCGCGTAAAAGATAAGAAAATTTGAGCTTAAAATAAATAAAAATAATAGAATAATATAACAACATTGGTCAACTTGTCAACTCTTTAACCAGTGACATTAGCTTGGTGTAAGATGACCCCTTTTCCATCAAGGCCACCCTACACTTCTCGCTCATCGCCTTCACCTGTCTCTTGATCTCATCGCTACCATTCATCAGGCACGTAACACCTTTCTCCACTTCTTCCGCCAGCACTAGATCCCCACCCACCCTATAATCCAACCTAATCTCCACAGCTAACCCCAGCTCCTTAACCATTTCGAACGCGTTCAACTGTTGCTCTGCATACACTGGCCAAGTTGCAATTGGCACACCGTGCCACAGGCTCTCCAATATTGAGTTCCAACCACAATGCGACACGAAACCCCCAATTGCCTTGTGACCTAGTACCTTCGCTTGTGGGACCCATCCAGTAACCAAACCAAGCCCAGCCGTTCGTTCCAAGAACCCATTTGGCAGCACATTTTTGTAATCTCCATAGTCCGTTGGGTCCTCTAATTGGGCTTTCGGAGGGTCTCGTAAAGCCCACAAGAATCTAGCTCTAGCCCGTTCAAGCCCAACTGCGATCTGTTCCACTTGGCTAGCCCTAAGACTTCCCATGCTTCCAAAAGATAGAAACACCACAGATGACAGAGGCTGCTGATCCAGCCACTCCACGATTCTCTTGTATTGGGCCGGGTTTGGGTCCCATTGGGCTGACCCATCAAGATCAAGAATCGGCCCAATTGGGAAAACCGGCGGCAACTGCGAATCGCAATAGAGTGATTGAAGTGCATAAGGCTCAAGTTCCTGAAGCGTATTTACGACAATGCCCTTTGTCTCCCTGTACCTTCCCGCATGGTATGAAATCCACGAATACCCGTCGTTCCCCTTCACCACGATGTTGGGCAAAACGGGTCGGGGCAGCGGGTTCTTAAAACTTGGGACCGCCAACTCAGCCCTCGAGTCGACTCGGGACAGGTGGAGCGCGAAGCCGAGGAAGCTCGCCGGCGAGGTGAAGAAGAGGTAGCAAGGGACGGCGAGCTCAGCGGCGACGTCGATGACAGTGGTGGAGAACATGTCGACGAACAAGGCGGCGAGTTGAATCGGTTCGCGTGACTCAGTTGCCTCGGTTCGGGTGAGTTGGAGGAGCGCGTCTCTGACTTGGTGCTTGTGTTTCTGTATGAGGAGGGAAACGAAGGCGACGGAGGATTGGTACTGATCGGGTGCGGGCGGGTCCACGGAGGGTAGGTGGAGGAATTGGATGTTAGTGGCTGAGGAAGCGCGGGCTTGGACGTAGGTGTTGACGAGTGGTCGTTGTGGCATGGTGATGACGAGAACGGTAGCAGAGAATCGAGGGTCGTGTTTGGTTAGGAGGTTAGCGAATTCCACGGTTGGAACGAGGTTTCCGATGGCTGGGGTGCAGGTGAAGACTACCTCGAGTCTAGTCATGTTGATGACGGCGGTGTTAGTAGCTTTGGGATATGGAGGCCGATAATATTGATGGCTGGGTGGGTGTCGAGAATACTGGATTTGAGGAATAAAACAAAGATAAATTTATGTACCAATAAAAATACGATTTAATTTAAATGTAATCTTTCCACCCATTATAATTTTTAATTTTTTTACTTTTACAATCAGATTTGTATCTATTTGCATTACAAAAATTCCATATAGCATAATTTTTGGTTTTATTGTTTAAAGAAGAGGGAAAAAAAAGGCGCAGAGTCTAATATAAGATCCTAATATTGTTATTCATTACTTTTCCTTTTTTGGATTTAAATCGTTCAAATAAGACATACTTAAAGAGTCAAGTGCATAATCTCATCATTAATTAAAAAATAAATAAAATTTAATAGTTGAAAATTTTATAAGATACAAATATTAGTACGACAAATTATGCATATATAATAATATGTGCTGATAATTTTTTATATTAATAATCAAAATTAATGCTTTACTCTCTAAAATACACCTTCTAGAGACTCAAATCCACTCAGTGCTATATGCTTACAATCTTTCTTAACAAGTGTCTGAAAGCCTGCCTTCTAACATACGTATTTGCAAAGACTACATTTTATCATCACAGACGTTATTATTGCTTGATTTCAATCAGATTTGTACACTCAACTCATGACTTAGCTCCACTCATTCGAATACGTATGCACTACAATGTGTTGCCGTTATACTCGGCCATTGGATATTTTTATTTAATATTCCATGTCCTTCACGTGTTTAGAATGTTTTGGTCCCATCCTCAGCATTAACATACATCAAAGTTATTGCAAGATTGCTCTCCTCCACAAGAGAACGAAACACACTAGTTAACAGCCTCAACATAGTTTCCAACAACTTTTAACAACAAAAATAACCCTTTGATTAACTTTGTACAGTTGCAATTTTCTTTAGACTAGAACCGATAACGTCCAATTTCTTGTTATTTGGCAACGTAAGTTAAAAGGAACATAGCTCTAATAGCCTTGAAACAAATTTCATGTCAGTAAAATTGCCATGGGCATTCACTATTTTCCTGTTTTCATCTCAAATGCAAATAAACAAAAAAAAGGAAGGGGGGAATAAATAATTTGCCATAATTTTGATTTTGTAAGTTTCCCTAAACTTGTGTACAAACAAAAATGTCAGTTGAGAAATCTTGTAATTGAACCTCTTATGGTTCATATCTTGTACACAGGTACAATTCCAAGGAGATAAAAGCACTTTCTCATCACAGTTGCCGTTGCTTCACATAGCAAGAGTCTACTACTTTCCTCAGGCGACCCAACAACCTGCCAAGAGCAAGAGGTTTTATTAGATGACTTGAATATCTAAACATTATTCTTTCACTTCATCAGAAGTAATATATGAGAAAATTATGTGGATAAAGCAAAGATTTCATCTGGCAACCCAAAAATGTACTCTGCAGAATAATAACTAGAAAGATACTTAGTATCCTAACTTCAACATTTGTTACCGCAAATACTACAAATCTTCAACTTGACAGCTTTATGCATATCTCATCACTAGGAATAGCGAGGGCATAGAAATTTAAATATATAGTATAAGTTGATGCCTTTAGAAGTATACCTGACAATTAGAATAAAATTTTTTTGTAAAGATTTCTGACAAATTATAGAGATATTCACACAACACATTGGGCAATAAATTGGTGCATGCCTCCTCAACAACCTGAAAAACAAACAGTACAAAACCACGAGTATAAGTATGTTTTTAGGTATACCCATTTTATATCAAAGTCCTTTGTCAAAGAAAATAGAGCTCCAGTAACAAAGTTATAAATATTAGTACAGTATGCAAAGGTCTAAAGTTCAAGACTAGCATATACTATTCGCATGTCCTACCTCAGAAAATTGCAGCAAATGAAGCCCCAGTGCACGCTCATCTTCATGATCCAACACTATTTTAGCATTCTGTCACAAGAAGTTGATAAACATAAAATAGAGAGTAAGAGATATGCACAAGTTGATATTTAGCTTACTGACTATATATAAACGTTAATGAAAACTCAATCATATCAGTATCACAATTAAAATAGAGTGCTGAATTGAAGTGTACAAGTCAACCACGGCAGAGTGCAAACCTAGGCACAACTCTTATATTTGTATCTTATATGGTAAAACTAAACAACAACAACAACCAAGCCTTTTCACATTAGTTGGGATAATTGTAAAACTAAACATATGAAACAAAAATAATTAAATTAATTATTAGTTTTTTTTTATTAATAGAACAAATTACATGTAAATATTTAATAAACTGGTAAATCTTCAGCCCAGGAAGAATAAACTTACTCTCTTTACTTCTTCTATGTCTTTACCAGATTTCCTGATGATTGAACAGATCCTAGCATGTGCATAAAGCAAATAAACAGCAGTATTGCCCTGTTTCACAAGTTTGAGGACGTAGGACATAAATAATTTTAGATCAGTTAGTTTTGGCAGGAATGAAGAAAGAGTTTAACACTTGCTAACAGGAGTTTCATAGACATATAGCTGCTTGGAAAACAATTGTTAGTAGGATGCAAACTGTTGTTAGAAAATGACAAAGATCCTTTAAAGTAAGGGTTGCACTTTAGAGAGTCAGCCACAAGTGAGAACTACAGAAGAGAAAATCAAATGGTTTGTTATCCATGTGCTAATATTTTATCAAAATTTGAAACAGTTATTTTTTCATCAACGGTTATCAACAACACGTTATTCTTGAAAGTTACCTGCGGATCTTTGTTAAGGGGCAAAAATCAAGAGGGAACAGGGTCCATAGATAACAGTCACCAAATCTAATAGCTTTTTTACTATAACTTCACAAGCAAACATTCAAAATTTGCATAGAGTTTTGGCACCTTATCATTAAGCATCTGATCAAAGTTGAATATGTAATTCGTTAATCTATTGTTCTTCAAGTCAGCATACCTGTAAACACAAATTAAAGACACGAAAATAAGGGGCTACAAGTCAACAACTCATTTAGCATTCCCATTGCAAACATAAGCTAAATGCAAGTGAAAGATTAGTCAGGTCAAAGCAAAACCATAACAGTGGAGCAGAAATATAACACCAGGTTGGGCTTTCAGGAGGACAAATGACAAAACGATAGCCACCTGATATGCTTTACTTTTGTTGTGATTTATCTATTTATCAGTTAGCACCAGCAAGCAGAAACCTCAAGAGTTTAAATTAGTATATGTCAACAGGATTCAGAGCATTAGCTCAAAATTTAGTGCATCCCACATATAACAATTTTAAAAATTCAGTCCACAGCAATATGCTAGCAGATACATTTGTCTCCAAATTAACACAAGAAAATATGGCTACAAATAAGCAAACTACAACATTGTATGACGGGACACAATGTTGATTTGTAATATAAAGAGAGGGAATAATCAGAGTGAGATGAGCTTACTTAACAGCACCATAACCAACTGCCTCTGATGTTTTCTCAACCTCCTCCTCAGGCCATTCTTTAGCTGTATCTGAAAGAACACAAGATTTGGAAGGTTAAATATCTGGTGTGTGGGATCTGACTAAATGAGATTAAAATAGAGGCATTCATTCATAGAACTTAAGCAGAAATTCATGCCACGAATGCTTGCATTGCATGCAGATACTGATAAGGAAGAAGTAAAAACTGCACTAGGCAACTGGTACTCTACCACGTTCAAGAAGGGCAGTTTTACTGCGACTCTTGGCTTCATCAAGCAAATCAACCAATCTAACAACCTCGGTGTTGCGAGTCCGAAATCGTTTTCCATCTTCCCCAAGAACAAGACCAAAACCTACATGAGTAGCTTTTGGGTATGAACTATCATCAGTTGGAAGCCAACCTGCACGCTTAGCGGCCTGAAATAAAAATTGAAGAGGATGTATAACACTTTAACCCATTGGATCATTGGCAGTAGTGCTAGCAATACCATGATCAATGATTTTCTCATTTTAAAAATTGATAATGGGAATTAAAAAAAAAAAAGAGGGAAAAAAGGCCACCGGGGTTGAACATAACATATTTAATGATGAAATCAGCAAAACACAAACAAGTTGATAAACAAGACTACCTTCTTACCAGCAAAAGCATGCGATATCATAAGATAGAGTAACCATAGGAATGAACATAATCACTTGTGATATACCTTAAATACCATATCAAAGTGTTGCTGCTGCCCAACATCTGTAACGTATATAATCCACTCAGCTTTTTCTTCATTTATCCGATACCTACATGATACAAATAACAGCGATAACCAAAACAGTATAGGCTCCTCAGTCAATATATTTCCAGTTCTGCACAAGGATAAATAGCAGTAGTTATCCCCAATTTTACATGAAACATCCAAGATAAATAAATTTTGACATAGTAATTGATAATAAAATTTGACCACTCGAGAATCAGCATCCGTAACAGGTTTTCAAAAGTATGTCCGAATCCAAAATACTAAAAGGACAGGAACGGACCAAAGTGCTGCTAGATCAGTTGAAGCATAGTTGTAGCCACCATCACTCTTCACAACAATAAGTGGTATGCTTACATCCTCGAGAAATATCACACGAGCACCCTCACTTTCTTCAATCATTCCTTTTTTGTTCAATTCCTCCAAAACCCCAGGGATATATGGATTATAGAAGCTCTCTCCCTGTGACCAAATATATCATCATTCAGTAAATATAACTACAAAAGAAAATGTTATATTTACTGATTTAAGTAAAAAGATATTTAATTACTTCAACATAAACTCAATATATTATTGATTCATTGCTACATGGCATAATGACAGTCAGCTGACTCAGGTCATAAAAAATGCCCATGCTAGTATATTGATAGTAGAACAGAACTAATCCAATGGGGATTAGCCTGGTCATGCAAGGAAAAAAAAAAAAAAAAAAGAATATAGTTTCTGAGCACTATAGCAGCTCAATCTCTCCCAAGCCTATTCCAATATTCAGCCTAACTAACTTTCCCATATTCCCTTCCTTTACATGCTACCCACACACACACACACATTCTGTTACTACCTCACCTCATAGCACACAACACAACTCACAGCTTTCACATTCTCTCACTCATACTTTAGCAATCACAATGAGGGCCTATTATGCTTGGCCCAATTCTCTTTGGTTCGTACCAATTACCCTCAACAAATTTATTAAAAAAGGAGCCTAGAACCTTTACCTTTTCCTCCAATTGAACTCCGAGGCGTTCATAGACCCTGTGGAATTCAGTTCTACTTATTTCACAAATTTGTTTCCATGCCTTGCGATACCTGTCTTCCCCACCCTGAAATCAAAATATATACATATATAAAATATAAAATTCAAAAGCAGGTTCCCCAAGACCTCATGAATAAAGAAAACAGAAAAGATAAAGACCTTTACCTGAAGCCGGACGACAGCCTGTTGTGCCCTCTGCTTAAATTCAGGATCACTGTCAAATCTCACTTTTGAGGCCTTATAGAATGCCTAAAAATGCACCAGCTCAAAGGAGTTTCAAAATCACTAATAATAATTCACTTATCTAGTGAAGCAAAATATTCATCATCAAATATATATGTGTGACAAAAACCGTAAAGAGAAAACAGGTGACAGTTAATGAGAATATTATCCGTCAAGACCTATATGCATTTCAATTTCCAGATTGAATTCTCATTTGCAAGAATTGATAAAGAGAAATATTAATAAACAAACATAAACCAAACAATTACTTCACTTCACCCTTTAACTTCTTTCTACTTTAAAGGACAAGGGGAAAAAGTGACAACAGAAGTATATACCTGGTTTCAAACAGCAAATATATTAGGTTATATGTTTATTCACCAGCAAAGCATAAAACAGCTATGTGCAGCACCTTATGCAGAGAGAACCAAGCGCTTTTATTTAAGGCCTTTGCTCGTGTGAAAGTTTAATGGCATTTATGGCAAATTAACAGCAAAAAGTACTTGGAATGCACAGTTTTCACTTCCATGCATGAAATTAATTAAATTATAATGAGCATGCAGCAAATAAACTAAAACAATGTCTGTAAGATCTGAAAGGAAGATACCAACAAAACAACATATGATTAAAAACCGAAATAAGAAAAACTGGAATAAAGTACATTTTAATATATTTTCTCACCTGAAGATCTCCAATGGCTGCTTCATTGACATCTTCTGGGTTTGGAAATTTTTCAAAGAGGAATTCAATCAGCATCCCAAACTGCAAAACAAATGCATGGACTTTGAGCCATAGGGTACCAACAACAAAATGAGAACTTTCCCAATGGAATATTTTATAATTCAAGCAAATATGTCATAACGATATCTCCATGACAAATCAATCAATGGACATTGCTAATTTAGTGACAAATTGAAATAATTCAATGTCTAGACTTTTTTCAGAGAGAGGATAGAGCAGTCTCTTAGGTAACTGTAAGGCTACACAACAAAGAAGAATAACAGATAACACACATAATACCTCATTCCTCCTAATTTTCTTGATCATGAAGAAGACAGATAGAAAAGCAACTTACATCAGTTAGACAGTTAGAAAAGCAACTTACATCAGTTAGACAGTTAGAAAAGTAACTTATATCAGTTATTGTCCCAAATATAATTATTAATTAGTTCCCAAGCCCCCAGGTAAATGCTAATGAACATAAGCTTGTCAAGTTAAATGATTGTTGCAAATGATTACCCAAAACCATGAGGCATATGAAGAAACCCAGCTTGGACAGCATATAGCAAAGATCTATTCACAAGTAAACATGCACTATTTTCAACTTGATGCCACAAAATAGCACAAGTTTTGAAGTTAAATCTACCTGTGTTCCCCAGTCACCAACATGATTTCGGCGGAGAACTTCTACATGTGAAAATTCAAGCATACGAGCTAACGTGTCCCCAATAATGGTAGATCTCAGGTGGCCAACATGCATTTCCTTTGCTATATTAGGTGAGGAAAAATCAACCACAGCCCTCTTGAGTGGAAGCCGTGGTGCCCATGTATCAATACCATTAATTAGCATCCTTTGTAAGCTCTGCAGGACAATTTTTTTCTGTTAATTTCTATAGAGCCCTTGAATAAGCTTAGTAACCCATACAAAGTGAAAACCTTAAGTTTCTAAAATAGCGACTTCCGATCAACTCAAAGGGAAATACAGCCCCAACCCCCCAAAAAAGGGAAAAAATGGACTTAGGCACAAGGTACATAGTATTTTTAATTTAAAATTAGAAGGTAGAAAATGCAATCACCTGTGCTATCCAATTCCTTGATAAGACAACATTCACAAATCCAGGACCAGCTACAGAGCATGACTCTACCATATCAGATAGGGGAAGATTGTTCATGATGGCCTACAAACATTATCGTTTGACATTGACAAATCAAAATCTTATTCCAAAATCAATAATTCATAAACGAATCTAAAAGAAAATACATGCTGGTGGAGGGGAAAAAAGTAAAAGAAATATTGCTGATTATACCTGTCCAATAGAAGGGGGACCCTTAAATGTTGTCTGCTTTCCTTTTATCTTAGACCACAGACCCATTGCATTATTACTACAAAGAAAAAAAATTCTTTGGTTAGCTTTAAAAAGGATCCTGAAGTAATTAATTTGCAAGTATGCCAACTTGCAGTCTTTTGTTTATAATGCCATTACAGCCTCATGTAACCGGGAAAAAAAAAAAAAAAGAAGTTTAACTCACCATTGATAATCACCAAATTTTACGCCAGATTTTGCAATGCAAGCTTCAACTAACGGCACTACATCTGGCTCACTGGGTACAGTTGCCCTCAGGGATACCTCAAACAGCAGCGCCAACTGCCTTTTGACACTGCCCACATTCTCTGCATCCTGGATCCAAACATACAATCCAAGATCACCATCTTATCGCAAAGAACAGCTGAGGATGTTATGCAATACTAACCCATGAATTTTGCCAAAAAAGTAAGTGTTGCAATTTACAACAAAGGAAAACAAACCACGGCTGAAAAAACAAAAAGTAATTTTTTAGGAATGGGGACTCAATGAACTTACAACTGCCATGGTGGATACTGATTGTGCCTTAGTTGCTATTATAGCAAATCTCCGGGATGCAACCTTCAGTAAATCTGTCTATACAACAGCAACAACATTCAAACAAAACTGTCTTGTGTTAGTTACACAGGACAGTTTGAGAAAAAAGCAACTAGGCCTTGAAATATCGTTCATAACATTCATGACTGAATACAACTTGTCTACTTACAGTCTAAAACACATGAAAGACACTTTAAATAGCAAAATGAAGCTCGACTGATAAGAAAACAACTACTTCCCGAACCCAAATAATTATAATAATCTGACAGAACTCAAGTTGTACCATAAAACCTTAAACATTACCTAAAGCAACATAATAAAATATAGAAAAAAAAAAAACCATCACTACAAAATAAAAATCGATTATATAATTCTAACTATACCCTTTTGGCCCTCACTAGTTACCATTCTCAAAAAAATAAATAGAAAGAGACACTTTGCATTTAAGTGAGGAATAAAGAAAAGACAAAATGGTGTTGAAAACACGGAGAGAAAAGTGGGGATAAGGCAGAGTGAAGGCATGAAATGTGAAACAGCAATAATTCTGCCCCTTCCATGAACTAAACCATCTTTGCCAAGGAAGCAACAATGGAAATGAAGAAAGCATCACAAGCATTGAAAAGGAAATCGAAGAAAGGAAAAGAAGAAGAAGAAGGAGAGAGAGGGAGAACCGACCAGAGGCTGGAAGAGAAGGATGGGAGGGAAAGTGGGAGAAGCGATTGAGGAAGAGACCAGGAGATGAAGAAAACGGCGCAATTAACCCCGACATGTTACTACCTGCCCTTACTTGTGCTGCGACCTTTTTTTTCACGAGGTTCGAGGTGACGAATTCGTTAGTCCGATTATCTTTTGGACTAACGTTATTCCAGGCACGCTTAACCGTTGGATGAGTTGTTTATGTAATCACACGGTTGCTATTTCGCCGTGTCATTTCACTAAGCGAATTAGGTTCGAGTCTTTGAATTGTTAAGATTTGCAGACTAGTCCCCTGGCTTCGTCCACCTTAGTGCGGGTAACTTCCACCGGCAGCAACCTTTGAGTCAAGTGTTGGAGTGGTTGTCGACAGGAAAAGATGCCTGATCGGAACAGCTCATCGAATAACCCAACAATCGTAAATAATGGAGGAACGTGAACAGAAGAACCGAGAGAGAATTATATACTTTTGTAGTGCCCAGAACCCCAAGCGTTATTTGTGAAGTGAAAATGAGACTATCGGTCAAGGAAGGTACGTTCTATGGGTTTACCAATATACCCTTTTTTCCCCCACAGAGGCTACTGAGGTGACGGCGGCATTTGCAAGGCAACGTTTACAATGGTCCAGGCCAAATCCTGGATCATCAATGTACCAGGATTTTCTCGGTAAGTCTCCGATTTTTTGTTTTAGGCACTGTCTAAAGATAATTTAACCCATATTCTTTCTTTTTGGCCTTTCTACAACAGTGATTATTAGGTTGACTATGAATTTCATACGGTCGGTCAGATTTGTGTGTAATTTCTGCTATGGTAGCCTTTGGCATAAAATGCATCCATTATGAAAATCACGTGCAGCCCATTTGGAAGGAATAGTTATGTGTTTTTTTTCTTTGGATAAATTTATATATGCTGTTTTAGAAATTAATCTTATATCTACCTTTTTTCAGAATTATCATTAGTTCTATTATGTGGCATTGGTGTTGTTATTATTAGTACGTACATGTTAATATAATTAGAATATTGCTATATTGTATTACTGTTAATTGATTAAGGCACCAACGTTTGCGTAATAAACATGTAAATAGTCATTTATTTACACGTTAACATAATTCTTTTAATTACTTAAACAAACAAAGTTTATTTGCTATTAGTCCTAAGATATATTTCTGCTTATCATTAGGACTAAACTTTGTTATAAAATTGTAAACAAATATCCTTTAATATCATAATTTTAAATTTTTAATACAAATGATGGTAAAATATTGTAATTATTCAAGCCTAAGATATGCATATGATGCATATGCTTATCTTTCCGGATATAATACTATTACCATAATTCAAAATTTATTTAATTGTAGAGTTTACTCTAATTGTACCAATTTAAACCAACATAGCCACATAACCCTGTTTCCAAATGACAGTTATGTATGTTCAATATACTTTCCTACCATAGCCTTGTTTCTATCATTTGTTCATCATTAATCTATCCATTACTATTGTTCATAATTTTTCTCCATTACTAAAATATTCAAATAATAGAGTAGAATCACTCTATTCCATTCTATTTCATAACTTACTATCAATCCAAACTTATCCTTAGAGGATGAATATGAAACTTTCTTCTAATAAATAATCAAAAAATTTCCCTCTCAAAGTTTGCTAGCCCAAAGCCCTCGAATATAATAGATAACATGGGATACAATGTAGACTACATCAATTCCCATATTACATACAAGATTATCTATAAATTTTTTTACATACATTAATTAGGGATTGTTATTTTAATTTAATAATAGTAAGATCTTATAAATTTGTAAATAAATTGATTAATATATAATAGAACTAAACATGGGGGTAATATCCTTCAATGAGTAAATGGGGAATTTGTCTCCAAAAAATTTGATGGAAAATTTTTCGTCTAAATTTCCTTCCATCAAAATCTTTTCTAAGAAAATCACTGAAAATTGTAAAAAAAAAAAAAAAAATTGCTATCAAAACCATATGTGTAAAGCACATTTTTGAAATACCCAATATTTTTTTTAAACATCCAATTATCTCAAAATTTATTTTCTTCTGGCACCAAAAAAGCTTATCTATTATTCATAGTTTGAACACCTCACAGCATAATAAACTTTTATTTGAATAAATAAAAATTTAGGATACTTGTCTTTTCTTGCAATATTAACATTAAGGATATTCAAATCCAATCCAATCAAAATTGCCAAACCAATCTAATCCAAACCAAAAATTAATTAAAATCGTAAAAGTTTTGGTTTAGATCTTGTTTTTTGCAAACAGCTTGGATCAGATCAAATTTTCAATTTAATTTTCAAAATCGATCTAATCCAATCCAATCTAAACCAAATAATATTATATAATATAATTTTTTATTATTAAGTTTGTGTTTTTACTTATAATAATTTTAATTTATCACATAATTTTCTATTTATATATCATTCTCATTTAAATAGTATTTTATGCATATTATACGAGTCACTTTTACTTTTTATTTTTATTTATTTATTTTATTAATTCAAGTTACTTTTCATTTATAATATTTTATACTTAATATTTTCTTTTATAAAAATCATTTAAACCTATCTAATCCAAATTGTAAAAAATTGGTTCAGATTGGATTATTGAGTTTAAAATCTAAACTAAACTGATCCAATCCAAATCGTTATATATTTTATTGTTTGGATCAGATTAATTTTTTACTCAAAATCGATTCAAACTATATCGCAAACACCACTAATGAACACCCAATAACATCATGAATTCTCAACTAAATCAATGAAAGTTTTTTCTCTTTAACAAAAAAGAGCAGGAACCCAACTACCTCAATGCAAAAGTAAATACTAAAAAATTATTTCCAAAAAGGTATGCATTACTTACAAGTTAAAATATCATTTGAAATAATATAATCAATAAAAAATACATAATCATTGAGTTAATCTATTTAAGAAAATAAACTATAAGGAAAAATATCTAAAAATATTTTTAAAAAATAATAAATAAGAAATATTTTCCAAATATCCTTCAATAAGGTATCAAATCTCCCCATACCCCCTTCCCCCCAATTATAAATTTCTTGCTCAAAATTTCCACTTTCAAACCCTCAAAATTTATCATCACTAATTTTATGGTCTTTTCCATCAGAAAATAATTAAGTTGTTCTTATTTTATAAAAAATAATTTACTATTTTCATGACATATAACCTTGCTTAGTATTTGCCAAAAACTTTTCTTGGTTCATACAGATATGGCTTATATATTAACTAAAATGTTATACAATTATATGTGTTATTAAATCAAATACATTAACTTTTTAGTTAAATATATTAATTCATTAAATTTTACCTCATTTCGCAATTAAAAAAAAATCAAAAACCAAAATCTCTACATATTTGCCATTCTATATCCAGTACAATGTTGTGGGCAGAGCGAGTACAAGTTTAGGGTGTACTAACCCTTACCTTACTCGCGGGTTTAAATCAGCCAATTTATTCAACTCAAAATTTTTTAAAACTATTATACTCTAAACATAATTATACCCATGCCCAACTCATTTAGACCCTAAAATGTTAGGGCTCGCAACTTAAATGAGACAAGTTAATCGAGAACAAGTCTTAATAAGCTAGCGTGATGTTGACCAAATCCATTTAAGGCTAATTTTTTGGCTTAAAAGAGCTCATTTTTTCAATTTTCTCATATAAAAGTTTCTATATGGTTAACATATATGGTCTCCCCACGAGTTAAATGGGTTGGGCCAACCTACAACAATTTTTAACAAGTTAATATTCTGTCGGCTAGAACCATTTAAGGCTAGTTTGTAAGCTTAAATGAGTCTATTTTCTCAATTTTTCTATACTAAAGAAATTGAAGGCTATTAATACTATATGTCACTACGATTTGAAACATAGAATACAAACAAATTTTGCAGTTAAATTTTTTAAAAGAAGTAATTTCTATTTATTTATAATTTATTTTATAAAATTCTATGTAAGATATATCAAAATCATATGTCATGATTCAGAGTTTTAAACCCTTCCTATTTACTTGGGTACCTTAGCAACCTCTTTTTCTTTTATTTGACTACATTTGAAAGTTGTGAATAATTGATCTACTTTAGCAAAATAATCAAAATACAAATCCCTTTTAGTAATTTTACATCGATTAATTTATTTCTTAAAAATAAATTACCAATTAGCTTTTCAGAATAAGTATTAGATCATTACACCTGTAAGTCACTACAACCACCCAAAATCTATCTTATAGTTTTCAACTCTTTGACCTTTCTTTCTTTTCACTAAAAATAATATGGCTTTCTTTTTCATTTTTTACTTTAATACTATTATAAATTCACACAATTTAAAATTTATGGTTTTTATAACACTGTCATAGTTAAAAATTCAAACAGCACTATACCTTTTTTGTTAAAAAAATTTTAATGAAAAAAATATATAACATACTTTTCTAGAGGCAAAAAAAATTAAATGACATAATTTACAAACTTCAATATTTATTTAACTATTTGCACTGATTTAAATTTACCAACATAAAAAAATTATATAAATTTATAAAAATACAAATTAAACTATTTGCTTAACTCGCATTAATATGTAAACATTAATGTTGAATTTTATAAAATCTTATATATCAAATAAGATCTTATACAATTATAAAATCTTTTGCATAAAATACATTACCTTTTGTTTAAAGGAAAAAACAAAAAAAACAAAAAAAACCGGAAGTTATTACAAGTCTACAGTAGCTTCGAAACATAATGACAGAAAAACCAGAACATCAACTCATGGTGCCTAGTATCGTAATTTCAAAATGTAGCAAATTTTAATCTATAAATCATTTACCTGTTAACCTGAGGTGTATTGATGGTCAGTTACTCTGCATTATTACGTTATATTTACTTTTTTGTATCCAAGCCGTTGAATTATATTTATTAATATATCAATGGCTGTAAAATACTGGTATACCAGTGTACCAGGAAAAGCCCTGGACCATTGTAAACGTAGCCGATCGAAATGGCCTTCAAGGAAATCGAGAATTTTTGGTGGAGTTTCTCGCGCTCAGCCTCTTACATCACCCAAATCTTGTGAACTTAATTGGCTATTGTGCTGATGGTGATCAATGACTTCTTGTTTATGAATTTACGCCATTGGGGTCTTGGAGGATCATTTACATGGTCAGATTGCATTCCTTTTTCTTTCCTGAATTATTCAGCTCTCATATTATTAAGAAAATGTTAATTACAAGTTAATTCAAATTTGTTCAAATGTCGATGTTCCAAAGGCTAAACTTGGTTTAAAAGAAAAGTGTTAAAATGCAATGAGTGTAGAAGGAAAACTACTGGGTGCTCTGTTGAATGGCAGTAGCATTTTATGATTAAACTATTATTAGGCATGAGAATTTTGTATGCCATGATGATGTCCTTTCTTAAAGAATGGGAAAATATTGTTTGACCTGACGGCAAGAAGAAAAAGATAAGAATCTGAAGGGCTGTTATAACTTCAAAGGGATTAAATGTACTGCTCAAGAAGCATTTAGAAAAATTAAGAAGACATCACATTTTCCTTTTTATATTGTTCAAGACATCATAACTATGTTTCTTTTATTTAAATAAGTGATTGCAGGGTTTTACCTTATGTAGTATTATTGGAAGGACCTAGCTTTTTTTTAAGGCCATTAGCTGATAGTGGATGCATGACCGGTTGATATGATACTATTCTCTTGTTTGAACAAAAATGAACAGGAAAATAGGCGAGAGGAGAATTCTATTTTATTTTTCTTGGGGTTGGTGATTGTGTGTGGTCACTTCATTGTGCGTTACTACTGTAATGATTTGCTAGATTCTAGATCTGTAGCAAAGTTGGTGACAACATGCTATTTTTTGCAGCAAAATCAAAAGATCAGAGGATAAAAGCGTTTCTTCGAGTTTTAAAGTATGTGACAAGAGGAGTTCTTGAGGTAATAATCTGGCCAAAGAGCTAGAGGTGCAAACTAAAATGCATCCTCAAGCAAAAGCCAATTCAATGGTCAGTCCCTACTTTAGGTTGAAATACGAGGAATAAAATTGTGAGGGGAGGGAGGATTAACACCTCACTTTGGTGAAGCTTGAGACCATTCAAAAAACCATTCAACCTAGTCGTTGAGGCACATAAATGGCCTTCATATCTTTAATAGTATCTTTTGCCATGTTCCGTTGATTGCTACTTCTTCCCTACATCTCATTCATATTAGTTGCAAAACACGTTTTTATTTTTGTTCCTCGATGCATAAGTACTTTTGAGGTATATTATATTTATATCTAGCTACTCCCCTTATGTTATAATCACCATTAAAGTGAAGAAATAATACGCCTTTTCATTGCTAGTAACCAATAACATAAACTAAAACTGGCTTGGTTGATACGTAAGAATATATGTTGGCATACACCACAATTCAGGGGTCATATCCTTTACTGCATGCCTAGGGAATAAGCATATGGGATCCAACTCTGAATCTTCTCCTACATTATTCTGATAGTTGATGATATCACGTGAAGGAAACAGAGTTGAGAAGGGATTTGGGGGGTAGAGGTAGGATGTATTAGGCCACTTAAATGCGATCATCCTGTTTCAACATGCTTGTCTATGAACTGATGACTTGTAGGCTCATGTCATAGAGCGGGAAAGGCGTCTAACTTTTGCCCCTTCATATTTGCTTGTACATGGGGGGGCTTTTGGTGTGGGTGTCATTGCTGTCACATATTGTATCCGTACAGTCTCTGTTGTATGTATAAGTCTCATGTTTTCGGCTTATACAAAAAGGTTGATTATATATCATTTTCTATGATATCCCACTCTCTCACATTCAAATAAAAAAATCTATGTAGCACAAATTAGCTTAATTGTATCAAACACATTTAATGACTAGCGCTGGTTATTGAATAAATAGATTGCGTCTACACTACTGTGAATTCCAACCGTGGCTTATTCTTCGATAACTTGTCAATCACAGTCCAGGGTGCGCCAGACACGTTGAGATTCATATGATGAAATTTGTTGTTCAATGATCAACAGCATCCTTTTTTAATACCGAAAAGAAATGATAACTGGCGTCATTATGAAAACATCATGTAATATGATCAGGCTATTTCGGTCAAGCTATTTTCTTGGACTCGAAATAACAAGTACAATAGAGTTGATTGGACACGAATGCTCAGGTAGAATAGGGGAAATGGAGGAAAACACTATCTTTGCAAATAAAATACAAAAGGTCCTGTTTTGCAAATTTATAACTTACTGCTTGAGGTACATTCAGTACATTTTTTAATTTAATACAGGCGAGTAATGTTAGTCTAAGAGATGGTGGGACTAACGAATCCATCACCAAGGTTCGATGATTGTTAACGTTAGTCCCGTGTTGTTTGGTTTTGTGATTGGTGACCGATTCGTTGATCCATTTAAGTATTGGACTAATGTTAGTCCCACATAATAAAATCCCAAATAAACCCTCGAACTTGGTCGAAAGATATTGAGGAATAGGGCCTCTTATTTTTTATTTGCAAAAGAAGGCCTTCCTCGTTTTTCCTCATTGTCTCCGAGCAATTCTTGTGCCGATGTAAATCATAAACATGCCAGATCCATCGACCTTGAGGGCTCTTTTCTCGTGTGGATGGTTGCAGCTGACGTATCTAGAGTTGCTGTAGGATACAGGTTTTGGATCTGCAAAGAACCCTCATTTAGTTTACATTGATAATTCTGAAGAGAGTTTTTATATCTGCAAAAGGGTTGCAAGATAGTCTACAGGATTTCGATGTAGAGCAAACCAGATCAAACCTTTACTATCTTTTTCATCTTATCTTGTTTCCGTTAGTTGCGGTTATTGGATAAAATCTAGCTATTTTCAATATTTTCTCTAGCCATTTCATAATATGCAGGCTTATTGCCTCGACTTTTGGAACAGGGAACGTAATAGGCAAGCTTATCGTCCTCCTTTGTAGCTCTGATGCTTAGAATCATGATAGCACCTTCACCCTATGTGATTTAAGGCTACAATAATGTGTCCTATTTTTAATAGTCATCCAGTATTTGCATTCTTGTTTTTGTCAAAATAATCATGGTCATCATTTTGAAGTTATTGCTTTTTGGTGAGGCGCTGGCATTGGCTTATTGTTGAGTTCGGTTTTCCTTAGCTTCCCTTTTATCTTCATATCCGAATAACCTTTTAATTAACAAATCATATTTTTGTATTTTTGTTGGTGGTTATGGAAACTACATGGCATACCGTGTTTATTTATTTAGCACTGAAGCTACAATGGTAATTTATTTGAGCTCTACATGCTAAATAAGGACCTTTTTTTCGATTTTCATCCATCATAGCAATTAGCAAGTCAATATATTCCTATAATCACATATGATGCAAGAACTCGTATGAAGGATATCGATGTAGAATCTGCTTCAGCAAAATTCAAATTATCATTAAATACATTGGAGCATCAGCATGTAGATTTTGAAAACATGTTAGTGATCAAGTTTACACACTTTTGAGTGCCAGAACATCAATGATTATTCAAAACTTAGAATAACATTAAAGTTAGAAATTCCCTTTGCAAAAATCATGATTTGATAAATATTAAGTTAATCAAATCAAGTTGTCCTGCATTCATAAATTTAAGCTTGTGTACAAGCGGTCAAGCAATTGTTAATATCCGTGGGTGCCCAACATTGAAAAAGTCTCCTATAAATGTATCCGTTAAATATGTACTTTGTGTTCAAATGTAAAAGTCTCCAGTAAATTTTTTTATCAAGAAACTAATAGGTGATTGTTTCATAATATTTTTCTAAATACTGTCAAGGGCCTCCTTTACTGGTTCCGTGGAGTAAAATGAATTCCATTTTTCATGAGCTTTTTATCCCATTACTTCAAATAAGATTAATCTTATACCTAAACAATAGGACCAGTTCTTCAATTGGAAAATGAGGAACAATTGATAAAATGTGAAATAAGAGTCATTAAACATCACAAATTTAATCCAACCCTGGGATAAAACATGACGAAAATTTTGTTTATAATTTTGACATGTAGAGCCCTTCACATTCTAATCACGACACATCACCACTGGTATAGTTGCCACTTGCCACCAGTAACTCTTGGAGTCTACCTCTCTTAGCTCTAATCGAACACTAACCTAATGCCCACCTACAGTTATGTTTGGCATGCTTAAATCAACTGAATCACAACAAATTCAGTTTGAGTTTCTCTAAACATCAACCTAATAAGCAACTACATTCCATTTTTAGTTTCATTTTAAAAAGCATGAAAATATATAGATTAGATAGTCAAGATATGCTGATAATGAAGGTTTGGAGCCATGTATCTACATCCGAAATCATAGTCAAAAGAACACAAGTTAAATTCCATACAAAATAAACACACATCATATCTGCACTAGGACACTCGTGATAAATGGTCCATATAAAATCTTTAACTCCCCCAAATTCAATATCCTCCTTAATATACTATCAATACATACAAACATTCTTAGTCCAAAAGAACGTAAAATTTTTTATGTACCATACAATCCACGATGCAACCACATAACCTTCCTGACTCCAATATATGCCTAAGTTCATTGTGCAATGTGATCTTACTCAACTGAGGGTTTCTGTTCTTGTTCAACAGTTACTCTTGAGTGGTGACACAAGTTCTTGAACGAAGAAAAAATTGCTGAGTTAAACAAAAAAAGTTTTATAAGCTATTCAGTGACGAACTACAAGTACAGAGCAGTATATTTAAACATGTTTCATCTGATCTAAGACCACATTGAAATTAAGCAAATGAAGTAAATTTAAGCATTAGTGAATGAATATCATTAGAAATGAATAGCATTAAAAATAAACAATCACCCTGCTTAGCTAGCACTTATCCTCATTCATGTTAGGATCAACCCTAAAACTACATTTTTTGAAATTTTTTAGTGCCGCATACCTACCATTCAGTAGCCAGCCATTTTCTACCTTATGTTTCCACCTTCAACTATCAATCAATTTGAATATCTAGGTATCATCCTAATTCCCAAAATCTTCCACATATATAGGGAAAATAATATCATGCAAACAATTTCCATAGAGCAAAATAATATGCAAATAAAGTTAAATATTTAACTACGCTAACCTACCTAGCAACAATGAGGTCCGTACACCAATCAATTTAGCTAATGATAATGAAGACATAACATCAATTAATCACATATAGTTTGATCATTCCTCAAATGACCCATCCAAACTTTGTTTGTTTCAATACAAGCATCGTAATATCAACTGTATCACTGATTATCTCTCCAGCTATTAAAATTCCAGTGATTTGCTCTGCAATCATTTGTTCTTCTTGCAAAAATTATTGAATGAAACACACCATAAACACCATAAAACGGCACATGAAACTCTACCCAACATGTGCGGCAGGGAAAAGTATGAGACAAAGGCCAGGGGAAAACATCGACAAGTATTGTTAAAAACCATAACATTTTACCTTCGCTCTTCGATGTTGGAGTTCTCGTTCTCGAAAAAGGGTTTTCGATGACGGTATAACTCAAAAATGCAGTTCTCCTATCTTCCAATATTGCTCATCACCATCCTCCATCGGTTACATCTAGGCCGTCAGCCGAAGATCGCTTATGTTTATGCAAGCTTCGACACCCAAAACCCTTGCACGAAAGACTCTGCCATAGACAAACCCCCTTCCTTCTCTTTTGAGAAAGAAAGGGACTAATTTGCGAATATCAACAATTGAAACATTTAATATTATTTTTTTATACTCAAAGGCACGGGTCAAACCACTGTCATCCAAATTTTAAAAAAATAAATCCAACAGATGTAACCATCTTAGGCGTGAAGGGACTAACGCTAGTCCAATACTTGAAAGGACCAACGAATCAGTCACCTTTGTGATTTATTGCCGATAGGGGGATTTATTGTACAATTTTTAACTGGGAGTAATGTTAGTCCCACCAATTTAAATCACAAAAGCAAATCCACCTACTAAAATTACAACTAACACAACATCAACCCATTTTACCACAAAATGAAGCCCATTGTTCAAATCTATTCAATAAACATCATCTCATTACAAATTTTACAAAATTTGAAAAGGCATAAACCCAACGTAATCGATTTCGAAATCTCTACCAATCACATATGCACTGCATTATAAGAATGCCTAAACTAATCATGTGTATCCATCATATACCCTATTTGACAAACTATGTTCGCAACACAAAACCGCAGCATGACTGTGTGAAGCGGGCAGATAGCTAATCAAATAATAAGACAAGGAAGGGGATGAAAGGGGAGGGGGAGGACCACCTACCGTGGTGCCTCATCAACATTCTGATTAGGGTTTATAATTTCGTAATCCTTGAATACATGTTTGTCTACCACTTCTTCTCAACTCCCTAAACCCCGATATCCGAAGGGACCCTCTACTATGGGTTTCTTTGTGCAATAGTGGTTGATTGTGGTGATCCACAACTGGTCGTCGAGGACGACAACACTGCCATATAGGTTGAGCGGGAGGATTAGGAAGATGACCATATCCAAGAAAATTACGACGACGACAAAGCTGCTGCTCTTGCTGACGAGGAGCTATGCACCAAAGGTGTCGTGATGATAGCTGATCTCGCAGCCTAACCTACTGATGATGTACCTAGCCCAGCTCCAGTTGACATAGGCATAGGGATTCATCTGCAAATTTTAACACTATGAACCCTTAACACTAACCTCATTTCTAAAAGGCACGGCTAAAATAATAGCCGTCCAATTTTTAAAACATTAGATCCAACAGTTAATATTTGGTGAAGTAACGTTAGTCCTACTCATGGGTCGGACTAACAAATCCTTCACCTTAAATTAGTGTTTTGGAAATAAGTGGCTGAAAAGCAAGGGTACGAAGTTCATTTAAATTGAATATTGAATATATGATAGATTTATGTTAAAAGTGGATAGAGTTTTCTCTGTTGATTAGGATGCATCGAATTTTTTCTTCAAAATTAGGAACAGTGACTGAAGAGTGCAAATCCTGTGAGTTTAAATTGTGTTACATTTTGGCACTATTGGGGGAGCAGTGGGTAGGTACAAATACAAAATTTAATCCGATGGTGGGGGCAATTGATGAAGTTAAGTATTTAAATCAATGTGCTGGCCTTGGCATCAGCAGATTGATTGAGGAATGTGCTCAATTTGTTGCTGCACTAAGTGATGTAATGTTTTTTAATAATTATTTTCATATTTATTTCAATTTTTCATCTTATGGTGATGGACATTTGAATTTCTTGTAGTTTTGTTGCAGACATAACCTAGTTTCGCTCAAACAGGGTAAGAACTCATTAGCAAAACTAAACATTTGCCGCACTAAAAGTTAAATTTTAAAGAAAATGGAGTAGCCCAAATATTAGCTGTTTGATTTTAAGTTTAACTCAATCTAATGGTGGAAAAGGCCGGACCATTTGATAGTCCAAAACATATGCAGGACTATTTTATCCTCCATCTAGCCTTGGTCATGTCATTTTAGTCTTCTGCTTGGCCGTTTTGTGTGTTGTGTTGTGCTCAATCAATCACCAACTCATATTCGCATGCGATAGCCACTGCCCACAAGGCCACCCCCAACCACACTATTCATGTAAACTATTTTTTTAAAAATAAAAAAATATATAGATTAAATACCTATTTTGATTCCTGATAAATAAATTAGTTTTTTAAAGTTTAAAAGTCTCTAAGTGGTTTCTCATCATTTAACAAAAGCGATACATTAATCCCTCCATACAGAATATTTTAATAATATAGATTTATACAAAGAGATTAATGTGTCCTTACTTTTTGAATTATATAAGATTATCTGGAGTTTTTATATTTTAAAGAACTAATTTATCCCCTAAAATTTTTGTTAAAGATTAAAATGGATATTTACTAAAAAAATCTGTTGCTCTATTTTTTGTCTTTTAGTTATGAGTAAAATTTTTAAATTGTAAAAGTGCATGGTGTATCACGATTCATTCGTGGCTCATAAAATGTAAAGGTTCAGCTACAAGTTGGTTGATGGTTTTTATTTGTTCATTTTACTTGTGTTTTGTGCCCATGCATTAAGAAAAAAATTTACAACCATGGTAAAAAATAATTGATCAAATAAGTGGAAAAGTAAAAATAAATGACTTATTAAGTATACAAATTAGGTTTCTAATTTCATTATAAATTTATTCATCCTGAAAACATATTTACTGCACATAACAATAAAAAAATGAATAATGAATTATGTTCTTGATTCTCAACTCTTCCAATAAAAAGTTGAACTTCATCTTAGTTGCTGCATTAAATTCTCACCGAAATGAAGTATAAAGATTGTTAATGTATGATGACCACACCACAGATGAGCAGACCGTGGACAGTCCCTGGTGACTTCATTTTTCTCTGGCGACCGCTATGCATATATTGGCGGAAACGGACATATGGCAAGAAGAAATATGCATCGAAGAAGATACAAAAGTTAAGTACAAAATAATGAGAATACCTATCTTTTTATCTTTAAGGTTAATCATTTTGAAAATTTTAACATTAAAATTAAAATTGAAACAAATACAATGTTTGTAAATCATAAAATTTTATGTCTGCAAAACTTTTTTTTTTTTTTTGAACTCTTATGTCTATAAAACTCAAAGGTCATTTGTATATTATATAGATAGTTAGATATTATATTTTACAAATCAACTTAAGTCTATATTCACTTTTGGTATATTTATCTTGCGGTAAACTGTAGAAACAATATTTATGTCGTAGATTTCTATTATTTATTTAATTTAATATTTTAACTTTAATAGTTTATTATAATTTAAATTAAAAAATTAAAAAATCTTTAAAATAAAATCATAAGAAAAAAATAGAATTGGTATTGGTAATGATTAAATTTAGGATCAATATTGGAAACCATATTGGTAACATAAATTTATTCGAATAATTGTCACTACTCGTATTGTCCTAATCTAAACCTTGTTTTGTATGTTAAAGCAATAGAACTCCTCCCATAAAAAAAGAAAAAAAGAAAAAAAAAAAAGAAATAGAACTCTTATAATTTGGATCTAACTTAATATTTCAAGAACAACCATGGTTAAAAAGTATCATCTTCATTTAGGACGATAAATTTTTTTTTTTTTTAACGTTAAGAAAAAATAAAAGCCTTCCAATGGTAGATTCAATACAGTTTTATTTTTTGGGCCAACTTGTGCGTGTATGGTTTAGTTATGTAGAATTGATTCTAGATAGAGTTGATTTTATTGGAATTGATTTGGTTAGAATTAATTTTGAGATAAATTGATTTATATTTGGTAACTCTTTTAAAAGTGATTCTGATAGAAAATAAAAAATTTTCACTTCTCTCAAAATTAATTCTAGAGATAAGAATTGATTCTGGGAGTATACAACCAATCAATACAAAAATTGCAACAACCAAACACACTAGAGTCCCTATCAAAACCCGTACATATCTTAATACCTAATTATTTTGCTTTGCTATAGTTATAAGCGTGGGGCAATTACTTAAATTACAATTTCATTGTTATAATTCATACCGAAGTCTCGGACATAATTCAGTATAGAATAATACAACATTATGTTAGCTCGACAATAATACATTACTATCTATATTATGCCCAAAAAGACTTCTAGCATATTTTTCTGAAATAGAATCTGTCCTTAGCTCTATAATGTTTATGCAATATTAACAGTCAGGATACTACACCTATTTCGTAATTCTGTTGAAGATCATAGCAAAGGCTTCAGACTTGAACCTTTAGAACCTAGCAGCCTTAAGCACATCCTGCAGACAGCAGAAACATGATACCAGATTCCTGCGTTCCATTCTGACATCAACATCCTCAGAACTCAACAAGTGATCACAGGCTTTCCTTAATATGCTTGCCTCGAGAACATGAGAAGCAACTCAAGATATAAAATATTTAAAGAGTCATTAGCACATATCAACACACAAAGCCTTTGAAACAAATTCAAAACATGAGAAGTACCAAATACCCTAAATTTAGGAAAAGGATTAATAGTCTGATAGCAACTGCTGACCCTGTAACAGCGGCATATAATATATAGAAGCCATACATAATACAAAATTAAAGACAAAAATAATTAAAAGACAAATATGATGCGATCCAATAAAAACAATAATCGGCAACAAATATAATGAATGAAAGATGAGCACTTCCACAATAAGATCAAGTTTAATATAATAAGGAACATAACAAATCGAATTGACAATTGCGTATAGGGCAAAATATGCAGTCGCATATTTGAAACTAAGATTAAGGCATTCAAAGCAAAACACCAATGCCCAACCCATATCAAATTATAAAAATCAGATTATATTTTATACATTTATAAAAGATTAATTTAGCAATTAAAGAAAAATTTCAAGCTACACATGATCAGGACAGTATATCATGCAAGTATACGTGGTTACACAGTAATGAAGGCAACATTTAAATCTAACTAAAAGACAAATTTAATCAAGACTCTGGCCCTAAAAAAATATTAAACCTATTAAATTAAAAATTACAAAATAGATATAATCAGGATATTAACTCATCCTTGTGAAAGTGGCCTAAACATTATAAAAGGGATCCTTACAACCACGCAAGAAGAGATATATGGTAAAGATCAAGACATTAAAGCATACCAATGAAAGTGGCAAACACAGGCATAGGAATAAGATTTATGGAAAAGTAAGTCATTTAACACAAAAAAAACATGAAATGTTAAAAAGAATTCCGTTTATTTCTGAGACAGTTCAAGCAACAATATTTACTTAACACTCTTTAGGATCATTTTGCAGTTGCTGGAATTATAGAGTCACTCCAACCAAGTAAATAACATATCTTTTTTTTGGGGGGGGGGGGGGGTACGGTAGGTTAAAAAAATAAATAAAAATGAAAGAGAAAAAGCTGAAGGAAAAAAATATCACCGCAGCCACCTCACATGTTGCACCCTCATGGCATCACCAAGCGAGGTGAGGTTGATCATAATAGAAGCGAACTTAGCAAACTTTGCTTTTATGAAATAATGAATATCACAACAAATAATAAATCAAATCTTATACAAAAATCTTATATAACAAAATAAAAAGAGGCGCAAATTTAAAGCTGGAAAAAGGAACTGAATTAGAAGAATGCAAACTACAAATACATAAAATGACAATACATTAAGAAGTACATTAAGCATGGGCAAAATAAAGCTAGACCAAATAGAAGCATAAACACAGATGTATTAAAAACTAATAGGTAAAAAATTAAATAGACACGTTGCTGATGAGTAACTATATCAAAATAGTTTATAGTATATAGAAGACATCAAAAAGTATTAAGAGCAAAGAAATTGTTATAATTAAGGACCAAAAGTACCATTGCTATAGAATTTCAAGATGAAGAAAGATTCATCATATCTAAAACTAGAGAACTTATTAAGTTTCCAATAAGTTTCACAATAAGCTGCAGGGACTCAATTTGATTAAAATATATCAGAAACATGATCAACTTAATCAGTCACATCGAAAAGGGAAAAAAGAAAAAGAAAAAAAAAACTCAATTAGTATTAAAAGTATTCAACAACCAAATCAATGTTTATAACCTAAAATTAATAAACATATTAAATAAAAGATTATAATTTAAGGCTATTTCGCAGAAAATAGGGAAGATTAGAAATCAATATTAATACTTTAAGTAATGAATATCAACTATTGAAGAGAAAACAGGGATTCGGCTAGGATCGTACCTCAGAATTTAAAAGATTGAAATGCTCACTTCAAAATAATAAGCATAAAAAATAACAAAATATCAATATTCAAATCAAAAGATTTAATTACTGGGCATGGGGACAAAAAACATATTTCAATAGTTGATATTTACAAAATCATGGCGACCCATGTTGTGCACCTTGCTAAATTTGGTGCACCATGCACCTTGTTAATCAAATGGGTTATATTTAGGTATATCTGTACACCAAATGATTGTGGTATACTGTAAAACCTCTCTATCTCTCTTCCATCCTATCAACCCGTCACCCAGCTCTCCCCTCCATCCTCCCTCTGCTATTGAGGTTCCTTGACCCCAGCGTTAAATCCAATGAAGTATGTTCACCTTTAGAGTCTCCACAGTAGCTCCAATGGCGTCGCCATCACCATTGTCGTCGCTAAGGTCGCTCTCGTGGCCGCACATGCCGTTGCCAAGGTGGTAAGGTTGGCCAGCAGCTGAATACCAGCAACAGACCCGTCACGGCAATGTAGGTTCAGCGGCGTGGAGCTCATCTTCTATTTTGCAGCACAGGCTCTACGTCCAACCACAGCCACAACACCGCCTCCCTTGTCTGCAGGACCTCACTCAATTAATCCTACCTTTTCATTCGCTGACTTCGATTTGATGCCCCTCAACTCTAAAAGTGAAATTCAATCTTAATTTTATAGCATAAGATCTTATCCTATTAACACCTTCAACTTTGGTTTAAATGCAAATAAGTACTTATCAAGTCACACATGGATAGGACCAAATAGCAAATGAGAAGTTTTTGGTCTTACTGGGTGCTGATAGCTTGCAACATATAAACTTGTAACTAGTCTTCTTGATTTGTATGAACTTGTGAACACGTCCACTCATAGAAGGAGGCTCCGCAAATGGATTGTAGTGGGTAGGTGCTGGCAAAGGTGAAGGGAAGGGGTTGGCGAAGGCAGTGCCCGAGGGTGAGAAGGGATAGAGAGATATTCTATGGTGCCTTATAGTGGATAATTGTATCAATACACTATTAAATCTTTATTGTTGGATTAGAAGGTGCATTATGCACCATAGCATATAAGATGCATTGTAGACGTAACCCAAAATCATATCAAATTGAGGTTTACCAAAACGTTGATGGGAAAACAACCTTTCCATCATCAAAATTATACTAAAAAATTACAACTCAAAAAGCACATCAAACAAACTCATTTATATCTCAGAAAATAAAAAAAAAAAAAACATATACATTTGACTTGAAATGAAAAGCAACATTACCTTTTCCTTCCTTTCCTAAAGTTGAAAATCAACATACAATAACAAACAAAAATGGAGAATATAATATGACAAAAATATAACAAAAATTAATATTAATTAACAATAGTAGCAAAGCGATGCTGCTTTCAACACTAGTAGCCCTCAAATGTGACCCGATTTGCTCTAGTACTTATGCATCCAACCCTTCCAGCGATGATAGACCCGACTTCATAAAATATTTTATACTGTGGTGGCATCCCTAAAAATCTCTCCAACAGCGATGAAGATTTCCTTGTCTAGCGATCTGTGGTAGCCTCAAAACTATCTATTATGAGAAGGAAAAAAAAACAAAAGAAGAAAAAAATCAAAACCATTCAAAGATTGAAATATTCAGCAAAATAAATAACCCAAAAAAAAGAAAAGATTTAACAACGAAATGAGAAATAAGATAAAAGAGAAAATTTGAAAGCAAACTGAGAGATGAACAGGAAATAAAAAAAAAGAAGAGAAGAGAGTTGAAGAGAGAGGCTTAAAGAATACAAAACATGAGAGGGCGAAAAGGTTTAGAGAGATTCTTGGGTAAGGAATTGACAGTGGAAATTCATTGAATTGGGTGACGATAGGGGTAGGTAAGATGTAGAGGCATATGTGGGTTAGGTCATTGTGATCTAACTCTCTTAGTGGGCTAGTGTATCAAAGAAGCTAAATGGTGAAAAGGATAAATTAGTAAAATTATTTGAAGAGAAGTTATTGGGGATAGATTATCAAGATAGTGGGGGGAGACATAATTATTTGGTAAAAGATTTGGCTAATAGCTACTCCGATAATTTTTTATTAATATTTATTTTTATTCTTTGCATTTTGTTTGAAAAGTTTCCTGAGAGAATCTAATGGAAGCTGTCAAGTGGTAGCACTTTTCAGTTTATGATTCTCAAAGATTATATTAATAAATTATATTAATAAATATGAATATGACATGAGTGATCTAATTTAGTATAAAGCATTTGATTCAAAATGAGAACCAAATGACATATTTCAGTCTTATAGCTAATAAGAGTTGACATAGTTAGTAAGAAATGAATTCGTATACAATAAATATATGAGTTCAATATTTGCTACGAATGTAAGGACCTTGTTGGTGCATGATTTCGTAAGTTCTTTATAAGTGCTTTTTGAGCCCTGAGGTCATGCATTGATTTTTGTGGAATAATTGGTGGCAAATCCACATGAACTTTTGTGCATCAAAAAATATTTCATGTTTTATTGTTTTTTCAGTCAATAAACGAAGAAATTAAGATATAAGTAAATGATAACAACAATTCCACAACTTACCCTCCATGATTAATTGTTGATCAATTCATCAATTTTTGTACGACAATTTCAATATTTCATACCAAACAACAGGCAAGTTCTTAGATAAAGACTTTGAGTTTGTTACTACCATGATGATAGAATTTGAGCCATTGAAATATCATTGAGGTGAGTTGCTTTTCAAATCTTTAAAATTATGAATGTTATCCAAAGAAAGTTTAAGAGTTAAAATTGTTGAATTTTGTTTTGACCCATGGTTAAAGTAAAACATGGATTTAGGCCTTATTTATAGTTGACAATTAAGGTTGGTTTTAAAATGGGCGAACCAATTGTCCTCACAGTTCATGCTATTGTTCGATGAAACCAGCTGATCAACTAGTCCCTCTTGTCCACAAACCACTGCTAGCAGCAGTGGATCTCACTGCCACCTAGAAACTGCAACTTTTCCGACATTACCACATATCCCGATGGCATTGCCATGAGAAGTCACTATCAAGAATCTAGTATGTCAACTACAACAATATATATAGAGTGAGAGAGATGGTGTAGTGCTATGAGAAGAGTGAGAATGAGGGGTGATTCTATAGTCGTGAGAGAGAGAGAGAGAGAGAGAGAAGGGGTGAGGATCGGTGATGTTAGGAGTTTATAAGTTAATCATCTTAGTTGATAATTTAATGATGGATTATTTGATTTCTTTTTTTTTTTTTACACTCTTTTAAATTTATAATTTTGCCCCAAATCGACATTTTATTTTGAATGGCCACAAAACTCCACAAAAACAGGTAAGAATATGCCCAAATGCCTAGACAACATATTTCTTATTTGAAATAGATGTGTCAGATTTAAGAAAAAGGGTTATTTGAATTTGCAAAGAGAATACTAAAGTTTAATATATTTTTTTACCAAAAACAAATGTAACCTTTAATAACACTCTTTGATTTTTTCAATTTTTTTTATTCTTTTTTCTTGCTAGAAAAACTAGTCACAGACATCATTTGGGAACTCTTTATCATACCCACAGGCCGCCGAATGGATCATGAGCCTCCCCTAGAGCCCAAAAGAATTATAGGGCCACATGTCGGGCCTAATAGGCTCAAGTTGACATCAGAGTCACATGCATCTAGCGGTTGCATCATGATCTGACGTTCCTCGCCGTACACAGCCCTTCCCCCTCGTTCTTATCCGACTGCAGTGTTCTCCAAGTCGCGGTTTCACACGTAACCATAGAATCCCAATAAACAACATTTTCTCAGTAAAATTTGTCCCATCTAAAATTTCGAAATTGCCCTCATCACCTTCCTATATAAATACAAACTCCGAGAGCGCTTTCACTTGCACACTCCACAGTGATCAGTGAAAAGTCTGAAAACAGTTAGAAAACTGGAGAGAGAATGAAGGGCACCGGAAAGAGCCACAAGGCGAGCGGGAAACCGTCGGCAGAGACGAGGAAGGATCGGAAATCGGCGACTGGGATGAGCGGATCGCCCAAGAAGGGAGGCCACGGCGGCAAGTTCACGTGGATCGGCGGCCAAGGCTACTCCCACGTCGAGATCGGGCCGAAGGCGCTGGATGCCAAGGATCCGAACTTCGAGGATCCGGAGGATGTCACCGCCGTCTGATCGGAAACGCTGCGGTGGTTCCGTCGATCTGCTCCGATGACCAGATCTGTAAATATAAACTTCATCCATGGAAAATTGGAAGCAAAGTAATAAAACTGAAACGTTTCGGATTGCGTTTTGTGATCGGATTATGGATCTACTATGTTTTCAGTTTGTAGTGGTAGTAACTGTTATTATGTTGTTGTACATATGGTGGATTAGATGTTTGAACTTGAAGTGCAGTGCCAGTGACACTGACATTCACCATTTCTATTTATGTGTGTACTTTCTTATTTAATTTTAACTAATCAAATTACTGTGGATGACTCTCTCAGTGTTTGGTTTTTCATACACAACTCGATCTTACTTAAATTACGTATAAGTGATTTAACACTTGAACTAATTGATTGGTTTCTCGGTGGTGTTACGCGTTTGACAAACGTTTCTGGATGTTCAAGGACGTCTTCCAATCCATCGAGCGCCCTCACGTTTGGCCCTTTCAGGTCCCCAAATGCATATTAATTTCGCGTGATTGTGAGTGCGATGTGTTTGGTTGTTGAGGGGCTTTGATTTTAGGGACTTTAAAGTTTTGCACTTTGATGTGCCCATGAAAGCAAGGGGCTTCGCTTCGTTGGAAAACGAGAAATTTGGCTTCTCGAGCTACTTTTAGTAGAAATAGTTACTTCTACCAAATATTGGGAGATAAGGGATTATTGTTCTCTAAATTGAGTTTGTTTAAGTGATAAAGAGAGGGGTTATCCAATCTAAAATTAATAAAGTGCAGTGTTTAGGCCAACTATGGATTTTTTTTAACTTTCTCATTTTAGAGATAAGTTCATTTTGTAGAAGTCTTTGTTTGCGGAGAATGAGAATGGATGAAAGGCTTGTTTTGTGTTAGAATTTTCTTTTTTTTTTTTTTTTAATTTTCCATTTATTGTTTTCAATATTAATTATAAAAATTTCACATTATACACTCTGTATTTTGAGGGAATAAGAGTGGATTAAAGGCTCTTAGCACGCTTGGCTTGTTATGTTTAGTTTGAAAGGCACAATTGTGGGTTTGTGTATAGTGTGTAGTTTGAGGGAATTTTGAATTTCTTACTCTGTTTGGCTACTGAAAAGACTTGTGATATTCTGTTTTTTTTTTTTTTTTTCCTTTTGTTGTTGGCTTTTATGGAAAGAAACGTGGAAAAAATACCAGAAAAATTTTCGATTTTGTTGGAACTTTGGGTTTCACAGTTGGTATAGGGAACTTTGTCTACTTTTCTTACTAATTTGTTTCAGTACGTAGTGAATCTATCTAGTGTATATTCCTCGTGTGGTGGTGTCATTTTGCAGTTTTGGCAAGAAACAGATAAAGCAGCGTATCTCATGAGGCAATATTTCTTCCATAATTTGCATGATCGGCTAAGCACTCGGCCTTTTCTCAGTCTTGTTGATAAGAAATGGTTGGCTTTTCAGGATTTCTTCACTCTTCCACTTCCCTAACATCTTAGCATGTGATGTTTTTGTATGTTTGTTGACGATATCTTTTTTTGATAATATACAGTTGCTCTTAGCTGTGAAGCAGAGCCACGAGAAGGGAGTATGTCATGGTAAGTCTTGATTTAAATGAGTTTGAAGCCTAGTGTCCAAAGGAATAGAAAATTAGAAAAGCGAAAATAGAGAGGGATCTATTAGCTGATGATATCTTCTCTTATCATGAATTGATTGCCAATGCATTGACTTTATTTGTATAAATTTGCAATTTTGTAGGCGATATTAAGTGCAAGAATGTGCTGATTACGTCCTCGAATTGGCTGTACCTTGCGGACTTTGCATCTTTCAAACCAACTTATATTCCATATGATGACCCATTACATTTCTCTTTTTTCTTTGACACTGGTGGAAGAAGACTCTGTTATCTGGCGCCTGAGGTCGGCTTCTTTGTCCTTCTATGTCTATTTAATTTATTTGTATTATCTATCTTATTTCATTTAATTGGCTCAACCAAGATGTTTTAATGGTAATCTTGAGTTAAAAGTCTGGTCTTACATGTTGTGTTTTCTCTTCGTCCTTTTTTAATCGATGTAAATTTTATTGTAAAAATGCAAGTGGTGTTCTTACAAGGTAACTCTTTATTTAGAGGCTTAATTAAAAAATGAATTTGGCAAATGGCCTTGTTTAAACTTAGGCTCTTATGCTTATGAAACTTTTGTCTATCACAGGATTATAAATAATACTGATCTGTGCTCAAGAATTGAAACTGAGGTGAATTGTGAACCTAAAATCTGTCATTCTTGGAGCACCAATTTCCAGACTTTATTTTTGTATATTAACAGTTTTGACCTTTATCGCAAAATCATTGCACTGGGATTATTCTTTTCTGTTTGTTTGAAATTTTTTGAAAAACTATACTTTGTGATTCAGAGGATTAATCCTTCTAGTGTGCCATGGCTTGTGCTTTTTTATTGGTCACTACTTGTCCTTTCCTAACATGATTATTACTACCTCACACTCTCTTTCATTAACTTCTTTTGGCTGCCAGCTATTTTATGAACATGGAGGGGAGATGCAAGTTGCACAAGATTCCCCTTTAAAGCCATCTATGGATATACTTGCTATGGGGTGAGCATTCCTTGCTGCAAGAATCTTAATCCGGGAGGAAGTATCTAGTTTTTCAAGCATTCATATTTCAGGCTGCAAGTATTTATGTGCATGAAATTTAATTAACTGATTTAACAATGGAGAAAAGAATCATGTATATTTGTTATCTGCAAGAGTATGATCAGCAAGGCATCATACTGCTGTAATTATGTGAGGTAGTGGTGATGTCTTAGCTTGATATGGAGTTGATTTTTATATAGTTTATGTTGAAGCTGAACTGTTTAGAATTTTGTTGAACCAGTAACAACTAATGATGTGTTGGAGTTATGCCATGTTCTTAATTACCATTTGCTTGTTGCTTGTTTGTGTGTTGTTTCTTTTCTAAGATGCACATATCATTTTACTATTTCAGGTGTGTTATTGCAGAACTTTTCCTTGAAGGCCAGCCACTGTTTGAAGTGTCTCAACTTCTAGCTTATTGGAGAGGGCAATTTGATCCAAGCCAACATCTTGAAAATGTACTTTTTCTATCTCTGTGTGTGTCCTCATGAATCAGTCTTTAATATTTTAAATATTGTATTCCCTATGACTGCAGATACCAGACCTTCGAATCCGTAAAATGATACTCCACATGATTCAGTTAGAACCAGAGTCTCGATTTTCTGCTGAAGGATATCTAAGGGAATATGCTGCAGTTGTATTCCCAACCTATTCTTCACCATTTATGCATGATTTTTACTGCTGTTGTAGTCCTCTACATTCTGATATGAGGATATTTGGCTTTACTGAAATATATTAGTCCGTAATGAAATATGGCTTTACCAAAAAATCCTGTGACTCACTTGTTATACGTGTGATCAATCAATGTAGGTTTTATTTTGCCAAAGTGTTTTCCTGGAGATACTTAAACAAATGATGAACAACAACTGATCTGATGATGTAAAAGTTACTTCTGGTGAGCTTTTGGAAGATATGGTTGCAAAAGAAAGTGAGTTTCATGAAGGACTCACTGATTAGGAGAGAGGACATAGGCAAATTCTTGGTTCATGATCACTATAGTAGCCTACTGGGGGATGCTAAAAAAAATAATACTCCATCTGCCCCCCAGCATGTAACAGGAAGTTCACCCAATTCTACCTTTCCTGAAAATATAAAATATTTGCAATCTTCTCGTGAGCTGCTTCTGGCTATCTCCAGTGCATTTCGAGGAAATGGCCATCCCTTTTTGAAAAATATTACTTTGAATGATTTAAATTCTTTGATGTCGGAGTATGATAGTCAATCAGATACATTTGGAATGCCTTTTCTACCATTACCGAAGGATAGTATGAAATGTGAAGGCATGGTTCTGATAACATCTTTGCTCTGCTCCTGCATATGCAATGTCAAGTCGCCTCATCTGAGGAGAGCAGCCGTATTCTTGTTGAGGGCTTGTGCCCTATATATTGATGATGAAGATCGTTTGCAGCGTGTTATCCCATATGTGGTTGCAATGCTTTCAGATCCAGCTGCAATTGTGTGTTGTGCTGCTTTGGAGACTTTGTGTGACATTCTGCCCTTAGTGCGAGATTTTCATTTCACTGATGCAAAGATATTTCCTGAGTATATTCTTCCGATGCTTTCTATGCTTCCTGATGATCCAGAGTAAAGTGTGAGAATATGCTATGCGAGCAATACTGCCAAGTTGGCATTAAGTGCTTATGGATTCTTGATACATTCAATAAGCTTGAGTGGGGCAGGTGTTGTTGATGAATGAGTTCACCACCAAAGCCATTGATATCATCTAGTCAGACTGCTGGAAGAGTCAAGAGGATAAATAGTGATGTCCAACTTGTGCAGCTGAGGAAATCGATTGCAGAGGTTGTCCAAGAACTTGTCATGGGCCCAAAGCAAACACCAAATATTAGGAGAGCACTTCTTCAAGACATTGGTAAACTGTGCTGCTTCTTTGGTGTGAGACAGAGTAATGACTTTCTCTTACCTATCCTGCCTGCTTTCATAAATGATCGAGATGAGTAGTTAAGGATTGTATTCTATGAGAAGATTGTTTTTGTCTGTTTTTTTGTGGGCCAAAGAAGCGTAGAAGAATATCTATTACCTTGCATTGAGCAGGCCTTAGGTGACACGACGGAAGCTGTCATTGTTAAAGCCTTCGATTGTCTGACTATTCTATGCAAAAGTGGTTCTTCCAGCATGCCGTTCCTTTATTGTTTTATCCTAGTGCATTGGTACGAAGATCAGTTGTCTCTTTCATTGCTGCTAGCAGTGAGAGCTTGGGTGCAGTAGATTCCTGTGTTTTCCTGGCTCCTGTTATATGGCCTTTACTTCACAGACAACCCATGTCTCTTGCTTCAGAGAGGGCTCTTTTGTCATGTTTAAAACCTCCTGTTTCAAGACAGGTTTTTTTGTGTAGTCCTGGAGAGCTCCAGGAGTTCAGACATGTTAGAAAGACAGAGAAAGATATGGTATAGTTCATCACAATCTAAACTATGGGAAATGGATTTACTGGAAAAAGGAATTGAGGAGTTGGACTCTCTAAAGAACTGGATTGACAAACAACAAGGTCCTGAGGTTCAACAAGCTGTTAGCACTGCCTCCCAACAGCCAGGGCTAAGTGATTGTGACAAAGCTGAGGCAAAATTGAGAGATATGGGGGCCTTTATGCATAATGATAGCAATATGGTGGAACGTGATCCCCAATTGGCGGGGAAGTTAAATTTTTCAGGATTTATGTCACCACTTTTTAGTGGTGTAAAGAGTTTGATATATGAAAAGCCATCAGAAGGCATACCTTTGTATTCCTTCAGTGTGGACAGGCAGGGAATGGGAATCCCTCCTGCAGCATCAGATTCTCCACTACAAATGAATTCTTTGGTGTCAGTTCATCTGCCGTGCCTTGGGTTAACCCACTTAATAAGTCCTTTAATTTGGCTTGTTCAGTTCCAGCACCAAAACTTTTTTCGGGTTCATTTAGCATCAGCAATGGTTCTAAATAGTTCCATCGAGTGGTACATGAACCAGATGGCAGCGAAAATGAGACAGCCTATGTTAATAGCTCATTTCAAGATGTGGGATTATCTGCTAATATTAAAGGTACTTCAACTGCACTAGAAGATGCAACTGCTGAAACTGACCTATCAGGATTGCCATCTTTTGCTCGAGCATCCATTCCTGATTCTGGCTGGAGGCCCCGAGGGGTGCTGGTTGCACACCTCCAAGAGCACCGTTCAGCCATCCATGAGATAGCGATTTCTGCTGATCATAGCGTCTTTGCGAGTGCATCCAATGGCTCTACAGTCAAGATTTGGGGTTCCAGAAAGCTGGAGAAGGACATTTCATTCAGGTCAAGGCTAACATATCACCTGGAGGGAAGCCATGCCTTATGTGCAGCAACACTTCCAGGATCTGTACAAGTAATAGTCGGAGCATCTGATGGATTAATTCATATATTTTCTGTTGATCATATCTCTAGAGGTCTAGGAAATGTTGTTGAAAAGTATTCTGGTATTGCTGATATCACTAAGAAGGATATCAATGAAATTGCCATAGTCAGCCTTTTGAATTGCCCTTTGGATAATTATACCATCATGTATAGCACCCAGAACTGTGGCATTCATCTGTGGGATACTACGTTAAATTCCAATACCTGGACCTAAAATCTACTCCGGAGGAGGGCTATGTTTCCTCTCTGGCATCAGGCCCGTGTGGTAATTGGTTTGTATCAGGGTCATCCAGGGGTCTTATTTCTCTTTGGGATCTGAGATTTCTTATACCGGTGAACTCTTGGCAGTATTCTCTTGCTTACCCTATAGAAAAGATGTGCCTCTTTCTTCCTCCTCCAAATGCTTCTCCACCTTCAAGTGCTAGGCCCTTTGTGTATGTGGCTGCTGGCTGCAATGAAGTTTCCCTTTGGAATGCAGAAAATGGCAACTGCCACCAGGTATGAGGTTGCTGTTTTGTAATTGCTTATAGATAATAAAAGCAGTATGTACTGAAACAAAATCCAGCCCCAATAAATATGCCATCTTTGATTTTCTAGTGAAGTTTACCTCCTGTTATTTTTATTGCCAGTACTTGGAGCGTGTATAATTTGTAATTTGTCTTGTAAATTAACAAATCTTCTTGCAGGTACTGAGGATGGCCAATTGTGAAAGTGATGCAGAAATGTCTGATCTGCCTTGGGCCTTGGCCAGGCCTTCAAGTAAGCCAAATTCTCAATCAGATCCAAGACGAAATGTTAATCGCAAGTATGGAGTTGATGAGCTAAATGATCCTCCTCCTCGTCTTCCTGGTGTCTGTCAATTACTTCCCTTGCCAGGGGATGATTTATTGACTGGGGGCACTGATTTAAAGGTACGTCGATGGGATCATTACAGGTTTTGTGCTGAACTTTAATCTTGTTTCCTTGATTTTCTTGCGAAAATGGTCTAATTGAATATATCTTATGTATTTTTTTTTTTTTATTGCAGTCCAGAAAGAAGTTACTGTATTTGTGGACCAAACTTAAAAGGAGTTGGAAATGATGATTTTTATGAAACAAAATCTAGTTTTGGAGTGCAAATTGTACAGGTACTTTATGTTTCGGTAGATTGTTGTAGTCAAGCTTTCTGGTTCTTATGTGCATTGTTTTTGGGTTTGAGGAGGAGGTTCTCAATCAGCATATGTATGTTAGCTGGATTTATGATTCATGCTGGCTGAATCAAATATAAACTTAGGGTACGTCAACTGTGCTTGGGATCTGACCTAGGTAGTTTGCTTTTGATTGGTTAGGCTCAACCATGCTTTCCTTCCTTTTCGTCTACAGCTATTTCTGTTCCAACTGCTTGGGATGCTCTAATGATTCATTTGCTGAACAAATCAAGAAATTAGACATACCCGACTGTCCTTTTGTGAATATTTTCCAAAATAAATAGTTTTCATGGATATACTTTTATTTTTGTCTTGTTCAAAATATTAGTCGGTCTTCAATTACAGTTATCAATTTACTAATGTTAGTGCCATTATAGAAGTCATTCATATGCCTTCAGCCCTTCACTTAATAACTTAAGCTTTTAGATGGGATGGTTTGACAACATTAAGGCGTGAATGACAATCATTCTAAAACAAGTGGAGAGGCCAATTTACACCATGTATCCCTTGTAGAAGTTCTTTATTTATGTTGAAGCTATGTAGATAGGGGAACAAGGGGCACCGGCTGCAAGAAGGAATCAATGTATAGGATAGGATGACAGAGTAAAGAATGGGTGACAGGAATCTCAACTTTTATCTGGTCAATTCTGTGTTTTCTAATGGTCAAATCTCTTGTCATCCCAGTGAATGTTTACTGGTTAAATTTATTGTGCCTTATAAATGCTGTTAGATATTGCTTGCTTCTCCTTACATTTTCCAACTTGTTTACAATATGGGCACCTAAAATTTCACTTTCTACTCTAATAAACAGGAGACGAAGAGACGTCCTCTTACAACCAAGCTGACAGCAAAGGCAACGCTTCCAGCTGCTGCCACTGATTCTGCCAGTTGCCATCATGATTCTGTTATTTCTTTGGCTTTGATTAAGTTAAACCAGAGACTCTTACTATCAAGTGGTAGAGATGGGGCCATCAAGGTTTGGAAATAAATTACTAAAGTTCATATTGGCATTGTTGTAAATAAATAGTGTCAATTCTTAGTAGTTAAAACTGTACGTAAAGTCTAGGAACTAACCCATCAAGTCGTCATTCGTTCCCCCCCCCCCCCTCCCTCTCTTTTTAATAGTTTCCAATTTGTCGAATACCCTTGATCTGTACAGTTGGTATTCCGAATAGGGAATTGGATAAATTCGAGAATTAGTTTAATTCACGCCTTTAACCTTATTGTGTTAAAAATGGCACGGGTATAGTTGGTAAGATGAACTTTTCTTAGTACATCTATGCTTGGTGTTTTAGCAAGCAGATTTCTTCTAACGCTATGAATACTTTGTTCAGTGTGATGTCGTTAACACAGAATTAGTATAGTCTACTCCCATTTTACGGGAACAATTATTTTGGGTATTTGACAATCTCGAGGTATTCACAAATTTCACAAGTAATGTCATCTTCGAGCAAGTTTTTCGTAGTAATATCATGAACGATTGTAAGTATATTTAAACAAGGAAGAATGAGGGTATTCTTGTATAAAGCTACTGTACCTATCTTCGGTGTGCTATTTAATACATCATTAATTCATATTAAACATGTTATTTTCACTAATGCGGTCATCATATGTCAATATTTTATTAGTTTGGGGCACTCAAGTTGGGTGGACGGGGATCACACAAGAATTTCTCTAATTGCATATATATATATATAATTTCAATATATATATCTTTTATCATATAGATAATTTGAATTTAGAATGATAGAATCTGATTGGTAGGAACTAGCGACCAAAAATGAAATTGTGATTAGGAACACGGATTAACATGTATGCAAACAAGCAATGCAAAAGTGGTAAGTGGTAGCGGCACTACGTGGCGAGTTTGATACTGAGAATTGAGAAACGTAATGTTCACGAGCACGATGCAAAAGATCCAATTTTTACCCGGGATTTAGATGTTGGTTTCATTATAGTGACAGCCTCGCACCATGCATGCGGTATTAGCATGCAACAAAAAGTGCATTTGGCAGATGCAAGCCGTGGACAATTCTAAATAACTTCTTTGAGGCATTAAAGATTTATGAATCATTTGTTTTATATACTTCATTCTTATGGGAACTGTAAGTTTCATAAAGAGGAAATATGTAGAAGTAATCAGTGTTCATGCTACTTGACCGAAGAGAACTAACGATGCATGTTTGATGACTCTTAAGACTCTCCAAACCTCATGTTGTACACGATGCCATGATTCTGCAATTTGTAGATTTTTGGCCACTTTTACAGCATCATCAATTCCAGGGAAAGATTGGGAGCCGTAGTCATTATGTTTTGATGGTCCATAGATCTGGAAAACAGGGGAAATGAAATGAATTAAAGGGGAAGAGTTGATAATTTATTGTTTCAATCATATCAACAGAAAGTTTCTAAGGGTACTAGATAAGACTAAGAAAATAATAGAAGCTAAGAGGGAGTAGACATTGCCAATTTTTGTCCATTTTCTAGATTCCTTCAAGTTCATCTTTACTCAGCACTCTTGGTTTATTCAAAACATTTCCTTTAACCCTGGCTAGAGTAGCCTCCATGTAACGTTTTCATAGCTTTGGTAATAAGAGTATAATGTCATAAACTAGAGGAAGAATGATGGAAGTCGCCTGAAAAAATGACTTCCTTCTTGAGCAAACACTTACCAAATGCTTATACCATGTCATTCCCAAGAGGCCATCTCTGTCAGTGAATGCATGCTCAGCCATCATAAGTCTATCATTCACCTTTCTCACTTTCAAGTGGTCCTCTCTCCACGTTATCCAGCCTTTACTTGCTTCTGTTTCCTGAAGAATCACCTTTCAGTGTCAATATGGCACTGGTTATTTAAGAAAATGTGGTCTAAACATACTCGAGAGATACCTTTCTCTGGTTATTTATCTTGATTGCGGCTTTCTTAAGCTCCTTGATTGATGTGAATATAGGAGACAAATTTATGTCTTTGCTTGAAATCCCATCTTCCGGATTCTTCACACTAAGCTGTTGATTTAAATATTTGGTTTTGTAAATATCTTTCATGCCCTCAAATTCAGTGAGAATAGTGTTTGTGTAAAAGGATAAAGTTTGTTTGAGTAAATCACCATCTAATGCGGGCACACCTGGAGCTCCTTAGCATAGGATAGATAATCAAAAGGTGAGAACTCTTCATCTGCTAACCAAAGTGATACTAGACCTCAAACACTTGCCACTGTTTTCCAGAACATAACCAAATATTAAGGTAAGTGAAAGAAGATCTGTGCTATTATTGACTGGCAATAAGCATCCGATAAATAGTGGGATTTGATTAAGGCTTAGTATAGTGAAACATGATAGGAAAATTTTCCTCTTTGTAACGACAGTGTGTGTGTGTTCCGTATACTTATTGTGGAAAAGATAACAAGTTTACTTGTAGACATCTATGGTAATAAAAAAGAAGAGTCATATACACTAAACTCTTTAATAATTTTATAATAAACTGATATAAAACTAAAGCATAGCTTTAATTTATTTCGATGCCATTAGAGTTAACTGAGATGGAATTTACTGTCACAGAAACTGTAAAAGAAATTTATGTGACCAACCTGCAACATGCCTATGATGTGAAAATAACCAAAGCTATTTTTGGTATGAGTCAAATGAATGGCAATAGTTTCCTATTCTTGTGGAAATGAAGGAGAGATAGTAAGGCTCCTACATTGGTGCTACCTTATGTTTTCTATGGAAGAGAGAAAATTGTTTTCATTCTTTCGTTTTGGATAAATGAGAATGGAGAAGCTCTCCTATAAATTGAGCTTTTATTCTTTCCCATTTCATTAAAAAAAAAAAAAAATCATCTAGAGAGCATTTGAGAGTTTATACATTCTTTGAGAGATGTTCTCCTATATATAAGAGAGAAGTGTGTTCTCCTTTAAAGAGAGAGTATTATTATCTCCTTGTAATAGAGAAAAGTTATAATCCTCAAAGAAAGTTATTCAATTCTATCCACATATTGTGTAGAATTTCCATTTTCTTACTTTTATATTTTAATTGCATTATACGTTTGGTACCTAACAGTGGTATCAGAGCTCAAATTACAATTTGATTATTTTTTTGCTGCGAGTTACCATATTAAAAAAAAAATGGCAGCAAAGTATGAAATTGAGAAGTTTAATGGGAGTAATTTCTCCCTATGGAGAAATTGAAGATGAAGGCAATTGTAAGGAAGGACAATTGCTTACCAGCAATTGAAGGCAGACCTACTAGGATAGTTGATGACAAATGGAAAGATATAGATGATAGCCCTGCTGCAAATTTGCATTTAGCATTAACTGATTTAGTCTTGTCAAGTGTTGCAGAGAAGAAGACAATAAAAGAAATTTGGGATGCACTTGTCAAACTGTACGAGGTCAAGTCACTTCACAATAGAATATTTCTAAAAAAGAGGTTGTATTCTCTTCGAATGAGTGAATCCACATTGGTGACGGATCACATCACTAATTTGAATACGCTATTCTCCCAGCTTACTACCTCAAATTATACAATAGCAGAGATTGAGCGTGCAGAACTTCTACTTCAAAGTCTACCTGACTCATATGATCAACTATTATCAACATCACCAATAATAATATTGCCGATCGTTTAGCCTTTGATGATATTGCGGGTGCTATTCTTGAAGAAGAATATAGGCGCAAGAATAAGGAAGATAGATCGGAGAGTGCAAGACAAGTTGAAGCATTGTCGACGACAAGAGGGAGATTAATGGAATGAGACTCTAGAGGGAGCCATGGCCAGAGTAGATCAAAGTCAAGAAGAAGGAAGAATTTCAAATACCACCAATGTGGCATGAGAAGGCACATGAAGAAAGATTGTTGGTATAACAAGAGGATCACACAAAGGACTTCAAACACAACAACATCTCAAGGATGTGTTGTGAGTACCTCAGATGAAGGAGAAATTCTATACAACGAAGCAGCAATTGGTTCCAAAGGTGGTAGACAGTTCACTAATGTTTGGATAATGGACTCAAGAGCAACTTGGCATATGACTCCATGCCGTGACTTGTTTTGCACTTATGAACCTATTTCGGAAGGATATATGTTTATGGGAAATGATCATGCTTTGGAAATTGCTGGTGTTGGTGCTATCAAAATAAAAATGTTTGATGGTTCCATTCGCACAATTCAAGGGGTACAGCATTTGAAAAGCTTGAAGAAGAACCTGTTGTCTATTAAGCAAATGGATGACCTCGAGTGCAAGACCCATATTGAAGGTGAGGTCTTGAAAGTTGTAAAAGGAGCTCTTGTGTTGATAAAGGCAGAGAAGATCGGGGTAAATCTATACATGCTTCTAGGAGACACGTTGCCAGAGGCAGATGCATTAGTTGCATCAGACGGCCTAGAAGAATCGACAGTGATATGGCATCGCAAATTGGGCTACATGTCAGAACGTGGCTTGAAGGTTCTTATGGAACGTAATCTCATTCCTGGGCTCAAATAGGTTAATTTACCATTTTGTGAGCACTGGGTAATGAGAAACCAGCATAGATTGAAGTTTAATAGATCAACTGCGCGGAGCAAGCACATGCTACACTTGATTCATTCTTATGTGTGGGAGTCACCAGAAATGTCCCTAGGAGGAGCAAAATACACTATATCATTCATTGATGATTACTCCAGGAGACTATCGGTGTACTCGATCAAGAAGAAGTCAGTTGTGTTTCAAATATTCAAGGACTTCAAAGCAAGAGTAGAACTTGACTTTGGAAAGAAGATCAAGTGCTTAAGGATTGACAATGTGTAACACCCTCCCGAGTACGGTACTATGCTTAAGTCATAGTACCTCACTTAGGAGTTGTTACTGTCACTTAATCGGACCTTATTTGGCAGCAACCTTCGGCCACCTTCAATCTTACTAGTCAATTCCGCCTCGGAGGACCTTCTTTGAAACTGCTGAACTATCTGGAGATAACACGGAAATAAACATAGGGGTGAGAATTATAAATTCTCAGTAGGATTCATTAAAACTAACATATGCTGTGTCATCGTTGTCATCTCCAGTTTGCTTTGGTTTATTATGAAAAAGGTGAACATGCTATCCAAACTGTTTAATTTTATAGTTCAAAAATATACTTTCCGAAGCAAAGTTCATTTTACTCATACACTTGGCAATTTGAGAGAGTCCATACGAAACAAATTTCATGAATTATATTAGGAATAGTAACTAAAACATAATAAAATACAATAGCATCAATATACTGGGGACATAACATCTGCACATAACTTTACTTGTACTTAAATTCATGCATATACATAAAGTTTACTTTTCTTTCTTTTGCTTCCTTTTCATCATAAAATCTTTACATGTCACATCCCAGAGTATGATCGCCATGTCATACCCCGTCAGAGCGTGATCGCCATGTCACGTTCCTTAAGAATATGGGACCTTCATTCGGCACTTACACTAGCTGGGTCATGCCATGCCTCATGTAAGCGGGGTGTTGCATATGCTTTAATCTTTAGTCTTGAGTCTTTAGTCTTTAGCCTTTACTGCCCTTGGGTAGCCTGGCCTTGGAGTGAGCTCGTCAGCTCGACTCGTGACCATCGTCACACCGATTCACCCACAAGGGGATTCACGTGCCTCTAGTCCTGGAGGGATCTCATTTTGGTCACGTGCCTCTAATTGAGGGATCTCTTCTGACCACGTGCCTCTAAGGTAGAGGGTAACTGCCTTCACAAGGAGGGATTCAAAGTGCAACTGCCTCCAAGTGAAGGGATTCATATCTTATCTTATTTAACTGCCTTCACTAGGAGGGATCTCGTAACTGCCTCCAGGTGAAGGGACCCACATTCAATATATTCATATTATGCTTAAATCATCCTTGCATACATGAGTTTTATGAGCATAACACATGGATGTTTATCGCATTCATATAACTCACATAGTTCTGCCGAAATTTCGGCAGCATAACGGAACGTGTCCGCTTTCCTGTGAATAGTGCCAGCCAACCAGTACATCAATTTATCACAAAGAACATAACATCATATTTATATTCCAACATTAAACTCATATCAACATCAAATTCATTAAGGCAGTATTTCTACCTCAGCATATTCAACCAATCCGGTTTTTATAATTCAAGCCATAATTTCTATTTAACTCATTTGGACCTCAAATTTGAGTATGTTGTAGCCTTATGTGTCTAGTTTCTAACCCTTTTGGTCCCATCTCATTTTGATATCCATAGCTTGAGATATTTATGTTTTATCCCGGCCTGCCCAATGGTTGGCCAGAATCAGACACCTAAAAGTAAAAATCCACTATAAATCGAAAACTGTCTTAAATCATACGAAATTGGACTCATATTAAAGCTAACAGGTTAAAGTTTTATTTGCAAAAATTTCCATTCCATTTGACTTAGTAGGGCTCGAGTTATAAGCCCAAACTGACCTTCTTGAACTACCCTGTTCTAGCCCGGTTTGGACATGGGGCAACTTTCTTGGATCACTGGGAGCAAACGGGGCCTTGGTTAATTCTGAAATTTTTATGAGACATTCTCCTATGTGTAAGATTTCTAAAAAAGTTGGTTTCATTCATTTTCAATCAGTATAGGGCGAGTTCTACCTTGAACAACCCAGTCTGCCCAGAGTCAGAGCCAAAAACCTAGGTCGAAATTCAAAAATTCATATCTCTCTCAATACTAATCCAAAAGCCTTATATGATATATTTATGGAAAGCTCTAGATGTCTAGTTTCATATAAAAATGGTTTCATCAAATTTAATTGGCTGTAGGCGAAGCCGTACACTCCGCCGAGGGTTTCTAGGTTTCCAGCTTCTCACCTCTTCATCCTTTCACCTTTTCTTACCTCCCAAACGAATTTAACACCGACAACAGCCAACAAACCAGCCAAATAACATCATAATCATTCAATTGTATCATCAAGAATTGAGTAAATAGAGTCATCAACAATCACCCATAATCAGAATAACAAGATAAGAATTGGAATCCTACCTTGATTTTGAAGTAGTTAGCCTAGCCAATTTGTGTTTTGGGATTCAAGAGTTTATGGAGCATGAGATAAAGAGAAGAAGGAATGCTTTGAAAGAAAAATGAATGGAGAAAAGGGGCAGAATGGAGGACGTCCAAAGAAGAGTCAAAAGGGGAGTTTTTTATTCTTTCCATAAAGCTTGAGTTAGCATTTGATTGGATGAGAAATGGGTGGCTAAAATGAAGCCAAACTCCACCTCTTTTGAGGCAGCAGCTGGACGCCCAAATCATGGTGAGAGTGGCTAAAATTTAGCCACTCATTTTAGAGTCATAGGTGCATAATTTAGTTAATTCGGTTCCAGCAGTTTAAAATACCGTAACCTTACCGATTTCCTTTAAATCGGTAAAACGGTTTTGAAGAAATTTGTGTAGTCTTATATGTTTCTATTCTAATTATTTCTAATTCTAACTCTCTAATTAGCATCTAATCAATATCTAATTGATCCTTAATTAACTTTTATTTAACTGACTTATGCATTAAAATCGAATAAATCGATTACTGGTGTAAATTAAACGTTTTACAAATTGATGGCCATTCTGTTTTCTGTTTTTCATGGCTAATGGTATTTTCGTAATTATGGATAAATCTAGGGGCATCCCATGTCATTTCACATATGGATACCTCCGTGGCTCAATCGGCCGAGGTTTAGGTTTCTACGTTTTCGCTACGTGATTCTGCTTCGTTTAAAACCTTATTTTACTAATCATATTGATATAGGGACCTAAATGTTATTTTTCAAAATGTTTAGGGGCAAGACTGTAAATAATATATAAGGACCTAAAGGTCATTTTCTAAAAAGTTTAGGGGCAAGATTGTGAATAATAAAAGTTTATTTTAATTATTTCCTATTACGTTATATGGGGATGTTACACAATGGAGGAGAATACATAGATGGTGATTTTCTCAAATTTTGCAAGCAGGAGGGTATTCAAAGGCAATTCACAGTTGCACATACGCCTTAGCAAAATGGTGTAGCAGAGCAGATGAACAGGGCTCTCTTAGAAAGAACAAGAGTTATGTTGAGAACTACAGGATTCGCTAAGTCTTTTGGGTAGCAGCAGTTAAGACTGCCTGCTACGTAATAAATCGGTCACCATTAACTATGATTGGTTTGCAAACACCAATGGAGATGTGGAATAGCAAGCCAGCAGATTATTCTTCTCTACATGTGTTCGGATGTCTTGTGTATGTTATGTAAAACTTCCAGGAAAGAACAAAGTTGGACCCAGAGTCTAGGAAATGTATATTCTTGGGATATACTGACCGTGTTAAGGGGTATCACTTGTAGGATCCCATTGCCCACAAGGTTGTCATTAGCAGAGATGTGATATTTGCAGAAAATGAATTGCAAGGAGAACAAGGAAATGACAACAATGTTAAAGAGACCACTACAATTCAGATCGATAAGGAATTTCGAGAAGATGATCCTTTTGAAGCAAAACTAGAGCACGAAGAACAAGGACCTGAGGAGTCCAATGATATAGCAGTTTGGCAATCAACTTGTGAGATAAGACCTCTATCATGGCACTCAGATTATGTTATGGCAAGCCACAATGCGTACTATCTACTAACAAAAGATGGAAAGCCAACAAGTTTTCAAGAGGCAATGAGCAATGAAGATGCTTCTTTATGGATGACAGCTATGCAAGAAGAAATTGAAGCATTACATAGGAATCAAACATGGGAGCTTGTTCCACTACCAAAAGGTCACAAAGCTATTGGAAATAAGTGGGTCTACAAGATCAAACGAGATAGCAATGACCAACTGGAAAGATACCGAGCAAGATTGGTAGTCAAAGGTTATGCCCAAAAGGAAGGTGTAGATTTTAATGAAGTATGTTTTCCAGTAGTTAGACTAACCACGATCAGGGTGGTTTTGGCAATGTGTGCTGCATTTGATTTGCATCTAGAGCAACTAGATGTGAAAACAACTTTCCTTCATAGAGAACTTGAAGAAGAGATCTATATGCTCCAACCGGAAGGTTTTGAAGAGCAAGGTAAAGAGAACTTAGTTTGCAAATTAACCAAGTCTTTGTATGGCTTGAAACAAGTGCCTTGGTGCTGGTATAAAAGGTTTAATTCCTTTATTACTAGCCTTGAATACAATAGGCTGAGTTCTGGTCATTGTGTTTATCACAAGTGGTTTGGTAATGATGAGTTCATCATTTTGCTGTTGTACGTGGATGACATGTTGGTGGTGGGCCCCAAAAAAGATCAAGTCCAAACATTGAAGGCGCAATTGGCTAAGGAATTCGACATGAAGGACTTGGGACCGGCAAAAAAGATTCTTGGGATGAAAATACTCCGAGATAAAAAAGATAGGAAGGTTTGGCTTTCCTGAATTATTTGAGGAAAATCTTGCAACGTTTAAACAAGTAAGATTGTAAGCCAATTTCTACCCCACTTCCTATGAATTATAAGTTATCCTCAAGCATTGTCCCATCGATGAAGTAGAGAGGAGGGAAGTGTCTCGGGTGCCATATGCATTAGCGGTGGGGAGCCTTATGTACGCGTTGATCTGCACAAGAGCAGACATTACTCAAGCAGTTGGAGTAGTAAGTCAATCTATGGGAGATCTAGGTAAAGAGCACTAAAATACTATGTAGAGGATCCTTAGATATACATCAAAGAAACCTCAAATGCTGCGTTATGTTTTGGAGGATCAGAGTTTATTGTCAAAGGATATGTTGATTCAGACTTTGCAGGTGACCTTGATAAGTAGAAGTCCACTACAGGCTATGTGTTTACACTTGCAAGTGGAGCTGTGAGCTGGCTATCTAAGTTACAGACTATCATAGCATTGTCTACTATAGAAGCTGAATACATGGCAACTACTTAGGCATGCAAGGAAGCTATTTGGGTACAAAGATTAATGGAAGAACTTGGGCACAAACAGGAGAAAATTCTTGTGTATTGTGACAATCAGAGTGCCTTGCACATTGCAAGAAATTTGGCCTTTCACTCAAAGATGAAGCATATAGGTGTCTAATATCATTTTGTTCATGAGGTAGTGGAAGCAGGGAGTGTGGACATGCAGAAGATTCACGCTAAAGATAACATAGTAGATATCATGATGAAGCCGATCAATACTGACAAGTTTAAATGGTGCAGATCCTCTTATGGTCTATCAGACCAATGAAGTTTTTTTTTTTTGCAAGTTGACCAAAATCAGCTTTAAGTGGGAGATTGTGAAAATAACTAAAGCTATTTTTGGTATGAGTTAAATGAATGGCAAGAGTTTCCTATTCTTGTGGAAATGAAGGAGAGATAGTAAAGCTCCTACATTGGTGCTACCTTAAGTTTTCTATGGAAGAGAGAAAATTGTTTTCATTCTCTCGTTTTGGATGGATGAGAATGGAGAAGCTCTCCTATAAATTGAGCTCTCATTCTTTCCCATTTCATAAAAAAAAAAAAACATCTAGAGAACATTTGAGAGTTTATATATTCTTTGAGAGATGTTCTCCTATATATAAGAGAGAAGTGTGTTCTCTTTTAAAGAGAGAGTGTTATTGTTATCTTCTTGTAATAGAGAGAAGTTATAATCCTCAAAGAAAGTTATTCAATTCTTCCCACATATTGTGTAGAATTTCCATTTTCTTACTTTTATATCTTAGCTGCATCATACGTCTGGTACCTAACATATGAAACAAAGGATCGCCAATTTTTTGCATTTGGATGAAATCATCATAGAGTGAGTGGTATACCGGGTATCCTGCAATGTCTGGAAAAAAAAATAGTTCTATATTCACTCATTGCTTACAAAATGTTACTTGTAGCCATCAAATCCTGAATTTCCCAATGTCGTTGTATATGTTATTCAGGCATTATAATTCCCATCAGTAAACACTGTTTCAAAAGAAAAACTTTCTCAAATTCTATTTTGTCCTACTTTGAGCATTGTGTTCAAAGATATTTGGAATTTGGAATTTTGTTTTTGATACATAAGAGTAGCAAGTACCTAGGAAGGAAAGGGGGATAGGTGGCTTGGTGGAGGACCAAACCTCCAATATCACCATTACACCAAGTCTTGAAAGACTTGGAATCGTGCCTTGAGCTACAACCAATATATTAACAAAGAAAAAATTTATTTACAAATAAATTTAATGTAGTGCTTAATTTTGATACTGTAATAGTTTTTTAGCTCTTATTAGGAGTATTATTTATCTTATAAGTTGAAAATATTTGATTAATCTACTTTATCTTTGTGCAATAACAATTTCTTAAATATTTCACTATTTTTAAATTTTAATCAAATCTATTGCAAGAAAATTATGTGGTTAATATTATGAAAATACCTATGTATATACTACTGTCCTTTGTCTGACTAAAGGTTTTTTTTTCATTGTAGGAACTTATTCATCATCAAATCATGCTTCAAGTCCTGTTATTGTAGCACCCTCTGCTATGCTTAATCACATTGGTAGGTTTATGTGTTGCAGCATAATTTTTTGTTAAAATTAATAATGTATTTGGCCTTTTGTGATTGAATATTTTTCATATATTTTTATTTTGTTTTCTTTAGATGTACAAAGTTGTTCTATGGCACAACTTGCCCATTTTCGAGAAGCAAGGTCTAACATCATGAAAGCTTTTAGGTATAACATTCAAATTTATAATGCTACTTTTGCAACCTTTAAGGTAGAAGAAAAGCACGAAGGAGTGTTTTCCCTACTTTGCATGTGTTGGATTTCGACATTGTAGGAGTTTAACTAGGAACATAAAACTTGTAGGAATGAACTTAGAGCCTGAAATCTTAGGCGAAAACAAGTAAGAAGTGAACTTCCTAATAAAGTTGAAACTTGGAATCTAGGGAACAAGGAAGAAGTGAACGAAAAGCTACAATACACTTACCTTGGAACTTGGTACTTCCTATTCTACTTTAACTTGGAACTCATAAACTTAATACTTTCGATTATGCTTAGAACTCGAAAACTTGGATACCTCCTATTCTGCTTGAACTCAGAATTTGTAAACTTGGGAAACAAGGAAGTAGTGAATTGGACTTCAGAACTCGGAGCACCTTAGATTTTGAAGTAAATTATTGTAAAGGTTGAGATTTTCTTTTTCCAATTCACATGAGCCTAGAAGTCGACAAGCCTAGAGTTGCTTTGCTATTGTGATGTCAGGTCTCGGAAATAAGAACTTCCAAAATATTATAGAGGGAGAAAACCACTGATTATGGTTATACAATGTTTTGGAGTTCGACTTCCAATTTTTGATTCTGGTTGTTATACGATGCCTTGGGGTCCCACTTTCGATTTCTGATTTCCTGATTTTTGTTCTTCAAAATAGTTATACTCTTACACTACCTATGTGAAATAAATCGAAATTCCTAATTACTATATTAAGAAAATTGAGGATGTTACATTCTAGGCACCATGTCTATAGAGAACTTGATTTTCCTTTCCAAGGAAAACTTGGGTATGTCGTCAAGGAATACATCTGTGTATTTCCTAGCTATGAAGATTTCATTTACTATTTGCTTGAGTTCCACCTTATTTGCCAAAAGGAGAATGTATCCTTATTATCAATCTCACAACTTCCTATTTCTACATAGTTTAAGAATGAATAGACAAATTTAATAGACTCAACAGGCATAGAGGGAAACATAATAGATTTTTGAGAACAATTTAACATGACATGATTGGCCGAAAGCCAATCCATGCCCAAAATCAAATCTAAGCTAGATAAAGGAAGACATATAAGATTAGACACAAAGTCCTTTCATCAATTCAAAAATGACAACTTACACAACATTGACATATCCTAACTGGTTTTCTAGCAGGAGTAGAAACTAACAACACATAAGGCAATTCCAATCTACTAATGTAATCATGAGAAATGAAAGAAAGCGTAGCATTAGAGTCGCACAATACAATTAATGTTCTAATGATTACCTCATACTCACCTTAGTTTGGATTCTTGGATTGAGTCACCCCTTTAGTAGTTAGGATTAAGTCCCTCCCACGATGTTGTGGCTTTCCGACAAGTGGTACGCTCTTTCATGCAGCCCTTAACCATGTATCTAGACTGCTCACAATAGAAACAAATGTTCTATCCTACTAAGTAGGTCTACCTTCATGATTCTTATAGTACCTAGGGTACTCAAGACTCACCATTCACATTGGTAATTGACCATCCGTGCCCCTACTAACCTGGGGTTGTCTCTTATGGTACGGGACATACCTAGCCTTTTAGTATTGGAAAACCAACCTTTCCCTAGAAGCGTTTTCCTTTGGCTTGGTGCATTTACCACAAAGTGCAACCTTGAATAGCTCCCAGGTGATAAGGGTCCGGGAGTTCTTTATCATCCTTCTAGTATTAGCTTACTAGACTTTTGCATCAGCCTCCAGAAGGTAGGTAGCAAATGCTACTTTCTATAGTCTAGTGCAAGCTAATACAGAGAATGTCCTTTCTAGGGCCTCGATCTTTCCCTCAGCTTCTTTAGGGTTGAAATCTCCTCAGAAAACCTGTGGGTTAGTCTTCATAAACTTAGTGAACTTCAAGTATTTTGGATCTGCCTTAGTTCCCCCTTTTCCTTCTAGTGTTCGATTAGTGACAACAACTTGTCCTTTTGTAGCTGAAACCATTGAAGGAGAAACATCTGTCACATCTACCACACCTAAGGTGGCAGATTCACCTCATAACCCATTTTGCCTGTTAGAAGCTATCAATTTCTAGTCACATAAACAAAGATATTGAGTTGATTAGGCTCAATACCAAGCAAAGTATAGTAATAGCTAATCACATTCACAACCAAGTAGTCATTTCCATCTAACTCCTACATCTTATCCCTATAGATAGGATTCATGGCATGATTTCGATACATAATAGAGTATGCTTTTGAAGTATATTCAGACCATCTTCAGGCTCTACAAGGATGACTTGCTTTGATACTAAAATATAACATCCTGATAATACTATACTATGCTTAAGTCATTTTATGGCATCATTAATTGTTACCCTTATCTAGCGGAAGTTCTTGTATTGAAATTAGCATAATATATGAAATTAGTAAGTAAATTTTTCTTTTAATAAATCATTTATACTTGAAAACTGAGTATTTAAGCGTTTACTCACTTATATAAATATGGATGTTGTTCCTTGTATCGCAACATTATTGATAGGCCTATGATAAAATAGAGATAACATGATGACCAACTTCAACATATATTAACATAACCATAGATAAATCAGATGTCATAAATCACACATAACATTTATCATATATCTAATAGGTCAAATTAAGTAGCGAAACTTCCAATATGCTCTTAATTACGCATAGATTGCCGACTAGGATTGTTAACAAAATAAAAAGCACTACACTATTGTCTTAATTCTCCTTAGCTAAAGAAGTGTAGCCCATCCACTCCTCATCATGCCTAGTCAGCTGCCTTTATAGGCATTGCTATGGATGCCGTTAGCTCGATCAGAAGACAACACGGAATAAGAGTGAGAAATAGAATTTCTCAATAGAACTCTAAATAGACAGTTTAAGTGTCATCGTATCATCCTAGCTACTTTGGATTTCTTATAAAAATGTGAGCAAGCATAAGTTTAGTTTTAAATAAGTCTGAAATTATTGATTCCTGAAGCAGATTGCTTTTAGTCTTTCTCCTATAAGCATGTCATTATAAATAATGACATCAAAAGGCATACATGCACATGCATAGGCATAGATATAAGACATTCATGACAAGGACTATGGAAGATACATGGATGCATGCACATTTTATGCAATTCCATTAACTTTGACTTCTCTTTGGCTTTGACCAAAGTCTTTATTCAACTTTACTTTCTTACTTTCAAACTTAGCATGTGCACAACATTCTTCATTTATCTTTGGATAGACAGCTATAGGACACGAACTTATTCCATAACTGTCGTCACATAGTTCTAATCTAAAATGAAACTCAACTGACAAATAGATACCTTTGAATTAGAAAGGTCTCCCGGCTGTGTGCCTCCAAGTAGAGGGGTCTCTTGGGTGGTCACCTTCCTTTACCAAAGTGACCGAAGAATCATATCTGATTATCTTGTCTTCATAGATCATCTTCCCTTACTGAAGTAATCGAAGGATCATATCCAATTATTTCCTTTATTTCCTTATCATAAAACTTAGTGTTAAGTCTTATGTTATGAGTGCCTTAGGTTGAAGGATTTAAGTCTTTCTTATCTTAACACAAGATACATATATGCATGTGACAAATATTTCTAAGTCTACAATTTTGGTGAAAATTCGATAACATAATGCAAACCTGCACGTAATAAGCATGCAGAGCATTCATATCATATTCAATCATTCCCAAACAATCCATCACATGCATAGATTATGATTCTTGTGGATTTCTCCTCAAGAATCCCAACACTCAATCCTAGTACAATTATAAAACACAAATCAATATTCTCATCAATAAGCAACTTCATCATTTCCCACGTAATTAGGAAATAAAGCACACCATTACACACAAAGGTCTTATGGAGATAGTTAGGTCATTATGTGCAATATTTTAATTTACCATTTTACCCGTAAGTCTTAGATTAATCTCGAAGAGATATTTTTAACTTCTTTTCTTTGCTTATTAACCCTTAAAATTTGTATTTTTACTTAGTATAGCCTCTTTTAACTCTTATATTTCCTCTTGATAATTTTTCAAGGTCATGATTTATCTTAAATTTCTAGCAAAATTTTTTTTTGTAATTCTTATTCAAAAGACATGCATGTATTCCTAATTTTATGACAAAACCAATGGCCCTAATCATTTCTCCATGGAGGCTACAAGGACTTCACCTTGCTCTCTTTGGATATTAACAATTCATGGCTAAGTTATAACACTTGGAACAATAATTATTTAATCTCTTAAATTTTTCAAGTTTTGTACTTAACTTAATTAACAAAATTTCCTTTATCTTGTTCTTCCTAGTCGAATTTATGGCTAACTCTTTTCCCTTTTCTTCCTAGGGTCATAGATTAAACCTTAAAAGTTTCAAACTCTTTTCCCTCTTATCTTTTTCTTAACATGGTTGAAGCCATCTACAAGCCAAGCATAAATTTTTAGTTTGCTTTACTTCTTGATTTCACTTATTTATGACATATTGAGGCTTATGGACATAGATTTAAGCTTAAAAAGCTTTACTCTTATGAGATACTTGATAAAAATTAAATCTTTTTCTTGGTTCATGTCTTAAGACCACTTTTTTATAGCCATTTTTCCAACAATCAACCAACAACTCAAGAAAGCAACTTTATTAAAGATTTGATCATGTAAATAAAAAACAAGCCAAGGAATCAAATAAATATTCAAAAAGATGACAACTTAAGACTTTTTCAAGAGGTAAAAACAAAGAACAAGCCAACAAACATCATAGCCATGGCTAGGGCTAAGTGTTCATAACTAAAAGTGGGCAAAGATAAAAAAATTACACACTCCCTCAAAAGGTGAACACACTAGAAACTCAAAGAAAGTAGTAGAAACATAAGAGATGACATTTTTCTCCATACTCAAGAAACTAGAAACTTTTTGACAAAGCTTGAAACTCAAAGTTATGATCAAGCTTGAGCATCCATGGCATGTCATAAATGAAAATGAGTCTAGAAAGAGGTTCCTACCCATAAGATGATGAATCCAAGCAAGAAAGATTGAAGCTTTGAAGTGAAAATTCTCCTCCTTTGCTCCAAGATAGCCCACGATTTTTGACTTGAGAAGAAGATGAGACTTATTACTTCTTTTACTTGGATAAGAGTGTGTATGAGTGTGTTTGCAAGAGCTAGAAGTTGTAGCTCTCATAAGGCTTGTAAGGGTGGTTACGGAGGCTTGAGATCTTGAAGAGAAAGAATGAGGAAGATGAAGTAATAGAGAGAGTTGGGTTTTCTTGGAGTTGAGAGAATATGAATGAGTCTTGGAGAGGAAGGAGTGTATTTTACAAAAATGTGAGTGAGTGTGGGTTAGCATTGTGGCAGTGGGGTTCACTAAGCGGGAAGGGTGAGATATTTTGCTTTTGTTTTAATTGAAAGGGGCAAAATGGATTGTTAAAGTGATTGTATGATATACAAAAAGTAGTTGTGTATTGTACTTTATGCTTTTCATGATGTCACACTTGTTTTATTATCTAGTTGACCTTTAATTTGAGTTTGTTGATAGGATTAAGTGTTCTTGCTACTCAAGTGACTTAATTAATTAAGGATTAGTGTAACACTCTTGGTGTAGTTTCAAGTTTTTCTATGTTAATCCTGTATGATCGATGTGTTTAATCCATTTATGATGGAATTTAGTTGGTATATGATGATCTTGGGCGTTGGATATCATTTGGAATCAAGGAAACCGCATTTTGAGATGTTGTAATCGATTTCCGTGTGGCTAGTAATCGATTACAAGGCTCTCTATATGTTCATGGGTTAAAAATTTTCGCGTCGTAATCGATTACTAGATATGGTAATCGATTACCAGTTCTGGGTTCGTGGTAATCGATTACTAGCCTATGGTAATCGATTACCATAAGCCAATATATATACGGAGATGCGTCTTACGCCCTCATTTTTCGATTTTCTTCTTTCTCTAATCCCAAACTCTCTCTTTTCTCTCTAGAATTCCTTCTTCCACCATTCCTTATATCTAATTCCTCCATTCCATCATTTCCAACCAAATCAACAACAACAACACAAGATCCATTCCATTAAATACAATCATCCATACAAATTATTTCTCATTCTTCATTCTTGCTTGGGTGGATTTGAAGTGGGGAGCTCACCTCTATTCTTCTTCTCCTCATTCCAATTCTAGAGGTAATTTCTATATATTATTTGATAAGCAACATTTGGATACATTGATTAACCCTCATATTTAGTTCATTGAACCTCTTTTGTGCTTAATTGAATAATATTGGACATATTTTATAAGTTTGGACTCTAATTGGGCTTAAGTGTATTTTTCAGCATTATTACAGATTTATACTATTTTTGTATTATGGCTGTATCTTGAGTTGTAGATATCTAAAAATCACAAATTTTATATTGTAGAAAAGCTGAGAAAAAGATCTACAACTTTGATGAAGAAGTCAAAAACTAATTCAGATGTTTGTTAGAACGAATTGGGCCACGAAGTTAGAACAGGGCTATCACACTGGAACCTGATTAGTGTGCACTAACTAGGCCATAACGTGAGTTGCAGACATTGGATTGAGGTGAAACTGGTGCCATTTGAAAGCTAAGACATAAAGCTTCAATTCATATGAAGAGTACTCTCCCAAATAATGACATCTTGATAGACTTATTGGCTGTTGAATTTGACTGGCGTAAATAGAGATACAACCTAGACATGCTATAAAGATTGGGCCATAACACTCTCATTTTAAGTCCAAATTAAGAAATTGGTGTGTCCACTTAAAGCTAAGAGGCAGAAGATTAAGTTGGGCTCGAGGATATTTTTGAATTTTGACATTTGAGGTCTGATAAGAAGAGAGAAAACCGAGACGCGAAGGAAGACTCTCATTGCCAACATTTTTCATTTTTCTTTCTTCTTTTCTCCTCTCCTCTTCTTTTCTTTTTCTTTTCCTTTCATTTTGTAAGATACTTGTTTTGGGTTCTAGTTTGTAACCTTCATTGCTATGGAGGAGTAGGACTTCAAGCTAGTTCAAGGAGACTCCAAGGGTATTATGGTTGTAATCTTGAAACCCTATACTTGAATTTCAATCATGTTTGTTTTCTTGATTCTTTGCCCTCTTTTATTTGTAAACTTGCATTGAATGATATTGATATGTGGGTTTATGAATGAGGGACTAGTTGGGTGATTGCTAATTGATCAATTGGTATAAACTTGATTAGTTAAAGAATTAGGAATTGGATTTGGGTTCAAACCTAGGCTAATACATTTGGGGCTAGAAATCAACATAGGTTAATTAGAGTTGAGGTCTCAATTATCTAATCAATTATGTGTTGGTTAAATTCCTAGAGTTCTCTAGGTAGACTTGTGGGGTTGTTAGTAGAGGTCTCTCTAATAGCTCAAATTAGCCGCACTCCATGTGTTTGATATATTGTGCGTTAATGATTGATTCACCTTATGCCAAAGGAACTCTTTGAACTAGTGTTTTTATTTTCATCTAATTTTTTTTTATAGCTTATTTACTGCATGTTTGCACATACCCCCTTGTTACTTAACTAGATAGCAACAACATCCTTGGGAGACGACCTTGGTTGCACTATACTTCAAATTTAGTGTAATTAAGTATTTTAAAATTGTAATTTGGAGCAGGCTGCGACACTTGCTGCCATTATTCTTTCCTTTTCCAAGCAATTCCAATTCCTTTGATCTTTAGATAAATTCTTGGAACCCTAGGATTTTAAGATTAGAGAACTTATGGTATGGAGAATATTAGTGATCCAAAATTGATGCAAGTGTCCTGTTGTGATATTAGATATTCCCAAGAAACTTCTCCCCAACCTTATGAATCCAAAGACTTAAGATTTTCCTGCGACCGGTGATTTGTGAGTAGATAGAATGCTTTTGAATTAATTCTGTTTTAAATTTAGAATTGTTTATTTACTTTAAGAACGCTACTCATGAGTCAATGATGAATGGAATTCGAATGTGATATGAGATTTATGATTTATGAATATGAAAGAATAGGAAAGTCTGTAACAGGATCTATTTGCTAATGGTAGTATATGTTAGCTTTGGTGCACCTTGGACTATGATATTACATGGCCACCCAAGGGGGTGGTGCGTGACAGATATTTCACGGCCATACATATAGTGTGGTGTGTGCCTGTACTTCACAACCTCTCCTAAAAGGGGGGTGTGTGCCTGATTTTGGGATTCACACGAAGAAACGGCCACCGAAGTGTGAATCCTGCCTGTTTATCCTATTAGATATTTCTACTGTTTTCCTCATTTGAATGAAATCGTTTTAAACTTATATGTATACATTGACTCACGAGATTCAAAACTATTCTGTCTCTCACTGAGTTTCTCAAACTCACCCCGTGGTTATTATATTCTTTTCAGATACAAGTTCAGATTTGGGAGCTGATCCTTCTGCTCAACATCATTAGATCCTTATCGGGGTGAGCCCTATATAGTAAGAGCCTTGATTTGTACTCTATTTTGTTTGTAATATTATTTGTAGCTCCATAGTACTATGGGCAGGGTCGAACCCTTGCTGGTGTGTTAAGTTTATGTTTAGAGATTGTTTAGACTATGTTGGATTTGATTATAAACTGAACTTGGATATGTAAATGTGATTTGATTGATTGATTCTGATTATATATGTGTTGCACGCTGAGGGGTGTATTCTGAGAATGTCTAGATCCCCAATGGATATGTGTGTTTGGTGATCTACAAAATAAGTACTCTTATTTGGGAGAAGTCCTAAATATAGGGGAAACTCTACCCAAATTTTGTGAAATCTTATTGTGTAAAGCTTGCTAGGGTTGGTGCTCTTTAAGCACCGGTTACAGCCTAGATTAGGTCGTAACAATTAGTGATTAACTCATGTTTCCATGATTAATGAAATTAAAATCATAATTAAGTTTAATTACATTTAATAAGTTCAATTAAACTAATTATGGATAATTAGTCTCTTAGGGATTTGATTCAGTTAATTAGCAAGTTTTTAATCTTAATTAAATATTCTCTTAATCTTTCCTTCCTTAATTACCCTTCTTATATCTCGATTAAGCCTTTATTGTAACATCCACCACGAGTTTCGACTTCCTTTTCAAGTTTCCATGATTTCTGAATTCCGACCTCATAATTGATGTTCAAGATTAACTAGAATGGACACGAGGTCCGACCTCCGAGTTTATAGGTCACAAGTACCGACCTCCAGGTCCAATGTAACGAGTTCCAACCTAATAGTTGATCTTAACAAGCGTGAACATAGGTTCCGACATAAGAATTGATTGATATACACGAGTTCTGAGTTTGAGCTTAGGATTGACTTGAATTGAGCTCCGGGATTATAGAAGTTCCGACTTCCCGGTTCTTAAGTGAATGTTTTGATTTCCAACTTCAGACTTCCGATCTCCGAGATTGATTATTAGACCGAGTTTCAGAATTATATATATGAGGTTTTATGGGCTAGTTCTCGACTTCCGAGATGCAGGTATAAGATGATTTGTTTGCTGTGTGACTTCCGATATCCGACTTTATGTTTCAAATAAATTGTAATTCCCGACTTCCAACTTAACCTTCAAGGTCCAAATGAAATGGATATGATCCCAAATATCTGACTTTATGTTTCAACGAAAATGGACACGATTTTCGACTTCAAGCAGAATAGAGACGAGTTCCGATTTAAGATACAATGGAAGCGAGTTCCACTTTTAGGCAACATGGAAAATGATTTAGCAATAAAAGAGGGAGATATGACTGAACTTTGTCCATAAGAAATTTAGCCAATCAATACTCTCAATCCCAACTACCATTTCATTATTTAAATCAGATTTTTCTCTTCTCCCTGCTGACTTACGCCTCATCTTCCCCTCATTTCAGCCTTCTCGTTCTCTCCTTCTCACAACAATCTCCATCAAACCTTCAAGCTTCACCAGGTTCCATCAATCCAAACTCAAATTTAGCAAGATCACACTTAAAGGAGGTAGGATTCACTTTCTATTCTTGATTTCTCTGAACTATGGCCGTATGCAATTTCACTCTTCTTCATGTATTTGATGATATATTGGTCGCATATGATGGATTATGGTTGGATTAATATGAAATCTTAAGTTAGAATTAAGGTTAGAAGGAGAACTCTTGAAGAAATGGAGAATTGAGATGCTGTCTAAGTGAGAAACCCACAGCAGTCCGTATGGCAGAGTGTATGGCTTCGCCTATGACTGGTTAACTCTGATGAAACCATTTTTATATGAAACTAGATATTCAGGGCTTTCCATACATATATCATATAAAGCCATTAGATTTGTATTGAGGGAGATATGAATTTTGGAAATTTAACCTAGATTCTAGAATTTGATATTGGGCAGACTAGTTTATTCAGGACATAACGTGCTTTATACAACTCTAAACTGAGTGAAACCAATTTTGCTAGAAAGCTTACACATAGAAGAACATTCCATGAGAATTTTCGAGTTTGTTGTGGTTCTACTTACTCCCAGTGATTCGAAGAAATTGCCCTATGTCCAAACCGAGCCAAAATGGGACAGTTCAGGAAGGTTGAATTTCGGGACTGATAACTCGAGCTTTACTAAAGAAATTGAAATGGAACTTGTTGGAAATGAAAGGTTATCCCGTTAGCTTTAATAGGACACCAATTTCATATGATTTGAGTTAGTATTCGATTTTTAGTGGATTTCTACATGTAAGTGTGCAATTCTGGCTAACTTCAGGGTAGGCCGGGATAAAATGTGAATAACTAGAGCTACACTTATCGAAATTAGATGGGACTAAAGAGGTTAGAAAGTAGACACATAACACTTCAACATATCCAAAATTCAGGTCTAAATGAGTTAAAATGAATTTAAGGCTTAATTTCTAAAAACGGGCAGAGTTAAGGAATATGAGTAGGATTCCCAAAGGTAAAGGATTTGGCACCTCAATTCTCATATGAGTTTAAGTAAAGTCTAAGTGTTGAAATTCCATGTTGGTGCTTAAAAGATTAATGCATTATAATTGATCTCTTACTATGACTGACTGTCTGCTGAAACTAGCACTATTCATGGGAAAGCGGACACGTTCCGTTATGCTGCCGAATTTTTGGTAGTATTATGAGCATTTATGTGTTAAGAACATGTATGTAGTACTCATGTATGTAAAGTTATATGAAAGTAAATGATGAAGCATACATATGAGTACATTCAGTATGTCTATGTACGATTATATATGAGAATGAAATGATATGAATATATTGAATGTGGGTCCCTTCACCTTGAGGCACTTATGAGATCCCTCCTTGTGAAGGCAGCTAAATAAGATAAAGATGTGAATCCCTTTCCCTGGAAGCAGTTGAACTTTGAATCCCTTCTTGTGAAGGCAGTTAAATAAGATAAGATTGGGCCCCTTCACCTGGAGGTAGTTGCCCTTTGAATCCCTCCCCGTGAAGGCAGTTAAAAGACATAATGAAGGTCCCATATTCCTAAGGAACGTGACATGGCGATCATACTTTGGAATGTGGCATGTAAAGATTCTATGATGAAAAGTATGATGATGAGTCCATATTCCTAAAGAACGTGACATAGCGATCACGCTCTGATGGGGTATGACATGGCGATCATACTCTGGAATGTGGCATGATGATCCCACACCCTAAGGAATGTGACATGGTGATCACATTCCGATGGAGTATGACATGGCGATCATACTCTGAGATGTGGCAGGATGAATATATTCCTAAGGAGTGTGACATGGTGATCATACTCTGGAATATATGCTCCCCTCATCCACATGAGACATGGCATGACCTAGCTAGTGTAAGTATAGGGGATAGGGCTTACATGAGGCATGGCATGATCCAGCTAATGTAAGTATTGAAAATTTATATTTAGTTGGTGAAAAGAAAAAGATGTAAGACAAAGTTAAGTTACGAAAAGAAAAGAGACTTCGGTCCAAACCCTTGAAGGGAAGTAGTTAAGAGAAGCTTATAGTATAGCCAACCATGTCTTGTGTAATTATACTTGTGCCCATGTATGTTATAAAATAAATGATCAGAGAATATGTTAATATTGAATCTGCTTCAGATATTCATGTTTTCGAAACTTAAGAACTGAACCTTATTAATGCTCACATTTTTTTTTACAATAAATCGAGGCAGCTAGAGATAACAACGATGACACGATATATGGTAGTTTAATGAATCCTACTGAGAGTTTTAAAATTCTCATTCCTATTTCCGTGTTGTCTCCATATAGTTTCAAAGTTTCGAAGAAGGCCCTTCGAGGCGAAGGTAGCCGAAGGTTTCTGCCAGACAAGGTCCAAATAAATGATAGTAACAACTCCTAGATGAGATATTATGACTTAAGCATAGTACCATACTTAGGAGGATGTTACATTTATTCTTTAATTCTCCATTAAGTATATAATTACTCAGAGTCACTGAGATTGAACTTTGACCCACTATGTGACCAAATGTTGTTAACTTTGCATGGAAATTAATTCTTAACTAATGTGATAAATGATATAATGTTAGATGTGGCTGCTAATTTATGCTTCATGAAGAAAATCCAGATATGACTACTATAATCATTAACTATCGTAAGAAAATATCCATGACCATAAATAAATTGAATAGAATTAGGACCCCGAATGTCTGCATGCTGTAATTCAAATGCAACATTAGCTCTATTCAAAGTAATAAAAAGGAGTTTCTTTTGTTTTGCCGTTAGACAAATCAAATAATTATTGTCACATTTAGCAATTGGTATGTAAGAATATTATTTGTGTAGTGTACACAATTTTTTTGAGGACAAATGTCCTAACCTATAGTGCCAACTATCTACTACTAACATATCACCTTATAAGATAACAGAAGTTGGAGATGAAGTAGGACCTGTTAGCACATATAGTCTATCCTGAACCTCAACAAATCCAATCATCCTAGAAATGAGTTTGTCCTGTATTGTGTAACCAATGTTAGTGAAGTTTAGTGAAAAATGAAGTGAAAAAGCCAATTTAATTATAGAGATAAGGTTGAAAGAAAAATTAGGTATAAGCAGCACATTTTCAAGATAAAAAATAAAGGAGGAATATGGCATTCTCTCTCTCTGTCAAGAGGGAATAGAGAACAATAAGAAGCAAAATTATTCAAGGGAGGAAGAAGATCTGCTGGCAAGAAGCAACAAGAAAGTCAAAAGAATTAGGACCTATCAAGTAGATGTGGTAATGGATAGGGATGTCAACGGGGTCGGGCGGCGGATAGCCCCCCGTCCCTTACCCTATGGATAAATATCCGCCCTCATTCCCCGCCCTATATCCGCATGGATACTCATTTTTTATTTCCTTGTGGATTTACAGGTACCTGCGGATATCCATGAATACCTATTAGAATGTTAAAATTTCAAAAAAAATTAAATAAAATAAAAAATTCTAATATCATAAAATAAACATAAATAGTAATCCAATCCCACAATCCAGATTTTAACAACTTAAGATACTTAAAATAAAAATAAACACAAAATAAGCACAATAATCCAATTCTACAATCTAAATTCTAACAACTTAAAATATTTAAAATAAAAATAAATATATAATAGTAATCTAACCATTAGTCCAACACATAATAAGTATAAATAAATCCAATTTCTGAATTTAAACCTTAATCTAATTAGTTTAAACAACAACAACATTAGCCTAATTAAGTTAATAATTTAACGATAAAATAGTAATTTTATATTGGGTATCCGCATTTATGGGGGTAGTGATCTCCATCCCACCCTGTTTAATATGCGGATATTTAAAATCCTCGTCCCTATTACCTGCATGGGCAAAATCTTCCCCCTATACCTACTTCATTGAAGGTATTACCCCTGGGTATCTGCGAAAGCGGGTTTTTTTGACATCTCTAGCAACAGATACTCCGACTTAGACAATAGAAGTTGAAACCAATTTGGATTTGGTCAAGGGCATTTGTGAGTGACCAGACAGATCTCAACAATAAGAAAAGGAACCGAAATAGAAGGCTTCAAAGGCTTTGGAAGATATCTCTATGGAACCTAACGAATCTGCTATAAAGATTCCATCAGGTTTAAAGGAAATTCCCAAAAAATCTTACAAAGATTCAGTACTCAATGATGATATGGCTGAAAAGTTATCACTAGAAGAGATTGCAACGATGATCGTGGAAGAATATGTCCAAGAGGAATTGGGCATGGAAGGAGACGATGATCCCAACCAATCTTTCAACCCGAAGCCAGTGGTTGAAGTCTCGCTGGAAGAACTAGAAAAATGGTGTCATCCATGGAGTAAAACTCTAATGGTAAAATGTCTTGGTCAAAGGCTAAGATTCATATTGTTGGATTCTTGGATTAAAAGAGTTTGGGCTAGAAAAAGCGACATCAGAATCTTAGATTTAAATGAAGATTTCTATATTGTCAAGTTTGTGGATGAAAGTGATTATAACCATGCCTTATATGAAGATCCATGGTTAGTGACAGATCATTATCTGCTTATACAGAGGTGGAGACCTATGTTTCAACCGATGGAGAAGGAAGTTAAGAAATTAGCGGTTTAGATCCAGATTCCAAATTTGCCTGCGGAGTTATACAATCAAGAATTCCTTTGGAGATTGGCTTCGAAGCTAGGTACAATGCTAAAATTGGATAGTTTAACCTCGATTCATTCTTGGGGTAGATTTGCAAGGATTTGCATGGAATTAGATTTAAAACAAAATTAACTCTAGCATTTATGACTTTGGGAAAGGAAGGGAAAGGACTTCTCTTTAGAGTACAAAGGTTTACACCTTATTTGCTTCAATTGTGGGAGATACAGACATAAAATGGAAAATTGTTCTAATATGGAGTCTCCGAAGTCTATCTTGCTAGTGGGAATGAAAGTAGAAAAAAACACTTAAAATGGAAATACGGAACAAGAAGATGAGAGAGAGTCTTATTTGAAGGAAGGTACTAGTCCCTCTAAGGTTGATATTATGAACAATAATGGAGTTAATCAGTATTAGAATACACTGGATCTTAATCGAAAGCCAAAGGTGAATGACCAAAGGAATCACTTTGGACCACGGATGCTTGTCAAGAAAACGCAATGGAGAAGACCCCTAGGTGGAATCTAGACGTCCAAAGTTAAAAAAGGAAAAGAGCTTGTGGACCCAAAATTGAAAGGGTCTCGTTTTGAAATTCTTTATAGAGATTTTGATGCAATTGATCAGAGTAAGAAAGTCGATCACAACAGCTTGGCCCAAACAGCGAATGAGAACAGGACATCCTCCAAGAAAGGCCCAACTAAAAGAACAAATCAGAATTAGACTCTTAATTCGAAGGGCACATTGAAACCTCACGATAGCAGCAAGCAAAGTAGAAATTATGGGAAGGATTTGGGGATGGATGCGAAAGACAAGGGGAATGTAATTATCTCCCAGGACAAAACCGAATCAAGACAAGTGAAGATCTCCGAAGCTGAATTCAAGGATTACTGGGAGCTTTTAAGGAGACTCAACTACCAGAATCAGAAGAAGTTCAAGAAGGGGGCTATGTCAATTGCGGGAATGCCGGAATCCCTAGGCCCCTCTATTGAGGAACTAGCGTTTCTCAATAACCATCGAAAGGAGAAAGGCCAAGGGTTAAACTCAACAAGTTTCCCCTAATCTGGGTGACTAAATGATAATCAATGGCCAAAACGATAACATTTCTAAACCTAAAAACCTTGCTAACATTGGTATAGTGATTGATGAAGATGATTCAAGTAATATCCAGAAAGAGCTTTAGCTCATCCCTCTCTTGTTAATTTTCTTTGTGAATATTTTAATTTGGAATTGTAGGGGGGTTGGGAATAAAGGATTTGGTAATCTATTAAATGACTTAAGTAGAAGTTATAAAATGAATTTTCTAGTTTTATTAGAAACCCATAACTCGGGTAATAAAGCTCAGAAGATAATTAGGACAGTTAATTTTGACAGTTTTCATATTGTGGATGGTGATGGCTTTTCTAGTGGCATCTAGTGCCTATGGAAAAAATCTGAATGTCAAGTTAGAATTATTAAGGAACACAAACAATATATTCATATAAATGTTTGCCGGAATAATAAATCGAGTTGGTTGTTTACTACTGTTTATGGTTCACCCCATTCCAGAATTTGTAAGGAACTATGGGAAAGTCTTTATGATTTAGTTGATTCTGTTGATAGTGCATGGTGGGGGGGACTTTAATTCTATTCATTCTCTTAATGATTTTGGGGGTAGTTAACACTTAGTCTTTGATACAAATAATTTCAGTGGATGCCTATTAAACAATGGGTTATTTAACTTGGGTTTCAATGGAAAAACTTATACTTAGCAAGGAAGAAATTTGAGAAGAAGGCTAGATAGAGGGGTGGCTAATAGTGAGTGGTCTAACATGTTCAACAAGATGGTAGTGAAACACCTTCCTAATTTGAAGTTAAATCACGTATCGATCCTTTTTGATTTTAACCTGATTAACTTGGTAGATAGCATAGATAAACCATTTAGATTCCTAGCCCCTTGGTTACTCCATGATAGTTTTATTCAAGAAGAAGTGTACTAGAAACAACAATCAAGGTGTAAGTGGCTAAATTTTAGAGATAAAAAACTAAGAGTCTATTTGGTTCCGATTATTTTATCAAAAAATCACATTTTTAGATTAAAAAAAAATCACTTTTCAAACTATTAAGGATGTTTGGATAAAATTTTTCAAAAAGTTAGAATCTAATAAAAATCTCAATTTCAGCTTTTCTTAGAAGCTAAAACCACCAACTTCTTGAAAATAATATGAAAACAGAGCTGCAATAGATGAGAGAGAAATGGTTTGTAAAAACACAGAGAAGTTTTTTGAGACAAAATTATTCCTTAAAATTTTTTCAAATGACAAATATTGCCTCGACAAAAACTTAACCAAATTCACATTCTTCTTCATCTTTGTGTTCTTTTTCTTTACCTTTTCCTCTGCAACCACCCCTTATCTCCGTCAGAACACCAACCATAGTTCAATTTAATGTTCATAGTGTGAGTTAGGGTTTTTTTTTTTTAATTTGATGATATCCATGTGCCTCTGTCTAATGTCAATCTTTGAAGAGATGGAATAGATGGAACTTGAGATTTACGTGACAAAATTCAAGTTGTTGTTTTATCAAATTAGTTAGCACCATTTTGCATATGCATGCTGCACAATAGTGTAAACTTGTAACCCTTACCCACTTTCCTTTTTCTTCTCCTAATGGCTCTTTTCATTTTGTTTTATGATTAGACCGAGTAAAAAAATGTTCTTTCTTTAATATTTATTATCACTGTGTCACTTGAATTTAATCATTGAAAATGCCTTTAAAGAGTTAATTTTTATTATTTGATAAAGATAGGATAGAAATGATCCATGTGAATAAAGGTAGTGTGAATTGAAACTCATCTAATGTCAACTACATTTATACACATAATGCTAATTCCATTTTGCAATCATCTCTAGCTATAGCCTCTGCTTAAACTTTGTCGAAGACTTGAAGAGTAAAGGTCATGTTAGGTCCATATTCTTATCCTCTCTTCCTCTGGCTATGCTTCTAGACTAGTTCTTCCTTTCCTACCAAGTAGTTTGCTATGAACAATTTTTGTGTGTTATTTAGTCAATCTGGTGGCTAATAAAAGATAAAGAAATAGATACAACAAGTTCATGAAATACTCTTCTCTCTTCTTCTTTTAAGAGTCGATGACTCAATGTTTATGATTTGCTCGGAATGAATACTTGAGTCCATTTCCATTTGAATTTATGTTTTTATTATCTTACTAGTTATTACTTACATACTCTTACTGGTTGTTACTCACTTGTTTTTCACATTGGAGCAACATGATGTAACAAAGACTGCAGCACTAACAAATGATAAGTAGTTCAGTTAGTGATAAGAAGAAGGTGTTATAGGATACTACACATTGTATACATGTATGTACGAAACATAATTAGTAACCAAGTGCACTTCTAGTATGTAGTAGAGTTCATAGTAGTAATTGTACACCTTCCAAGTTAGTATAAAAGATTTGGATCATATCAATAATAAGATGAGAAGCCATTTTTTCATTAAAAAAAAGTCACATGTTTTTCACTTATTACTTAAATAACCAACCAATACTTGGCCCAAAATCTCTTTGCAGGTTTTGGAATTAGATACTTCCTGACATGGCTATATGTCCTGGTATATGATTTTCATGTGTTTGACAATCTACGTTATCTTAAACAATAAAGAATCTTGTTGTATGTAATATTAGACTTATATTAACTTCATCTTTGGTGGCAATCTCCATGACTTGAAGGAGTGACATGTGACAAAGATGTGTGCGAAGTTTTGTTCATTAGCATTAACTAGAAGTGGGGTTTTGGCTTGTTGCTTCACGCTGCAGCAATTTTAGCGAATGATACAATTAAGCAATAGGAATATGCAAACAAGCTTTATTATAAAAGAGTCTTATAAATTGTTTGAGACTTCCCATGTACATAAACATTATAACGACTTATAATTTTGTTTAATAAGTTTTCACTTAATGTCTATTTGGAATCCTACCAAATATATTTTTATTGTAGCAAAATATTTTAGTTATAGCAACATTGTATATGTAGTAGCAAGTGACACCTTAAAGGTTTGAACCAAAGCAATAACTTGTATTACACTATTGTTTGCATACCCAAGGGTTGACTATAGTAGTATAGTATATCCAATAGCTTATCTCAGTGGAGCTTTAACTAGAAGTGGGTTTTGTGCATATCTCTATCAACTATTAGTTCCTAATGAACTACTTTATTTTTCTAATAGTTTTTTCCTTTGTTTTTGGTACAAGTGATAATGGTCTTTTATTGCGATATATGAAGAATCCCTTTTAATATATCTCTATATGTTTTACTTTTTAATTATTAGAATGGTATCCAAAAGAGATATGAAAGGTTGTGAGGGAGATGGCAATGATAAGTCAAAATGGGATAATACAAAAACTAAAATATTCCTAAAAGTGTGTATTGAAGAGATACTTGCTGGGAATAGGCCAAGTATACATTTTACCAAAGAATGGTGGAGGAATGTGTAGCAAAAATTTCATGAGAGATCAGGTAATAATTATGATCGAACACAATTAAAAAATAGGTGGGATGCTTTAAGAAGAGACTTTGCATCATTTGCAAAGATGGTTGAAAAAGAGACTGGCCTTGGATAGGATCATGAGAAAAAGACTATCTAGGCTCTTGATGAATGGTGGACTAACAAAGGCAAGGTATGTTGATGTTGATCTTTAGTATATATAATTTTCTTCAAATATTTTTTGTGTGCTGATTAATTTATTTATTTATTTTTCTAATGATTGCAGGAAGATGCAGATATTTTGAAGTGGAAGAATGGCGGACCTAAATTCTTCGAGTTGATGGATAAATGTTTTAAAGGTACTATAGCAACTGGATTTTCCGTTTTAATGCCATATCAAGATCCACCTTTACATGAAGGAGGTAATATTCATCTTGGCAATATTGAAGACAATGAAAATAATCCAGTGAATGAGGATGAGAGAGATAATTATGAAGTTCATCATGGAGTTCAACCAACAACACTACCAAGTTCTTCAAATATGAGTACAAAAAAGAGAAAGAAAGGGAAAGGAGATAAAAAGATTGGGGTAGCAGAGAAGTTTCAACAATCTTTTGACCATCTTATTGATGGAGTAGTTCAAAGCTCAAACATCACTGTCATGGGAGCATTGCTAGATGACCCATATGGCTATGACAAGTGCTTGCTAATGCTAAATGATATGCCAGGGTTATAGAAAGGAAGTTCTCAACATTTTTTAGCCATGAGAATTCTAGTTAAAAAAGAAAATAGGATGGCATTTTGTCACTTAATGAACAATGATCGTGAGATGACCATTGGTTGGTTAAATACATTTACAAAGGATGATATCCCACGCAATCATCGTTAGGATGTTTATTTGATAATGAGATGTGATATTGAACCTTTTTAATGCTTGTTAGACTTATTTGATGGTGTATTGAACATGTAATATTTGAATATTTGAACCTTTTTAAATTTATGTTAGACTTACTTGATAGTGTATTGAACATGTAATATCTGAACCTTTTTAAATTTTTATAAGACTTAGTTGATGGTGTGTTTGCAATATAATGTGTAAGTTATTTTTAAGCTTTAAGGTACTTATCTTTGATAAATATGTTTGTTATGCAGGATGACTGATAGCTTGAGCGAAAGTGATGATAATTCTGATATGGAAATTGAAGTAAAAAATAAATTAAGTTTCGACTTGATATTCTAAGGAGACTGGCTGCCATTTTAGTTACAAGTTATGTGTTGAAATATGTTGCAAAAGAGAAGAAAAGAAGTTCAATTCTCTCAGGTCATAAGTGGCTAATAGAGTTGAATAATAGAAATGAAAATAAGTTTTTTGAAAAATTCCGAATGAGAAAACTTGTGTTTCAGTAATTAGTATGGGAGCTAACCAGAAATTGTGGATTGACGCCTACCAAACACATTGGAGCAGGTGAAAATGTAGCTCTATTCTTATACATAATAGGTCATGGAGCTACATATAGAAATGTTGAAGAACGATTTCAACATTCTGGTGAAACCATTCACAGTCAATTTTATCAAGTTTTAAATGTTGTAAATAGAATTGGGGAACCGTATAATTAGGCCTATTGATCCAATGCACTATGGTGTCTCTAAATATATTAAGGATGATGATCGATATTGGCCTTACTTTAAAGATTGCATAGGGGTAATAGATGGCACTCATATTAAAATCCATGTGCCAACAGATAAGTAATTACCTTTTTTTAATAGAAAAGGATACACAAGCACAAATGTCATGGCTACATGTGATTTTAATATATGCTTTAAATATGCATTGTGTGGCTGGAAGGGATTTGTTCATGATGCAAGAATTTTAATGGACACTCTTCACAAGCCAAATCTTAAGTTTCCTTATCCTCCTAAAGGTTAGTGTTGTATAATTTAAATTATTTTTATTTTGAATCATGAATATTTTGATAATATATTTTCTATTTTTTATATTTTATTTGTTTATTTATGTATAGGTAAATATTACCTTGTCGACTCAAGATACCTGTTATTCAAAGGTTTCTTAGGGCCATATAAGAATACGAGGTATCATCTTCCATATTTTAAATTGGCTCGAGGTTTCAAATCAAAAGATGAAGTCTTTAATTTTCATTATTCTAGTTTGAAAAGTGTTATTGAAAGGATTTTTGGTGTCTGCTAAGCAAGATGGAGAATATTACTAAACATGACTAACTTCACGCTTGAAACTCAAATGTCCATCATATGGTCATGTCTTGCTCTTCACAATTATATTAGAAGAATGGATTCTAGTGATTTAGATATTCTTGAAAATCTTGAGGATCTTAATGCATTTGAAGATGGAGAGCGGAATTTTAATGATGAAGATGATGGTGATGATGTATGTGATCAGGATGAATGACAAGAGCTAATACAAGCAAATGTTTGATACATAGAAGAAAAAAGAGATGCTATTAGGGATCAATTACCAAGAAGAATGCGTACTTAATTTCTTTTTTATGCATTTAATTTTAGATAAATATAACTTCTGCTTTAATTTTGACTGCTTCTATAGCAATGGATCTTTCTAAGGTTGTCAAAGTAAAGCAAGTTAGCATAAAATTGGAACTCAAAGTAATGTTATATGACATGAATATCATTTGATATTGTTTATCTCCATTAATAATATGTTTTGAGGGTATAGTGCCTGATTAGTCATTTACCCTCTATGTAAATTAGTACCCAGCATACAGATTGTGATGAGAATGAGTTCATGGTAGTATTTTTATTTATTAATGCCTTCTATATGACAATATGAATAGATGATTTCAATTTATTTTATATGGTTATTTTGTTTATCAATGATTTTAATTTGAATTTTGTTTATTATTTATCAATTTTTTGTTTCTTATTTTCAAGCCAATGGCAGTAACCAACACCAGAGAAGCCAATGCCGAAATTGCTTGTATGGGTTTTTTTTTTATCAATTATATTTAATTATTTAACCATGATTAATATTGATAATTCTAAAAATTTAAAAGTATAATTAATTTTTTATTTATTTTAGTTATAAGTATTTATTTTAAAATAAACAACATTATGTTAAGTTTAATAATTTTAACATGTATACAAGTGCCCTTTTTTACTAAACATATTTCTTAAAAAGCACCATTTTATGTCCTTTATGGTAATTTTAACATAAAAAATCATTTTCATATTGTTACATCCAAATAGCTTAAAATCACTTTAAATCAATTTTCAAGGTAAAAAGTGCTTTTTTTAAGTTATACCCAAACATAATCTACTTCTACTTTTCATAAAAATCCCAACAAAGAAAATCAATTTTTGTAATCACTTTTTTCAAAAGTTTATCCAAACGTACTTTAAGTATTTCCATAGTATGGCCACTAATAGAAGGAGAAGGAATAGGATTCTATTGTTAAAGAATGAAAATGGGGATTGGAAAGAGGATCAATCCATCCTGAGAAACATGGGTGTTGAGTGCTTCAAAAAACTCTACTTTGAGGACTCCACTTATGATCAGTTCCTTATTAGAGGAGCCTTCCTTGAACTTACCTTAGAAGAAAAACAAACACTTGCTAGAAATATCATCGATGCTGAGGTTAAAACAACGATTTTTTTCCATGGGTGGGTGGAAGGCCCTCGGTCCAAATGGTTTACCAACTATTTTTTTATCAAACTTGTTGGGATCATGTTGGCCTATCTTGATGTAGGTGGATTAAAGATGTTTTCTAGAACCATGAACAGATTAATGAGGTTAATGGGACTTTTTTATCTCTCATTCCCAAGGTGGATAAACGTGGGAACTTTGCTTAGTTTAAACTAATTGGTTTGTGTAATGTAGTGTATAAAACTGTCGCTAAAATAGTTGCTGCCAAGCTTAAAAATATTATGCCCAGGCTAATTAGTCAAAACCAGAGTAGTTTTATCCTTGGGAGACAATCGGTCGATATTTTGATTGTCCGAGAGGCTGTCCACTCGATGAGAAATAAGAAAAGGAAAAATGGGATTATGGCTATTAAGATTAATATAGAAAAAGCCTATGATAAGCTCAATTGGGATTTCATCCTTGATACTCTTAGGGATGTTGGGCTTCTCGAAAATATTCAAGTCCTTATTCAGGCATGCATAACCATAGCAACTATGAATCTTATTTGGAATGGAGGCAAAAGTGAATCATTTAAGCCTTCTAGGGGGATTCAACAAGTAGACCCCTTGTCACCCTATATTTTTGTTTTGTGTATTGAGAGACTATCCCACCTCATTAACTTAACTGTTGAGAACTATTAATGGAAACCCTTCAAAATTGCTAGGAATAGCCAAGTCATCTCCCACCTTTGTTTTGCGGATGATTTAATCCTATTTGCTAAAGCCAATAAAGATCAGGTTCAAGTCATTAAGGGTGTGTTAGATTTATTCTATCAAAGCTCTAGCCAAAAAGTAAGCCACAACAAATTTTGTATCTACTTTTCTAGTAGCATCTCCCATAGGGTTCAATGTGAACTTAGTAACCAGTTTGGTTATCGTCTTACCAGGAATTTAGATAGATATCTTGGGGTCCCTTTAGTACATGATAGATGTAAAGCTTCGGACTTCCAATTCATCATTGATAAGATGAATCAGAAACTGAATGGCCGGAAGTGCCGCTCTCTTTCTCTTGTAGGAAGAATCTCTTTAGCCTAATCGGCCTTAGCATCTATTCCTAGCTATATCATGCAAACTATGAAAATCCCTAATGTGGTTTGTGCTGAGATTGACCACATTTGTAAGCAATTTATTTGGGGTTCCTCAGAAAATTGGAAGAAAATTCATTTTACTAACTGGGCTAGAGTGTACAGCCCCAAAGATCAGGATGGCCTTAGCTTCCATAAAGCCAAAGAGGCTAGCCTTGCTTCTCTGATGAAGTTGGCCTAGGATTTAGTTCATAAGACTGATTCTCTTTGGGTCAGGACTATGAGAAATAAGTATGGGTGGACAGATAGCATGTTACCTATTATGACTAGAACGGCTAAAGCCTCTAATGCTTGGAAGGGCATCTCCTATGTTTGGCCTTACTTTAGAAATAATCTTATTCAGTGCTTGGGTAATGGCAGGTTGGTTAGATTTTGGGAGAATCATTGGGTCCCAGGTGTTAATTGATCACGAGATCTGGTGGTTTCTGAATTAGAAGAAGGTGATCTTAGTCAAATAGTTGACAACTTTGTTATAACTAATGGGGATTAGGATTGGAATAAATTAAGTTCTATGCTTCTTGGAGATTGCCGTAACCTCCTAGTGACTGTTAAGGCTCTTAATCCGGAGAGAGCAAGCGACCAAATTGCTTGGTTTCCCGAAGTTGATGGTATTTTCACATTGAAAGCAGGTTGTCAAAGCCTCATATAGACAGTGATGTTAGAACCAAGAAGCATTTATATAAATATATGTGGAAGGCAAAAGCTCCACAAAGGTTGAAAAGTTTCATGTGGTCAGTAATGAATAAAGCTCTCCTCACGAATGAGGCTCGCCTTACAAGAGGGCTATCCTCCAGTAATTTATGCCCTATTTGTGGAATCCTTCCGAAACTATTCTTCACATCCTTAGAGATTGTGACAAAATAAAAAATATGTGGATAGGTGTGGGCCAGGGCCTCATTGGAGCATCATTCTTTCAACTTAATCTTGAATGTTGGTTGGAAGAAAATATGCTGAATGCAACCCGTGAGATTCAAGGAGTGGATTGGTCCCTTATGTTCGAATGTAATATGGCCTAGTACTGCAGGAATTGACTAATCTTTAAGAATCATACTAATACTTTTAATCTTCTTGCTTACAGGGTCATGTCTCTGGCAAAGGACTACAACCAGAATTTGAACCTTTTAATGACAGTTAAATGACGAATCCCAGCAGTTACAATTACTCAGATTGTGTGGAACCCCCCCCCCCCCCTCCGATATTGGGTGAAAGTAAATACAGATGGCTCCCTACAAAAAAATGAGTAGGTCTCTTGTGGTGGCATCATTAGGGACCATGATGGTAGATTTGTAGTAGCTTGGAGCATCAATCTTAGGTCTTGCTCAATTGCTATGGTGGAACTTTGGGCCGTTTTTGGGGTATTCTCATCAGTCGGAACATGACCTTCAGAAAATGTGTGGATCAAAATAGATTCAGCATGTGCATCATCTTCTAGCTCAGGGTACATCAATCTATAATGCCTACTATTCCATAGTTTCTACCATTAATAGTCTAAGGGACTGGAACTGGAATGTAGAAATTAGTCTCATATATCGTGAAGGTAACGTGTGTAGATAGATTAGCTAAGTATGGGCATAGGCTCCTGTTAGGTATCACTTTCTTTGATAGTATATGACTAGTGTTTCCTTGGCGTTCCTTGCTGACTTGGTTGGACAGCGGTATCCAAGAACAGTTCCCTGTGTAATTCCTCCTTGCGCTTAAGCCCCAGTTTTCATCAAAAAAAAAAATTTAATTAACTCATTGTTCCTTCCTTTATTTTTGCACTCTTCTCCTCCCCCCCCCCCCCCCCCCCGCGGGGCCCGCGGTAGGATCACTAAATTTCATATTGAAGAAAAACTGGATGATTCCTCAAGGAATCCCCAAGGCCTAGCCAAAGGCTTAGATAATTAATGAATACCATACATGCATTCATGATTGAAGACTGATAAGATCGATACGGGAATCTTGATTGCTTTTGCTGCATACCTTTCCCTTCTTAGTGCATTTTTATTGTACCCAAACCCCGTAGCCAGCAAGGAGAGATAGAGAACGTATATGTTATCCCAATGCAACTGTATAACGCGCTTGGGAACAGGGCATGTGCAATCTGTGCATACACTGCATTACATAGACAGCCGAGTGTCCCACACTACCTCAGATGGTAATGCTGGGAATACTACGAATTCTGCATTTGTCACGCGAAAAAGACTGAAATTATTAATTAGTTAGTCCTTTTTGGGTAAATTATCTACTAGTAAGTTGATTTCCTTTGTTATGACATCTTGATTTTTTGCAAATTGGTATACACACAAAATGTATTTTTTTTTGTTGTTGTCTTTATTTATAAAAATGATTATTCATTAATCTAAGAGTAAAACATAAAACAACGATTTCATAATGAAGCTTGATTTTGACAGTAAGGTGGCTCGTCGATTTATAAGAGCTAAAAGCATCACCATGGTGATGATGATTGATCGTAAGGACTAGAATCACACTGAAATATCGGCTTAATAAGATGTCATCCCAGGAAAGGAGCTCTTAGATCACCACTGCCTTTGGATGTTGATTGGCTTTTGTTCTTTTTCCAGAGTATTCTATACGATCACTTTTCTGTGTTAATTGATACTCACTTTGAAAGTGATGGGCATGATGCAGTTAATCAGCTATCTCCCATAACTTGGTTAGCGCAGCCTCCTGTTGGTCGTACGGTAAATTGTTATCATCTTTTAATCACTTAAAAGAGCTAAGTCAGAGCAGAAGAGAAAAACAAATTAGGGTAAAATTTGACTAAACAGGCTTTTTTCCCTTATTTTTATTTATTCTTTTAATTTGTTCGTTTATCTTTAATTTTTTGAACTTTATTTCTCATATTTTAAGTCATCTTTAGCTTAATCTCTAATAATTTTTTTTTGTCACATAAATAATAGACAATATTAATGTCGCATAATCCACATCAGTTCACATATGTGCCACGTTAGCATTTTCGTTATGTGATAAAAAAAAGTGACTAATAATCAAATTGAAGAAAATTTGAAATTTAAGAAATTAAATTAAAAAAAAAATTAAAGATAATGAATCAAATTAAAGAGGCAAATAAAAATAAGGAACTAAAATATCCTTTTCTACTAATAAAATTTATACTCAAATTACAACAATTTTCTCGTGACGATTAACGGAGATGTCATTTGAACTATGACTCATTTGCATAGGATAAATTAATTTGTTAGAATTATTCAATAATTTATGTAAATTATAATTATTCTTTTATTTTGTTAATATTATCAATATTAAATTATTTTAATTATATAAATATTTAATTATATATTATCACGTTGATCAAAGTGTTTAACTTTTATATCTATTATCTCAAAAGTCTTACATATAATAATATATGATTAAATATCAATATAAATTTTTTTTATACTAATAATATATAAAATTAATCTAATAATTAAATCCATTGATTCATTTGAGTAATTAATTTAGAATGGGTTTAGCCATTTCTGCCATCAATTAGTGTAGGTAGAACCCATTGGAACATGACGGGAGAGAATTAAAATTATTTTCGATAGAATTATTTAATAGTACTCCGTCAATCCTATTTAATAGTTGTCACTTTAATTATATATATAAGGATTAAAAATAATCTAAAAATTAAGGTTTAATTATGAAATTTGTTTACTAAAATGCTTTTATTTATTTTTTAACATTTAATTAATTAATTTTATTAATTTCATATTATATTTCTTGATTAATGTTCTATTTAGAATTGTATGAAGTGTAATATTAAAAAATGAATAACTAATTTTTTATTGATATGTAAAATAAAGAAATGTTTTCTCATCAAACTAGTGGTAAAAGAGACCCGCGAGAGTACTACATAGTACGAAACAATTCTACGAGTGAACGTATGGCACGAAAACATGTCAATCAAGTATCGCACACTCTGCACATAAAGAAATTTGAATTCCCCACTAATATTAAGTTTTAATCAACGATATGTATTTTTATCAATTTCGTGAAATTATTTTTCGTATTAAATATATAGTACCACTCTTAATTAATTTGTTTGACTAGATTCTTTTTTATATTTATATTTATTTTGTTTAAAACACCCGTATTTAAAGTCTACTTATCTGAATCCATCTATTATGAGACAAAGTTCTTTCAGCGCAAATTCTTATATTTACAAACGTAGTTGCTTCGCAGCTTATAACTAGAGTATTACACTAAAAGACCTAGTCCCTCACAAATTTGGATTAATCAACGTGGTAACTCCCGAGCATTAAGCACATCGTGTCTTTTATAAAACAATTAAAGCCAAAGCAATAAAATTCGTTTGAATTGATTTGAAAAGTTGGGTTACTTTAAGGTAAAATTGAACCAAATCAATTTTTATTGATACAGTTACAAAGTTATAACTTTTTAACTCGAAACCAGATTATCAAATCAACTTTACATTTGCTGAAAAAAATTTTAAACTTTTAGAGTTGTACACTTAATTTTTAGTAATGTTACTCGTTATATTTTTTTTCTTATGTTTATTTAAGCCATTCACTTATTGAGACCATTATTAACTATCTCATAATCTAATTTTGGGCTATTATTAGTTTTCTTGAAGATATAACTTTAAAGAAGAATATAAATTCTCTATTTATATTTCTACTTGATGACCAAACCAAATCGACCCTCAAATTAGTTTGGTTCGAATTTGTTAAAATAAAAAAAGATTTCAAAACACAAAATCAAGTCAATCAAATTAAATTTAATCTATTTAAATTATATTTTTATCTTAAACTTACAAACCGATACATGAATAACCCTAATATCTTCTATAAATGTGCCCTAATTTTATTGGTATTATAATTCCCATATTTCTTACATCATTTAGAAGAATAACGATAGTAAGTTTTTATTTGAGGTTAATTGGTATAATCAAGTAGGACGTACACTTTGTTAGAAAATTTTTTCAAAGAATATTTATTTTTTAAGAATAATTTTAAATTATTTAGGGAATACAAATTATAGCATTTTTAAATAACATTAAGAATAGATACACTTTTGTTTTTTCAATTTAAAAATAAATTCGCTCTAAAAGGACTTTTTTTTTATCATATCTGATATTAGATCAAGTGCTTATTATTAAAATAACAATTGGAAGGTATTGTTCTTCTCACTTAAGCCCATTTCAAGTGTCCCGGACATATTAACTCTACAATCCTACTTAAATCTTGTCAAGGCAGAATCTCGGCCTGCAGCCCATATTTTAGGCTTGGATTAGACGATGATTCACGCTAGATCAACACTGTACATTATATTATACCAAAAACAAACACTGCACTACCTGTTGCTAATGAGGCTTTGTAGGGAAGTGTGTAATCCTTGTTTGGCGCCCATCATTGAGGGACGTTAAGAGTCCCCTTTAATAGTCCCTTGTACGTCAAATCAAAGAAAGCAAGCCAGTGTAGACCACAACGACAAAAATAGAAGCTTAACACCATTGTCCATGATTATTATATATAAATTTTGATACCTCCAAGCTGATCATGTTACCTCAAAGGGGGGATTATGGTAGGAAAGCCCGACGGGTCGGTCCTAACTAGCATAGCTACCATTAGCACCAACAACATCTGTTCCATTGGCTTGATTGGGGTTTATACAATGCTTTGTGTTATCTAATTGACAAAGTTGCATAACCGAAAATGAAAATAGATCGATATGTACATGAAGAGAAAAATAAATATAATTATTTAATTGGGCTTTATAAATTTTAACAGAACTCCACTCATACGCGGTTGTATCTATCTCTATTCATAGAACATGGCCAAATGAATTAAAAAAAAAAAAAAAAGCCATGATATAATTCACTCGCAGTGAAAATTCTGAAAACGATGGAAGCAAAGGAAATCAAGAAGAAGGGCAACTGTGCAAGTTTGGCTGGAATAATACAGTGGGAGTGGCCCAATGTGCACGTGAAACTATATCCATTGGAAGCGATGCACACAAGAGTAGCTAGCAGCTCTAGGATCTGGTAATTGAATGCGGGGTTCACACAGGGACTAATAATAATTGGAGAAATGACCTAACTCAGTAGTAGATGGCTTTGCTGCAACGCAGTGTGGCCATCAGCTTTTTCACCAATAAATAATTGAGAAACTTAGATATTTCACCCCAGCTAGCTCGGTGTTGTCGTATTCCATTGCCTGACGTGTAATAATTTCTTTGTTCCATTGGTTGATTTGATCTATGTCTAATTGTCACATGAGCAATAGAAATGGTTTTTGTATTATTGGGATAGATAGATATTTTAGATATTTAAATATAAAAAAGAGAAAAAAAAAAAAAAACTTGTAAAAGAAGGTGACATATATTGGAGTGTTGAAATTTTAAGTATATATAAATAATATAACTCCCTAAAAAATGGTTTAGAGACCCCAATCCTCTATGTGTTGCATTAAACACAAGTTGATTTTAATTTGGACAAAGAGTTATAATTTAAAGTAATGAGAGAAGAACACACCGCATCGTACTGCAATGCATATGTGAAGCATATGGTGTAGAGTGATGTGTGGCACAGAGGGAGAATAATGTGTAGGGCAACTTTTGAGTTCAACCAAGTTTATAGCTGTGAGTTCTAAGTTGAAACTAACTAGTTGTGAGTTCGTACCCTTCCGAGTTCCGAATTCAATATGTCACTCAATGTTGAGTTCACTTTTGTTGGGTTCTGAGTTCTGGGTTTATGGGTAGTTAATTAATGATTACTTAACATGAGAGTTCACTTCTACATGTTCCAGGTTTATAGATAGTTAATTAATGATATTTAAACATAAAGAAAGGATGCATAATTATTAGTTAACTATCCATGAACCTGGAACCTAGAACCTGAAACCTAGAAGAAGTGAACTCTAACGTTGAGTAATATGTTAAACTCAGAACTCGGAAAGGTATGCATCCACAACTAGTTAGCTTTAACTCGGAACCCAAAATTATAAACTTGGTTGAACACAGAACTCGGAACTCGCCTCTATGTATCACTCTCCCTTTGTGCCATGCGTCACTTTGCATTGTATGCATCGTATTGCAGTGCATTCATTGAACATTATTATATGATTTATGGCACAATTGACAAATACATTGGCAATAATTTTTATTTTTATTTTTTTATTAAACCATCTATATTTGGAATTTGCTATACTCTAACTATTTTGGTTAAAGTTAGGTCTATTATGAGACAAAACTCTTTTGATACTATTTTTTTTTAACTACAAGACTCAAACCTGAATCCTTATTTAAGAAGAATAAGTATTGAATCACCTAATTTAAGTAATATAATAATAAGTAAAAATTATCTTTATGAGGATTTGTATCTAAATCTGGCTAAGTACTAAAATTGTTACAATCCAATATTTATTTAAACAAACGAAAAAAATTGATAAAGAAACAAGAAAATAAAGACTATGAAGAAAATCAAGAATTTCAAAAAACCAGAATTAAATTCAATGGGTGAGATAACTTATGGAATTATGCGTTACCTTACTTTTCGTATGAATTTTCTTCATTCTCTTATCTTATTCAATGTCTAATAACTGCTAATCTAGAGTACTAAGTTATTTATAAGTCTCGTCCGATGGTCAAATAAAAATACTCCTCTTAATTGACTCCATATTCTTGTGAAATTAAACCAAGAATAATTCTTTAAGCTTAAGCCCTACTTTTGGTTACCTGTGGCTTGAGAGTATATTCCTATCTTACAAGAAAATCAAATTCGCCCTTGAGATGAATGAATTCAAACATAAACTATTTAATCTATGCCTAAACACCAAATTATTTTCAAAGTTCAACTCAAGATTTTCAAAATCAATTTAATTGTTGGCGAAACAATAAAGAGCATTAATAACATGATTGAATAAACAACTCTTATACTATTAAAATAAGAAAAAAAGAGGAGTTCAATTCAAACTACAAGCAAAGATCCATAACAATCATAGAAAAAGAGAGTTAAAAGCATAGTTGTTAGAGAAGACATTACTGATCTATGAGTCAACATAAAACCAATCAAGAAAGATACAAAAAAGATATAGACAGAGAAGAAAACATTATCGATTATGACTTGAATCTCCATGTGAACTTTTGATCTTCCTCAATCCTTAACTGCTCCCTTTGTCTTTCAAAAAGTACTTAAAAGGTTCAGAATATTTTATTTATACTAACCTTTAAAAGCCCATAATTGAAGTCCACAAAAGTCCTAAATAATTAAAAAAACATAATCAAACATCATTGGGGTTGTAACACTGCAGCACCCACTTGTTGCTTGCGAAGTGCAAATCCTCTTCTGCTGGAATTCTAACAACTTTTGTCCTCTACCTTATGTGCGATTTTTCATCCTTTAAATGAGAAAAATAGGTTTTGATGTCATTAAGTTGTAGATCTCGGTGTTAGCTTTCCCATGCCATCGGGATTAGCTCAATACAATATCTACAATTCTAATTATGCCCAAATTACCGCAATAAGATCAAAATGTGACCTACCTGGGTTTTTCTTATTTGATTTCATGTGTTTTTAATTTTGTACATTCAAAACACTATCAAATACCATAAATGAGATGCACAATGATTAAGAACATGAAATTTGAGCAAAATTCCAACGAAAGTCAGATCATTTTTAATCAAGTATGCCTATGAGTGAACATAAGTCAAAATAAAATTAGTTAAAATCTCAAGATCCTTTACTACTTTTATGCTTATTATTATGAATTCAAATAACTCTATTTCATAGAATTATCACCGTTCAAAAGCTGCAACTTGCAACGCTTAAACGTCTAAAGCATTCAAATATTAAAAATTTATTAAAATTAGGGTACAAAAATGAATAATAATAATAAAATAAAAATGCTTGTACATTGTAATACTCAGAGCATGTTTGTTGGAACGCTTTATATATGATTATAATAAAAAAAATTTAAATTAAAAAATGATTTATAATTATAAGTAACCTTTTGAAATTTTTAATTAAAAACAAAAACTGTTTATTTCAAAATTATTATACTTTTACCAAATTTTTTTCACTTATATTGATGGTAATGAAGTCTAAATCTAGAACCTCATGAATACTATCCAAACCCTTCGCCATTAGACTAGTTTTAATGGCTTTATATTTTTATCAAATTGGCCCTAAATATAGAAAATTATATAATATAAATAATTATTCTATATTTTTTTTTTGGTAATTTTACATACAAAAGTAATTTTTTTATATAATTAAAATAAAATAAATTATTTTAAAATCACTTTTCAATTGAAGTATTTAAATATAAATTGATTATTATATAATCGATTATATAAAAAATGATTATATAAATAAGTAATTATTTAAATAATTTTAATCTTACAGTTTTCCTTAACACACATGCAATCACTATCACGCTTGAGCTTTTATTATAGAATACTCTTATTATAACTTTTACATGACATATAATCTAATATTACATACGACTTAATTTAAGTAATTTGATTTTGATAATATTGTATAAAAATATAACGTTTTTAATGATAAAAACTTATAACTAAATAGTAATATAAACATTTACACTAAGAATAAATGAAAATTAAATATTGTTAATATGTACAGTATGGGAGAGCCTACCGACATTAAATGGATATATAAATTAAATTAGAGATGGCAAAGAGGGCCGACTCACCCCAACCCACCAAAAGCGGGGTGAGCTGAATTAGGAAGGCAGGCTTAATATTCTAACCCGCCTTGTTTAAGGGCAGATTGGCAGGTTGGCAGGTTGGTTCGCCAAAAAAATAAAAAATATAAATAAATTTATTTTAATATTTTTATGAGTTAAATTATTTTAAAAATTAGAAAAATATATTGAATAAAAAATCTCCTTAAATAAAATAGAATAAAATAATTAAACGACATAATTTGTATCCAAATTTAGCTCAAATATAAATATAATAAACTAATTAGGATATATAAATAAGTTTATAAATAATAATTGACTATAAATTTATAATATAAAGCTTATAGTATAAAGTTCATAAATTAATAAAAATATAATAATAACATAATTTATAATAAAAGTCAAAAAAATTTTTAAAAAATACTCTTGAACCTAAAAAAAAAAAAGAGACAAACTTGGCCCGGCGGGCCAACCCATCCTGGCCCGCCAAAGCCCACGAGTTAGGTGGGCCGAAAATTTTTAACAGGCCAAATATGTCAACCCAACCCATTATTTTTGGCGAGTTTGGTGAGTCAACCTAGCAGATTGAGTCTATTTTGCCATCTTTAAATTAAATAAAGTTAATTTTAAAATTTCAAAGTGAGATACCTATATTAAGTAAGAGATTAATTTAAAAATGATTTATAAAGTAGAAACTTTATTAACTATTTTTCGTAAATAGTTCCTAAAGTTGTGTTTGGATGCTGGAGCTTGGTAGGCAAGGGAAGGGAGAGCAAAATTACAGTTAAAGTTAATATTCGTTATTTTTTAATACTTTAATAAAAAATGAGATATATACTATCATGAAACATTCGAATTATTTAATATTTATTTTTATAAATATTTTATGACTCTCAATTGAAAAATGAAAGAGTTGCCTTCTATTTCATTTTTCTTCGTCCAAACATCCTCCGAGGGATGGATCCACATTTATGAGGATAAATTTTTTTTAAAAAAAGTAGTAATATATATATATATATATATATTTATTTATTCCATATTATTTAAATTTTTTTGCATCCACCACTCTCCTAACTCTACAATATGACTATAACATTTCTCATAACTTTATGATCAATAGCATGGCGCAAATCCCTTTAAAATGCACTCCGTGTGGACATGTATTAAATAAAACAATAACTATATAAATTGCTAAACTCAATTTTAAAGTACAACTTTTGCCTGTTAACCCCAAAAAAGTTACTTTCGCACTAAAGGGATTTTGATTAATGGAGGATCCTCACCACCTAGCTATTGGGTGCGTTTGAATACGCTTACAGAGGAGTACTTTCTTTTTCATTTTTTTTTAAAAATACTTCTTATATTATTTATTTGTATTTATATAAAAGAGTAGAAGTCGAAAATAATCAATTTTTTTACTTTTTTGAGAAGCAGATTGAGAGTTACTTCTTTCAAAAATAAAAATAATAAAAAAAAGAAAATGATCTCAAATTTCAAACTTACTATTTTTTTATACTATTTTACTATTATATTATTAATTTTTTCCTTAAAAATATCACTCTTTATCCATTAAATTATATTTTTATATTGAAAAAGTTCTTTTATATTTATTACATTTAAATAATTTAATAATTTCTAATTCTAATAAAAAATATTTTTATAATTATATCCAAATACAAAAATAATTTTTTATTTCTATTTTTTATTCTAATTTTAAAAAAATACTTCTTCCAAATTCTTAATCAAATGGACTCATTTTATTTTGCTTTCTTTGGTCACGATCTATGTTCAAATCTGAATGATATTGGAAAATTTTTTTTGGGTCACAAATGATGCTATGATTTCTTCTTTTTTTATTTTATTTTTTGGGTCGAGACAATTTCTTTTTTCAAACAAGAATATTGAAACCTTTTTTTTGGGTCATGAGAGAACAATTCAACCGAGCCTAGAAAGGCCCAACGAACAAAGCAGGATACAAGATAAAAACAGCAAGGCCTATATATAGTTGAGCAGCAGGCCTAAGCCCACTGTTTTGTTTTGGTTGAATGAATGCATCTTTTCTACCAAAAATGACAAAGAGAAGATCCTTCTGACAAAGAGAAGATCCTTCTGACTAGGAGATAATATCGGAAGTACCTCATTTTTTGGTCGAATAATATCGGAAGTTTTGTTTTGAGTCAGAGAATAATATCGGAAGTTATACACTCATAGATGAACTACTGAGCCATCGGTGGAAAATTCTATTCCAACAGGCACAGAGAGATTATTAGACAAAGCCCAAAATGTTTTACTACAACACAAAAATAAAAAATGAAATAACTCTTCCAACTCATCAAAAAATAAAACTTGACAGAATTAAACTTACGAATTTAATCAGAATACAAGTTACAACTATTAAATAATAAATACATGTTAAGGTGAAGGAGCTTTTTGTTGCAATCATTATCTGAAGAGATCTAAATGACATCCGCTTCTTCACTAATTAGTGTCATCACAAAAATCATCATTAGCCAATCTGTTATTTCCCCATCTTCATTGTCTTCAATCAAATATCTTACGTATTTGCTTTCTCTACTTCAACAGAATCAATGTCAGTATGCCACAAGAATTCGAACATGTAATTGTCCTCTTTGTCATTATTAGATTGGTGTGGATGGTCAAATAGTCAGATGCTGACGATGGAGTCAGAGGATGCCAAATTTCTTGTTTGTGGAAGTATATATATGAAGCTGGTGGTTATGTGTATCGGGGCATAAACACTACAGAGTTGATGATGTGGCGTTGCAGTGTACATTATAGTATGCTTTCGCTGCTAGTAACAACGCGTAAAACATTGTTGCAATTTCATTATTTCCAAATTTCTATTTGCTCTTCATAACGAAGTTAAACAAACCAACTTTGCCAGGATTATTGTCTGTTCTAAACACATCTCTCTGGGATTAAATGAGTGGCTATCGTAACATGTGGCCCAAGCCTGGACTGCGTACAAAGCAAAGCAATTTCAGCATATGCCAAAAGTAGCACTTGCATGATGTGTCCAGTGTCCGCATCATCATGAACAATGGATCAAGTTGTATATGATATTTGAAGGTTATGTTTGGTTTAGATTTTGAAATGCTCTCGACTATGGTTTAAATTAAAGTTCGTATCTTGTAATTTTTACTCAAGCCATAGTTTTGAAGTTATAAAAACTAAACCAAACATGTTATAGTCTAGCTTCGTGTTCACAGGTCAAAGACGCAAGTTAAATTTCTGGTCCAATTAGTATCGTCTAGTTTCTTAAAACGAAATGAAAAATTTACTCATATTATCTTTACGTACAGCTAAAGGATCTTTCAAGTTAACCATATTGAGTTTTTAAAATCTAGAAGATCCATTTCGTATTATTTGAGTAAGGACCCCTCAAATCATAAATACTAGTGCTGGATGATGATTGAAGCCAGATACACGGTTTATTGCTAGTTCGACTGGCTAGATCAATGGAAGTTAGGCTATGGTCACTCGTTATTGATGAAGCAGCTCCTTTCATGCCTAATTATATGGAGTTACAGGTGACGAATTTGTGTTTGATATAAGAACAAAACTTGATTCCTAATGTCTTTGTTTTTATAAATGCTTATGCGTCCGGACTGATTGTTCCAATGGAAATGTTCTAGAAAGAAATGAACTTATGGAGTAGTTCCTTTCATGCCTAATTATATGAAGTTACAAGCAACGAATTTATGCTTGACGCAACAACAAAACTTGATTCCTAATGTCTTTATTGGTGGATTTTGTGGTGCACCCTACAAGTTTGGGTGCACCACACACTCTGCAAGTTAAACCATTCTAGTTCGAGGTTGCAATGTGGTGTGGCGCCATGAGAGTCGAGTAGTGGTGCACAACAATGTGATGAGGAACGATTGCTAGCTTGGTGACCTAGTTGCGACTAAGCTTGTAGCAGTGATATGGTCCTGTGGGTTTAGTGCAGCAAAGCAGGTTTGGGATCGTCTAGGTTGAGGCTCGTCTTCAAGTTGTCCAAGTGGTCGGCCGGTAGTTGTGGAAGCCAATAGGTCTTCTTGGAAAGCTTGCTGAGAAGTTGAAAAGGTCTAAACGTTGTTCTGTGTAGTCAAAATTGGTCTTAAGGTCCCTCGAGCTTGTGTACTATGTTTCGGGTTTTGAGTTTAGTGTGGTGTGTTGTCAAACTCCGTATTTAGAGAAGCATGTGTTGTGAGTTGTCCCTTTCCTTATGGACTTTTTTGTATCAATTTCTCTTTTTTTAAGAGTTGAGCCTTATCCAATTGTCGGAAAAAAAAAAAAAAAAAAAAAAAAAACCATCCAATTTAAAGACCACCTATACACCTTATCAGTGATGGATCAGTCCAATAATTCTCTGAGTTACTGCTCATTAGTATTTTTAAATTATTTTAAATTGTAGACTTTGTAAATAGAATTCAAGTCACTTTAGGCCTTTGAATAAACCAAGTTTAAATTTAAACCAAAAAAGAGCCAATAGTAGGCCATGAGCTAGACCCAGGTTGAGGTGTTACAAACAAGTCTGACTTGTTTAGACCTAACTTGTTCTAAAGTTTGCTTATTAAGCTTGCAGTTTAAAATATTTTCAAAATTTAACATATAGTGACCAATAGAGAGTGGAGAAAGAAAATGTGGAGAGTGAGGGAGAAATAGTGCAGGTGAAAGGGATCAACTATCAAATGTAAGGAGATTGCAAAGTGTCCAAAATCAACCTTTTTAGGATGGGAAATGTATCAAGGGGGAAGGGTGTGTATCAAGGAGGTGATCGTGTCATTTCAAGTTTACCAGGGTTAAAGCAAATTGAAACTAATTCATACACTATTTTTGCTAACAATTTGCCTGCATCCATGACATAATCTTGGTTGTGGCAAATTTTTGTCATGGAGGGTAAAGTTATAGATGTCTTCCTATCAAGGAAAAGAAGAACAACAAATTTTTTCCTTTTTGCTTTTGTGTAGTTTGCTAATAAATAGGAGGCACATAAAGCAATGAAATAGTTGAATGGAATGGTGATTAGATGACATTCCGTCATCATTAATAAAGCTAAATTCAAAAGGTTTTCTAATGATAGAAATAAGAAGTAAGATCTAAAGAAGTCTATGGGGAGCCAGAATAATTTCATAGATCGAAGAACTTTCAAGGATGTGATGAAGTAGGGTACAAGTGTTTGGATTGAAAAGAATAGTGAGCAAGTGAAACCCCAGGCTCTTGAAAATATAAATACAAGATCTAAGGGGTTCAGTGTGTAGAAAGAAGAGAAAGAGGAGAAGACAATTGTGGTATAAGGTGAGATCAATGAAGATATAATGGAGAAATTGTCAAGAAGTATAATTGGTGAAACTCTATGCCTAGTAAATATTGACATCATAAGGGAGAAGATGGTAGCAGAATGGATTTCAATTGTAGGGGGTCAAACTAATGGGGGTATACAAAACTTTGATAACCTTTGACACAATACAAGATAAGGATGATGCTTCTAATCAGGGAGCTAAGTGAATGATGAATCAACTTGCAAAATTTTGAAAATGGTAAGATGAAGAGTTCAACCAAATGTGAAGAGTTTGAACATAATGTTTAGGGTTTCTTCCTCGTGCTCGGTCATATGAGAAATTGAGGAAAAATGGTGATGTCTAGAGGTGAGTCATGTGCCTTGATAATAGTATGAGATAAGGTTCTAATTTCATTTCAACCAAGATTTTTATAGACACTTGCTTCTTTCCAACTATCCAAGGTTAGATTTATTTCTTAGCTGGAGGTAAAGGATATGACATCTTTGTCAAAGAGGTGGCAAGCAATTCTATTGATCTATGGTGTTTGAAGAAAGGCTATCAATGGGACAATTTAAGGAAGCAAATGTTGGACAATAAAGATGATGAGTTCTCGCAAGTTGATGATGCGGTAGAGGAAAGCTTTCCGGCGACTCCCTTAATGGATGACAAGTGGCAAGATACAATCAATAAGGAGGGAAGAACAAGTAATCCTACATGAGAAGGCTTTGGTTTAGAGCATGACTTAGGGTGATACATGATATAGGAAAGAATGTAGCACAGACAATGAGAATACCAATAATGAAAAAAATAATGGGTGAATGGAAGTCATATTGCCATTTTGATTGGTGATAAAAGAATTGAAGAAATCTTGTCTACCATGAAAATGGGTCGAAATAAAAATGAGTTTGTAAGCCCAAGAAAGGTAATTTGTGGGGAGCTGGAAAATAGAGATAGGCTAAAGGAAGGGAGTTTTTCCAGCCCATCATGTCCACTAGGTTCTGGGCCTTTAGGTCTTATAATTGTGGAGAATTGGAATCAAGCTCATTATAATTTGAATGAAATCAAAGACTTGGATTTGCATGGACAATTTCGTCTTGATGTTGGGCTAAATGTGTTAAGAGTCAGGCAAACTCAAGTGCCTGGTCTGATTGGGAGCCAAATGGAGAACATAGTACTGAGAACAAATTGATTTCTTTAGTAGATGAAGATCATAGGTACCTTAAGTTAGATGATAGGAAAGAAGTATATAGGGCAGCAACTGAGATTTTGTGAGTCAGCAAGAGCTTGGATTTATCCAATGAGAAAGATGAAGATGTTATCCAAGCCTTGATGGAGGATTGAATTGAAAACAATGAAGATGGTAAATCTAGACAGAGAAAAAAGAGTCAAGGCAAGAAGAAACATAAATCCGTAAGGTGTTTAGGTGTGCCAAAATCAATTTTATGAATGTTTTATGTTAGAAAATTAGGGGATTGGGTGGTTGTGGTAAAATAAGTGTGTTGAGAAAAATGTTACAAGACCATAAAGTCCTATTTTTAAGACTGGTGGAAACTAAAGCGACTAGCATTAGAGAATTGTATGTTAGGAAAATTTGGGGTTCTCTTGATTGTTGATAGATTAGTGTTGATACAATGAATAGTGGTGGTAGATTATTATGTATATGGGATAAGGAGTTTCTGTATAAGGAGCTCATGTTGAAGGGTGATAGGTGGATTTGCAGTGGCTAGAGTATATAGGAAGAAAGATTTAACTGTGCTATTATCTTGTTATATGGATCGCATAACACTGGTGATAAACATAAAGTGTGGAGAGAATTAGTTGATTTAAAGGAGGATGTTAATGTCCCTCTTCTTATTATAGAGAAATTTGAAGTTTTGATTCCTGAAGAATGGAAAATAAGGTTGGTGCTTAGTGATTCTTCAACTGAATTAAGGAATTGGGTTACGGAAATGAACATGTTTGGTATTCCCTTGGTGGGTAGAAAACCCACATGGATGAGAGGCCAATCTTGTAGTAACTTATGTAGAATTATAGTGGAGCCTAAATGAAACAAAAAAGTCCCTAACCTCAAATTGAAGGGTATCAAATGCTCAAGATTTGACCATATCCCTTTGTTGCTTTAAGCTGAATACACAAATTGGGTCCAAACCCATTTACATCCCCAAATGAATGGTTGTCTCATCTAAATTTTAGAAAAGTAATGAAACATGAATGGAAAAGTATGGGCAGCATAATGTTGAATGACAAACTCAAAGCTCCTAAACAACCTCTTCGAATTTGGAATAAAATGAAATTTGGCAACATTCATCAAATGATTAGAAACTTGAAGGATGAGGTTGTCACAACATGCTTGGAAGGCATTGTGATGATAGACAGCAAAAATATTAAAAACAATAGAGTCACCACCAATTTACTATGGAAAAAAAAAAAAACTTCTAATTTTGTAAGAACTAATCCTTTCAAAAAGATTAGGTTTGGGAATCTAATTATGCATAGGAAAAATTGAAAACATAATCCCATTGCATCCCTGCTACATCCATCTTATGATAGTTATCCCAGAGTTTATTATACAAATCAATTAATAACTATAATAATGTTTTCCCCCCTAAAAAAGGACAATTATTTATAGGAAATAAAATAAAACAAAAGAAGAAACAAAATTTAAGAAAATTTAATTTTTAACGTTATGGGGTTTATATGCTCCTACGTATCCTTTAGTGCAATAAAGAACTCAAAGCCATCCTTGTTCTTAAAAAGAATTATTTTTTTGAAAAAAAATTAAAATTCATTCTTGTATAAGATTCAAGATAGCATAAATTATATAATAAACCTTTAGAATTCTTACAACCTTTAAGAATGATCAAACCATATATCAACATTATAATTTTGTTGTGTGGATTAAATGATTTTTGAAAAAGATTTTATAATTAAAAAAGAAAAGAAAAGAAAAGAAAGAAAGTGTTAATTGCTAACGATCATGAAATAATTCACAATTAAGCACACAATAATCAAATAATTCAAACTTTTTATTTTAGTATGTTTTTATTTTATTTTTTTGGCTTATTTTAAGACTTGACTAAAAACTAAGATACTCTCTAAACTTAAGCTAAAAACCTACTAAGACACTAAATAAAAAAGAGAATTAGTCTACTAATAATGAAAAAAAAAAAACACACGGCACAAAAACTCATTGGAAACAAAACCAGTTTAAAACATGACCCAAAAAAAATAGTTTTAAAAAATGAAAAAAGATAAAGCAATAGAAAATATAAAGTAAAATAAAATAAAAGGTTTCTATGTTAAATCTAGTTGAAACAGCAACAAAGAGTGACTCAAGGGGGAGCAACCATGGTCAACGACTCTGAGGGAAACCTTCATGTTATAGCTCCAGTCGCGGGCAATCGGAGCATTGTGTAGCATAGTGGCTCGTGTTGGTGATAGCAAACCCAAGTAGTGCAAGATCTCAAGCTTGATGTGACAGTGGTGCGACTCAGTTACGTTGCTAGGCAGCAAAGATCTTGTGCAATCGTGGCTGGCTGGTGGTCCCAAGTCATGGCGATGGTGGTTTCAATGGTGGTGATTAGTTTGTAAATGATGAGAGGTGCTGGTGGTGATGGGTTTTAAGTCTTGGCTATGGTGGTGGCTTTGTGGGTTTTTGGGTGGTGGCAATTTAAGAGCGATTGTGGTTAGATAATGAAAATAGATGAGATTATTGGGAATGGCTGAAGAAGAATGTGATTGTTACGATTGTGGTGGTAGAGGGTAGATTTGGCTTGAATGTGGCGGTAGTTGATAGGTGGAAAAAAGGCAGCAATTGATAGTGATGAAGGTTTACAGTATAAGAACAATGGTTGTGAAATGAAAATGGTAGGGAATAGTGATGAGGGTGTGATGAGAGTGAGAAGCAAGAATAGTAAAAGTCCTCCCTTGTGTGTGTGGTAGTGAATCTTATTTTTAGAGGAGCAATGAGTGAAAATTTTGAAAAGGAGGTTGTAACAAGTTAAAAAAAGATAGCATTGTAACTAGAAGAATAAAATTTAAAAAAGAAGTTTAGAGATTTTGAGAAGATTAGCTTGCATTTAGAAGGATAGATATAAAATTTAAAAATTGGTTGTGAAGATATAGAGATAGAGTGGGATTGAAAAGTGGTTATAGATAGAGAGATTACAAAATATAAATTTTCTGAAAAATCTAGAAGAATTGAGGAATAGGAGGAAAAAGAAAACTAGTTTTATTTTACTTTTTCCATATTTTGTATTTTGTATTTTTTTATAGTTAATTTGAAAAAAAAAGTTCTGAATAAAATATAGTGTTCACTAAGGCGAGTAAGGTTGGCATGTTGATTAACAATGGTTAGGTTGATGAGGTTGGTTTGGCTAGGAAAAGAATGCTCATGAGTTAGCTTGAAATTTGGTATAGAAGGAAATAAGTGTATTTGAAGTAGATGGCAAAAGAAAAACATTTGAAGAAGGGGATAGAAACACAAGATATTTTCATTCTTTGGCAGTTATTAAAAAGAGGAAGAAAATGATTCTTGAGCTATAAATAGAAAGAAAATTACTTAAGGAGCTTACACAAATTAAGAAGGAAGCCATATCTTTTTTCAAGAATCTATATATCCAAAAGAACATTCCGCTTTAATGTTTTAAGAGGGTCTAGTATCTAAATTAAGAAAGGAGAAGGCATTTAGCTTTGAACACATGTCGTGGACCGATTTTTGTACATTTGCAAATCGGCCAAGTCTAGGGCGATTTGTCTAACACTAATTTTTCTCCTGCATTCTTGTAATAATTCTTCATTTTGCATATTTTTAAAATTGATTTTTTTAATTTTATTTATGAGAAAAAAACTGCATGATTAAATAGCAGAAAAATATATATTTTGGTCCCTTACCTTTATTGGATTTTTTAATTTGGTCATTTACGTTTTCTTTTCTCAATTTGATCTCAAATCACTATTTTGTTAGATAATTAACAAAAAATATTAATGTGGTACAATCTACTTCAGATCCACGTGCGTGCCACATTAACATCATTTGGCTATGTCAGTATTTTCCATTAGTTATGTGATAAAATATTGATTTGAGATTAAATTAAAAAGAATTGAAATGTAAGGGACTAAATTGAAAAAAATAAAAGATAAGAAACCAAATTAAAAAATAAAATTAAAGCTAGGGACCAAAAAACCTATTTTACTTTAAACAGCTTATAAGAGCCGCTAGAGTTTGTTCTTATCTTGTAAGCTCTCGTGGAACTTGTGATGTGAATGTTTTTAAAATCTTGGAACGTATGTTAGATGGCTTCAAATAAGGCAAAGATTTACTTAGATTCATGGATGACCATGAGTTTAAAGGGTGATTATGAAAAAAATTTGATGTCTATGTTTTTTGGAGTCATTTGGATAATTTGGAGATGCAGGAATAAGATCATTTTCGATAAAAGAAAAAAAAATTAGTGATCAACTGGGTGGAGGCCTTGGAACAAATGAAATTTTGGCTAGATCAATGGACCTGTGGGAGATTTACGGTATAACCTTGTTGTCACGTTGTGTGTCTGACATAGGCTGAACAGGCTTTTTTCTGCAGACTACGGATGAAGTTGTTATCAAGCTGTTTGTGTTTTGATGTCTTTGTTCTGATGCATCTATGGCTAATCTATTATGTTACTGTTTGACAGTGGCGGGGTGTAGTGCTCTTTGTTAAGCACTTGCTAGGTGTGATAATGCTATTTTTGTTTTCAAATAACAACAGGTGGGTTTGTTGCCATGCGTAACAAGGGAGATACTGATACGTTGTAGGTTGTGGGCTTTCAATTTATATGTCTTGATGTATTTCTGTTCAAAACTTTTGCTCTCACGTTATGCAAGTGGGTTGACCCTTGTAAGAAATTATAGAAAAAATGACTATATTATATTAAAATAATAAATATAAATACTTTAAATAAGTTTATTTTTCTTAAAACTTTTAAAATTTATTTAAATAATTCTGTCAATCTCTTCCTTTGACATAATATAGTCATATTAAAAATAAACTGTGAGGATTAATTGCCAATGTTCTTTCCTTGACCAGAATGAAAAATGCTGGATAAGATATACATATGTGCTGATTAGTAGAGGGAATATTTTCATATTTTCGAGAATATGAAAACATTCCTCTATTTGGTAGAGTTTTTGTAAAAATATTTTTGACATTAATTTTGGGTTAATATTTTTATCAAAATATTCTCAACTCACATATAAGATTATAACATTTATATAGAATGAAAATATTTTTTTCTGTAAAAAGATCAAATTACCCCTATTATTATCCACTACCACCCACCACTAGTTACCCTCCATTGCTATCGGACCACTGTCGAACCGTTGCCCTTCGCCACCAGACCACCACTAGCTGCCACCCTCCATCTCGGACAACTATCCTCCACCGCCAAACCACCACCCTCCTCCCTTTGTAGGGGTATTTTTGGAATTATATAAAATATTTCTAAAAATTTAATCTATTTATCAAACACTTTAAAAAACACATTTTGAAAAGCAATTCTCAAAAATAGCATTATTAAAAATTATATTCTCGAAAATAAAAATTCAAACCTCGTGCCAAATTTACCGTATCATTTCCACTTATGATGACTGTGTTTTACTATGCAAGTCCCAGACGCTGCTGGTGGTAAAGATAAGGATAAACTTAAAATAGGTAGGGTGACTTTTCCTCCCATTATATTAGTCTAAGAGTACATATTACCAGCGACAGCGTATTATATATGAGAAAATGAGAATTTATTATTCTTGTTTAGAAGAAAGTTTAACATTGCAAGTTTTTTCACTAAAATTAAGATAATTTACAAGCTTAAGCAAAAACTATTCATATTTTAACCCCCGCCGCCGCCCCCCCCCCAAAAAAAAAAACAAAAAACCAAAAAAAAAAAGTAAAAGACTATACTGATATTTATCAATGAAGAACTGCGAGAGTATAAATCAAACTCAACTTTTTAATCATCGATACAACTTAGTCTTACCAATTGATGCAACGCCTGGTTGTTGTCATATGAAAGCTAATTACGATAGTGAAAGAACTAGTCCAGCTTAATTTACAACCTCGATTGTAAATAGACGACTCCTCACAATCAGTTAGCCACCATTCTCGTTCAGCATATCAGGATGGAGGAATATTCTAATAATGTACCTGGAATATAGTCTAGTGGATCAAAATACTTTTTCTAAATTTATCAAACATAAAAATAAGAGCGTTACATCAGCATCAACCCCTGGGACCAGCTCAGAAAATAATATATAATAGTTGTCTTCTTATTCCTCTTTAGAGTTTATAAAAATTGTAAGAATAATATGTGGGGAATAACAAAACTCAAATAATAATCTATGATCGGATTTGACTCTCCAATTTTCTTTAAAAGCATGATAAAGTACCTGCACAAATAATACTACAGAAATTTATATTTTCATTAAAAAAAATATGACATTAGCTATCAGATTTTTCTTTTTTTATATTTTTTAAGAATTAAGTGAATTTAACTCAATCATAAAAATTAATTTATGAAAAAAAAATTATCCAAATACTTATAAAAATACTATTTTAACAATATTTTTAAACAAAGTAGGACTCTAACAATATTTAAGTTTTGAGGGATGTTATTTGTACCACCTTTTAATGTATATCTGCACACCCTCTGGCTGGAAAAAAAAATTGTGAAAGAAAAAGAAAAAGTGAAAAAGCAAATGGAGAGAGGAGAGAGATAGAGAAAGGGTGTCTAAAGATGTCAAAAGATAGTATGTACAAATATCATTTCTCTTAAGTTTTTTTTAACAAGAGAACCTTGTGTCGCTGTAGGCCGGCGGATTCACAGCCTAAATATTAATCTTTACTCTAATTAATCTCAGTATTATAAATACACGGAAATGTTTGTTGTACGTACGAGGTCGATGTACATTTCTCGACACATTTGAGATTGGTTGAAAAAGATTAAAATAAAAAATAAGTATAATGAACGGCTGATATGAAAAGCGTCACAAGTTGCGTATGTATATTTGCGTACATATAACACATCTCATAAATTTAGCCTCATATTGAACTGCAGACACGAAAAATGAGTGGTTTCTTCTATACGATGGTGATGAAGATGAAATTGATGGGCATGTATTAAAGTGAGTCGTGGTTGTCCCGAATCAAATGTAGACGACATAATTAGCAATCTGAAAATATCTGACAGAACGCTGCTGGTTACATATATATCAAATTATTTTTATTGGTTGATATCGTGGGATTTGTCTATTACTTGTTTTTAGCTCTCGAAGATTATCTCCTCATGTTTATTATTTATTTATCTGGATTATTTAATGATTAGTATCATTTTCTTTGGCACGATTATCTGAGAGTTCAGACCACAATCGAGACTTCGAAAAATCGGCAACCTCCTGCTTCCACAGGAAATAAAAAGATATGTAGTTTATATCGTGCAATAAGAATTTAAGAGAAAAAATGGGTACAATAATATGGAGAATTGACTAATGTTCAAAGTTTATTATGTTTTGTATTGTTAGACCCAAAAAAAAAGGTATTATGCGTTTCTCAGATTATTGTCTTGGAATTAAAATTGATCAGTTGTGGTAAGCATTATGCTATAGTTTACTCTCAGCATTTATTAATTTAGAGTAAATTTTTAAGTCTTTATTTTTGAAAAAAAAAAACTAACGTTAAATATATTAATTTTAATATAGTGATAATATAAAAAAATTTCATACTATTATCCAATCATATGTTAATATATATAAAATTTTTGAAATAATAAATATAAGAATTAAATATTTTTATTAATATAATATATATAATTAGATATTTGTATAAAATATTTTTATATTAAAAATATTAAAACTAAATTCTTTGAAGATTGTGAATGTCCATCATAGTAAATATTTTAAGAACAGTTACGTCTGATTATTAAAGATTAATATATTTAATACTTACGAATCTCATGAACCAAGACATATAAGAGTTTTTATTTCTCAAAAATTAATATTTTAATACTTTTTTGGTGGACAAATGAACTAAGAATGATGTAATCATATACACAAGCTTGTTTATCATCACAGGCGAGGATCTAGGTTCTCGGGGCAAGATGTAGATGATGTAAAAAGGATTAATGAAGGTAGTGTTTAACTAAACGAAAATTAACTAAGAATGGTTATTCATGTTTGTTTTCAATAGTTTCACTCTGATTCTAGCCTGATTATCCGCACCTGACAAGAGAGAACAAAAAATATATTCCACTTTAACTAAGTTATATATAGTTTTCAACGGGCACAATATGTACCAAATGATGAATCTGCAAACAGTTTCAAGCTGATCACCATCACCAAGTTGCCAAAAACCAATTTGACAATTGCATTTGTTTTAATGATGGATGTATAAAAAATACGATAGTATGGAATTATTTGTGTAAATACGGATGTATGGGAAAGTTAAATACATTTCATCATACATTATGTAGGTTTAGTATGTGATAATTTTTTAAACAAAATCTACTTCTTCTATGGCGAAAATTGATATATGAATGAACTATTGTGTTGGCAAGCATTTCTTCCTAGTACAAGTCGAAATGTGTAGCCAAAAAGTTAAAGTATGGGTGACGATTGCTACACCTTTGTCATTTATTGGTCATAATATGAGGTATATTAATAGTTCTCTTAAATGTGATATATTTCAAAAATACTCACTATCTCTCTGCCATAGTTATAAAATTTGACCCGATAATTGACTCAGTCAAATCACTGGATTACTAGATCATTCGTTCAACTAGTTGGCCATTGATTAAACTGATTAAATTAGATTTAATTAAATAAATATATTAAACCAATTGATGGTCACAAAATTATACAATTAAACCAATTAATAAATTACAAAATAAGAAATAAATTATATTACATAAATAACTTTCACTCGAGCAAACCACGCAACTGCCTAAATGCACACAAGTGCAATGATAGCTTAGCACACTGCGCAATCTTCCCTTATATGTAATGGAATGCATAAAATGATCATAGGAATCTTATAGAGATGCTATAAAAACTACAATTGCATTATAAAATAAAGAAAAAATAATTTTAATTAAACAAAATAATTTTTGTTTTTAGTGATTTGATAAAATCTTTTTTTAGTTAAAAAAAATTAAAGTAAACCACTTGTAGTTGAGTAATTTTTATTCAGTTTTGTGTTTTTAATAAAGGTTAATGTATTTAATTGTAAGACTATAATTATTGTCATAAACGCAGTAAAATCAGTTGAGTATTAAAATCAATTACACATTTATAAAAAATCAATTATATTTTTTTATATATTATCTCTTAAAATATGTATTATTATTAATTATTAATATTATACAAATATAACATAAATAATAAGTCATAGCCACCAACAAGGTGTTGGTCTGAGTGGAAGGAGTTCAAGTCTCCACTTAGACACCTGATTGTATTTATAAGTTAATGACCTTGGCTTTTGATCCTTTTCTTCGCAATATATACAAAATATACTTAATTACATAGCTTTATCTTAAAAATTTAATTTTATATATTATCGATAAAAGAGAATTTTAAATACATTTTATCACCTCTAATAAATCATTTTATTTGGTCAAGTAGGTGTATTAATGATCTTTTACTCTATATGATTATATTAGATTTCATTTTATTATATTTGAACCATTGCATGATTTTTATTAATATATCAATGGTCACAAAAGTTTGGAGCATCAGTGGTCTAAACTTTTGCTTAACCATGTTAAATACTTCCCAAAGACTATCACTTCTATCCTACACATCCAAATACATCTCTCATATTACGCCACTCTCCAATTAGAAATATATTAGACTACCTTTTTCACTTTCCTACTTGTTGCATGACAAATTCTTTAATAAATTCTTTTCATCACACAATTCTATATCTTTGTGGGCAAAATTTCTAATATCAACCTCATATTTTCGTAATAAAATTTAAAACATAATATTTTCGTTATATTGATACTATAATCTTATATATAAATAACGAACCCCCCTCCCCCCTTTTTCTTTTTTTTTTCTCTCTCTCTCTTCTTTCTCTCTCTTTGCTATTTCTCTACAAAATAAACTACAAACCATGCAACAGCGAAGAGTAATTATTGCTCAAAATGGCATATTCCATATGACTGAGCATATTACTGAAAATTTTATTCCTTTACCACAAAAAACGCGACGCTGTGGGATAGGAATCTCATCACCAGCATTAATCTCTAGCTTAAACATCTGTAATACTTATATGAAAACGTTATTGTGAATTTTGAATTCATGAATTAGCACTATTATATAAACATTATTATTATTATTATTATTATTATTATTATTATATATGGAATAATTTATTAATATTGGTGTAAGACTTAATATATTTTTATTTCTAATAATTTTTCATATAATATAATATTTTATTGATTTAATTGTTGAATTATAACTATCTATCATGTTCATTATTTGGAAAAATTTCTGAAAAAAATTAGGCATTTAATAAGAAGTTTGATTTTGATATACTATTAATGTAGAAAAATTTTATGTTATTATTTAATAATGTATTGCTATATACAAGATTTTTAATATAATAGGTATGAGAATTAACTATTTTTGTTACTGTATTAATAAATAATTGGATGGAGATGTGAAACTTTTTTAAACTAACAGCACATCACAGTTAATCTCTAAATAAGAATGCAATTGGATAGTTCTTACTTTTATACTTATTTTATTGATTTTGAAGTATATAAAAAATTATTAAATAATTTTAGATTAATCTAAAATTTAATAGATATAATTCATAATACATGAACTTTTAATTTAACAATAGATTTTATAAAAAATTTATTTAATAAAAAGTTATTCAATAATATAAAATTTATATTTAATTTATATTAGTGTCAGATAATATATAAAATAATGTGAAATTGCATAGTTATTGAGATAGATATAGGAAGGTAAGGAGCTCAGAATCATGTAATAGGAGTGATTAATTATATAAGAGAGAAATAAATTTTTGAATCTTATATAAAAAGTCAGAATTAAAATATAAAATTATATAAATTTTTTAAGTGATTATATAATATTTAAATAATTTTTAATTTTTATTATTTATATATGATTATACAATCAAAATTTGCTCTTTTCACCTTTCATATAAGAACACTCCTCACTTAATACGCCCCTATGAGCAAATTAAATATACAATATATTATTATGCAATTTAATTTTAATGTATCACCATTATAAAAATATTATATATATATTTAATTATATATTACCATATTAATAAAAAATATTTAACTCTTATATTTATGAGTTTAATTTATATATATTAATAATATAAAGTATCCTTATACTATTAGCTAATAGAAATATAAAAAAGTATCAAATCATGTTAGATAATTACACACTATAATAAAAGACCTATTATGCTTTAATATTTTTTATATTTATATTAATTGATAGTATAAAATTATTTTATATTATTTATATGTAAATTAATCTTTATATTTATTACTTTAAAAATTGTATATATAATAAAATATAATTGATAATATTTTAATTTTTTAATTAATAATATATCCAAATTAATCTTATATATAGATGTGAAATTATATTTAATATTACATAATGATATACAAATTCCATGGCTCTGTTTGCATAGCCTGCGCTTATTGGACATGGGAATTCAATCAACCACCGCCTCTTCAAATACATAGCAGCACCAATTTCAAAAGTTCAAACATGTGGCCATAAACGTGTATGGCAAGCTGACAGCGGCTCATAAAGAGTACTTTCCCAAGTGAGCTAAACTCGCATCAATCATCGCGTACTGTTGCCCTTTTGTGCCTTCTTTCACGTTTCTTGTCCATTCAAGTCGAGCATTTTCCCCTTCACAGTACGACTACCCAGCTCACTCTTGCATTTATTATTGTTTGAGTGCGTGTTACCATGGTCCACTGCCAGCGTTGGACTTTTTCATGCTCCTGCAAAATAATTAAAAATATTACCCCATGTCTAGTTTTTAAAATTGCTGTTGATGTCCTTATCTTTTGTATTTGCAAAGAGAGTCAGGGCTTTTCTTGTGTGGCTTATTATTGGAGGTATGAATTGTCCGACGTAAGTTGTGCTTGTAACATGGGCGGAAGGACCAAATTCAGTATTGCATGTTGCCGAAGAATAAACCTCCACCAATAATTACCAACTCCACACATCCAACGGATGGAAGCCAATAAAACAGGATAAACACGCCACGTACCCATTCTTGCCACATAACTTAGTTACATCACTATACCAATTTTTGGGGAAAATAAATTTGCCACACAAGAATTTTTGGGGAAAAAATCAGATAATGGAGCCAAAAAATCGCAACACTGCATAAAAAATGCATGGACAAATGCAAAATTCCTTCTTAGCAAAACACGACCTACTTGCACCATAAATTCCAGTGCAATAATTCTCAATAATATTGACAAAACTATGACTTCCTTACCTTTTCACCTACAATTATATAAATTATCCTCCACCCAATTATCATCTCCATCAGATTTGTGGTTGTGTCTATAGCGGTCCGTGATGAGTTTATGACCAAATTTGACCAAATTAATATTATAATGAAGAAGTAAAATAAAATTATTTTCTTACCCTTGCCCATCCCATTTCTTTTTCTCTTCCTCTATCCTTTCACCTGGCCATCCCCATTTCTTTTTTCTTTTTTCACTAAAAATTCAATCTTTATTGTAAAGGGACCTTGATCCTGATGTAATTTACTGAAAAATCCTTCAAATCCTATGCTTCTTACAACAAAGATTCACGAAGCTTTTCCACGTCGGGAGACCCTGATTCCAACCACAAACATCTCCTAATTCTCCATGACCAAGAGGCCCCCATCACTACCATCACCACTCTAACCCTCCTCTGTCACCGGCGATGGGCAGAGGCTTCGTCGTCAAGATCAACAAATATAGCGACATAGCTGAAGGAAACAACAAGATTGGGAGGGAATCCAGCTACGATTTCTGGGGTGATAACGGCAATGCTAGTGACAATGTCGCTGAGGAGAGCTTGATTTCTGGCAAAAGGGTATGTCGCCGTTGCTAGAGGAGGACCCATCATCACAGCTAATTAGAAAGTTCCTCCACAAATAGAGAGCCTTTGGCAAGATCTCGTTAGACATAGATATGAAGATAGAGGAGCTCTAGCGCTACGACGTTGCTGCTGCCAGTGACGAGAAGCTGCCTTCGGTGGAGGAGTCACCAGCGGTGATGATGGGAAAGGGGACAATGGTGGGGGGACAGAGAGGCAGCAGAGGAATTATAATAATAAAAATGATAAAACAGACAAATCATATAAAACATTTTTCAAAAATATTTTAAAATATAAAAATAAATTATTATAGAAATATCCTTTTATAATATAAAATTTCAATCTCAACCATAGATTATAATTTTAATTATTAAGATTCAGTAATCAAGTTGGTCCCAAACTCAGCAGGGATCATGACAGCCTCCGCCCAGATTTACACCCTCAACACCCAAACCTCCAAAAACCACATACTTTCGTATCCCACAATTTCATCAACCTTATCCACAAAACTTCATTATTGATTTTCTCCACCAAGACAATACAACAGCCATGTAAATCGCTAAATCTTGCTATAAATTAAATTGATATACCCAATAGTCATTTAAAACTTATCCTCGAACTAGTAGCCCCGACCACACTATTCATTAGGCACACCACCATACCATATTGACAAAACAAACTCACCAACTCAACAACTTGATCATAATATGATTACACGACCACATGTTACTGGGAAAAGGGAAGATGGGTGGACGACATCTTACAACCCTAACACAAAACATCAATAAAACAGGGCTTCGTACTATGATTAGGGTTGCATCCCCATCCATCGCGATAAATCTCATCCTGCTTTGGCCGAAAGAAAGGAGGGTTCAATAGCAAAACTAAACAATTGGTGTCCTTATTCTTAATTTTAAAGCAAAATCACGCAGGTTACCTTTCAACCATGGGATTTTGCTAATACTCCATCTAATGACTATGAAGCGCGGACCATCACATGGTCTAAAACATCCGTTGGACCATGTTATCCGTAACTGTTTTTTTTTTTTTTTGCGCCCTTTCCAACGTCCACACTCTCATTTTTGGGCATACAATGGAATATTGAAATTAAAGACGGCTAATAGATCTTTGATGTGATGTCCAGAAAATTTTAACTCGTTTTAACTTACTGAACAAAACTAAAAATATTTTTTATTAAATCAGACCATAATTTGTAAACTACAAACCAATAAACATAACATATACCAATAACCATTTCTAAGATAATAGAGGCACACAAAGAGATTCAAAAACATACGCAAAGCTTGCTTTGGGGCATTTGTGTTTCAAATTTGAGATTCAAAATGCGTGAACATGATGAAGATGATGACACTGCTTCCTTTTAATTTGCAATTTCATCATCCAAAATTCCAATACCACTATCAAATCACCATATATATACATTCCCAATTTTCAAATCTCGGTAATCTCTGTCTTAAGGGAGAGCCGCCACCCCAATTACAAAAAGAAATACACAACAGCTTAACCTATATCTAACAAGCTATCGTTATTAATTACAACTATTATATCATCATTATTGTTGTTACCAAACATTAACACAGCTGGAGGTGTACCATGATTCCCTACAACTTAACCCACCGTCCCATAACCTAACAACGCTGCCGTTAAGCTCCGTCAGGTCCTGCCACGTGTACCACCCGTTCTCGCTCATGCCGTTCCTCAGCCGCAACAACCTCTCCCACCTTTCCCACCAATCCGCTTCGCACCCTTCTGTCTCTTCCCACGCCATCAACGACCCCTCCCTGTCGCCGCGCCTGCATTGCGCGTCTTCATCATCCTCCTCGTAGTACACCGTAAACTTCCCCTTCCTCACTCCGTCGACGTCCTTCGCATCGCCGTCAGTAATCGCTGATGGAACCGCATCCCGTACTGCTGGCTTAGCTAACGGCGTTAATGCTTCGGGAACGGGAGGCTCGGTTGTCGGGTCGTGGGTCGGGTCGAGGGGGACGGATGCGGGTTTAGGGCAACCCGCGGAGCGAATCTTCCAGAAGCTGAGGGCGGCGGTGAGAAGGGCAAGCCAAGTCCAAAGGTTGTTGAGGAGGGTGAGGAAACCGAAGCTGAGGTAGTTGAAGGCTAGAGCCTCCACAGGGGAATCCAACACGACGTTCATTTTTTTGTTTTGTTTTTCTCTCTCTGCCTAGGATTGGGGTCTTGGTGATGGGGGCGTGTGAGGGAGATGAATTGAATGTGGCGAGAGGGAGTGGGAGAGTGAAGATTTTAAGGGGCGGAGGATGAGACAAGTGAGGGTGGGATCTCCCGTAAGATGCCCAAGATCGAGACCCAAGATGCTTTTTGTTTGCTGTAATATTATTTATATATAATATTTATAGGATAGTATATTAATATATTTTTATTTATTATTGGATAGAATATAAATTTTATTTAATTAAATTTTTTTATTTTATCTAATAATAAATAAATGTATATAAATAATATTGTTCTATTTTTAAGCTACGTGACACAGTACATCCTCTATCCTCCTCAGACAATAATAAATTAATTATTATTGTTAAAATAAGATAATAATTAATAATAATAATAATAATATCATAATTACCATGACGGAGAGTGCAACGTGTATGGTCAAAAATCGATCTCACTTTGACCGTTTTCGTCGCCTGCTCTTGGTCGCTCCCTCCTTTTTATCGTCTTTAGTTACCCTACTATTTTTTTTGGACCCCACTATTATTCTGTCGTTATTATTTTGTGCTTATGACAATAATATTAGAAATTAATTTTAATATACAGTATGAAAAAGAAATTTACTTTAATATATTAAAGAATTTAATACTATTATTATTTGTTGAGGTAATAATTACAAGAATTAAATATTTTTATTAATATAATAATATACAATTATTTTTCATTAAAAATTGTTAAAATTAAATTCATAATATTATTACTATTTTAAAATAATGATTACTTTTAATATATTACTTAATATAAAATTTTTTATATTATTAAATAATTATATACTACTCTCTCTCTCTCTCTCTATATATATATATATATAAGTAATAATTACAATAATAAATTTTTTTGTTAATATAAGAATATATAATTAAAGGATTATATAAAAAATTTATTATGATTATGATACATTGAAAGTAAATTCTTTAAAACATTAGGTATTTATGATTTTTAAAAAATATATTTGAAATGCTGATAAGTTTGAGTAAATAAATGGTGCTTACCATTCAATTCAGTCGAATTATGTGAAAATTCTGGATTTTTTTTTTTTTATAAACGATTGTCATTATTTTGGATGTTTGGAGTGAGTTTTAGAAAGTCAAATGTAAAGTTAGAGATGGAGGGATATCTGAGTTGATGGTGGGTGCGGAGCGAGTAATCACACCTGGCAACACGTACACTCCGTTTGGTGAGATAGAAATTGAAAAGAAAGAAAATATGAAGAAGAGAAAATGTATTGGAATTAAAGTTTTTTCGTTTGGATTAACGAGAAAAATGGGAAGAAGAGAAAAATAACTTATGGAGTCCATCTATAAAGTTTTCTCTTTATATTTGCCAGAAAAGCTGTTAATAAATAAGATAATGACTTAAATTATAAATATATCACTATAATAATGAAAGTTGATAATGATTTAAAAATTTATGTTATATTTAATTTAATTTAAATAAGTAATTTTCAAATATTTTTATAATTTAAATGTTAATAAATAAATTTTTATTAATATCATCATAAAATTATTTATTTATTTAATTAACTTATAAAAAGTATTTAAAAATTAAATTAAAATAATATATTTATTCTTTATTGTAATAAGGGTATATATGTCATTTTAATATAATTCACTTTTTTTTTTTTCATCCAAACATATAAAAAAAATATTCTTCTTTCTTTATTTTTTTCTTTTATTTTTTTATTTTCTTTTCTCTTATTTTCCCTTCTCATCCAAACAAAATAATAAGGAGTTTTGTGCGAATCTATTTGATATGGTTATTAGGCGCATTCTAGGTGCATTTTGCTGGTCAAGGAGCGTGTTACATCTTGCAATCTGATGGTGAGATTGTGAAGTGCATCGATACACCAATCACCTATGATACATTATATTAATATCTAATTTTAAGAAAATTTAAAAATATAATTAAATATATTTTAAAAATTAATTATTATATATTAACAGTATAAAATTATACCGACAGTATAAAATAATTTTACACTTAATATAATCAAAAAATTCTATTTGTGTAATTTTACTCGTAATTTTATTCTGTCAGTGTAATTTTTTATAATTTTGCTTTGTTAGTGTAATTTTATATTGATAATATAAAATTATTTTATATTATTAATATAATTTTACACTATCAGTGTATAAAAATTAATTTCTAAAAATCAGAAAAATTTTATCAATTTAATTTTATTTTATCAGTATAATTTTAGAGTATTTTATATTATCAGTATAATTTTATACTAATAGTATAAAATTATTTTATACTGTTAATATAATTTTATACTATTAATATATCAAAATTAATTTCTAAAATATATTTAATTATATTTTTTAATTTTTTTAAAATTAAAATATTATTACAGTATATCATAAACGATTGATATATTGATATACCTCACAAATCTAATCCATTAAATATGTTACAATCATAAAGTTAATAATACACTTTGACTACGCAAAGCACGCAGTGGGCGCCTGGTTATTACGGCTCTAAACCCTTGATCACAATTATGGGCAGGTAAGTTCTGGCATTGGTGGATGTGCGTCAGCACCGGTGGTTGTCTTCAAATTTGTCCACTCAGCTCAGTGAGTACTGAATATTATCTAATTACTTAATTCAATTATAATCAGAAATCAGAAATCAGTAATACATATACAAAGAGATGATGATTCCATGGCTTGGGGGTTGCGTGGAAGAATGCTTGGTTGGTGTACCTCCTTGTATGATTGATGGCAAATTCAATCTTTTACTAATAAAATTAGCTTCAGCTCTTAACTTATACATCATTCAATTTTATTCTTTTTATTTATAAGTAATAATATAAAATTTTATACCGACAGAATTAAGTCTAAATCCGTCTATAATCACGATAATGTGTTATCTATTTGTAATTTTATAATTGTTTATGAAGTGTGTCAAATAACTTCTATTGTAACTCTCTTCGTAATTAGAAAAAAGTTACAATGATAAAAGAAAATAGTATGGCTTCTTTTAAAAATATAAGAGTGTTCGAAAAAACATAATCTATTTCATTATCAAATATCATATTTAATTGGACAAATGGTGGTGATTCAAATACTTGTACTTATTAGAACTTAAAAGGTCTTGCTAGAAAATCGACCATCGGTTGACTCATATATAATATATCTTATTTAATTATTAAAAAAATATTAACTATTTTTTAATTTTGACATATTAAACGATTATACTTTATGTTTAATTAACTCATCTCTCAATAAAAATCCATCCAAACACGTTAAAATTTTTGAAAAAATGAAATCTCATTATAATTTATGAAAGTAAAAAATATCTGTCATGTTAGTCATTTTAATCCTTAACTATGTGAAACGTTAGTTTTTATACAGATAGGATTGACATAACTCATATTTTTAATTTTCATATATCGTATTAAAAAATTTTAATTTCTCAAAAACTAATGTACTCGACACTTTTTTTTTTTATTTAAGATTCAATTTAATCTAATTTTTATTTTAATTCTTCAACATGTGTTAACAAATCCCATTAGTTCTGATTAAGTAAAGCAGGCAAGTTACACTTTTAAAAGGGAAGATTTAAAGTTCAAATTCTAGAAAAGATAATTGTTGAGGGGATCTTTTTATAGCGTGTTTGGTTCTACTTTTATAGAATTAATTCTAAAGAGATTGATTTTATAAAATTGATTTGAATAGAATTGATTTTGAAGTAAAGTGATTTATATTTGGAAGTTTCTCTAAAAATGATTCTAACACAAAATAAAAAATTTTCACTTCTCCCAAAATTAATTTTAGATACCAGAATTGATTCTGAGAGTGGATAATCAAACATGATAAAAAACCCCCAAATTGATTCTGAAGGTCTAGAATTGATTTTGAGGAACCCAAACAGACTCCCAAACATGCTATTAGTCATTATAGTATTTGAAATTTTAATCTCATGATAATGTGTATATAGATGCTCTAAAGTTAATTTATTTATGGAAAAAAAAGTATTTTTAAAAAACCTTAAAAAACTGATAAATAGATGGAAAAAATAATCTTATACTGATTTTCATAATTAAGAAGGAAATAAAATTCACCGTTTTGAACATTTCACGCACTAGCAGAAAGGAATTCAATAATTAAAGCCAATACTAGCTTGCATGTTTGGTTCAGCGGTCAAAACCTTCAAAATCAATTCTACAATCTCAAAATCAATTATGACTCATAATGATTTTGTTTGGTTTTCTATTCTCAAAATCAATTATTACTTCTAAAATTGATTCTAAAAGAAGTAAAATTTTTTTATTTTATATTAAAATCACCTTTAAATAAACTACTAAACATCGGGTACATTTGTTTCACTTTTTAAAAAAAGTAATTTTGAAACTTAAATTTTATATATAGTTAAAAAAGTTAAAAAATAATTTTTTTTCAAAAATTACTCTTTTCAATTTTTATAAAAATGTTTAAAATAAATTTTTTTGAGAATATAATTATTTTAAAAAATCATCCAAACATAAGAATATTAATTTTTTTAATAAAAAAAGTGATGTTTTACCCAAAAAATTATAAATAAACACATCCATAAATTATTTTACTTTAAAATAAATTTTAATAAAATTAATTATATCTAAAATTAAATTTTACAAAAGGTCAAAAGTAGAACAAGACATGCACTTTCTCCTCTAGTAGGACCTAGCGACATTGATGAGCGGAGAAACTGAGACAATGACACACCGTATAGAAAACTTTTCATTTTAACACATGATCACTTACATGCAACATTAACCCAAAAAAAAAAAAAAATTATTATTTATGTTCATTATTGTGACTCATTTTAAGAGAGTCGCTGAAGTGTCTCTCAATCATTAATTGAGAGTAAATCTCACCTTTTCTCCAATCAATAATTAAAGAATTAAGTCCCTTAGAATAAGTCAATTAGTCAAATATGTATAATAAATGTTTTTGATTCTTGGTTTCACATTGGTTTCCATCATTCATAACCTGTACATCACCGGCACAACTTTTGTTGGAAGAGCAAGGAAAGCCAGCCCTGGTTAATGGTGCTAGCTAGCAAAAGAAAGACAAAGATTTTAATGTTGGCTCCACTCCTTCGTCTTCTTTTTATGTTCTTCTAATTTGAAAAAGAAAAAAATCAAATTATTTGTTACTTCATTTTCGTAAACCTTTTGTTTGAAACATGGCCCTTAAGATACTACTTCTTTTGTTTCAATTTATCTGTTTATTTGAATAATTTAGTTCATTCTTAAATCAATATATATGAATATAATTATATTCAGTTATATTAATTTAAAAATAAATCAAATTATCCAAATAAACAGATAAATTGCCACACATAGAGTATATTAATATAATTCACTCGGATCTATTATCTAGGAGTAACAAACACAAGATATGCATGTTCAAATCTGGAATTCATGGAGGATTACCTTATAAACGTGGAAGAGTTAAAAGGAAAAGGTTAAGTACACTCTGCCTACCGAACTATTAGTCTCATTGCACATTCCACTTTAATTTATTCAATCGAGCATGTTATATCTTGATTTAATGTTAGTGTTGTAATTTTTTCTTTTAATCTAAATTACTAGTATACGAGATCTATTCAACTTTAAATAATTTGGCACATGTCAAGTCGACTCTTCATATGAATAAAGATCTATTGACACTTTTTATTTTATTTTATTTTATATCTATGCAATTTAAATTCAAAATATTACTTAAAAGACATTAGTGTTTTAACCACTCGAATCAGCTAATGGGTAGTAGTGAGTGTTGCAATATTGCCTTTTTTTAATTGATATTAAATTTCATAACACAAACCGTAAAAAATTAATGAGTTACTCGAAAGCTATCAACAAATCTTTAATTTGTTTACATTTATTTACATATACAACGAATCTTCAATTTGTTTATATATATATATATATATATATATATATATATATATATATATATATAACTAGAGATGCCCGTACGTTTGACCAATTTGACCCAATTTATCTAATTACAACTTTTTTCGGTTGGTTTCGGTAATTGAGTTAATTCAGGTCAAAGCCAAAGAACCCAATCAGTCTGTAATAGGTTTAAAAAATAGAGAAATATTTTTTGAACATATTATGTATAGGTATAGTATGATATATAATATATTTATGTGAGTGTGGGTGAATATCAAAATATATATATATATATATCAAAATAAAATATTAAATTATATATTTATATGAAAAGATATTGTATTTAAATATCTCATATTTACGTACAAATAACATAATTCTAAAAAAAACTGCCTTTTTTTTTTTTTAGTTTTTTCTTTTTTGGGGGATTGTGAAAGCTATCAACTTTGTCTTATTATAAGCCACTGAAAATCACAAAAAAGGGATGGAAGAAACGGGCTTAGGCATGATTGATGGCAGTTATTTCAATTTAACTTTAACTGATTATTTTTCATAAATAGGTTTTATTTTTTATAGTTATTATAGAAGATATGTTAATGGACTTGAAAAAAAAAATCAATTTGGTGAGAAGAGATTAAAAGCAGTTATGAGGGAAAATCCCCATTACATATAGTATAGATGTATATGTTTTTATAGTCTTTTATGAATTTTGAATTGATTGATGCTCGATATAAGGTTTTAATGGAAATTTTCATATATGATGTTTGCTACTTTTCTTTTTATATTTTTACAATGTTTTAGCATGTTAGATGTTGTTTTTCATTTTCATTTTTTAAAAAATAACATAACCCGACAGCCAAGCCTGATTGGACCTATTCTAAATCGTGTTTGGTTGGTTTAGATTATTAAATTTATTTTATAAAATAGATTGTACACAGTCTGACCTTAAGATAGTGTTTGGTATGTAATAACCAGGTATATGAATACATAAATCGTGACGTGCTGTCTTATCGGGTCTTGTGAAATTTCAAGTCTGGACCTTAGGCCTCCTTGGAAGGCTATAGAATTGGGATAATTTTTATGGATTCAAAAGTTCTAATAATTGTTCCCTAAGTATCCAAAAATTGAAGAGTGATTTTTAACTAATTTTTGGAAGTTATTAACCCTTTCATTTTTAACCTTAAAGTTTAAGAAAATACAAGTTTTTGGAAGTTTGTACTAAAATAAAAAAAATTGGACTTTGATTTTTGAGAAGTTTAATTTTTTTTCAATATTTTTATTGGATTCAAATGGAGGGTATTCTCTTATTTATGTTAAATTTTAAAGCTAATAGAGAGTAAAATAAATGAGGATATTAACTTAAAATTAAGAAATATAAATAAGTATATGATGATATTTGAGAGATGTAGATGAAAAAAAGGGGTGGATTGGGCACCTAAGAGCCCAAAGGCGTTGGCTGTGCTACAGGTTGAGTTGGTTTTAGGGGGGCGGGCGCCCAATCTGCCAGATCGCAACACCCGGGTGTCCACTGGGCTGAAATAAAAGATGAAACTCGACCCATCTTCTTCATTCTCCACCAACTCACTCTCTTTCTTCTTTCTCTCTCATTCTTCTTCTTTTTGCCCAAATGAAACCCATCAACCTTTGATCAATTTTACTAATATCCATCACCAAATTCATCCTTTCATATCATCCCCATCACCTTAGAATAGGTTCCCTCTCTTGAAGCTCTCTCTCTCCTCTTTCAAGTGAGAGGAACAAAGGTGGGAGAAGACCCACTTCTCCCCTCATGCTCCTCTTCCTTCCTCTACTCCCTAAGGTAATGTTTAATATCTAGCTTCTTTCTTATACCATGGATTAGTTGAATATATTATGGATTTAAGATTTGGTCAAGTAAGAATGAGTTAGGGTTTGGATTTGGGAATTTTGAGTAGGAAGATAGTTTAAGTAAATCCTTGACTATTAACACTAATTTGTGTTTGGTTTATGATCTATGTGCTATTAGATACTCGTGAAAATCATCTATGAGCTTAGTGGCATCATCAGCAGAGATCTCCTCCTGGGCCTAGTATAGTGAGTGATAATATACTTATGGCTTGTCTCTTATCCTTAATTTCCTAAATGCATGCCTAAATTGTGTTTTAGTGAAATTCTATGAAAGAATAGAATTAGTGTGTTTTATTCGTAATTGCAGGATTCTTGAAGTAATCATGTTAGTAATATATACGTGTATATATATGTTTAAGTATAGAAGTGTGGGACAAGCTCTTGTAGGAACTAATTTATGGTATATAAATAATATGAAGTTTCAAGTTATTAGAAATTGTTATATTCTTAGAGTCAATGTTCTGAGTTATTTGATAGAAAGAAATAGTTGCATTTCGATAAATTGAGAAAAAGCTCTAGATACTTTAAATTGAAAGTACTATTCTTTTAAACTATATTTGATAGTACTTTATTTTGAATATTTGGAGAATTTGATAACTATGTTTGCTAAAAATATGAAAAATTCTTGAATCTTATTATGCATTTAAAGTTATGAGCAAGATACATATGAATTGAGTTAAAGAAAGGTTTTAGCAATAAGAATTTATCAAAGAGTAAAGTTTACTTATGGGGAGGGAACTGTAGCATAACTATTTGCTAATGGCAGCAGCATTAGCCTTGGTGCACCTCATATAACCCAGTTACTAGGGTGATTTGCTAGCCCTGCATATTTGGCTGACATGTTCAGAAAATATAGACACATTGGGCAATCCCATACGTGAGATCAGTTATTTACTGCTAGGCTCAGGTTGTCGGGGCCATCCAGTCAGGCATCTATTTTTTGAAATAGGATCCTCCCTTAAGCTTTATTATGATTTTGAAACAAGTATTTACTTTTCATATTGTGAGAAAGTATTTCTATCTTTAAGCCTAATTTTATATCCATATTATATATGATTTATTATATCTAGATTTAAAAGTATTATGCCTATATATATTTACAAAGAAGTTATTATTCAATTGAATTAAAAAGGCGATTTAATGAATTATGTAGGTTTTACCAAAAATCTTACGATATTTGATATATAGAAGAAGTATTTTTAATATCAAATGTGGTATGAGGTTTTTAAGAAACTTATAAAGTTATTGTTTTGCAAAAGTTTTGCTTCGGCTTGTCCCACCCTTATTATAGTTATATTATTCCTCACTGAGTCGTATGACTCACTCTCTCTCCACGTTTTTAGACAGGTGCCGGATTGTGCTTAAGTTTCCACAGTTAACTAGAAGATTCAGCATTTAGGTTTAATTGTATAATATCTAAAAGTGCTCCAATAATCCACAAACAGGGTCCTCTCTGTGTTAGTCTATAATTTTGTAGTAAAAGTATGTTGTTTTAATTATGTTAAATTTGAATTTTAATGATGATTGATTAGTGTTCTGAATTGGTATATGTATATGTTTTCATTAGTATGAACATGTTTTAAATTCTCATATTGTGTGCTATGAGATGTATTCAGAGAATGCTTGGATTTTTAATGAGTTTGCATATTTGCATGTTTTATGCAGGGTGAGGACCTTTATTTGGGAATAGTCTTAAATATAAAGAAGACTCTGTCCGATTTTCTATTAGAATAAAGTCTAAGTAGGCTTGCTAGGGATGTATCCCTATGCGCCGGTCACGACTTGGATTGGGTCGTGACATGGTATGGGATAATACATCCAGATCACTGGTAATATTTAATTAAATTGCGTGATTTCACAATATTACATTGTTTGCTTTGGTAACATTATTGGTAATCTAAATCTCCAAGATAATGTGAATTACCATTAATATGGTAATATGGATTGCCTCCATGGGGTGGCTATGCTTATGTGGATTACTATCAATGTGGCAATCATTCCATTATTATTATTAGAAATAATATTATTAGTAATTATTAAGTATTATTATTAAAAGTTAATATTTTAAAAATATTATTACAACTAATAATTATTAATAATAATTAACTATTTATTTTTATTATTATTATATTGGTAAAAGATTTATATTATCCAATAATCTTTTTGATGTACCAAGTATGATAATATAAATTGCCAGTTATATTATCTATGCGTATTAAACACTGCATTATAACATTACTAGAATTTAAAAAATGGCAATATTTCTAAATGATAATCTGCATTATTATCAATTTTAATAGGTAATATACCAAACACTACCTAAGTTATTGGTCTAAGTTTTATTTTTAAAAATATGTACTTTATTCCCTAATTTATGAGTCATGTGCTCGTTGAGTTTGGACACTTTTTTGTTGCTAGTTGCTATATTTAAGTGAACGAGTTGGTCGTTTACCAGAAACCAAATTGGGCTTCTTGTTTGTATGGTGAAAAGTTGGAACATCGTTTTTGTGCAAATCATTAGCGGCTTGTTTTGGGTTATTGGGTTGTTGTGGGCTCGTCGATCGCAAAAATCGGGGACTTTGACTGCTACTGGGTGGTGTTGCATGGCTAGTTTGTGCCCCTGTGATTCTTTTTATTGTAAAATATATATATATATATTTACACACACGTAGACAACTTATTTTTGATAAATTATTAATATATATAATCATCCAATTATATATTATTATATTAATAAAAATGTTTGATTCTCACAGTTACCATCTCAAAAGTTATACAAAAAATATAAACATAAAATTAAGAGTCTTTTTTATTTCCATTTTTATTTTATGTATTTCCTGGTACTAGTTTTATTGGGAAAAAAAACTAGTGAAAAAAAGGAAATGAAAGCAGAAATTTCTTTCACAAAATCTTAAAAATAAAAAATATAGTAAATAAAAGCTGAAAATGAAAATAGAAACTATACAGACCCTAAGTGTTTTCTAGGCAGGCATTTTTTCCTAGGAAAAGTAATTCTTTTTAAATCTCTTATATTTTTGGTGAAGATATGACTAAACTAAGTGTTGTTTACTTGTGATATATTTAATTAACAATGCCATCGCAGTTATATGCACTCTCAACGGAAAAAAAAAAAAAATGCTCTATCATCACAGGTAATTAAGAGTATTTTATCAGTAGTTGAATTATTTACTCATATGATAACAATCATTGTTATCAATTGTAATATTCTAGCGTTATTTGATTTTTTTTTTGTTTTTTTTTGTTTAGTTAAGATAAAAATAAGTAAAAATAAAATGTATTTTTTATCTTATCAATTGTTCATGTAATTTGGATTTTTTTTTTTGGATAAACTATAATTCCGAATTGATGGTGTTAGTTAAGAAACATCCTCTTTAAAGATTTTCAAATAGCTTTGACACCATAACAAGAAATAAGAAAAATGGAGAAAGATGTGAAGAACCAAGGTGGAGTGAGCGCACTTGAGGGAGAGATTTGAGTTTCTGAGTGTACTTGAAATGGAATCCTCCTCTGATAATTGGTTTTGTACAACCTTATATACATGGAGAACTGACGAAGCTAATCAACTATCACTTAACTCCCGTCGTAAAAAAAACAAAAAAATCACTTAACTTACTAATTGGATGAAAAGTGAAAACTAACAAACCATTTATAATCAACTACTCTCTCCCTCCAAAATAATTACCACTATGGTAAAATTTATATATCCTTAAATCAATATGCATGGACTCAAATAAAAAAAGCATAAAAATGAATGTTATCTACTTCTAATTTTTTTAGAAACACAAAAAAATAACATTAAAAGTTTTGGAAGCATTTAAATTATCTGCTTCTAATGGTTTGAATTTGTAATATATTGTACAATCAACAAGAAGGAATTGATTATAATGAAACATTTACTCTTATTGCAAGATTAGAAGCCATTAGAATGCTACTTGCCTTTGCAACATATAAAGGTTTTATTCTGTTTCAAATGGATGTTAAATCTGTATTTTTAAATGGGTTCATTTTTGAACAAGTGTATGTTAAATAACTACTTGGTTTTGAACATGAAACCTTTCCTCACAGTGTTTTTAAGTTGACAAAAGCTTTATATGATCTGAAACAAGCTCCAAGAGCTTAGTACAAAAGACTTAGCCCTTTTTTGGCTTAAAGATGGCTTTAAAAGAGGATAAGTTAATACAACTTTGTTTAACATGCATAAGAAAAATGATTTTCTTATTGTTCAGATTTATGTAAATGATATAAATTTTGGTGCTACTAATCAAACTTTGTGCAAGGAGAATTCGAGACGAGTATGATGGGAGAACTCAAATATTTTCTAGGGTTACAAATAAAATAATAGAGAGATAAGATCCTGATTCATTATGAAAAATATTCTAAGAATCTGCTTAAAAGGTTTGACAAGGACAAAGTCAAAAGCATCAGTACTCCCATATATCATTCTCAAGCTCTAGAAGCTGGTGAAGATGGAGAAAATGTTTTTGATAAACTTTATAGAGGTATGATTAAATCATTACTCTATCTTATAGCTAGTAGACCTGATTTATAATTAAGTATGAAGATTTTTGCTAGATTTCAATATAATCTAAAGTTATCACATTTAAATATTGTCAAAAGAATTCTGAGATATTTAGTAGGTACTACTAATCTTGGTCTCTAATGCGAGAAAGGTATTATATGTGATGTAACTAGTTATTGTGATACTTACTTTGTTGGAGATAGAGTTAAAAGAAAAATTACAAGTGGATGTTGCTATTTTCTTAGAAAATCTTTGATAACTTGGTCAAGCAAGAAGCAAAACACAATTTCTCTTTCAATTGTTGAAGCTAAATATGTATCTGCAGCAAATTGCTGTGCTCAGATTCTATGCATCAAATATCAATTAGAGGATTTTAACCTGAGGTATACTGAAATCCCTATCTTGTGTGACAATAGAAGTGCTATTGGTCTTGCTAAGAATCCTATCAACATTCTAGATCTAAGCACATAAACATTAAGCATCATTTTATAAGAGATCATGTTCAGAAAGGAAATATTGAGCTATGCTTTGTAAATACAGAAGAACAAATAGATGATATATTTACAAAACCTCTAGTTGAAGATCGTTTCTAGTATATTAAGAATCTTCTGAATATGATTAGCTTCTAAGCATGCGTACATATCATTTGGATCTAATTCCCCTCTTAAGCAAAAGCTTAAAGCAGAGATTGCGACATCCAAGCGTGTTTCCTTTTTGAAGAAGATTCTCAAGAATGGCACTCAAAATTGGTTTAGAAAAATCAATTCAGAAAAACCTTCAGAAATGTTCTAGAAAGATCAAATCAGAAGGGTATGCAGATCATGCTCAGAAAGATGGGTTCAATACATTGGTTTAGAAAAGGGTTAATCAGAAAAGTGTTTTCATATTGTTGATTTTAGAAAGAAGACCTTTATCAGAAATGTGACTCTTGCAAGTTGGAGAAAGATGGTGAGAAGAACTAGGAGCTACAGAGGAGGAAGTTACTGCAGTCCTCATAGGGAAGAGAAGCATGCATCTAAGAAACATTCATACTTTTCACCTACTCACTTTTGTTAAGGTTGTGTATTCTGTGGTCCAATATACTGTGCTACCATGGAGTAGTAACACAAATGTGATGACTGAGGTAGACCAGAAAGTGATGGTCTGCCTCTTGACCAAGAGAAGGATCAACTTGGTTAGGTTGATTATGGACTTCATCCTTGTTGTGATCAATGCTGAGTGAAAAAGGTATGCCACTTTTCCATATGACTTGTTCTTTACAAAAGTCTTCATCAGGGCCCAGTTGCCAATATATAGTCATAGGGCACAACAAATGGCCAACAACAATAATGAAGACCTTCTCAGCCTTGTATTTGAAGCCTCAAGCTCTAGAAAAGGAGAAAAAAGAGAAGAAGAAGGGCAAAAAAAGAAAGATTATTTTGTTAAAGAAAAAAAAAGGTAAACTCTAAACCTTCTAATGAAAAAAAGAAGAAAAAGAGAAGATAAAGAAGCCTATCACCAATCTCTAAAGAGAGAAGGATGAGCAAGAGGAGATTGTTAAAGCTTGCTGAAGAGTCTTATTCCTCATCGAAGGTTGAAGATGAGGTCTTTGTTATTAGCACAAAACCCATCAATTTGGTTGAGCCTGCAATCCAATAACCAACTACTTGAGCTGTAAGACCAGCTCAAAAAGGGATAATAATACAAGAACTTGTGCTTCAAGAACAACTAACTCAATAAGAGGTTCCAGATGGAAAGGGCAAGAAGAAACTAAAAAAAATTCCCGCTGCACCTTCTAGAGACTCCACCCTATCCCCTCTAAGAAGAGCAAGAAGAGAAAATGAAGAAAACAAGCTTAGAGAGGAAGCTTGGTTACAAAAGCAAACGAATCTGGTTGCTGGGATTAGAGGTTTAGAACTAAGAAGCTTTTCTATCTCTCAGGAGGTGGAACAACAATTTGTGGTGATTGAAGAAGCCAATCCACCATCTAAGATGAGAAGGGTAGTTGTGCCCTCAGTGCAACAATCTGAACAAGTAATATAGGCTGCTACTCAACCTCTGAACCCTCCATTGGTTCCTGTTGCTCAAGAAAGAACAATGGTTGAGAGGAATGGGATTGCAACAATAGCTGTTGCACTAGAAGGGACTGAGACTAAAAAAGCTTTAGCTCTGGTGATAGATAATGTTATTTCTGATCCCGAGGTTGCATTTCCATCCATTTTAATGCCCAATCCAACCTTTGTGATTGCATGCCAAGACATCCCAGCCACCCTAACCACTAGTATGACTCTATTGTTATTGACTTTTGGTCCCAAATTTGATAGAGTAGCAACACAAGCTGTAACCTCCTCCTATATACAGTACTATGCTTAAGTCATAATACCACACCTTGGAGTTGTTACTGTTACCTAAGCGGACCTTATCTGGCAGTAACTTCAGCCGCCTTTGAAACTTCTCGAACTATCTGGAGGTAACACAGAAATCAGAGTGAGAATTTTAAATTCTCAGTAGGATCCACTAAGAAATTTCATACCGTGTCATCATTATTATCTCCAGCTGCTTCAATTGATTATGAAAAAGGTGGACATGTTATATAAATTGTTTAATTTTATAGTTTGAAAATATACTGTTCGAAGCAGAGTCCATTTTATTCATACACTTGTCATCTGAGTGAGCTAATACAAAATCAATTCATTAATCATACTATGAATAATAAATGAAACGCATTAAAATATAATAACACTAATATACTGAAAACATAAAATCTGCACATGCCTTTACTTGTATTTGAATTTATGCAGATACATATAATTTTCTTTTCTTCCTTTATCTTCCATTACTTGTCATACATATTCTAGAGTACCATCACCATATCATACTTCATCGAATGTAATCACCATGTCACACTCCTTGCAAATATGTTCCTGTTGCCACATCCCAGAGTATGATTGCCATGTCATTCTCCATCAGGTGTGATCGCCATGTCACATTCCTTAGGGTGTGGGATTATTATGCCACATTCCAGATATGATTGCCATGTCATACCCCATCAAAGCGTGATCGCCATATCACGTTCCTTAGGAATATGGACTCATCATCATATCTTTCATCATAGAATCTGTAACACCCTAATAGTTCCATTCTATGCTTAAGTCATATTGTGGAATTACTAGTTGTTACTTTTGCTCGCGGAACTAACATTACCTTTTAGAAATTACTTTGTACCGAAAATAGGGGTAAAATTTTTTTTCTACAAAACAAGTGAACCATTTTTGAAATCAAGAGCCATGAGCGCATCGTGAACATATACAGTAACACCGCTATCCTATACATACATCGCATTTAACAAGCATAGAAACCATAAGAGTAACCACAACCTTAGATAAAGGTAACATTCATTCCACGGCCATCCATGATAATACAATAATAGTTATACCAAAGTCATACATAAGATAATAATGGGTCTGATATCTATCGTTGGCCTTACACAAGAAGCCAACCAATACATAACAAAAGGAAATACATCAGAAAATCCTACTATCCAAGCATGCCATACAACAGAATGATAACCCTATAACTACGACCAAAAGGGGTTATCCTCATGCTCGGCTCCGCATGCAGTTGTCACATCAAGCATCTGGCGGGAGGAAACCGTTCCCATATCCACCGGGAGAAGTGCCACCACGTCCCCTTCCTTGAGCACGTCCTCGCCCACGGGCACAGCGCGGGTATGAATGAACCCACGCTTGCGAACTGGGGGTGAAGTTAGGCCAGCAGATGAAGCAGAAGAATCAGAAGATAGACGAATCACCGAAGGCTGCGATGAACCCGAACGGTGAGATCCCCAGAATGAATCGGATAGAGGGGCTCAGACGGATCGGTCTCTACATGGAAGCTCGGATAAGACGGCTCCGAGGCGTCAGAATCCAGTGAAACAGTTGGAGTCAAATGGGTATTCGAGTCAGTCTCATCATCATCAGTGGGGTATCTCGGTGGCTGAAAGTAGGGGCGGATGTCATCCATAGTAACCTCGCCAAACGGCTGATGCGGTCAGAAAAATGGGCTCATCACGGGAGTCTAAAACTGGCGGTCGTGGAAGATATAGACCCTCATCGCTGCGTTAAATCGACAGCAGGCGTTCGACTCGGTCAAAGCGCCAACGCCACACCGGGAACTCAATGTAAATCACCACCGTGCCCGACGTCGACATCCTCTGAAGATGACATGGGAAACGTAGGAATGAGAAATACTAAATTTCAGTAGGATCGCGATTAGACAAACACAGTGTCATCGTCATCGTCCTAGCCACTTCGGGTTTAATTATAAAAACAGTGGACAGATATAAGTTCAATTTTTAATGGTTTTGAAAACTTAGACCCCGAAGCGGGTTGCTTTTAAACTTAACATCATACTACATCATCATAATCTAACATACATACTGAAAGATAGAGTAAACATTCATAATGCAAATGGGCAACATAAGTACATGCAAGGACATGCATCATCATCAATTTAACCATGGTTATACTTTTGAATTAACTTTCCTTTTTAGCACGTGCTTAACATTCTTTACTTTCCTTTGAAATAGACTGCTTTTGGACATGAGCTCATTCCGTGACCGTCGTCACGCAGTACTAACCAAATCAGACTAAGCCGATATTGGTTACCTCTAAGTTGGAGGGTCCTCCATGTCACCCTTGCCTCCCTCATAGAGGTTCCTTATATCTTTGTGGATCGCCGTCTCTCACTTCCCTTACCGAAGTGATTGAAGGGTCATGTCCTATTGATTCTTTTCTTATCTTTATACTTTACATGCATAACACTTCTTTGACTAGACACATGCAATGATATGACTAAGTCCATAATTTTGATGTAAGTCCCAAGAAAGATAACGGCTAGACCGAAGCTTCCCCAAAATGCCAATCATCAACATTCAACCAATAGTTCACCATATCATCACACTCATCATCTAATCATGAGACAAAGCTCAACCCAACTTGTCATTCATCATGCCATATGGCATCACACATTCATACCCTAAAAGGGTCTATAGTTGTGTTATTCTTTGTGAAGAATATTATGAATCATCACATGATTTTCCATGGTTACCTATAAGAGTATTACGTAGTTAAGACATGTGTATATGGTCTTTTAGTTACTTAGCTCTCGCATGAAATTATTCTTTACTTGAATTCATGTCTTATGGAACACTTATTTAAATTTAATTAAGTTAAGTGATTGTTTCCTTTCCTCGGTATAGTGCACTTAGTGATTTCTAGGTTGATGGTATGCTCAGAGGCCCTAATCATACTTCTGTTCCCAAGGAGTTTGAGATCCCTCTAATCCTTGGGTCATGACAACGCATAACCACATCATGAACCCAACAACACCATGTTCACTAAACACCGAAGGTGATTTTTAACTTAACCAAGTTACAAAGCTTCAAGCTTTTATCTTAAAGATTAGATCTTTATGAAATAACGATGCAAGTTACTAGCTTTTCCACTAAAAGTCTTGTTCTTTATAAAAGTTGACTCATTTAATTATTCTAAGACCATTAAGGTCTCAACTTTATGACTTAAAGTTGTCTTTACATAAAAGGTCCCTACTTTATCAACTAGTGACATGAAATATTAACTTTAAGGTTAAAAAGTCTTAATTTTTATAGAAGCTCTCACCTTTAAGCATTGTTTTGGTTCAAGATCTAAACTTTATGAATTAATTGTTATAAAACAACACTTTTATGACTTAAAGGTCTCATTCTTGATTAAAGTTTGAAACTTTATAAAAGGTCTTTTCTTTAAGGTTTGATTTCTAAGACATAAAGTGACAAGATATCATTTTCTAACTCAAAAAGGCTTATTATGCCAAAAAGCTTAGACTTTTACATGCATTCTTGTCTTCAAAACAAAACAAAAGAAGACTTTATGATGGCACTAAAACTTGCGCCACTTTAAGTGTGTCAAGAAGCAAACTTTTTAAGGTTTTAAGCTTTTAGAATGTTCAAAGTCTTATCAAATCGTAGGAACATAAAAAGGTGGAGCTTTTCTAGTCATCAACTCATCATAAAAAGGAAAGAACAACTTTAAGCAAGCTACCAACAAAAGAGGAAACTTAAGAACACATGAAGAACATCAAGAACATATTTTTCTAAAAGAGGAAACTTAAGAACACATGAAGAACATCAAGAACATATTTTACTAAAAATGAAAACTTTGGCTCTTGAAGAGCATGAAAGATCTTCTCAAGCTTTCACTTAGAAATATTGGTCATGAAAGAACCAAGCTCCAAGCTTTCTTGAGTAAACAAAATGAAAACGATGAAGATCACTACCTTTCTTGAAGATGGCGCAAAACAAGAGAAATGGAAGAAGAAGATGGTGACTCCTCTTGATGATGAAGGTGGTGGTTTTGCAAGAAGGAAGGAGAAGCTCTTGAAATCTTGTGGAAATGGAGGTTGTAGTGTTTTGATCTTGTCTCCAAAGACCCAAAGATGAGGTCTTTGAAGGGCTAAGTGAGTGGTTTAGGGTGGTGGTAGTGGAGAAAGGAAGAGGAAGATGAAGAAGATGAAGAAATGTTTAGAGAGAAGTTAGAGAATTTGGCTTGAAGAGAGAGAATAGGATGAGTGAAAATGAAAATGTGAGTGTGTGTGTGTGTGTGTGTGAAAGTGGCGTCCTACATTAAGGGAGGGAGAGTGAGATATTTTGCTTAATTTTGTGTTAATTAGTGATTAAGGGGACAAAGTGGATGATGGGGAGATAAAACATGGTCAAACTTTTACATAAAGCACTCTTGTCTAATGCTTTATGCTTTTATGACATCACTCTTTACTTTATTGTCTAGTTGACTAAATTTGAATTTAATCATGTAATTAAGTGCTCATACAACTTAATTAAGATGATTAAACAAGGATTAGTGATTAACACACAAGAACATGATTAACAAAAATTTAATCTTGCGACTAAGCATAATTAGCCTTAATTAAACTCGATTAGGCTAATTAAAGGTGATTAGTGCTTAAGTGAGCTATAAGGGCTCTGACTTGCTTAATTAGAGATTATCTAATCTCGATTAAGCATTCTCTTGACTTTTCTCATCCGAGTAACCCCTTAATTAAGCCTTAATCTCACAATTTCTCATTAAATGCCTAATTACTCAAGGTTACTGAGATAATTTAGCACGACATGAAATTGAGGATGTTACAGAATCATCAATACATGGGCTTCATATCCTATTGTCAAATGATCATATGTGCATGGTATTCATATACGTTATGTAATAGCATTAACACACAAACATTTAGAACTATCACTAATTTCTTCCGAAAATTCGGCAGCATGACGGATCATATCCGCTCCCCCATAAATAGTGCCAGGCTACTATAAAACCAATCAAGCATTCAAATAAATATGGGACAACAAACTTATAACCACAATATCAATCATATGGTGTGTCAAAATCAACAGGAATATCAACGGAGCTTTCTGCTCTTTCTATCCTCTTCTGCTCGAATTTTGTAAAGTCTACCTTTACTTCTATTTAATTCATTTAAACCTTAAATTTTGGATATGTCATAGCTCTATGTCTAGTTTTCAACCCTTTTTGTCCTATCTCATTTTGATTTGTATAACTCAAGTTATTAGCATTTTACCTCAGACTACCCTGTACTCAACCAGAAGTGCACTCTTATAGGTGAAAATTTACTAAAAATAGAAATCTGGGTGAAATCATATGAAATTTATATCAAATTAAAGCTAACAGAACAAGCTTTCAAATGAAAAAGTTGCATATCATTTGCATAAGTATATCTTGAGATATAAGCCTATAAATTAACCTTACTAGACTACCCTTTCCAGCCTGGTTTAAACTTAAGGCAACTTCATTGAGGTGCTGAGAACAAATGGCAACGAATCTGACTTTGAAAATTTTATGGGATGTTTTTTAACATGTTAGCTTTCAACAACGTTTGTTGCACTCAATTTAGAGTTGTGTAGGGTGAGTTACACCCTTCTCAACTCATCCTGCCCAGATGAGAATCTAGGATTCTAGGTCAAACTTCAAAAATTCATATCTCACTCAATAATAATCCAATGCCTTATATTTTATATGTTTGGAAAGTCTTGGATGTCTAGTTTCATATAAAAATAGGTTTATCAAATTTAAATGGCTATAGGCGGAGCCGTACACTCTGCCGTACGGATTATCGAGGGAAAAACCTTAACAGCTTCTTGAATTCTCTCTATCTTCAAGTTTTTTCATACCAATTTCAATTCTAATCACAACATACATGCAAAATCAACCATAATCCATCATCATCACTCCAAATCACATCAGTATCATGACAAAAATAGGATCCTAACATAGCCCCAAATCAAGAAAAATAAGAAGAGAAGGTGGATTCCTACCTTTTTAAGGTGAAATCTTGTTGGATTTGTGTCTTGGATTGAAGGAATCTTGATTTAGCTTGAAGAGTTGATGGATGTACCATCCACCATATTTTTATCATTTTTCACCTAAGTTGTTCGGTTTTGTTATCGAATAATTGAGGTTAATTAAAATTCGCCTAAATATTTATTTAAGGTTAATTAATTCGCAAGTAGAGAGACTAGATGTGAGGGAATTAGATTAGAAGCATAGAAGATTTCATAGAGATTTTCCTAAATCGATTTACCGATTTAAAGGAAATCGGTAAGATTTCAGTATTTTAAATTGTCAGAACCGAATTAATAGAATTACACGCCCAAATTCTATTACTCCATGGCTGAATACTCAGCCACTTAATCATCCCTTGGTGGTGCCACAAAGGCCACAAAGAGAGGGAAACATGGCTGAAAAATTGGCCACAAAATTTCAGCCAATGGCAACATACATAGCCAACCACCCATTTAGTGTTTGAATCAGATTTTTCTCTCCTTATTCCATGCTAATTTTGCCTTCTCTCTCTTCTTGTTCCAGCCTCTTTCTTCTCTTATCCTTTCAACCTAGTCCATCAAACCTTCAAGCTTCGATAAGGTTCCATCAATCTAAACTCAAATTTAGCATGATCACACCTAGATGAGGTAGAGATTCAACTTTGTTCTTATCTTCTTGGTTATGGATGGCTATTTGAGGCTTTTGTTTTCTCACTTCTTGATGTGGTGTTTGGATGTATATGATGATTATTGGCTGGTTTGATGGCTATTTTTGTGTTTAAAATCGATTAAAAAGTAAAAAAGGGTGAGAATAGGATGCAATGAGGGGCTGGAAGATCAAAACCCTCCGGTAGTCCGTACAGTGGAGTGTACGGCTCCACTTGCAACCATTTAAATTCGATGAAACTATTTTATTTGAAACTAGATATCTAAGGCTTTCCAACCATATAAATTACAAGGTCATTGGATTAGTATTGAGGGATATATGAATTTTCGAAGTTTGACCTAGGTTTTTGAGTCTGATTCTAGGTAGACTAGGGTGTTCAGGGCAAAAAACTTGCCCTATACAACTAGGAATTGAATGAAACTAACTTTTTTAGAAAGCTTACACATAGGAGAACATTCCATAAAAATTTCAAAATTAGATATGGTCTTGTTTTCTCCCAATGATTCGGGGAATTTGCCTTATATCCAAACTGGGCCAAAATAGTGCAGTTCAAAAATGTCAAATTTCGGAGCTTATAACTCAAGCTCTACTAAAGAAAATGAAATGGAGCTTTTTGAAAATGAATGCTTATTCTGTTAGCTTTAATATGATACCAATTATATGATTTGAATTAGTTTTCGATTTTTAGTGGATTTTTACTTTTAAGTGTATAATTCTAGCCAGCTACAGGGTAGACTGAGATAGAACTTAGATAACTTGAGCTACATTTATCAAAAGTTAGATGGGACCAAAGAGGTTAGAAAATAGACACAACACTCTAATATATGCAAAATTTAGATTCAAATGAGTTAAATAGAAATTGTGGCCTGATTTACAAAAATCGGGTTGAATGAAAGTGCTGAGACAACAACTATGTTTTAAATGCAACTAATATTCCTATGAAATTGATGATTGAATTGTGAATGAAGTGTTATAATTTCTCTGAAAAATTGGTTTTTTGAGCATTGGCACTATTCATGGGAAAGCGGATACGTACCAATATGATGCCAAAATTTTGGTAAAGCCTATGCTTGAGTTATAAGATACATTCAGATACATGTGCATTTTTCAAGAAATTCATAAAGGTTATGTTAGGATAAAAGTTCCATGATACTTAGGCGAGCCCCGGATTAAAGTTAAGGGGAATAGATCGGTGGGAAGGTCGGGGAAAGTAAACCCGGCATTCCTATATAGGAACGAGCTCAATCCTGAAAAGCAAGTTATTACCTAGGAGTTGAATGGTCAAGAACTCCCAGGAGACCAAGTAATGGAAAAGTTTATGATGCTAAGTTTAAGAATAAGTTTTTGCATGGTCGCATTGCATAGTCATTACACGTTGTTTATAGTTTGACTATTATGCTTACTTGCTGCTGTTTGTTTATTTATTCTGCTCAGTATTCCATGTAACACTATTTAGTAATTTATTCTCTTTCTTCTGCTGTTTTAGGTAAAACTAAACTTTATCTCGGACCAGGTATTTACCTAAACTTATTAAATGTGGATAGTTCCATTTGATGTCATTTTTTTAATTAAATGAAAACCGAGGCAACTGAGAATGAATGTGACATCAATTTAATACTGTACTCAAATCATACTGAGAATTTCTTTAAATTCTCACCTCGTTTTATGTTTCCACATCATTCTCAAACTCTAGTGATGGACATGATAGCCACCCTGTTTATTGAGATCCCTGACATGCAGCTCCATTATGACCCCGTGTTTGACTCATTGTACATAGCTGGTTCTTGCCACTTCTGCCTCTATCTTTTTAGTAATAGGAATTTTGCTGTTCCTTTACTTTACCCTGCATTCGACCCTGCCGCTCCGTATTTTGTGCTGTCCTATTGCATGTAGCACACCTTGCTCCACCTTTTCTAGCCCCTCCAGCACCCGCAGCTCTTGCTAGCCCTCCACCAGAGTCACCTTTACAAGTGGTTCCAGATATTCCACTTAGTCCTGAGAGCTATCCTTCTGAGGTTACCGGCTCATCATCCTCCTCTTCGGGACCTAGTACTGACTATTCCCCAGCTGGGCCTAGTATGGCCAACGGCTATATGACCAAGTAGGTCCCGACCACAGGTTACATTGTACAGTATGACCTTCTTTTGGCAGTGTATAGCATTGGGCCATAGACTTAGCCATATATATATCAGCTAGTTTGAAATATCCTTTGAGGACCTTGGAGGACTGTTTTCACTGACATGGGCCTTACTTTTGGCACACCGGCTCCACTTATTTATCCTCTTTTGAACCTATATATAAACTAAAATGTTGACTTCTGATATATATAAATATATATATGTGTGTGTGTGTGTGTGTGTGCGTGTGTGTATGTATACAGCTGATGACATATTACCTATCTTTATCTTTTCTATTGTGCTTTTTATTAAATTTTGTTATGTTCTGTGATGCGGATCACGTTTATTATATACAACACGTTGCTCCTTCTGTTTACATATATGATCTCTGCGCCTCGTATTTCATCAAAAAAAAAATATTATATATATATATATATATGTATATATTAGAGAAAAAGAGAATACAATATAATGAATACAGTTATAAACGGAATACTAACATGGTAACACAATTTATCCAATTTCATGCTATGACTTAAGCATAACATTGAATTGGTAGGGTGTTGCAATGGAGATGGAGATGAAATGAGATGAGATGAGGAAGAGGAAAGATAGAGGAGAAGTCAGTAATATATGGCCAAAATTCTAAGAGAGAAAGAAGACAAAATTGCAAAACTTTTAAAGGAAGCTACTAGGTGATTAGTGGATTCCTTCTCCTTACTCAATTTAGTGTAGCTGCCCACATTTGGGGCTGATTCTTGCGCCACTTGGTAGGATGTTTTGGCTTGGCCATCCATCCTAGGGCTCTCATAGCATAATTTCTATTGGTTCGGTTTTGACAGTTTGAAATATCGAAATCTTACTGATTTCCTTTAAATCGGCAAAATAGTTTGGAAAACTTTTTGTGAAAGTTTCTATATGTCTATTCTAATTCCCTCAAGTCTGGTTTATCTAATTAACACTTGATTAACTCCTAGTTAACCTTTCTTTAACTTTTAGTTAATTCTACACATTCAATAAAGTCAGATAAATCAATTAATAATGTATATTAAACTTAGCGTAACTCCGGACTTCATACTAAATAATTTCTCATAGTCTTTTACATAACAATCTAAATTTCCTTTAGCTCTAGTATTTATAATTCATCCTTAATTACTCTTATTTTTATAATAAATTGATTAACAGCACAAATTAATTGCACTGTATCTTTGGGATTGTTATCTTTCACAAATCCTTTAATATTTTCTGTTTGGTTTCCATAACTAATGGCATTTTCATAATTATGGGCAAGTTTAGGGGCATCCCACGTGATTTCACATGTGGGCACCATCGTGGCCCAATTGGCTAAGAATTTAGTTTCTACATCTCCGCTATGTGATTCTACTTCGATTAAAAATCTTATTCTGCTGATTCTATTTAAGTAGGGACCTAAATGTCATTAACAATGCTAGGCTGCATTGTAATTACTGAAAGTTCTGTGCAAGGCTGCAACTATCAAAAAAATCTTTAGGGGTCAACATGTAATTACTGAAAGTTCTATGCAAGGCTGCAATTATCAAAAGTTTACACAGGGGCATTTTTTCTCATTTCTTAATTAGATGTACCTCTTTAATGAAACAAAATAATTCAATTAACAATGCTAATTAGAAGTACTATTTCTTTAGGACGTTACACAAGCTGAATCTGAATCTGCAAAGTCTTCAACTGGAAATACTGATAAGCTATCTTCTACAGAACTACCTATTATAGATGCCTTTCCAAATGCTGTTGAAGTCCAATTAGATCTAATCTTGGCCAACCAACACCAAATCATAGCAAATCAGCATGCACTTGAGAGAAGAATAGACAAGACAGAAAATTTGCTGATACTAATGCTCAAGGCTCTTTAGAAAGGACAGTTCAAAGGCAATTAGTTGTGGTCTTCTATAATCCCTATCCATCTTTTGATGATGTTAAAATGGAGAGAAGAATGAGAAAAGAAAAGCTTGGTTGAGGGGGAGTTTATTTAAAGGGGAATTGAAGCTATAACATATGTCTCATTCATGCATTCACATTATTTTCAAATAGTTTCATTTAGGTTTACTTTCCAAGAATAATTTTATATTTCTATGGTTACATTTATATATACTTTAGAACAGTTTACTTTATCTGGTATATTTAGTTTTGTCTTATATAATTATTTGCTCTAATAGTCATCTGCTCTAATATTATTTCTTGATGTTCACATTTTTGCTCTGATATTTATTTTTTCCTTGATATCTTTTGCAATTTTATAATATCTTCATACTCTGATACTTAGAATATTATGTTATTTAGAACATTCTTAGTTTGATGTTTTTTATTGTTATTATACGATGATAAAATCGCTTAGTACATTACCTCTTTGTTCTAATTTGTCATAAACATTTTTTTTGTACCTTACTGTGAAATGTTGACTTTGATCAATTTGCTCTAAATCATTTGCCTGATTACTTATATTTTCTTGAAATTTCTGGATAATAAATGGTTTGTTGTTAAATAACTTTAGAAAGTATATTTTGTACCAGAAAGTTTAAATTGACACAAGCCAAATGTTTATAAGCTTTCATATAAAAAAGAAAAAACGAAGCTTTTCTTAAGTATTGTTTTGCCATCATCAAAAAAGGGGAGATTGTAACCTCCAATGTCATTCAGAAGCCAATAAGTGATTTAGCTTTATCGAGCTTAGAGTTATCATAAACAACAAATAAATCCTTAATTAAATCTTTTGTGTATACTAATAGTTTATTTAAGTTTTTGTCTACAAGAGCACTAGATCACAAAAATACACACAAGGATGAGAATTAGATCATGCAAGATAAAAAGTTCTTATGTATCTCGCATTTATTTCCTTGAAAAGTATTTTGACTAAAAAATCTATGATCTGTCTCTCAAGAAGTGTATCAAGAAGTCCAAAAGGTTGCATTTATGTCATTAGAAGGATAGCAAATCAATAGAAGGGTCACAACCACTTTAGAGAGGTGAATCATCCAGAAGGCTAGGTCCAGAAGGTAACTTCCAAAAAATTGATTCACATAAATTACCTCACCCTCAAAGCTTCTTCTGCACTATTCATGGATCATTTCTAAAAGTCAAACTTGACAAGACAAGATCCAATAGAAGCACTAATGAGTCTGAAAAGTTGATGAACCATCAACGGCTATTTTTCTTCTTTTGTGATATTTCTACTTGCTGAGAAAGAAAGCAACTTCTTCTCTATCCAGTTTTAGATTAGTGGATCAATAGGCTCTGGGCTCAAAATCTGAATGTCTCAACAACTAGATTTTTGAAGCCTATATAAACCTTGAAGACGTTGAAGAAGTGGTTGGCTAGTCAAGCAATCTATGTGTTTGAAAAATCTTGAGAAGCTTGGAGAAGGTAAAATACTACTCACTATTAGCTTGGAGAAGCTTGGTAAATATTACTTACTTGGTTAGCTTGGAAAGGTTAGGAAAAACTACTCAGTTGTAAAAGCTTTGAGAAGCTAGGACAAAGAATACTTGATTTATAAAAATCTCAACTGATATGTTAGGGACTAGATGTAGGCACGTGGTTTGGCTGAACTAGTATAAACTTCCTTGTGCGATTTTCTATCCTTATCACTTTTACATCTTTCTTAGCCAGTTTATTCTTATGTTTGATCATTTATCCATTGCTATGCTAAGATATTGTGAAAAAAATACTTTTATACCCAAATTGAACGCTTCCGTATTCCAAGTCCAAGACTGGAGAAAAGTGTGTTTAAAGTTTTCAGGAGCAAGAAAAAGTTTTTAGAAGCACAATTCAACCCCACTTCTCATGCTACTTCTTCCTACACATTAGACTACAATTTAATTAACATAGAGAGTTAACAGGTCAATTAGACCAAGGTTGAGAGCACTTGACAATTTTCATGGACTATTCCATTAGCTTAATCAATAGACTACCTTGCAATCCACCATTTACTATGCTAACTAATTCACTAGCCATACCAATTATTTATTCATGCTCTCTAAAATTACATTATGACAATAAGACAGCTCTCCTTCTCCATGCACTTAATAAACAACAAAGTGCCATATAAACAATGATAATTAATAATTATCATAACATTTCTCATAAAAGAAATTTATCAAGAGAAATAGAACATTATACTGTGTAGTGAAAACTATGATATAAATGAAATTTCATTTAACTAGATTGAACATAAGGCACAATTGCCCCTTAATTCCTATATAAAATAATGCAAATTAATTATGACTATTATGACTATCCTTTTCAAATGTGAATCATAACATTAGTATATTTCCCCTCAACCAAAGGCTTTTCATGTAGTCACAGGGAATCATGGCAGTTGCTTCATGGGTTAAGACAAAATCCAAACACCAAGAAATTACCATTTCAAAATATTCGCCCAACCAAAACGTTGGTTCTAATATTAATTATTAGAGCAAGTCGGGGAAACCCAAAATCTTGGGAGATCTTTAATATTGGGCTAAGCGAGAAACCATAATCGCAAGTCTAATGCCAGATGTCGACCCAAAATCTTCAAGCAGAGCCTTTGGACCTTTCCACTTATATAGTATTCACTCAATCCATTCCTAATTAATGTAGAACTTTATCATTACACTTGAAAAAAATCCAACTCTTTCCCCCTCAATTGTTACATTGTCGCAGATAGCAATAGTCATATCTTTCCTTTTGAAGGAAACATTTAGCCACAACACCTGCTTCAAATACGATAGACTTTCATTGGAATATTCCTCTCAAATACTCATTTGCACCAATAGTCTTAAAACCATCAAGAGTGTCTATAAGCCTCCATATCCCTTTGCAACTCATATAGAATATTCTTACTTCAATCATTTACCAAGCAAAGATGTTAAAGTTATTGACATGCTTCTTGGGAACTCGGCAATCCTTGGTTCAATTATCTTCATTTCATGGTTATGACAACAAGGTTGCAACCTTTGGCATTTATAGGATAACAGATGGCCTTAGAATTCTTTTTGATATAGTGGGATCAACTCCATGACTTGACCCATATACAAAGCATGGTTGAGGCTAATGATTTATCAATTTATATTCTAGAAGAGTGCTTTATTTAAGATATAGGCAACTATTTTAAGATTTCTTTTCAATGGGATTCAAGTAAGTCAATTTGACTTAACATAGGGCAAATTTCTTTACTCAATCATCCCATTTTGTTCAGAGTCCTTAGCATGCTAAATTGGAAAATAATTCTTCTAATCCACAAGAGATTTAGCAAGAGACCCCACAGATTATCTAGTATTATTATGCCTATTACAGATAATTTATTGTACCAACCTTATAATTTTGATTTTTCATAGCCCATCAACCATTTACCCATGTCTTAAAATTTTAAAATATTCCAAAGTTAGAAACATATTTATTATTGAATAGACAAATCACATCCTAAAAAATCAAAATCAAAACCAAAACAAACAAAAAGTTTAATTTTCTCACAAGGTTGATCCTACAAAAATTAATATCAATAATGACCAAAAAGGTAATTCATGGAAAAATTCATAGGAGCTAAAAAATAGCATGAATTTGATTATTTACATGAGCAATCAATAGTAATATGTATTACCATAAATAGAAATTCAACATATAATATAAACTTACCTGTGAGTGGAGAATATATTATATAAAACAATAGTAACACTTGTCGGCAAAGGAATTTTACTGTTAAAGTCATCCCAAATATCATGTCATACCAAATTAATTAATTAATGAACTAACTACCTATGGATGAGTCAATTCACAACTAATTAGGTGACAAAATATGCCATATCAAAATTAATCAATGAGCCAACTATTTATGAGTGAAACAACTTATAATCAACCTAATTGATAAAGTATTCCAAACAAATAAACAAATAATTTCGTCAATTTTGTGAGCAATCCACTATGATGTAAAAGCTCATTTGACTAACAAAGCTCTTAATAGGGATAAATAATTTTCTAAATAATCAATTTTTAACTTAATTTCAAATTTCAAACACTTTTAATAATACAACAATGAGGCTCAATAACCGTAAATAGACATTTTTCAATTCTATAATTTTCATAGAATTTCAATCAATTTTTATCTATCACAAAATATACCAAATTATTTGATTTTTAGAATTTTAAAAAACAATATTTCATGATATGTAGTTTTATTTAGACAAAAAAATAAAATTCATTTTAATTTCCTTTGTTTCCCACCACTTCTTTTTTTTTTTTTTTTTATAAAGATTTCCCTTTTTCTTTATTTACTTTTTAATTGTTACTGGGGCAACAACCGCTTCTTCCTTGCTCGCACAGGAGCACCGCGATCCACAAAGGAAAGCAGCGCACCAACGTGCACAGCAGCGGCGTACTGCTGTCATCTCTCTCCCGCGCGAGACAAGGCGCACGAGAACAAGCTGAGGTGGTGCAACCTCGCAACAGTCCACGACCTTCAACCGCAGCGATATAGACGACGACAACAGTAGCGGCCAGCACGTCTTCCTCGATCTGGTGGTTATCCGCGACGGCGAGTCACGCCAGCGGCCATGGAGGGACGTGGCCCAAATCTTGACTTCGCATGGACATGGACGCAGCAAACCTAGCGGCACCAGCAACAGCGCCCAGCCTTGGGGTCCCGTTCCATCTCCTTGGCAGCGTCTGGCGCGGCCATCGAGGGCGCTCATCGACCCACAATCGCAGCACGGAAGACCGATTCAAGATCTCACAAGAGTAACAAACCAATATCCGGAGCCACAATACGGATTTGATTTCGAAAAGAGACTCGAAAATTTTCAAACTTTAAATCCCCAGTTTTGGTGGTTTGAAGAACACCAAGTCAATTTCTCAAAATACAAAACAAATTTATAATAAATTTTCAATTCAGAATAAAAAACGATCCTGAATCAATTCAACGCACTGAATATTTAAGCAATTTCAAGCAATACATGTTTATGTTTACGTCTCTTGAATTGTGTCTCATATTCCACTCAAACATATTTTTAACACAAAAAATTTATTCCATCTAGCAGAAAAAATAATTTAAATATACTGATATTGTAAAATAATTTTATACTATCAACTAATAGAAATAGTGGAAAGTGCTAACTCATACAAATAACCACCCATTATAATGAGGGATCCACCATAATTTCTCACTTTCTCCTATTTCTATTAGTTGATAGTGTAAAACTATTTTACATTGTCAGTACATATACCAATTAAATTAAAAAAAATGTCCAAGATTAAGAAGAAATTAATAATAAAATTTCAAGTCGGAATAAGTGCAATTTGATTCAAATATTGGCATTCAAATATAAGTCCCTCCCTTTAACTAGAGATTCATATTCGATTCAAAATCACATACCATGCAAAAATTATTCGATCCAACCAAGTCTTATATTCAAGATCGAAAAGAAGTTTTGCAAATCATTAATGTAAATCAATTTAGGAATCATCCTAAATTAATTTTAAAACAATCCCTTTTTTTATAATACATAAAAAAAGAAAAAGGAAAGACTGACAAATCAAATTATCAGGAAGTAAGTTCCCTATAATCAATTGCTAACAAGGCTCTCAAAATAGAAGGGTGCTCATCTAGAACAGCGACAATTTTGTCCGATATTAAACCTTTGTTAGCCAAGAAATCAGCACAATAATTGGCTTCCCTAAGCACATGAGTGAGCTCCACTTCCCAGTTCTTTCACAGGCAATGCTGGATATCAACAATCACTGATTGACACATATGTGAGTGACAATTCTCTGAAAAGATAAGACAAATTAGTTCCTTGGAGTCACTCTTACAATTAGAGATGGCAAAATGGGTCGAACCCGACAAGTTGACCTACATAACCCGCAATTTTTTGAGGGATAAATTGGTATTTTCAACTCATAAAAAAAATTCAACCCACATAACCCGCAAGTTAAAGCGAGGTGGGGTGGGTTTGGGTCGCAAGTCAATTTTTTTTTTATTTTCTTCTTTTTTTTTCCCACATAATACATATAATATTAGATCTTTTTTATTGGCATTTATATAATATTGGTAGACTCTATAGTTTTTTTTTTGAACCATGTTACTGATTATATTTATGCTTTTATGGACTATGTTGTTGTCTTATTGATTATAAATTTATATTTTATTGTGAGCATGGTTACTTTGTAGAGTGTGAATTTTTCAATGTGTTTGGATTTGAATATTGGCTTATGAGTTTCTCTGTTGTGGTTATTTTAGTTAGAAGTTCATCTTATTCTTATTGAAAATTGTAATTTTTAACCATTTTAGAGTTGAATAAATAGTTTAATACTTGATGAGTAAATAAAATGAGCTTTTTTGTATGGATGTTCTTTTGTTATATTTAATTAAAAATTTCTTTATTTTTTTTTTAAATTTAGATGAAATAATTTATATAAAAAAATATTTTTTTTCTTTATTTTCCAATTTTTGGTGAGCTAACCCACTAACCGGTAGCAGGGCAAGGCGGGGCGGGTTGGTATATTCAACTCAAATCACTAACCTGGGTTGGGCCGCCTCACCCTGCTTAAAACTTGACCTATAACAGAGCGGGGTGGGTTGGCCTGTTTGCCATTACTACTCACAATAGACCCTACGATAACCCTTTTCCCAAGCAAGAGCTAAGCCTTGATGGATGGCCATAAGTTACAGTAACAGGTCATCAACAACCTCAATAAAGCTAATGAAACCAGCAAGCCATTGACCATTATCCCCTCTTAAAAGCCCACCAATTCCAACTTTTCCCATGTTCCCTTTAGAACAACCATCCACATTTAACTTGACAACACCTTCTGAAGGCCATAACCATTTAATCCAACATGAACTACTAATAACAATAGAATCATTATCCAGGCCACTCTTGTAGGCATCAGTATCATGGGCAATATTCCCAAGAATCCATCTATCATCCATATTAGTATGATTAAAGACATGATGATTTCTTCCTCGCCAAACGCACCAAATTGCTGCAAAGAGCACACAAGCATCCAATCTTTGCAAGCAAAGCCAAATCCAAAGCTTATGGTCAGTAACATGCAAGAAATCAGAGTTAATCCCCCCCCCCCCCCCAACATAGACCAAATCTTCTTTAAATGCTGACAATCATGAAGACAAGGCATAAAAGTTTCTTCATAACTAGCACACCAATTGCAGCACATAGAGGCACTTAGACTATGTTGGTATTGCACCACATTTGTGGGGGGAGAGTCGTGCAAAACCAACCAGCAAAGAAACTTGTATTTTTCTGTTGTTGGAATATGCCAAAGCTAAGACCACTTGCTGCAGTCATCATGAACATAATCCTGCCTAGTAAGCCAAAGATTACCAGAAGCAACAAAATAAATACCTAAATTGTTTCCGAGCCAAACCACTTTATCCTCGACGTTTTTGTACAACCAGACAAATTTGGAACTCAACAGACTCACAACATCATTAGGCAAATGAGTGAATTAAGTCTCCATCTACCATTATCCCAAATGTCTCGGACTTGAAGATCCAAGTCTGAAATATGAATGAAAGGAACGAGATTGCAAAGAGCTTTTTTGGGATTTTCTTTTTTCATATTGGGTTCTAATCTTAGTATAACCCACTTTGATACCACATGAAAGATTTTACTGAATTCATACTAAGGACTTAGAACACCAATGATATAGGAATATGGATTAACAACATTGTGTACCTATCAAATTCCTATTGCTGAGGAACACCATCTACGAATCCTATTGTAAAAGAAAATGTATGCACATACATATGCTAGGTATATGAGAATCTAATCTATCTCCTTCTCTTTTCAGATGGCCACATTGATGGAGTAATAGTTGTAAAGAGTGCCAAAACTAGAGTGGGAATCCTACCCATAATAGAAATAATATCCTAATTTCATCCATCAAAGACCTTGGTAACCTTGGCTCTCTATACCCTTCAACTTGCATACTCATCATTGAGTCAAAGCCCAATATTATATGGTGAATATGAAATCCACAATAGATCACTTAATAATTACATGGGCTTCTAGTGAACAATCAAGCTATCTATTCTACCTATTTTTATAAAATCAAAAAGTTCACCAATCAATTGAACTCCAAGCGCAGAATATTCTAATATGTTGAGCATTTCAATTATCACAAGAAAAAAGAAGAAAAGAAAAAGGAAATAAGAACAATAGCAAATTTAAAAAAAGGCTTTAAGCAAGCAAATCTGTAGTGGAAGTCGCTCCAACGTGTTAAACATAGATTGTTTATATATAGTAGATAATAAAACAATGGCGTTCAAGACCATCCAATGCCGTGGTTGCAGTGGATCGTGCTTTGGACCTGACTGTATATATTTAATGGTATGATAAACTATAGGTAAATTAGAAGATATTTGACATAAAGATGCAGCTTCAACTTAGGGACAAGCGAGAAATTATAACTGGAGAAGGAAAAAGGAGTTTAATGATTGAAGGGTACAATTTGTTCTATATTTGTTTTTATTAGTCAATACATTTTATTAGTTTATTGGTATGGATAACATAAAAAAATGATTCTCAAATTGCTTCCTTTTTTATACTAATTAACGCAACATTCTCAGTTTCGATGGGTGATCCTATGTCGCATAGAACGAAGCGTAACGTTTTCTTTTTTTGCAACGTATGTATTCCTTTCTCCTTTCGGTATCATCAGAAATTTTTTTTCTTCTTCTTTGCATGCGCTTCTTTCCGTTTTAAAAAACAAGTATTTTTGTGATATATGTGATTATATTTAAATTGCCATTTTTATCTTTTAAAAATATTAAAATAATATCAGTTTAAATTTTTGAAAAAATATTTAATTTATTTTAAACTTTTATATACATATATTTTAATTAAAAATACTTTTTCAAAAAGAAAATAAATAAATAAACCAGCCCTTAATTAAATGTGAAACAAACAAGATACTGAAGCTGCTTTTATTCAACACGTATAATTTACCTTCCAGTCACTTCAAACCCTTAGCTTTACAAAATTGCTTTAACCGCTAAAATAAAGCTTGTATATCATCTAAGCGACTTCTACTTATTTATTCTATGTTCCATGAAATGCAGTCTATTCTAACTAAAGTAAATTCAATTTTTAGTGTTCGCTTTTGTTAGTGGCCTCTTGTTGGCAGGCAACCAAACCTCCACTGTTCCCCAAAGATTAAACAGACATCAAAACGGAATAGAAGTCAGAAAAGATAAGGAGTTTTAAAAAAGTAAAAGGTTTTTGTTGTCCTTTTTCTCAGAAAAAAATTATGGGTTCTCTAATAGGAAGCCAAGAGTTATAAATTAAGAAAAGGATTTGAAAGAAGGACGACTGCTTTGTTGAGGGCGGCGTTTCTAAAGATAAACCACTTAGGGAGAGTCAAACTTTCCAAAGTCTTAAAGTTAAAGGAATCAATTTGGCATAAAAAGTAACCTTCAAGGTCCAAAAGTGCACAGGCTTTATATAGTTTTGACAAAAACTTGTACGGCATTTATAATTGAGCAATTTTTTTTTCCTTTGTCTTATCGTGGCATAAAGAATTTGAATGAAATTTTATCCTAGTTTATGAAAGAGTTTCTTTTTTTCTTTTTTATCGTCGAACACGGAATATCCCAAATTCAAATGAAATATACAAGAAATAACTACTGGACTATGATCTAGTTTCTGAAAGACTTCTAGAGCATTAATTTAATCCTAAAAAATATTATATCAATTTGGGATTTGAACAATACTATTTAGGGTTAATAGAAAATGAAACAGAAAATATGCTGATAAATCATATCTTAGGTCATTCCATTATTGTATCAATATTTATATGTGATCTAATGAGAAAGGAAAGACGGAAAAAAAAAAAAAATCAAATGCAAGGCCCATGTGTATATGGTGTATGTGAGAAGCATGAGGGAAGATACACTTTGTGAATTGTGGATCTGAGACACTAACTATGGTGAGGGAAGGGTGCATTCTGTTATGGTAGTTGATTGTCCTTGACTCTGCAAACGTCTTAATTGGTGCCCGCATTAAATGGAGCAGCAAGTCTCGGCCAAGTAATAGAGCTATTACAATTCACAAACAGCGGCAGCTAGTTGTCACGACTCACCTTGGGTCGTGACTAGCGCATAGGGGACAAGTTCCCTAGCAAGCTTTTCAACACACAATTTTTCATGAAATTCGAACAAAGTCTCATTTGTATTTGGGATAATTCTCAAATACGGATCCTCTTCCTGCACATTAAAGCAAGCACATTCATCCATTGGGTATCCAAGCATTTTTAAAATGCATCCCACAGCACACAGCAAAATAAATTTTCATAACATCTCCAAACATATGCATATATCCTTTCAAACAACTTAATCCAAATACAAAATTTCCTTCCTTTAGAAATTTATTCATTCCAATACACATAACCACTACACGAACATCTACATAGTCTAGCAAGGGTCGAACCCTGCCTATAGTACCATGGAGCTACATTATTATAAGGAGTAGAACAAACTAAAAGGTTAAGATTTCAAAATGCCCTTGATCATGAGGTCTCACCAAAGAAGTGGTGGATCATGGTTGAGAAGCGGGAAGGTCAACTCCCAAATCTACACTTTTGTCTAAAAAAGAAAGAGACAACGGGGTGAGTTGTGTAACTCATTGAGAGATAGAGCGTCCCTAACTCACATGAGACAATGTGTATAAAATTAATATTAAACTAGCATACATACATATGTACATACATACATATATATATGCAAGTAAAATCAAATAGAAATCTAACTTCAAAATATTATATACTTTTCTAAAAATCCATGGAAAATTATCTACTCCAGGATAGTCCATCAATATCACACTTAGGTGGCCTTTTCTTTTATATGATCCCATATTCCGTTACACACCAGTCCTTGAGTGGTTGTGTAACATCCACGACTTCCGACTTCCGAGTTCATAGTATTCCCAACCTCCAAATTCATCTTCAAGGCTGGACAGACAAGGATTTACAATTTCCGAGTTTGTCTTATAGTTCAGTTTCCGATCTCAATATTAGCTTCGACTTCCGACTTCGTTCCAATGCTTACAAGGGATTCCTTCCGATTTCCGACCTCATGCATGCAGCTTACGGTCTCCGATTTAAGGCATGAAGCTTACGATTTCCGATTTCATGAGCTGAAATGAAGTGACTGATGCTTCCAACTTACGAGTTCGTCTTTGACTTCAGCACAATTTACGACTTCCGACCTTATCGATCAAAGAGTAAAATGTTCGATTTCTGACTTCGTCTCTAAGGCTCAAATGAACTGACTGTATTCCGAATTCCGACATTATGATTCACCAATGTACGATATCCGATCTTGAGTCCAATATTAGTAGCTCTCATTTCTATATCTTTTCGAATTCCGAGATAGCAATTTATAATTCCCGAGTTCCGACTTTAAGTGTCTGGCTTCACACCAGGCTCTGCTTTCAAGTTTCGACTAAATTGGATTTTTAGGAGTTCCGACTTCATGTACAGGAGGTTTACGAGTTCCGACTTTATAAAGCTACGAGTTCCGATTTAGTTTCCAGAATATGCTGGAAACTATTCCCACTTTAGGCGACGTGGAGAGTGATTCTACCACACAAAGAGGGCAACGTGGAGAGCAAGGTTGGCTGAAACTTGGCCTTATGTTTAGAGGCCAATCACAACCTTCCAAGTTAACTCCCCACTCATGCCTATATAACACCCTCCTCCTTTGATTCAGACCATTATTCACGTTGCTTTCCTCTTCTCCTTCAGCTTTCTTTCTCTCTTGCTCACACATCCAAAACTCAAGCAAAGTTCCAGCCTTGTTCATCCAAACTCCAAGAATTCAGCACAAAACACTTAAATCAAAGGTAGGGGTTTTGATTTCTTGCATCAAATCCATGCACTTGGCTGACTGGGTTGAATCATTTTCACTTTATTTGATGTGTGAATTAACTAATTATGCTTGGATTAATAGAAGATTTTGAGTTAGAAGTAGAATTAGAAGAAGAAAACTAAGAGAAGTAAATGGAGGAAGGTGCTGTCTTGGTGGAGAGTTCACAGCAGTCCGTATGGCGGAGCGTACGGCGCCGCCTACAACCGGTTAAATCTGATGAAACCATTTTTAGATGAAAGTAGACATTCAGGGCTTTCCATACATATATCATATAAGACCATTGAATTAATATTGAGAGAGATATGAATTTATGAAGTTCGACCTAGGAATCAGGACATCCACCCAGGCAGTATGGGTTGAGAAGGGTATAACTCACCCTATACAACTCCAAATCGAGTGAAACTAATTTTGTTGGAAAGATTACACATAGGAGAACAATATCCAAAGAAATTTCGAGTTTGTTATCAACTCAGTTGTTCCCAGTGATTTAAAGAAATTACCCTATGTCCAAACCAGGCCAACACAGGGCAGTTCAGAAAGGCTAAGTTTCGGGGCTTGTAACTCGAGCCCTACTAAGGCAAATGAAATGGAAATTTTTGTATATGAAAGTTTGTCCTGTTAGCTTTAATATGAGGCCAATTTCGTCTGATTTGAGTGAGTTTTCGATTTTTAGTGAATTTCTACTTTTAGTTGTCTGATTCTGGCTAGCCAATGGGCAGGCCGAGATGAAGTTTAGATATCTTGAGTTATAAATACCGAAATTAGATGGGACCAAAGAGGTTAGAAAATAGACACACAACACTGTAACATATTCAAATTTGAGGTCCAAATGAGTTAAAATGAAATTGTGGCATGAATTACAAAAATCGGGTTGGTTGAATATGCTGAGGCAGGATTTCTGTCTTAATGAATTTGATATGGATTTGAGTTCTATGTTGGAATATGAATGTGAATCTGTGTTCCTTATGATAAATTGATGTCTTGATTGGCTGGCACTATTCATGGGGAAGCGGACACGTTCTGTTATGCTGCCGAAGTTTCGGTAGAACCCATGTACAAGTTATGAATTGCATGCTAATGCAAATGCATTCTTAAGAAAGCCGCGAAAGTTATGAAGAGAATTGTGTTCTTATGCAAGTTCCATACTACTTGGGCCAGCCCCGGATAGAAAGTTAATGGGAATAGATCGGTGGGAAGATCGGGGAAAGTAAACCCGGCATTCCTATATAGGAACGAGCTCGATCCTGATAAGCAGACTATTACCCAGGAGTCTAAAATGGCCAAGAACTCCCAGGGGACCAAGAGAGATGGAAAATGATAGAAAATAATGAAAAAGATTATGAAGGAAAGATCATGAACGATTCTATATGATTACATGAATGCATGAATACATAGACTAGTTGCATTAAGATGTTTACAATTGTCTGTTACAATTGCTCACTGCTATTCATTTATTTATTTCGTTTATCATTCTATACATCAGTATTAGTAATCTATATTGTTCTTACACCAATTAAAGTAAAACTGAACCTTGCCTCGGACCAGACATGTTTTAAACTCATGAAAATGGACTTTTTAGTTTGAACACATATTTTTATAATTAAGTAAAACCCGAGGCAACTGAGAATGTATGTGACGTCAGTGCGAGTATAACCGAACCCTACTGAGAATTTTCTTGAAATTCTCACCCCGTTTTGTGTCTCCCGCATCATTCTCAGACCCTGGTGATGGACTCCACAGCCACCCTTTTTATTGAGATTCCGGCGTTACAGTTCCACCATGACCTGGAGTTGGACTCTTTGTACATAGCCGGTTCGTGCAACTTTCGTCTGTACCTCTTCAGCGACAGGAACTTTGATGTTCCTTTACACCATCCCCTCTTCGACCCTGCTACCCCTTATATTGCCATCCCTCTACATATGGTGCACCCACATCCTGCACCTCCTGCACCCGCAGCACCCGCTGACCCTGCTCCTGAGTCACCACCGCAGGCAGTCCCCGACATCCCGCTGAGTTCCGAGAGTGACCCCTCCGAGGCCACCGGCTCGTCGCCCTCTTCCTCCTCGGGACCTAGCGCAGATTACACCCCGGCCGAGCCTGGCATGGCTAACGGCTACCTGACGGAGTAGTTTAGCGGCAGGGGATGTTGTACAGTATGACCCTCTTTTGGATAGTATGTAGCTTTGGGTCATGGGTTTTGACTGTAGGGTTAGCAGTAGGTTACGAAATGTCCTTTGAGGACCATAGGGTATTTTGGCGGATGAGGGTATTATGATCTTTTTGATACGCCAGCTCCATATGTGTTCTACTTTAGGACTTTGTATATAAACTGAGATAGTGACTTCTGATATATATATATATATATATATATGTTTACACGTATGTAGTAACATTAGTGTACCATACTTATCTTGATGATATTTTATTCGGTTCGTTTCGTTTTTGATATAATAGTACGCCGTTTCGTCAATAGAGACGATTTAAAGAGAAATTAAAAACAAGAAAGGTCAGTAAAGTATCAACACGGTAACACGACCTGACTAGTTTCATGCTATGACTTAAGCATAACATAAAATTAGTAGGGTGTTACACTTTTGGTATCAGAGCAGTTCGTCCTAGCTAAGGCCTGAGGATTGGACTGACTATGCTTCGCGTATATTCTGTACTTTAGTTGATAATGTGCACCAGATCTTGCCTGTATGGTTGAGATATAGTTGTGCATGTGTATGAGGTGCCTGACCGTGTGGGCTGTTATTTACTAGCACATTAAACTTAGTATTGAGCCTGATCAACTCAATAACTTTTGTTTTATGTGTTCAGAACTTAATGGCTTCCAGAAGGCGAGGAAGACCACGTGCGGAACCTGCTCCAGAGAACCTGACTGACGTGATGGCCATAATGCGGGAAATGGCTCACGCAATGCGAGAACAAGCCGCGGCAGCTCACCAGATGATGGAGCAGCTAGGCAGGCGGCCTGCAGCGGGCTGTGAAGGAAACCCACGAGGTCCAGAGGCAAACCTGGACTACCTCAGGTTCGCAGAGTTTAGAAAGGCAAATCCGCCAAGTTTCCGAGGGGCATATGACCCGGACAAAGCTGACGAGTGGATCAAAGCCATGGAGAAGATTTTCTCCGTCTTGGATTGCTCGGATCATCAAAAAGTGACTTTTGCCACTTACACGCTTGAAGCAGACGCCGAGTTCTGGTGGAACGGCGTACGAAGGTTGTTTGAGGAATCTCATACAGTAGCCACTTGGACAATGTTTAAGGATGTATTTTACCAGAAGTACTTCCCTGCTTCGGTTCGAAACGCCAAAGAACTCGAGTTCATGCAGCTGCGCCAAGGAAATCGGACAGTATCCGAATATATTGCCCGATTTGAGGAGCTATGCAAATTCTCCACAATTTACCAGAGGAACCCAGATGAAGCCTGGAAGTGCATTAAATTTGAAGGTGGGTTACGAGAGGACATTCTCACCGCAATCAGCCCAATGGAGATCAGGGATTTCCCTACATTAGTGAACAAATACCGACTTGTGGAGGATTGCCACTCGAAGTTAGCTGCAGCCAGGGCATCTGGTGGTAATTTCAAGAGGGGGTTAGCCCCACAAGGCCTAAAATTCAAGCCCAATGTACAACAACAGCGGAGATTTCCGCCAAGAGGCAACAAAGGCAAGCAACCCCAAAGGCCTTTTCTAAATTCAACTTGCACAAAATGCGGCAAGAATCATGGCGATCGGCCGTGCTTGGCGCGTGCGAAATACCGCTATGGATGTAGCAAGTCAGACCACAAAATTTACGAGTGTCAGGCAGGAACTCGTCACAGCCGCCTCGACCCCAGCGACAAGGACGGGTCTTTACTATGAATGCAGAAGAAGCCGAGAAGACAGAAGGATTGATCCAAGGCAATTGTGATGTGAATGGTGAGACTCTAACTGTACTCTATGATTCGGGTGCCTCACATTCATTTATTTCTCATAATTGTGTAGCTGCTTTGCAATTGCCAATTTCTGAATTACCTTATGATCTGTTGGTTTCTACTCCTACCAATGGGCCTATTAGAACTAGTCAAATGTGCATCAATGTTCCCCTTCGAATTGAGGGCAGGACCTTTGCCGCTAATTTGATTTGCCTTCCTCTATCTGGTCTCGACGTAATTCTGGGCATGGATTGGCTTTCTGCCAATCATGTTGTACTCAATTGCTCTGATAAAACGGTGGTACTTCCCTCTGTCTTACTTTCTGAATCCCAAACCGCAATACTCTTCTATCTGAACTCTTTCAGGCCAAAGGATCAAGGGTATATCCTCTTGTCAGCTAATGCGGTAGAAGCTAAACAGGAACTGGAGAAGATTCCGATTGTCAGGGAATACCCGGATGTTTTCCCAGAGGATATTCCTGAATTCCCTCCAGAGAGAGAGATTGAGTTTACCATCGAGTTGGTTCCAGGTGCGGGACCAATATCCATAGCTCCGTATCGAATGTCACCTATGGAGTTAACTGAACTAAAAAGACAGATCGAAGAGCTTTTAGAAAAGGGATTCATACGACCAAGTGTGTCGCCATGGGGAGCTCCGGTCTTGTTGGTCAAGAAGAAGGATGGAAGCATGCGCTTATGCGTGGATTATAGGCAGTTGAACAAAGTGACGATTAAGAACAAGTATCCGCTGCCAAGAATTGATGATCTCATGGACCAACTACAGGGTGCAACGGTATTCTCCAAGATCGACTTGCGTTCTGGATATCACCAAATTCGAGTTCGGGAATAAGATATCCCTAAGACAGCTTTTCGAACTCGTTACGGGCACTATGAATACACCGTGATGTCATTTGGGCTGACAAATGCACCGGCGGTATTCATGGATTACATGAATCGAATATTCCGCCCATATCTGGACAAATTTGTAGTGGTCTTCATCGATGATATTCTTGTCTACTCGAAGACAGAACAAGAACATGTGGAGCACTTACGGATAGTTCTGCAAATTTTAAGAGGAAAGAAACTCTATGCCAAGTTATCCAAATGTGAATTTTGGATGAAGGAGGTAAAATTTCTCGGCCACGTAGTGTCATCTGGACGAATCTCTGTCGACTCCAGCAAAGTAGAAGCGATTACGAGCGGAGAGGCCAACTACAGTCTCTGAAGTCAGAAGTTTTCTGGGCTTAGCTGGATATTATAGGCGATTCGTTAAGGATTTTTCTCAAATAGCCTTGCCTTTGACCAAGCTAACTAGAAAGAATGTCCCTTTCGAGTGGACGTCGGAGTGCGAACAGAGTTTTCAAAATTTGAAGAGAAGGTTGACCACGACCCCAGTGCTAGCTTTACCAGACCCTCAAGGACCATTTGAGGTCTATTGCGATGCTTCCCAACAAGGGTTAGGATGTGTGTTGATGCAAGTTGGAAGGGTGGTCGCGTATGCCTCCAGGCAATTAAAGCCACATGAAAGGAATTACCCGACTCATGACCTTGAATTAGCAGCAGTAGTGTTTGCTTTGAAAATATGGAGACATCACCTGTATGGAGTAAGGTTCGAGGTCTTTTCTGATCATAAGAGTTTGAAGTACCTTTTCGATCAGAAGGAATTGAACATGAGGCAGCGGAGATGGATGGAACTCCTTAAAGACTACGAATTTGAATTGAAATACCACCCAGGTAATGCGAACATCGTGGCAGATGCGTTAAGCAGAAAATCATTGATTGTCGCGTGGATGATGATTAAAGAGACAGAACTTATTGAAAGTTTCCGAAATCTTAATTTGGGAACTCTTATGACCCCCCAAACTCTTCAGCTACACCAAATTCAGATAACCAGTAGCTTCAAGGACCAGATTCGGCAAGCACAGCAGCAAGATGCTAACTTTCAACATACGCTTAGTCTGGTGCGATCAGGAAAACTAGCAGGTTTTGCCCAAGATAAAGAAGGCATCTGGCGATGCCACGACAGAGTATGTGTCCCTGAAAGGGACGATCTCCGAAAGAGAATCTTAGAAGAAGCGCATAGAGGCGAGTTTGCCGTACATCCTGGCATAACTAAGATGTATCAAGACCTCAAGAAGATGTTTTGGTGGCCAGGCATGAAGTCAGATGTAGCAAACTTTGTTGGCAAATGCTTGAATTGTCAAAAGGTGAAGGCGGAACATCAGAAGCCTTCTAGGATGCTTCAACCCTTGGAAATCCCTGAGTGGAAATGGGAAAGTATTTCCATGGATTTTGTGATGGGATTGCCAAGAACACCAACAGGATACGATGCCATATGGGTCATCGTGGATAGATTGACCAAGTCTGCCCACTTTCTACCCATCCGAGCGAATTATCTGTTGGAAAAATTGGCACAACTGTATATTCAAGAGATTATAAGGCTGCATGGGACCCCTTCAACCATTATCTCCGATCGAGACCCAAGGTTTACTTCAAGGTTTTGGGGAGCCTTACAAAAGGCATTCGGTGCTAAGTTATGTCTAAGCACTGCATACCACCCGCAAACAGACGGCCAAACAGAAAGGACAATCCAAACCTTGGAGGATATGTTACGAGCTTATATACTGGAGCAACGCGGAAATTGGGATCGATATTTGCCGTTGGCCGAGTTTGCGTACAACAATAGTTATCACGCTAGCATTGGCATGGCTCCTTATGAAGCATTGTACGGACGGAAGTGCCAGTCTCCCCTGTGCTGGTATGAGACAGGGGAATCAGCTCTATTGGGGCCCGATTTAGTCGAGCAAACCACCGAGCAGATCAAGAAAATACGGAACAAGATGCTTGTCGCTCAGAGTCGCCAGAAGAGTTACGCGGATACTAGGAGAAAACCTTTGTAATTTCAAGAAGGAGACCATGTATTTCTGAAGGTTACTCCTACAACAGGGATTGGTAGAGCTGTCAAAATCAAGAAGCTAAATCCTCGTTTTATTGGTCCCTTCCAAATCCTAAAGCGAATCGGGACAGTGGCGTACCAAGTCGCTTTGCCTCCACATCTATCAAACCTCCATGATGTTTTTCATGTCTCTCAACTCAGAAGGTATCAACCTGACCCTACGCACTCCCTTGAACCCGAATCAATAAAGTTGAAGGAGGATCTGACCTTCCATGTTCAACCAGTACGGATTGTAGACAGAAGCAGCAGACAACTCCGACATAAATCTGTACAGCTAGTAAAAGTAGCATGGGGAAAAGAAGGTGCTGAGGACTATACTTGGGAACTAGAATCGGACATGAGAAAAGAGTATCCTGAATTATTTTCCAGTACTAAATTTTGAGGACAAAATTTTTTAAGGGGAGTGGTATTGTAACATCCACGACTTCCGACTTCCGAGTTCATAGTATTCCCAACCTCCAAATTCATCTTCAAGGCTGGACAGACAAGGATTTACGATTTTCGAGTTTGTCTTATAGTTCAGTTTCCGATCTCAATATTAGCTTCGACTTCCGACTTCGTTCCAATGCTTACAAGGGATTCCTTCCGATTTCCGACCTCATGCATGCAGCTTACGGTCTCCGATTTAAGGCATGAAGCTTACGATTTCCGATTTCATGAGCTGAAATGAAGTGACTGATGCTTCCAACTTACGAGTTCGTCTTTGACTTCACCACAATTTACGACTTCCGACCTTATCGATCAAAGAGTAAAATGTTCGATTTCCGACTTCGTCTCTAAGGCTCAAATGAACTGACTGTATTCCAAATTCCGACATTATGATTCACCAATGTACGATATCCGATCTTGAGTCCAATATTAGTAGCTCTCATTTCTATATCTTTTCGAATTCCGAGATAGCAATTTATAATTCCCGAGTTCCGACTTTAAGTGTCTGGCTTCACACCAGGCTCTGCTTTCAAGTTTCGACTAAATTGGATTTTTGGGAGTTCCGACTTCATGTACAGGAGGTTCACGAGTTCCGACTTTATAAAGCTACGAGTTCCGATTTAGTTTCCAGAATATGCTGGAAACTACTCCCACTTTAGGCGACGTGGAGAGTGATTCTACCACACAAAGAGGGCAACGTGGAGAGCAAGGTTGGCTGAAACTTGGCCTTATGTTTAGAGGCCAATCACAACCTTCCAAGTTAACTCCCCACTCATGCCTATATAACGCACCCTCCTCCTTTGATTCAGACCATTATTCACGTTGCTTTCCTCTTCTCCTTCAGCTCTCTTTCTCTCTTGCTCACACATCCAAAACTTAAGCAAAGTTCCAGCCTTGTTCATCCAAACTCCAAGAATTCAGCACAAAACACTTAAATCAAAGGTAGGGGTTTTGATTTCTTGCATCAAATCCATGCACTTGGCTGACTGGGCTGAATCATTTTCACCTTATTTGATGTGTGAATTAACTAATTATGCTTGGATTAATAGAAGATTTTGAGTTAGAAGTAGAATTAGAAGAAGAAAACTAAGAGAAGTAAATGGACGAAGGTGCTGTCTTGGTGGAGAATTCACGGCAGTCCGTATGGCGGAGTGTACGGCGCCGCCTACAACCGGTTAAATCTGATGAAACCATTTTTAGATGAAAGTAGACATTCAGGGCTTTCCATACATATATCATATAAGACCATTGAATTAATATTGAGAGAGATATGAATTTTTGAAGTTCGACCTAGGAATCAGGACATCCACCCAGGCAGTATGGGTTGAGAAGGGTATAACTCACCCTATACAACTCCAAATCGAGTGAAACTAATTTTGTTGGAAAGATTACACATAGGAGAACAATATCCAAAAGAAATTTCGAGTTTGTTATCAACTCAGTTGTTCCCAGTGATTTAAAGAAATTACCCTATGTCCAAACCAGGCCAACACAGGACAGTTCAGAAAGGCTAAGTTTCGGGGCTTGTAACGCGAGCCCTACTAAGGCAAAAGAAATGGAAATTTTTGTATATGAAAGTTTGTCCTGTTAGCTTTAATATGAGGCCAATTTCGTCTGATTTGAATGAGTTTTCGATTTTTAGTGAATTTCTACTTTTAGTTGTCTGATTCTGGCTAGCCAATGGGCAGGCCGAGATGAAGTTTAGATATCTTGAGTTATAAATAACGAAATTAGATGGGACCAAAGTGGTTAGAAAATAGACACACAACACTGTAACATATTCAAATTTGAGGTCCAAATGAGTTAAAATGAAATTGTGGCATGAATTACAAAAACCGGGTTGGTTGAATATGCTGAGGCAGGATTTCTGTCTTAATGAATTTGATATGGATTTGAGTTCTATGTTGGAATATGAATGTGAATCTGTGTTCCTTATGATAAATTGATGTCTTGATTGGCTGGCACTATTCATGGGGAAGCGGACACGTTCTGTTATGCTGCCGAAGTTTTGGTAGAACCCATGTACAAGTTATGAATTACATGCTAATGCAAATGCATTCTTAAGAAAGCCGCGAAAGTTATGAAGAGAATTGTGTTCTTATGCAAGTTCCATACTACTTGGGCCAGCCCCGGATAGAAAGTTAATGGGAATAGATCGGTGGGAAGATCGGGGAAAGTAAACCCGGCATTCCTATATAGGAACGAGCTCGATCCTGATAAGCAGACTATTACCCAGGAGTCTAAAATGGCCAAGAACTCCCAGGGGACCAAGAGAGATGGAAAATGATAGAAAATAATGAAAAAGATTATGAAGGAAAGATCATGAACGATTCTATATGATTACATGAATGCATGAATACATAGACTAGTTGCATTAAGATGTTTACAATTATGCATTACAATTGCTCACTGCTATTCGTTTATTTATTTCGTTTATCATTCTATACATCAGTATTAGTAATCTATATTGTTCTTACACCAATTAAAGTAAAACTGAACCTTGCCTCGGACCAGACATGTTTTAAACTCATGAAAATGGACTTTTTAGTTTGAACACATATTTTTATAATTAAGTAAAACCCGAGGCAACTGAGAATGTATGTGACGTCAGTGCGAGTATAACCGAACCCTACTGAGAATTTTCTTGAAATTCTCACCCCGTTTTGTGTCTCCCGCATCATTCTCAGACCCTGGTGATGGACTCCACAGCCACCCTTTTATTGAGATTCCTGCATTACAGTTCCACCATGACCTGGAGTTGGACTCTTTGTACATAGCCGGTTCGTGCAACTTTCGTGCATGCCTCTTGGACAGGAACTTTGATGTTCCTTTACACCATCCCCTCTTCGACCCTGCTACCCCTTATATTGCCATCCCTCTACATATGGCGCACCCACATCTTGCACCTCCTGCACCCGCAGCACCCCGACCACGCTCTGAGTCACCACCGCAGGCAGTCCCCGACATCCCGCTGAGTTCGGAGAGTGACCCCTCCGAGGCCACCGGCTCGTCGCCCTCTTCCTCCTCGGGACCTAGCGCAGATTACACCCCGGCCGAGCCTGGCATGGCTAATGGCTACCTGACGGAGTAGTTTAGCGGCAGGGGATGTTGTACAGTATGACCCTCTTTTGGATAGTATGTAGCTTTGGGTCATGGGTTTTGACTGTAGGGTTAGCAGTAGGTTACGAAATGTCCTTTGAGGACCATAGGGTATTTTGGCGGATGAGGGTATTATGATCTTTCTGATACGCCAGCTCCATATGTGTTCTACTTTAGGACTTTGTATATAAACTGAGATAGTGACTTCTGATATATATATATATATGTTTACACGTATGTAGTAACATTAGTGTACCATACTTATCTTGATGATATTTTATTCGGTTCGTTTCGTTTTTGATATAATAGTACGCCGTTTCGTCAATAGAGACGATTTAAAGAGAAATTAAAAGCAAGAAAGGTCAGTAAAGTATCAACAAGGTAACACGACCTGACTAGTTTCATGCTATGACTTAAGCTTAACATAAAATTAGTAGGGTGTTACAGGTTGTGTATTCCATCACGTACCACACTATATCTGGCTATGTAATTAGTCATCCAAGGAGCACCAAGTCTAACATATGCTGCATTAGCATGCAAATCCTGTCATAGGCTTTTCCAAGTCTTTCCTTTACCATATACATAACACTTAATATGGATCCTCATACAACAAGTTATCATCCTATGCATTAAACTTAAAACCATATCATTAAAGAAAGATAAAAGCTCTAACATTATAATGCTTTGAAAATTTATAGAATTTCATAGCTTTCCAATATATATACAAACAATTAGCAAGATTTCACCGAAAATCCATTCATTGTCTCGTGTGATAATTTTAAATAAAACATGTATAATGAGAAACAATTATCCTCATAAAACATTGAACCAAGATCTAAATCATAATTTTCGCGATATATCAAATCACTTTCATATATTTAAGGTAAATATGCTAGAAAACAAAATAAGGATACACTATCTACTTACAGACTTAACCTCAATAGCGGAGCCTTAATCCCATGAAATCACGAAGCCAAGAACTGGACCTCTAGCAAAATGTATCACAAATATGGTAATTTAAATCAATATTAGTCACTGAGACCAAGGATTAACCTAAATTACTCGTGGATATCAAAATCCCCAATTCTTCTATCCTAGGGTTCTCCAGGAACTCACTATTGGAGAAAGAATCTATATTCATAGGAAAGGAAGGGGAAAGGAGTTTAGAGATTATCTTTAGAAAGGCAAAAGAGAGAATAAGGGATTGGAAGTCTTGGTGTCACCTCCTCAACCTTCAAGGCCCTACAAGATTGATGCTAGGGAGAAACAAGAATGGAAATTAAAGAAGGAATTTGATATTATGTGAGGAAGCAAGAGTGTAATTCGATGGAAAAATTTGAGTTGGGAATGAAGGTTGATGAAAAACTATGTTTTAAAGAGAAGAGAGAGAGTTTTGAGGGTAGAAAAAGAGTGAAAAATCGCAAATGCAAGTGGGAAAGCATGTCCGGACCTTATGTAGCCTCATGGTAATCAATTACATGGGTTGGTAATCGATTACCACGAGCGCAAATTGTTGTAATTGATTACTACTCCATGTAGTCGATTACAATTAGGAAAAACTTAGCTTGTGGCCGTACGAGAGCCTTGTAATTGATTACAAGCTCTGGGTAATCAATTACTAACTTCAAAAACTTGGTTTCCTCCTTCTATAGTCCCTTCTTAAGTCTAGGATATTGCATATGCTTATTTATAATTTTAAGTTAATGTCCTCTTTAATAAAAATATCAAACAAATCAAAACCATTAAGAATCAAAATCCAAAATTTGGGTTTTAGTACAATTTTCTGGAAACTTGCATTGTCATAAACTTTTGGGTTAAAAATGAAGCGATTACCCATTCTCTAAAATTTGTTAAAAATATTTCTTTAACTCATTAATATCCAGAGAACCATTATCGGGGCATTTGATTTTATGAAAATGTCTCAATCATATACCCCACAAAGGAGGCGTAGGGTTCAAACTTCAAATTTTTGGGATTTAGATTGACAGATAACTGCAACTCACACTAGGGTATTACACTAGTGCTTTGTATTCCGCCTTCAATGATGAGATGCCATCATTGTTTGCTTGTTGTTTCTCAAACCAATCAAGGAGCTTACTAAGAAGACATAGTATCCTGTCACAAAGCATAGCATGTCTGGGCAGTCTGCTCAATCAAGTTAGTGAAGCCTAGGAGCTGAAGGTTTGTATCTTGCCAAAATAATAGCCAGTATCCTGGGTAACCTTTCAAATATAGAACAAGGCTGCCTCAAAATGGGTTTCTATTGGAGCTACCATGAATTGTGAATATTGCTGAGTGGCGAAAGAGATATATAGTCTTGTGGTGGCAAGGTAGAGGAGATGGCCTATCAATCATCAATAGCTCGTCGGATTAGAATATGTAACCCCCCATCCTAAGAGAAATGAACATCCATAGTAGCTAAAGTTTGGGCTAGTTTCGACCCCAACAAGCCCGAATCAGAAATGAAGTTGAGACAATATTGTCTTTGTGACGAGAACACACCAACTCACCAATGACCTACCTCCAAGCCTGAGAAATAGCATAGTAGCCCAAGGACTTTTATGTTAAAATATTGGTCTAGTATCTATTTGGTGAAATGAAACTTTCAAGTGAGTTACCGACAAGAATTATACCGTTTATGTAGATTAAAAGGACTATAATGTGGGAATTGGTCATGTTGATGAACAAAGAATGATCACTTGTACTTTGAGTGTATCCACAATCCATCAAAAAAGTAGTGAGTTTATCAAATCGTTGTCTACTAGCCTACTTGAGCCTGTAGAGAGATTTGAGTATTTTACAAGCTTTATTTGGGCCTAGGCAAAGGACACCAAGTGATATCTGCATGTAAACATCTTGTAGATCACCATGTAAAAAGACATTATTAACATATAATTGAAGTAAGTGTCAATTTCTAATTTAGACTAAGGCTAAGAAGAATCAAACAGTTGTCATTTTTGGCAACCAGAAAAGGTGTCAGAGTAGTCTAGCCCCTTTGTTTGTGTGTACCCTTTGGCGACCAATCTTGCCTTATATCATTCTACATAACTATTGGCATGCTTTTTTATTTTATAAATCCACTTGTTCCTTATAGGATTGACATTGGCTAGTAAATCAACTATAAACCAACTTTGATTCTCTACAAGAGTAGCAAGTTTAGCTTCCATGGCCTTGCACCAACATTTTGATTGGTTCGCTTCATTATAGGAATTTGGTTCTATTTTAATGGACCAAGCTACAACAAAAGACTTATGTGTAGAGAAAAGATCATTGTAAGAAATGTAATTGGACAAGGGGTATCGAGTACATAGATGATTAGCATTGGTCATCCTACAAGATGTACTATAATATATGAAGTCTCATAGACAAATTGACAATATCCTTGTCCTCTTTATGATTATGGGCTAAGAGGGTTCTTGGTTTGTTTAGTGAGTAAATAAGATGAACAATGGTGTAGTATCATGGGCCAAAGAGGGGGTAGCCTCTGTGGTCAGGAAATTGGTTAGTCTAGACATTTTAGTCCATATTAGGCAAGGGAGATAAGGTGGTTTGTGGTGCAGGCAGTGTAGGTGGATTGTCTAGGATGGTGAGGTCGTGTGGGTTATTAGACTGATGGTCTTGGATCCACAGGAGTAAGGCATGCCGATTGGGCTTAGAAAGGAGATATAATTTAAAGAAGATGGCATTTGGGTTACATTAATCTAACCAATAGCCATGTTATAGAAAATATATCCTTTTAATCCTAGTTTATATTCAAGAAAAACCCCTTATATTGCTTTTGGATCAAACTTGTGCCTCCCTTATATGATAGTTGAAATATAACAAGGACACCCAAATGTTTTCAAATCCTCACAGTCAGGTTATTTGCTACTAACAACTCAAAAAGTGAAACATTTCCCAATAAAGGTAAGGGTATCCAATTAATGAGAAACACCGCATGCAAAAAAGCATAGGACCAAAAAATTTTAGGCAAATAGGATTAAAAAGGAAGTGCTCCCCTAACATTGAGAATATGTAGATGCTTGTGTTTAACCCTCCCATTTTGCTATGGTATTTCTCTACAATTGGTTTAGTGAATGATCCCTTTGGAAGAATAGAATTTTTCTAATTTAAATACAGGACCATTGTTACTACAAATGATTTAAATATGGGAATTAAATTGAATTTTGTAAAGGTTAACTTTGGACCTTACTAGATACTTTAGATTTCGTTATAAGTGGAAAAATCCAAGTGAAGTAGCTAAAACCATCCAAGATGCTAAAAAATATTTGTGGTCATGAATCAAAGTTGTGTTAAAAGGTCCCAAATATCAAAATGAACCAATTCAAAAGCATGTGTTGCATTTGAATTACTAGGATTATAAGAAAGACATTGGCAAATATTACATGGAACAGTCATATTACTTGGACAGTAATTTGTAGAAAAATTTTGACTCAAGACATGCAACTATTTGTGTGATAAGTGACCAAAGCGATAGTTCCATAACTCATCATTGGATATAGAAGGAGGAAGGTATCCTCTTTGGGAGATGTGATTGTAAATAGAGATCTTATTCACCTAGGAGACTTTTCCATGTAATATAGTCCATTTGAAAGCCTACTCGAACCAATCATCTTCAAGTTCCTCGAGTCCCATATTAGACAATAGTGTGTAAGGCATGCATCAAATATCATATATTATAAGTTTAAATATATTTTTATTCTCTCAAAATATTGACATTTCTGGTTTTAGTCTCTAAAAAAAACAATTTTCTCAGTTTTGGTCTTTTATTTTCTAAATGTTACCAAAATTGCTTTCCAAAGTTAACTCAACTCGGTTATGTGATGATATGGCGAACTATGATCCTATTCATTGTTGCTACATGTTAATTAGCTGTGCCTCACCATCTATTGTTTTGCCATGTGGCCACTTCTTTATTTTATAATCGCATGTACAAATCGCATGCCATCCATAACATTCACAATTGCTTAAAGGCTCACTTTCTCTTCTATTCCTTCATTTTATCTTTTTCCCCTTCATAACCTCTTTTTTCATTCTTCCATCCTCTCTTTATTTTCTCTTTCCTCTTTTTTCTTTTTTAAGTCTTAGACATAACTCTCTATTTCTTTTCACTTTGAATTTTCTCCTCACAACTTCTCAAAATCCTCAATTTACTATGAAGTCAAAGAAGCATGTGTAATTTTCTTTCCATCCTTCTTAAGAGTATACTATTTTTATGTCTATCATAGAGAGTTTTCCAATCAAACTACCAAGGTTTTCTAAGAAGTAAATGCCTAGCATGCACAATTGCAACATCACATAAAATCTCATCCTTATATCACCCTATAAAAAAAGAAATAAGCACTTGTTTAGTTCCCTTAACTTCACCACTATTTTTGAGCCATTGAAGATTATATGGCTCAAGATGTTTCAAGGTTGGCAAATTTAGCTTATCTACTAAAGTGGTGTTAGCAACATTAACATAGCTACCTCCATCGATTATTACATTAAAAGTCTTGTCTTGAATGCGACATCTGGTGTGAAAAATATTCTCACATTGTGTCTCATCCCTTCCCTCTTGTTTGACTTGAGTGTTGAGTGGCCTCCCAGTGATCTGAATGTTGTCTCCTTCTGGACACTCCACATCACTAGCACTTTCCAGTTCTAGCATGGACTCACAATCCAAATAATCCTTTGACTCAATCTCTTTATTTTCTTGCAAAATCATTGCCCTCTTGCTTTGACATTGAGAAGCAACATGACCTATTCCTAAATACCTCAAGCATTTAATGTTTAGTTCCATTGATGTTTGGAAAAAGTCGGACCCTTCTCCTTGATTTTCAAGCTGATTTTGCCTAAATTCTTGTACTTTCAAAATAAAGGGTGGTTTGTCTTCCCTCCTTACTGCATTTGCCTTCCATGAAGAGCGTCCTTGTCTGGTATTATCCTTTTTCTGTAACTACTTCTCTACCTTTGTAACCAAGTGTACTATGTCCTTTAGATCTACATAGTGTTGTAATTCCACAACATTCTAGAAATGATGGTTCAATCAAGCTTGAAATCTCGTTGTGGTGGCTTCTTGGTCCTCCATAATATTAGCTCTAATCATGGCCATCTCCATCTCCTTATGGTAGTGACAATTGGTTTCTCTTCTTAAACCATTTTTACTAGCAAGTGCACCAAGCTGATCAAGTAATAACTAGTGAGTAGAGTATCATTTTCATGAAGATTGAATAAACCAATTACTAAGATTACAAAATAGAATATATTTAGGCTAACCAAAAATATTTTGAGAGTGATTGAAAGCAATAAGCAAGTAAGCTAAAGAAAAGTCAATTAATAGCAATTAAATGATTGAGAATTGAATAGAGAAGCATGCCAGGGCGTTGATTTCACCTAGTTCCTAATAGGTATTGACTTTTTGGAATTTATCTTAATTTATCTATTCAATCGAAGGATAGGGATCCTAAAGTGATTAGTAGCAGACTTTCCTCGTATACTGATCGTATTCTAAACCTTAAAAGACAACTAGACTTTCAAAACATCGAATTCTAAGGCTAGAGAAATTAATATTCTGTGATTCCCCTTTGACTAATATCCCGTGATTATCCCACACCACTCATAGACAAATAGGTAAATAATAGTTTTTGTTCCATATTTCAAGCATGTACCTAGATTTCTCATAGCCTACATAACTCTAAATTCATCCCTATCAGTGATCAAGCCAAGCAAAGTATTAAGAATAGAAATAAAAACTCAATATAAATAGATAAGATTTAAATAAAACCAAACAAAAGTCAATGCCTCACCATTCACATAGGCTACATCTTAGCCATAGCATACAAGAGTTTTAGCCACTCATAAATAAAACATTCATACTCAACAAAGAACCAAATATCATAAACATAAGAAAGAAGAGGACAAGGGAAAGAATATGCTCAATGATGATCAATCTCTTTCCATCCTTCCATTCCCTTGTGCTCTCCAAAACTAGGATTTCAAGTAAGATGGTATTTATGTGTGTAGGTGTGTAGAACTATTGGAACCCCCTCTAGCTTCTGATATCCTTTATTTAAATTAGAGATTAGAATTGAAAGAATGCGGTGATGTAGGGTGCAGCCTAGGGCGAATAGATTAGGTCCAATTAGCTCTTGATTGTATCTTAATTGGGTTAGGAAAGTCCATATCACATGATGGTGGGGGCTTAAATTTGAACTGTTAACTTGCAAGCATTGTAACGATCTCTACAGTAAGAATTAGCCTTTCTTCGTGAAATACGAAGTTGTATAGAATTGAGTTAGCTTTCAAACGCCACAAGAACCACATCAATATGACTTCTATAGCTTGAAATACTAGTGAAATACTAGGCAAATGTTAGGCTGAACAATATCTGGACAAAATTGCTCTCTAAATTTGTAGTAGATTTTTCTTCTAGACCCTTTTTGGATTCGTATTTCTTGTCAACAACGAAGCTAGATCTTCTTCTTATATAGGATATGAACTTTTCTTTCTCAGCACTTTCTTGAAATCATCTAAATTTGGTCCCAACATACTCTAGTTAATGCCATGAATTCCTTTCCTTGCAAGTTAAGCTAAAATTAGCCACAAAACCTATTAAATAACTAAATATTCACCAAATAATCATTAATGACTCAATAATTATAACAAATCAAATTATTATATACTTTTGGCTAAAACTCACAATTCTATACAAAATAGCTCAAATCTATCTTGAATCTAGCAATAAATGAGTGTATTTTGACACTCATCATATAGTCTTCAACGCTTTTAGAACCTTGTATCGGGTTCTACAAACATTGGTTTCCTTATAGTAAATGCTAGGAATGAATTACCTCCCGATCATTCTCTTCATCTCTTCCATGTATAAATGTTTCTTTCCCTATTCCTCATCTTATTTAGAAACACCTTATGCTACCACAAAATAGCATAGCCAATGAATTCAACCACCGCTAATTTTACCTACTTCTCCCCTAAATAGTAATGGCAGTAAAAAATTAGCTTAAATTTCCTTTCCCATTCCAAGTTAGCATTTGGCTTGTTCTTGCCTTGAAAGGAAGAGATCTTCATCTTTATAATGTTTATGGTTTGGTCTAGTCGAGAATCTATGCTCCCTCTTGTGCCTATCCTCTTCCCTCTAATTGCGCTGGACTTCTCAATATTCATTATAAATCTCTTCCATGGCCTCATCACTATTGGGGTTTTCTTTGTGAGGTATTGACTTGCATTGGTCCTTTATGAAGTATAGTCATAAAAGCCTCTGATACTTAGAATTTTAATACTTTAATTAACCTTCACATTTAGTGTTTTAGGCATCTAAATGGTTTAACTGAGCAACTTTGGGCCAAATAATTAATTAGGCTACTAGTTAACTTTAATTTTTTCTTTGGATAATTTTGGTCCTTTATAATGTTTTAGTAAATTGAGTATATCTTAAGTTCGAGATGTCTAATTAACATCAAACTTGTTTTATAGGAAAGCAACTCAATAAGCTACAAATTTGATGAAGACATCTAGAAATTCCACCATTTTGAATGTCATTTGGGCTGATAAAGTTAGATCAAGGATGCTGTTAACCTTTGGGTAGTTATTGGGCCATAAGTCACTCAATTTGAGTCTGAATTGCATGGGACCAAAGCCATTTGGAAGCTAATACACACCACTACTAAATTGGACCAAAGGAGGATAGAAATGAGGAGCCTAGGGTTAGTTTTAGAGGGCTATATATGAAAACTTAAAATTAGATTTTAGTTAAAGGAAAATAGGATTTTCATTTCTTTCTATATTTTTCTGCATTTCAATTTAGAATGTTAGCATAAAACTTTTAAAGCAATCTAGGCCTTGAAGATCTTCTTGGTTAAAGATATGGAGATCCTGGTTCTTTATTAATGCATGATTTAGTTTCTTTAATTTTCTTTTCCAATTTTTGAGTTGTTGACTATGATTTTAGTTTATTATTTTGAAATTGTGTGTGAATGTGATTTTGATAGATTCTTCTTAATTATATTTCTTGTTGATAAGAAGAGCTTAGTTCTAATTGGAATTTTGGGTTGGGCGACTTAATGTTTAGCTCAAACATTGGCCCAATGCACTTCATTTGATTATAAGCAGTGCCTACCAAGTGTTTAACCATATTTTGGATGATAATCTGGTAAAAAGTTAGGGGTTAAATTGAGATTCCAATTCAATCCTCCTAACCACTAAATTATGCTTATTTTGTTGACATATGATAGGTTTTACCTATTGATTAGATATGTTCTGAATTGGTCTATTAGATGTTATTTAATTCCTTTTAATTACTTGTGATTTGTTTATTAATTTTTCAACACCCCCCATAACTCATCAACTGATTTGACTGAAAAACCATCCAAAATCCATAGGAAACAATTTGGGTTGGTCCTTTCAGTACAAGAATTTTCAAAGCCAAGTTTTAATTTGATATCATTCGATGCGTCTATTAATCTCACATTGTGTCAATTGCTATTCATTGCCTCTATGGTCATGGTGAGGCAGTAAACGTGTCAATGCATCACCTTTGTGGAAAATTTCTCATTTAGTTCATCTATTGATGGTCCTGGATAAAACATGTTTAAAATAAAATGACATTCAAGAATATTGTTAGACCACAAAAAATATGGCCTTACTAGCCACTCTCTCATGTATTTATACTTATAGATTGATTACTCAATCCACCCTGTGTTTGCACTTAATTTCTTAGGTTTTACCCTATAATGATCTCACCATCCTTGCTTCTTACCACTCAAGAATTCATTAAACTCTCAATATTTGAGCTCCAAATAAATACCGAACAACAAAGAACCAAGGGTTACTGAGAGTATTGATTAAAAAAAAAACCCAAATTGTTACCCTAACTTCAAACAGCCATAACTTTTGATCTTGGTGTCAAAACAAATATTATTATAGCTTTCTAGATAGCCTCAAATGAAGGCATAAATGCTACAACACGACAAAGGTTGCAAAGAAGTTGTAAAAACTGAATAAGAACAGAACTTTTATTTTTTTGACTTTAGAGTAGACTCTATTTTTTTCATTTTTTTCCTCTTTCTTGTCTTTCCTTTTCTATTTCCTTGTTCTTTTTTTTTTTTAACATTTTTTCTCTTTTTTAATTGACATGAAACTTTAGAATAATTACAAGAATAGAAAGAATAGAAAAAAAAAATCAAAGAGAGAATGAAAAAATTAAATACGGAGCAAAGTAGAAACAAATAAAACCAGAAAAACATTCTTAGGTAGAACACAAGCAAGCAAATAAGGATGATAGACCAATAGCACCTGATATCCTATAGAAATGAAGCTCTGATTCCAAACTGATACAAACCTCATGTAGAAATGTGACACTTGCAAGAAATTTGGAAATCGAATGACACCCTCAACCTTTTATCAACTTATGAATGAGAATCTTGGTATAGCAAATTAAGATTCTTAACTCTTTGTTTATTGGTGAAACAAAAACCAAGAATATAAAGAAAATTCACAATAAATGTGAGAGAACAAGGAATTAAACCACACAAATTTTGTTGATCATAAATTAATTTTGTTTCTATACCAATTGCCTATTTAAAGTAATTAAAAGGGAAACCAAAAATGAAACTAATAAACACTAATAAAAAGAAAAACAAGTAAAAAAGGAAAAACTGACTATTGCAGCTACTAACAGCATCAACTATAAGAAACCTTGAAATACTAAACCTACTTAAGCCCAAAATTCAAATAGTAACAAAGGTGCAAAACATTAATAATAATAAGAATAATACAAGTGAAGGCCGCATGATATAAAGACACTCTAGATCTATCCAAATAGCATGGGAGTGCTCTAGATTGGCCGAACTCATCAATTATAGTCAAAGTCAACTATCTTAGATTTTTTTGCAAAGCTAACTCAAACACTATAGGAAATTACTTCTAGAAAGCACTTTCAACAAATCCTTACATCCTTGTAACATGAGTAGCTAAATCCATTACCTTGTGGTCCCTATTAGACATTGTCGTGTAGTGACTAGGGCACTTTAGTTTGGTATGAAGAAAAATTAGAAAAATTGTGTAAGAGTGTAAATCCAGAATTTTCTATTTGTTGCATGAACGGAAAGTACTGAATTACCATTTTGGAATATTTGAATGCATATAATGATATGATGATGATGTGCCTCATGGAGATGCTTATGAGAATAGATGATATGTTATCGATATGGTATGGATGTGTTAGACTTGCTAGGTTAAGAGAATCTAGCCTATGCACCTATCCTAGCCTATGTTTGGGTCATTACAACAAATACTCCCATTTGTAAACTTGTGGTTCATAATCTTTGTCATTCTCACAAGCCAATGAAGCACTTTTAGTTAGTCTCCAATTTTACTCTTCACACTATTCCAAACATACCAATTATTGAGAAATATAGCGTGACATTAGAATGAGTTAATTAGATGTTCGAAATTATGTAAGTATATTTAGGTAAAAATGTTTCATAATCAAGCCTTGATTTTGGGTTCAATTCTCATGTATATGGCCAAAGTGATGAATAAAATAAACTAGAGGGAGTATTTCTTTTGGTCATTTATGTTTTGCAGTTATTATATTTGATTAGATTTTTGTTGTTTATTTAGTTATGTTGAAAAGGATCATGAATGCATTCTTTAAAATGAAATGTTAAGTTGTTTAGAATAATTTTTTCCATATAGAACTTTTCAATATGCTAAAGAGTGGTTTTAGTTGAATTATTTTCTATCTAAAGTTTTATATAGTTTTATGTTTTGTAAGTGATGCAAAAATTATTTCTTAGAATTGGTTGGATTATCAAAGTGGAAGTTTAGAAAAATATTAATTTTATTACATATTTCGAGGAGTATGAATATTATTTGTATTTCATTAATTTTTATTTAGTAATTTCCTATCTTATAATGTAGAAAATGAAGTGTTTATTAATGGTGTTGATTTAATTGAATTATTGTTTGGTTGTGATGAAGATCAAAATTATATCTTTTTCAGGAAGAGTATTAGGAAAACTCAGACTTCAGGAAGACAACCCTTGATATTATTTGTTTGAAAAAATGATTTAATCTTACATATGATTGTTCTTAATATCCTTTTTTTAATTTATCATTTTAATTGCTAACATTGCCAACCGATTTTGTGTTGGATTCCCAAACTAGCCCATTCTTACTTTAATGGATAAATTAGAAATAAGCATAAATGCCAGCTTTTGTGATATTGGAGAAGACAATGGGAATGTTATTTGGGAGATGCTTGGTACACTTTTGTGGATGGTATACATCTAATTAAAATCTGGAAATATTGTGGAATTCTATTTTTTCAATCATTACCCATAGGTTAGATAATTAGAATACCATGATGATTGGATGGAGATGAAATATTTGACAAACATTGACTAATTGTCTAATTTTTATTGGTAGGGTCTGTGTACAAGTTTTTATGATTTGGTTTCTTTATTTCATTACTCTTATTGCACACCATTAGTGTCTAAGGTTTGTTATGGTTTTCTTGAGATTTGGGGACAACAAATAGTTATGTTATTATTGTTTTATTGTGTTGTTGATATTAAACTCTTAAATATGTTGCATTAAAAGTGCTTGTAGGTTATTGAGTAATGATTGCTTTATTTTGATTAGTGATAGGGAAAGAATTAGTTATCAAGGCAATTATTAGTTGGTGGTAATGTTACTATTGTAGAAATTAGTTAAGAACTAATTCTGAACCTATTATGTATAACCATCACTTTTTATATTGTAACACACATTGTAATCATTCAATCATCAATAGGAACATTCATCTTCTCACAAAGTCTCTGAGAGTTGACCACACTCAGTTTTCTTTGTTCTACATTTTGTTCCTTCAAGATCTTGAGTTCTGAAACCTTTCATGGTATCAAAACTTCAATAATCCATGGAGGCTACCATAGGGGTTACACCATCATCTTTAGCTACAACAATGATATAGCTTCAAATTCTAGTTTTGTTCTTAAGACTTTCACAAGTCCTATGTCATTCAAACTAGGGGAGGACAATTTTCTCCCATGGCAACATTAAGCTTTTTTAGTTATCAAAGCACACAAGCTTCAAGTGCATCTCTACAAGGAGAAGGTGCCAGATTGGTTCAAAAAACTCAAGAAGATCAAGAAGCTCAAATTGAACTAGAGGAATTTTAGAATTAGGAACAACAAGACAATCACATAGTTATTTGGTTACTTGCATCAAGGAGTGCTCCCTTCAGCAATATAGTGGTTGGTTGCAAATTTCCTTACTAAGCGTAGGAAGAGCTTTTAAGTTCACTTTGTTTCTCAAATAAAAGCAAGGATCAAACAATTGAAAACTCAACTAAAGTCAATGAGGAAGAAGTGACCAATATCAAACTTCTCATCAAAGATCAAGAAAGTGGTGGATTCACTCTATGCATTTGGAGCTCTAATTAGTAACAAGGACCACATTGTGGTAATATTAGACAATTTGAATGAAGAGTATAGTGCTTTAATTACAGTCATAGTGTCAAGGTTTGAGCCATATTCAGTTGAAGAAATTGAAGCATAATTAGTAGCTCAAGAAGAAGGACTTGAGAGATTTAAGAAGATTGAGCATTATTCAGTTTAACCAATCCTAGGACACACCTTACTTCAAGAATCAAAGAATGCTAGAAAAGGAAATGGAGGAAGAAAAAATAGAAGCAAAAAAGGAGGAAGAGCATATTGGATCTGTAACATCCTCATATAACGTAATAGGAAAGGATGAAAATGTTTTTGGGCAAACATTTATTATTTACAACCTTGCCCTTGAGCTTTTTAAAAAATGACCTTTAGGTCCTTATATATTATTTACAGCCTTGCCCCTGAATATTTTAAAAATGACATTTAGATCCCTATATCAACAGGATTAGTAAAATAAGGTTTTAAACTGAGTAGAATCACGCAGCGAAAACGTAGAAACCTAAACATCGGCCGATTGAGCCACGGAGGTATCCATATGCGAAATGACATGGGATGCCCCTAGACTTACCCATAATTACGAAAATGCCATTAGCCCTAAAAAACAGAAAACAGAAGGCCCTAAAATTTGCGAAACGTTTAATGTACACTGTGAATCGATTTACTCGATTTTATGGAGTTTGTAGAGTTAATTAAAAAGTTAATTAGAGGTTAACTAGGAGTTGATTAGAATTTAAATTAGAGAAATTAGGGTTAAGATAGAAACTTATAAAAACCTCACAAAGTTCTTTAAAACCGTTTTACCAATTTAAAGGAAATCGATAAGATTTCGATGTTTTAAACTATCGAAACCGGATCAGTAGAAATTATGTCATGAGTGCCCTAGGATCAATGGCTAAGATTTAGCCAAATAACCCACCCAAGTGGCGCCTAAGGTAGCCCTTGATGGTGGAAGCCAAACCAAAATGGATAGCATGAAGAAATCCACCAATCACATGCATTTGGCTTCCAAATATCTCACCTTTTCTTCCTTCTTCTTGTGTAAATTTCGGCCTCCCCACTACCAGCCTCATTTCCCCACTCTTCTTCATCTTCTTCCACTTCCTCTCATCCCCAAGCTCAAGCCCTAACCATAAACTTCACTCCAAGATCAAGTTCCATCAAGATTTTACACCACCAAGGTAGGAATCTCAACTTTCTCCTTCTTTTCTCTGATTTGGGGCTACCTAGGGCTTCTCCTTCTCTCTTTATTTTGATGTTATGTTGGTTGGATATGATGAATTAAGGTTGGTTTAAGGTGCATATGTGAGTTTGAATTGAAGATTGGATGGATTGATTAGAGAAGAACATAAATCCAAGAAGAATTCAAGAAGCTGTTAGGGTTTTTCCCTCGGCAGTCTGTATAGCGGAGTGTACGGCTCTGCCTACCACCATTTAAATTTGATGAAACCATTTTTATATGAAACTAGACATCTAGAGCTTTCCATAAATATATCATATAAGGCTTTTGGATTAGTATTGAGAGAGTTATGAATTTTTGAATTTCAACCTAGGTTTTTGACTGTAATTCTGGGTAGACTGGGTTGTTTAGGGTGGAACTCACCCTATACTACTTGAAAATGAGTGAAACTAATTTTTTTAGAAAGCTTACACATAGGAGAATGTCTCATAAAAATTTCAGAATTAGATAAGGTCCTGTTTGTTCCCAGTGATCTCAAAAATTTTCCCTATGTCCAAACCAGGCCAGAATAAGGTAGCTCTGGAAGGTCAGATTTCAGGGCTTATAACCTGAGCCCTACTGAGTCAAATGGAATGGAACTTTTTGTAAATGAAATTTTGTCCTGTTAGCTTTAATATGATACCAACTCGTATTATTTGCTTTAGTTTTCGATTTTTAGTAGATTTTTACTTTTAAGAGTGTAATTTTGGCCAGCTACAGGGCAGGCCAGGATAAAACTAAATAACTTGAGCTATAACTATCAAAATGAGATGGGACCAAAGAGGTTAGAAAATAGACACATAATACTTCAACATATCCAAAATTCATATCCAAATGAGTTAAAATGAATTTAAGGCTTAATTTCTAAAAACGGGAAGAATTGAAGAATATGAACAGGATTTCCAAAAGTAAAGAATTGGGCATCTTAATGCATATGTGAGTTCACTTAAAGTCTAAGTCTTGCAATTCCATGTTGGTGCTTGAAAGATTGATGCATTACTTTTGATCTCTTATTGTGACTGATTGTCTGTTGAGACTGGCACTATTCGTGGGGAAATGGATCTGATTCGTTATGCTGCCGAATTTTCGGCAGAATTGTAAGAAGGTTATAAGCTATAAGCATTTGTATGTTATGAATGGAAATCATGTATGCAAGAATATGTGAAAATAAATGATGAACCCTATGTATGAATGCACCCAGTATGATTATGCATGATTATGTATGAGAATGAAAGCATATGAATATATTGAATGTGGATCCCTTCACCTGGAGGTAGTTGCACTTTGAATCCCTCCCCGTGAAGGCAGTTAAAAGATATAATGAAGGCCCCATATTCCTAAGGAACGTGACATGGTGATCACGCTCTGATGGGGTATGACATGGCGATCATACTCTGGAATGTGGCATGATGATCCCACACCCTAAGGAATGTGACATGGCGATCACATTCTGATGGAGTATGACATGGCGATCATACTCAGGGACGTGGCAGGATGAATATATTTCTAAGGAACGTGACATGGCAATCACGCTCTGATGGGGTATGACATGGCGATCATACTCTGGAATATATACTCCCCTCACCCACATGAGGCATGGCATGACCCAGCTAGTGTAAGCAGATGCAAGCACCCTAGGGACGGCGATACGTAATACCTAGGTTTGTCGAATGAAGAAAGTAAAGATAAATATTAAAAGAATTAAAGAAAGAAAAGAACCCAAATTAAGCTCCCCTCACCCACGACTTACATGAGGTATGGCATGACCCAGCTAATGTAAGTACCGAATAAAGGATATGATAAAGGTGTGTTTAGATTTTATGTTTTCAGTATATTGGTGTTGTTATAAGTTAACATGTTTCAGTTATTACTCATAGTATAATTCATGAATTGATTTTGTATTGGCTTGCCTAAATTACAAGTGTATGAATAAAATGAACTTTGCTTTGGACAATATGTTTTTGAACTGTAAAATTTAAACAGCTTGTATAATATGTTCACCTTTTTCATAATAAACCGAAGCAACTGGAGATGACAACGATGACATTATGTATGACAATGAATGAATCCTACTGAAAATGTATAATTCTCACTCCTATATTTATTTCCGTGTTATCTCCAGATAGTTTAGAAGTTTCGAAGAAAGCTCTTCAAGGCGAAGTTGACTAGTAAGATTGAAGGTGGCCGAATGTTGCTGCTAGACAAGGTCGAATTAAGTGACAGTAACAACTCCTAGAGGAGGTATTATGACTTAAGCATAGTACTGTACTTGGGAGGGTGTTACAGGATCAATAGCTCGAGACCTACTTGCCGATTATGTGGAAAGATTGGCCATATTGTGTGCTAATGTTTTCATCGTGTTGATCACAACTACTATATTGTAATAGGCCTATACAGAATCATCCACCTCCTTGATCTTGAGGTTTCCATAACCATCAAGCTTATCTAGCTATATCCCATATTGAGTGATGCCTCTTGATAATTTAGATGTAACACATCACCTGACCTATAACGGCAACAACCTCTTGACAAGATCAAAGTTTAATGGATCTAATCAAGTGATGATAGGAAATGGCCAAGGTATGCATATTGAGCATTTAGGGCATTCTATCTTGCATTCAAACACTTGAAATGCTTTTTTTCACCTTAAAAATCTTATGCATGTTCCTTGTGTGAATAAAATTCTAGGTAGTATCTCTAAATTTACAAAAGATAACCATGTCTATTTTGAATTTCACCTTGAAATTTGTCTTGTCAAATCCCATGTTACCAACAAGATTGTTCCCCAAGGAAGACTTAAAGATAGCTAACATGCATTTGATGATATTTTTTTTAGAAAACCATTTAATTCTATTTCAAATTCCTCTTATATTTGTAGTCTACAATGTAAATCAGTCTCTTTGAATAATATGTTTGAACTTTGGCATAATCAGCTTGGCCATCCAACTACCAAGATCGTTCACCATGTACCCTCATCTTGTAACATACTTCTATACAAATGAATAAAGAGTTGTTTTGTTTGTTTTGCCTACTGTATGGGAAAATCACACAAACTACTCCATTTTGCCTCATGGAATTGTACATGGCCTTTGAAACTAGTCTACTATGATATTTGGGGACCTACTCCATTAGCTTGTAGGTCTAGTAAGAGGTAATATATTTGTTTCATTGACGCTTTCTTTAGATTTACTTGCCTTTATCTATTAGAAACCAAAGCATAAGCACTTAAAGACTATTTAAAACCTTCATGGAATTACAAACTGGTTTCAAAATAAAAGCTCTACAGTCTGACAATGGCAATGATTACTTATCCAAAGCCTTTATTCAATTCCTACAAGAGCAAGAGGTTTCTTATAGATTATCTTGTCCCTACAGCTATAAATAAAATGGATGTACTAAAAGGAAGCATAGGCATATCACTGAGATAGGCCTTGCTTAGGCATATCACTAAGATAAGCCTTGCTTGACTTGTAGCCTCTTATTTTCCCTTATCTCATTGGGATGATGCTTTTACTTCAGTTGCCTTCCTTGTAAATAGGCTACTTACCAAACATGAACTACCTTTCACCTTATGAAATTCTCTTTTACTACAAACCTAACTACACCTTTTTCAGAGTTTTTGGGTGTGCATACTATACCCCTACATTAGAGCTGTCAATAGAAATAAACTTGAATTTAGATCCCAAAAATGTACCTTTAAGCAAGGTCTATATCTCTACGGATGTCATATTTGATGAACTTGATTTTTCTTATCAGCAAGTTTGCACAACCATCACATGCACACACACACTCTTCACAAAATAGTCAAAACACTTATCACTCATATAGTTCCCTCTATACCACTTATCCTACACTTAAGAATGCCTTTTCTACTCCTTGTGCAACTGAATTTATTATGCTTGATCCTTGTTCAGATCTCACAAAATTTTTGTCCAATGGTTTTGTTACAACTCATTTAGGTTCGACAAGTTCCACTGCTCAGAATGTCACTATCTCAACTCTTCTAGGTTCATGCATGGAAATTGTTTCACCTATTGTTCTCACATTGTCTCAAAATGTTCATCTAATGCAGACCTGATCCAAGTCTAGAATTTATAAACCACTTATGTTGCAATAGTTTTTGATGGTTCTGTTGATCTACTAAATCATGAACCTTTCTTAGTGTAGTAGGCTTTAAACTCTCCTCATTGGTGTAAAGCTATGCAACAAGAGTACTTAGCACTCATAAGGAATGGCACTTGATCTGTTGTGCCTCTTCCTGCTAATAGAAAAGAAACTGGCAAAAAATGAGTATTTAGGATCAAGAAAAATCCTAATGACATTATTAAAAAATATAAGACACATTTAATAGTAAAAGGATTTCATCAGAAATAGGGCTTGGATCTTGATGAGATCTTTAGCCTTGTGGTTAAACCAGCCATAGTTTGGTTATTTTTTACTCTAGCATTGGCCAGGGGTTGAAAAATATACAAATTTAATTTCAACAGGCCACTCCTAAATGGCGATCTAGCTAAGGAAATGTTTATGTCTCAACCTCAAGGTTTTCAGTCCACCACCTCTCGACACTTAGTGTATAGATTGCATAAAGACTTCTAGGGCTTGAAGCAAGTGCTCGAGCTTGGTTTTCCAAGCTCAGTGCAACCCTTAGTCATTTTGGTTTTGCAAACACTTGATGTGATTTGACAAAGCTACCCCTTTTTCAACCATTTATGCACTCATGTTGATGACATTTTGGTGACCAGCTCAAATCCTAGAAATCTCAACTCTCATCTCTAATGTGAACAAAGTGTTTGCTCTTAAGGACTTGGGAAAGATGAATTTCTTCTTGGAAAATGAGGCTCATTGTCTTAACTCAAGTTTAGTTCTCCTTACTCAGTCCAAGTACATTTGAGATCTTCTTAAGAAGACAGGAATGGATGCAGCCAAACCAATGCCAACTCTAATGATTAAAAACCTGAGACTTTTAGCATATTAGATGACTCCATTTGATGATCTTACTCTATATCAATTAGTAGTTGGGGGCTTACAATATGCCACAATTACTCAGCCAGATATTGCATTTGTGGTTAACAAGGTAAGCCAATACATGCACAATCCTATAGAAAGTCTTTAGAAGTGGTAAAAGGGGTATTACAAATATCTCGGTGGCATAATTCAGCATTATTTAACATTTTATAAGAGCATTGAGCTGAGATTATATGCCTTTTATGATTCTAACCAAGATCCGACATGGATGATAGAAAATCTACCATGGCTATTATGTCTACTTTGGTTCTAACCTCATTTCTTGGTATAGCGCAAGAAGTAATGTGTTGTTTCATGCTCTAGCGCTAAGGCTAAGTTTAGGAGCCTTGCAATATTGGCTGCTAAGCTCATTTGGCTCAAGTTTATCCTAGCTAAATTGCACAATCAAAGTATTGTGCTTCTTGCTGCCAATCTAATACTCCATAGTCGCTTTAAACACTTTGAACTCAATCTCTTCTATATTTGTGATTAGCTAACTCATTGACAAATTCACATCAACCACATATTGCTATAGAATTTATTAATAGCATTCAAAATTAAATATGACTCCTAGAGAATTACAAATTACAAAGTTCTCTTTTCCGCTTTCGTTGTCTCTTTCTCCCACTCTCTCTTTGACTTGGCTGGTAGGTTTAGGGCCTTTCTCACTAGACGATCACATATGATTGATTCTAAAGCCCTTTCCTAAACCACTTCCAGTTCAGTTGCTCAATGATAGAGAGAACATTTCTAGATAGGATTTGCCACATCTATGTATCACATCACGTGGAGCCATTAGCTATCCAAATGCAATGGTTAGGAGACAAATTGGATCAAAGCAATTCATTACTTCTAGTGGATGCCTGTGATTCGAACTCACTACCTTTACTTAAGTTACTTAACACTTCACCACCAATCCACCACTCTTTCTTGTTAGACATATTCATAATTTTTATCTTTAACATTTTATGTTACTATTTAGAATTCAACCTTTGAAATGCTAACTCCCCTTTTCTTCTCATCTGTTGTTCTCTCTATTATCTCTTATCCTATAACTCTTACTCTCCTCATCAGCCATCTTTCTTTCACAACCCATTCCATCACCCTCATTTTCTCTTCCTCGTTGCCCACATTGCCTTCATTGCACCACCACCTTATTTATCACGCCACACCACGGCCTTCCACATCATTTCATAGAGATAGTTGGCCAAACTTCTCTATCCAAATTGCAGCTTGCTGCCTTCTCCCTTTCTTTTTGTTCATCGCACATCTGGTAATGCATTGCCACAGCTGGTTGCCTGATTCCTATCCTTAACTAGGTGAGTTGATTCACTCCCTTAAATTTATTTCTTGAATTTTAATTTTTATTTTGGGTTTAGTTTTTTGTTCTACTAGTTTAAGTGCTTATCAATTATCTTTTTTGCTATGATAGTGTCATCTTTTTATTTTTAATTTTTGAAGTTTTGGTAATGGTTATCCACTATTGACAGATTTGCAAACTACATCCATATCCGAAAATGTTGATTCTGAGGTGATTTTGATGAGCAGCTTAGTTGATACTCATTTGAAGCAGCTTGAGGGAAAAGCTTGTGGATTACTCATCAAATGTTTGATTTCTGAACTAGGACTAATTTTGAGTGGCTTAATTCAGAGCCTTGCTATATTGTTGTTAGTAGAATGGGTGGTCTTATTGATACTGCTGATAAAATTACATAAAGTTGTTAATTTTTAATTCTCTAATTAGAGTCAGAGTTCGACTATTTTATCATTGTATTTGATTGTTGTGGGTATTGAAACTTGATTTTTGATTCTTTGTAGCAGTATGTTATGTTGTTGCAAGAATATAGCTTTTTTCTTTCCTTTTCTTTTCCACTCAGCATGGCTTGAGCATAGTAGTTTTAGTAATTTAGCTTTATTGTAGGCTTCCTAAATAGGCTTTAGGTCTAGCTAGGCTTTTAAATGACTAAGCTTAAGCTTAAATAATTAATAGCCTATAATAGGCCATAGACCAGACTCAAGCTAAAAAATTACAAGCCTAACTTATTAAGAGCAAAGCCTGGCTTGACTTGGCCGATTAAGGGCAAAACCTGGTTTGGTCTATTTCCACTCCTTTAAATTGCAGACATCTGAACTAAATCCATCGCTCCTCCCTTGTTTCATAAGTTTTGGGACAAACATAGAGTATCCTCTCTGGGACCTTAGAGTTTGAGTAGGGATGATAGGGAAAGGATTAGTTAGAATTAGTTACCGCGATAGCTATTAGTTAGTGCTTATGTGTACTATTGTAGAAGATAGTTAAGAACTAATTCAAAAGCTGCTATGTATAGTTATCACTATATATTACAACACACATTGTAATCATTCAATCATCAATCAGAAAATTTATCTTCTCCCAAACTCTAAGAGTTCACCACTTTTTCTTCTCTTCGTTGTACATTTTCTTCCTTCAATATATTAAGTTCTAGTACCTTTCAATTAGGAATTAGTGCCCCGTGATAAGGGTTTGTTGAGCATTTACGGCCTTCTATAACCTTAAAGTAGGACAAGCTTTTCTCTTAATTTAAATTTAATGTCTACCAAAAAAATATTAGTGGTCATAAAATATTTAGAATTTATAGATGAGCTCTAATGTCAGTAACATAAGTGGCTTAAAAATTTTAAGACTTGAGAATAGAATATGGCTAAATTAGATAGAATTCTCCTTTGCGAATAATATTGGGAAAACGCCATGTTTTGTTAAGGGTGTTTAATTGCCTTTAAATTTTCCATTATGGCTACGGTTGGTATCGCCTTGCAAAGTCGAAAGGAAGACATTTTTCTTTATTTTCATGGTTTCCATATTAATCTATCCCTCACTTTTTGGAGGGATTAGAAGGAAAATATATATATTTTTTCTTTTACGTACTTTACTTATTACTCTACTCTTTTTTATTATTTTATTAAATAAAGGATAATAAAATAATTTAATATGTATTTTCTATATAGCCTTTTTTTATTAAATGATAATATTTAATCATATAAATAATAACATTTATTTCTTCTATTTATTGTATTATTTTCTCTCTAACTTTAAAGAGTTAATTAATATATATATATATATATATATATATATTTTAATCCTTAAAAGAATCAAAATTTAACATGTTAGTCCCTCAAAAAAATAATTTGTTAGCACTTTCATCCCTAGAGTTAAACATGTTATAATAAGTTAGTCATTTTGTTAGCTCTTATTCATTAATTTTTAACAGAGATGATGGCGCAGCCATTAAGTGTTATGTTGTAGCCGACCTAAAACTAATTAAAATACTGTGTTTCAATATTATATATAAGAACTCATTGGTTATCCCTTTCTTGTACAAATTGTCAGGGAAAATGTTAAAGAAATAGATGAAGAAAGTGATAATCAATGTGTTCTTGTCCATATTATTGAAACGCAATGTTTCAATTAGTTCTTGATCAGTTACAATATGGCACCTAATAGCTACATCGTCATTTTTATTAAGAATTAACAAACATAATTAACCAAAGGATTAACTTATTACAAATTTAATTTTAGAGATAAAAATATTACTAATTTTTTTTAGGGACTAAGATATTAAATACCAATTTTTTCAAGACCCAAAATATATATTAACTCAATTTTAAACAATCCCATGTTTCTCTACTAGTGAAACGTTTCTTTTATAAAACAGTGAGTGAAGGACATCAATTACAAATTCATATCACTCGGCTCCAGAAAGCGATTACAGTCACAGTCACAGCGCGATTTAAGAATTTTTTTTATGATTTTTCCACACCCTCTCTCTTCTTTTCACCTTTAGAAAGGATTAATATGTTCCCCAAAGGAGGAATTTTATTCCTCCTCAAATACATGAGAAAAACTCGATCATCACGTAGATGGAGCCAGACAAAAAGTGTTTCTCCCCAGAAACAAAATAAAAAAGACAAAGGGGCGCAGACCATGACCATGGTGGGTAGCTGTTCTGCATATGGTCCACCCCCACTATGCAGTGCTTAGTGCACTTGAATTTGTTTTCTCTCTTTTTGAAAAGTCAAAAAAGACAAAAGAAATTAAAAATATAATAATGCACAAATCTTATTCTTGCAAATTTTATTACTATATAAGTTATTGAGTAACATTTGGATTTAATTTTACTGTATTCAGAATTTATGAGGGATTTAAGAGAATCATTTATCAAACACTAAACCTTTATTGTTCGATTATGGATTCTTTTATGTAAAAAATTTATATAATCTTATCATGTATTATTTTTTATTATTGATTAAATTTATGTATATTTTTTATATGAGAGGATCTATTTTCCTTATTATTATATTATTCAAGAATTAATTAGGATAATTCATAATTAAAATTAATCATGAACCTTTATTAGGCATGAAGTATATATTAGTTTAATGGTTAAAGTGAATGGCTATCGTCTACATATTTATTTTTAAAATACTTATGTGTATCTTATGTGAATTTTTGGCGGATAAATGCTCTTAATAAGACTTTTACATGCAATCTTAATAAGACAAGGGGGGAGAGTTAAGAAATAAAAGGAAAAAAAATTGAGATGAAAATTATTTGAGGAAATTGAACTTAATTTGTAACTCTGTTTATATAATTTCAACTCTTACTAACCGAGTTATTTATAGGAAATTTTAATTTTTATCTGTAAAAATCATAAATTAATTATTGAATATAAATGTCCAATTAAGTGTTGCTAGAAGCCAGGCCTGTGGCGGCGTCAATTCTAGTTTGGCCTGGGCTGGCGTTGAAGCCATCGCACCATGCGCACCAACAATGTATACGTGTCCTCCTTTGTGTCATGGTAGACTGTGACTCTAACTTTGACTGTTTTCGTTTTGTCCTTCTTCCTATTTAGGGCAGCGTAACTGTCACAACTAGCCCTTTTGTCACTTTTGTTTCCCCACGTTTTTATACTCCATAATCCAGTAAAGCTAGTTACGCAAGGTTGCTCTCATATCTTTCCACGTCCTGCATATGTGGGGCAGTATCAAATTATTGCAAGCATAGTTGTCATTAATGGTAAAAGTATTTTTAATAAACAAATTTTCCTAAAATTTTCCATTAAGTTAAAAACTTATTATGCATATTTTTTATTCATATTAAAAAGATTATATTATATCTATTAAAAAGTGTGAATTGAAAAATTAATATAATAATTAATTGTAATTCACTAATTTGATTAATAAACATTCGTAATTATTGGATAGTGACATGATCAAAATTGTAGAGTTCTAGAACCACCATAATGCCAGTTTAACATTTGTTAGAGAAGGGGAAAAAAAAAAAAAAGACACCTTGATCCGCACTGTATATTCGTGAGGCACATTGTAACAAGGGCAATTCTATAGTACACCAGATAAACTCTAGTGTGTGGTGCACCATTTGACTTGTGTATGGTTTACCCTGCACCATAGAACTCATCCAAATCGTCTTTTGAGTAGCTAAAGATTGGATGGTGGGATTTTGTTAGAATATCCAATTTTTGGATGGAACACTACACCTTATGATCACTGCCCATCTATTATTTTACTTAGATAATATGATAATTTCTCATATGGTGATATGCAATGACAATCTTCATACTGAAAATTATAAGGCAGTATAATATTGCCATTGAAAATATAGCACTGCCGTATACTAAAAATTAGGAAAAGATAAAAATGTTCCTATAGTACGAACTTTGGTTATTTATATAATTGCCCCAATATTTTTAGTAACCACACTCAAACCCTAGGAATTGTTTACTCTTAGGCCCCCAAACTTTTAAAAAATTATATTTAGATCCACACTCTATTAGAATTAGCGAAAAAAGGTGTTTAAGCGGAACCAAATGACGTAGCAGAATCAAAGAAATTCAAATCTTTGCCGATTGGTCTATAGAGGTATCCAAGTATGAAATGACATGAGACGCTCTTAGACTTGCCAATAATTATGGAAGCACCATTTGTTACAGAAAATATAAAATACAGCAAAAATTTTGATAAAATATAAACAAAAAACACTCCTATTTAGCACATTTGATAGGACAAGGCTTGATAATATAAAGTCTAATTATATATGGCTTTATAAAATTTAATACTAAGCAATATAAAATTTTAATTCTAAGTAGTGTTTGAAATATTACTATATAAGATGTTATACTATATAAAATATAACCAGAAAAAAGAGATTATAATAAATACAAAATTTTTAAATATTAAATTAAAAATTTAAAAATTAATATAATTGTTTAAATATTTATATTTTAATTATTTTTGTATTATATATAAATATAATTTTATATTAAAAATTATTTATTTATTAATTCATATATTTTCCATAAATAGTTTTTATGTTTTCAAAAATATAAAAAATGAGAGCGAGAGAGAGAGAGAGTAGAGAGTAGAGTTTTATATATTGAAACCAATCTGGCCTAATATGACATACTTATATTGTATTATACATTATATATAATTATTTTTACTATATAAAATTAAATTCATATTAAAAATTATTTAATAACAATAATAAATTGTTTATATATTTTAATAATAAATTATTATCTCTATATTCTTATATTAGTTTGAACAGTTACTTTATAACAAATTTTATTATTTATTTATTTATTATTTTTTTATTTTAGTAAAACATAAAAAAATAAAGCATGAAAGTGTCCTTATACATCAAAAGTTAACTAGGCATAATATGACCCTCCTAGACTTGATTAAATTATCCATCATTTTTATGTATAAAGGGGTTATTATGGACAAACTTATACAATAAGTTGACTATACTAAATAATGGATAAAGTAATAATATATAGCGTTAGCTTATCCTATTATGTTTAATACGGTATGCCAAACGCATTCTAAAAGGCTTACAGAAGGCCAAAAACTATCCAAAAAAATCTTCAAAAATTTTAGAAAAATTATAAATATATTTTTAATATAATTTTGAAGATAAATATCAATTTTTATTACATTCAAATAATATCTGTATAATTACACAAAAATAATATTATCGGGGTGTAAAATGAGCCCTAAAAACCTTACAAGACAACTTTAACTTGCAGTACCACAATGAATTAGTAGAGTTTTGGGTTTGGGCTTGTTGAGCCATGAAATTGGGTCTCCATAGCTACTGGAATTAGTTTGGGCTTTTTATAAATAATTTTGAACCTAAACTACAAAAAAAGGCTAAGAATGCATCATAAACCTAAATAAATCAAATAAAAATCACACTTTAAGCCCAAGAACTCCCCATGACCGAATTTAACTAGCAAATGCAACCCCTAATTTAGTACTAACTAAATGGGACAAAGAAGACTCAAGAAGTAACAACAATAATATCAAGTTACTTTACATTAATTAACTTTTACTAATTCGAAGTTATCTTTGAATAAAATCTTTTACAAAGCCCCCATGTCCCCTTGACCTCCAAAAAGGCATGGAGATCATCATGGGGCTAATGAAGAACTTTTATGTTTTAATTTTTAACCATAGATAATTAATTATACTAATTAACCCAAAAATAAACTTAATTAGGGTAAAAATAATCTAAAAATCCTATAAATTGTAAAATAAATTCTGAAAGTTAAATGAAAAGATATTTCACATATGTAAACATGGTATTGATGATAGATTAGATAAATTTAATTATTTGATGAATAATTTGTTGATTAAAGGTTAAATTACATAAGCTAGACAAGGCTAAATTGTCATATTTGCACTAATTAATGACTAATTCATGTAATATTCCTCTAATTCATTTTCAATCATGTGATTATCATCTTAATATGAATCTAAATCAATTTTTATTAAGTGTCTAGGATAATTACATAGAATCCCAACTATTAACTAATTTAACTACCTAATTAAGACAAACTAACTATCAAATTAACCTGCCACTAATCCTAGCCCTTTTTCTATAAACAAAACACCCTCCACCCTCTTGAGGCACTTTGCTTCAACTTCTAAACACCCAGCTTGGCTGAGACTTACACCACCACCATCCTTCACCATTTTCATCCAAAATCTTCAAGAAAACTCTATTAAAACACCTTCAAAGTTTCACCTTTCTCTGTCACCCTCAAACAACATCACTCCCCACCTATTTAGCTTGAGTTTCAGCCCTTAGAAAAGAGTTAAAAAGGCTGAGAAGCTACTGGTCAAGCCCTTGCACAAGTCGAGTTTCCAGCTTATAAACCAAGTAGGGTTTTCTTTTTCACTCTTTAGGCTTCATACATGTAGTTTGTGTGATTTTGTGTTGTTTGGAGCTTTAAACCTCTTTTAGAACATGTGTTCATCTTTCAAGCCTCTAAAAGTTTATGAAAGGATTGAGTTTTAACGATTTTTCTTAAGGATTTGAAGTTCTAATCTTATGTTCATTTGTTTAAATGCCTATATACATGTTTTTCTTGAGTATTTGTGACATTAATCCTTATGTTCGTGTATATATGTGCCACAGTTATGATAAGGGTTCCTGAGAATCCTTGTGACTTTTGTAAACTTGATGAAATTCTCAAAGCTCTAACTATGTACTTTGTGGTTATAAACTTATATGCATGTTACTTTGTGTTTTAAGAAATGAAACTTTGGCTCTTCGCATATGGGCTTCTCTTTGTGTCCACTACATGAAAGATTATGGTTTAAGTATATTTGATCTAAAAAGCTTGAAATATCTTTACTTGAGCTCTATGAAGGCCAGCCACGGTTCTTATATGGGGTTAAGGGTGATTAGCTTGTTTTATGAACTTTTGATGTTGTACCTATGCGAATTTGAGAGTTTATTGAGTATATGTTCGAGTTTTGTTAATTATAACTTGAAATGCTTGCAAAACTTTCAAATACAGCCTTATGCAAGCCACAACCATGCATAGGCTGGTGTCTCATGAATTTTATGTGTGTTTGAAAGCTTGAAGATAGTAGAATATGACTCTAATATATTGGTCTTGTCTTATAGAAGTATGATTCTTAAGTAGTTTCAATATATGCCACCAAACTTGTGAATTTTATTTAATTATCATGTGTTGCCCTGTTTTTGGTACTAAATTCCAGCATGCTATTTATATGTTTCAAGTGTGCAAAAATGTTATTTTGAAGCCATAGAACCTATATTTTGATGCTATAAGCTTGTATGCGAATTTTACTTGTGTTTGATGCATTAACTAAGTGTTTGAAAGGAAACTTAAGGGCTGCCGTATTTTGGACGCACCTAAAATGATTTTGTTTCACTTATTTTCAATGTTTAAAATGTTGGTTTAGTGTCTTAAATGATGAACTTTCACTTGAGGAAGCTTTAAGGCATGAAACTTGAAAATACATGTTTGTTTCTTTGATTTGAGCACTTAAGTTATGTGATTAAGTTTACTTTCAAATGTGCTCTGTTTTGGGCAGTGGGTTAATCTTCATGTTTCAGCTATTTAAATGTTTTATACACTTGGTTTGATGCCTCAAATAATGTATTTTTACTTGATGAACCTTTGTGCACAAGTTTGAGAAGTTTTGAAATAATATGGCTTAGTTTTAGCCTTAATCATGCATTCAGCCATGAGCTCCTTTGATGTTGAAAATTATTTTATTTAGTTTATTATGATGAAATGTTTTCAAACCTTTGATCATGTTTGAATTAGCATGGTTTATATGATAGTTTCTTTGGGGACCATTAAGATTTAATATGCTTCTAAAAGAAACTTAAAACTTGATAAATTGAATCACGACCTTCTGTGTGGAGTTTATGACCTTTTGGAAATGAACATATACTTATGGACCTTGTATGGACTATATTCAGACTAATATGAGTCTTTGAGACTTACTTGGACTTAGTTGAGACCATTTTTGACCATATCTTTGCTATGGAGTATCTATGTTTTGGACATGGACCATGGATCTTATACTATGAACATTTGGACTTATTACACTTCTAATCACAATAATGAACTTTAATCATAAAGATTTAAGTTAAGGTCCCATTAGAAATTTCATATAAACTAAGTAGTTCCTTGTTTGAAGTGATTTTCTAAAGTTCAAGTGTTTTTCAATGGGTTTTTACTTAAATTATGACCTTTACTTATTTAGATCTTATGTTTGATCCATGTTAGCATTCCAATCTAGGGCAAGTGCATTTTCATGTTGTGGTTGTATATATATTTTGGGTTGGCAAAAGATTTGATTACTTGACTTATTTATGCTTTGTGAGCAAGACAGTTTTAAGTTAAATGTGGTTGCCATAATGTGTGTGTGTGTGTGTGTGTATCCATGCTTTGTGAACTCATGAGATTGTGAATATGTAAATAATACACCCATCTTGTGTAATTTGTGTGAACTCACCATAAATGCTTTAAGTAAAACATGATATGAAGAATATGGGTAATGTATGTCTTTCTGCATGGATATGAGAATCCTTGGCATACTAAATGCATGATTGTGTACTATATGATTTTGAATGACAATGAATTGCTTAATTGTGCACTACATGAAAAGCATATGGCTGCTATAAGTGATAAATAAATAAGTGAGTGTGTAGGCCCTACTGCATAGTGGACAAGCCATGCATTTCACTAAGCAACACCTTGGGCCCCACCATCCTAACGGATCAGGACTTGATGATCATTAAGTCTTGCAGTTGATTAAATGACACCTTGGACCCTGCATAGTAGCGGATAAGGACTTGGTGATTGTTATGTGATGCCTTGGGCCCTGTCATGCTAGCGGATAAAGACTTAGTAATTACTGATCTGACTAGGGGATGTCCTAGCATTGAGAGCTCTCGTAGATCCAGATATATGTTGCAGACCTTATAGACTTTAGCCGTTAGAAAGGAACCAGGAAGTAGTAAAAGAGGAATTGACAATATACTTGCTCTTTTTCATGTTATTTACTATGATTATATTACTACTTTACCGCTTACATTTATTATCATGCACTTTCATCTTGCTTAACAATAATAAATGGTTGGGAATGATAATTTATCTTATCTATTGTTTGTAACTTATTTATGTGTCATTTTGCTGCTAAATGCTCTAATAATTTTATGTTGATTTGATCTATTATTTGATATGCATATTGCTACACTCTAGCCTTATTCTTAGCAATTTTTGGGATAAAGCAGGACTCCTTTGGGAACATCACCCTACTGAGATATTTCTCCCACCATTTTTCCTTGATGTTTCTAGATGGTGCGGATCATACTAAACATTGAGATGGATGTGGCCCTCAAGTCATATATGCTTAATAATAGAATTTTATTACATGTTGTGGACCAAGTTCTTACTATTTCTATTATTAGTAGCAAACTTTAGTATGTCGTGATGCAATTATAGCACGCCCCATTTTACTTCCTTTTTTGCATCTATATTAGACATATTGTGTAATTTTGTGGGCTATATTTGGGTTAGGTAAGGATGTGTTATATATTAGGGTGTCCCTTTTTCATTTTTTGGTTATGTATTATGTATTGTTACTTTTGTACGCTATGACTCTGAGATAGTAGTAATGCATATTTTCTATAGATGATAGTTGCCTTAATTATGGAAATTATTGACTAGTATATAGTAGTATTATTTATGCAACGTGGAACTAATAACTAAAGAATGAAATTAGTAATAATAATCGGTAAAAAAATTTACCTGTGTAAAATTAAGGTAATAAGTTAGTAATATTTTGCTAGCTAGTTATTATCAGCGTAAAATAAGGCAAAATAAATGATATGATAATAGTTAGTTAGTAGGGTGTTACACCACCCAAGCACCCACTCATAGCTAGACCGTTCATAAGCTACAAAACTAATGGAGAAGCCAATTGGCTGAAAATTAAGGGACACCAGACATGTAATTGAAGATTGTTGATTATAGCTTCAGTCAGTGGTCCTGCTACACCAATCTGGGGTATCTCATGGGATGGATACCTCGTCGGAGGATGGCACTTTCAAGGATAATCTTGAGGATGAAGTCAGTAGTGGAGAAAGCACTGGCTTTGCGGCCTTGTCGACGCTTGTTTTGATGATTGATATTCAAATGACTTTTACATATTAGCAGGTTTTTAAATACTTGTTTTTGCATTAGTCAGTGTCAGATGTAATAGAAAAGTCAGTGTATACAAGGTCATGTTATGAATTTTTATATAAACTAGAAGGAAGTAAGGGTCTTTGTTTCTTCCTTAACCCATATTCTTTGTAAATGTTGATTTGGATCTTGGATTCATGTAGATTTTTCAATTGTGTTTTAGTAAGTTGAGTTTAGATACTATTCTTGGCTAGCTAGCACATTCTATTCAAGAAAGGTGCTTGGGAATCAAAGTTCCAAATTTGAATGCATGGCACTTCATGCAAAAAAAAAAAAAAATGGCATCATTTTAACTTGATTGTCTACAAAGTGCTATACTTTTGTAAAGCCAAAGGGAAGCATGGGTTACATTACATTCCATTACGGCTCTTATCTTTATGTCTTTTATAAGATAAAGAAATTTTAACTTGTAAGGTAACAAATAAAAAGGAAAAGAAGTAAAAATTTTCTCTCAGACTTATTTATAAAATTGCAAGAATAAGGTAAGAAAATGAGACAGGGAAAATAATTGCATTTCCTCAGCTAGTTATCTTTAGCTAGTTTAGTCTGAATTTGAGGAGTTCACTATAGATGCAAAGTCATTGGTGATTGGAGAAAGAGAAGGAAAACATTGGAATTTGGAATAAAAAAATGTAATAGTGCAAAAGCAACCTATGGACGGCTTAGGAATGGGGGCTCAATAGCTGGTAGCAATTTTCTGTTTAAATAGCAATGGCCTTTGCCATTGGAGCGGCGTATCTTATTGATTAATCCAAGTGGTGGTTCGTGAAGCTCTTTAGTCTTAGGTTTTGTTGTCCTTTGATGATTGTCATGACCCAAACCCGGGCCATGATTGGTGCATAGGGACTTGCCTTCCACCATAGAATTTTATAAAAATTTCGACAAAGTCCCCTTTGTAATTAGGATATTTCCCAATTACAAAAGATTGCCCTACAAGACAAAACAACATAATCTTCCATCGAGGATCCAGGTATTCTCAGAATACACCCCTCAACACACAATATAATAATAAAATATATAAATAAAATTGTATGTCCAAAATATAGATCTTAAGTTCTTCAAAAAACAAATCCTTTACACAACTTTAATTCCAACAAGTTGAAATATATATATGTATATATGAATACATAACAACAACAAAAATAGAACAAGGCCGGACCCTACCTGTAGTACTATGCAGCTACATACTAAGATTACAATTGAAATAGAATTACAAATCAGGGCTCTTACTATTGAGGGCTCACCAAAATAAGGATCTCATGATACTGAGCAGAAGAATCGGCTCCCAAGTCTGAACGTGTATCTGAAAAGGATGTAATAACTACGGGGTGAGTTTTGAGAAACTCAGTAAGAGATAGAATGTCCCTAACCCACATGAGACAATGTACAAACTTATAGATATTAAGGCGATACAATAATATGTATAACAAAACTAAAATAGAAATCTTAATCAAATATTATCCAAATTTTCTTTTCCAAAAATAGAGTCCATCTATTCCAGGATAATCCGTTAGGAATCACACTTAGGTGGCCTTTCCTTCATGTGAAACTCGTAATCAGGCACGCACCACTCTTTCCATGGCCGTGAATATCAGGCACGCACCACACTATATGTATGGCCGTGAATAATAGGCATGCACCACTCCTTTGAGTGGCCATGAAATATAACATCCTAGGTGCACCCAGGGCTAATGCCTACTGCCATTAGCCTATAAATCTTGGCCTAGACTTCCTTAAGTCTTTCTTTTCCATTATACAAATCATTTAATAAAGATTCTTATAAAACATACCAATATACCTTATATAAAACAATAAAATTATAACTTCAAAGAAAAATAAAGCTTTGACACTTTAATAAATAAAAAATGAACAAAAGTCCAAAGCTTTTATTCAAAAACCCTTCAAAACAAAGAAATTTTCCAAAGTTTAATAGGAAACCAAGGTAATAAACATTTGCCACATTTTTCCTTTTGAAAATCAAGTCATTGTCTCATGTGAACTAGTAGAAATAGATAAGCTACCAAAATTTAAATTATATTGCTAAGACATACCAAATCATTTGTATATGTATATATATATAGACAAAATACATTAAAACTAAGATAGGGATAAACCACCTACTCACAGACTTAACGCCAATAGTAGAATCCTGATCCCATGAACTCTGAGAGCCAAAGCCAGTCCTCCAGTGGTATATACTATCAATAATATGGCAGTTTAATTCAGTCAATCAGTTAGACTAAGGATCAATCTAACTTTATGCTTAGATAAGAAAATCCCCCAATTTTTCTAACCTATGGCCCTCTAAGAACTCACTATAGAGTACATAATCTATAATTCATAGGAAGGGAAAGGAAAGGAGTTTGGGGATTACCTTTGAAGATAGAAAAAGGAAGAGAAGAGATTTAGGGGTCTTGATACTCCTACTTTAAGCTCCAAGACTCACCAAGGGTATGGTTGAGGATTGGAAGAAGGATGAAGATTAAAGGTGAAATTGTTGTTATAAGAGTGAAAGGAATGTAATTTGATGAAGTTTGGAAGGAAGAGTTGAAGGATTTAAGTGGGGATTGAAGAGGAATGGATTTTAGAGAGAAGCGAGAGAGTTTTGAGGGAAGAAAGAGAAAGGAAATTCGAAAATGAGGGCGTGGGATGCGTCTGGGCCTATATATTGGCCTGTGGTAATCGATTACTAATTATGGTAATCAATTACCACAGCCAAAGAGCTGGTAATCGATTACCATACAGAAAATTTTAACTCGTGGCGGACAGAGAGAATTGTAATCGATTACAGGTCCTCTGTAATCGATTACCAACTCCAAAAACTTGGTTCCCTCCTTCTGCAATCCTTTCCCAGGTTCAAGATATTGCACAGACTTATTTACAACTTTAACTTTACTCTTCATTAACTTTAAAACATAAATGTAAATAAGGGAATATCCCCTATTTGGATTCAATAAAAATATCTAAAAATTCAAAATCCTTAGGAATCAAAATCCAACTTTTTGGTTTTAGTGCAATTCTCCGAAAACTTGCATTTTTATGAACTTGAGGGTCGAAAACGAAGGGGTTGTCCATTCCCTAAAATTCTTTAAAAATCCCTCTTCAACTCATTGGTGCCTAGGGAACCATTACCAGGACTTTTGATCTTAAGAAAATGCCTCAAACCTATAGCCCTCCAAGGAGGTATAGGGTTCAAACTCAGGTTCCAATTTCGACAGGTAACTGCAACTTAGGCTGGGTTGTTACATTCTTCCCTCTCAAAAGAATTCATCTGCGAATTCTTAAACAACTCGAAATTATTCCAATCTCCATTACCTTCCTTTATATCATAAAGCTCATTACTTACAGCACCTGTACCATTTTCTATATGCTTCAGCTTCTTTGCTAAACCCTTCCTTAAGCTCACTTTAGGAGATGAGATAGGGCATAGGCCTTATACCTGATACCTGATACCAGAATATAAGCAATTAAGATATTGATCTTCATGCAAACCTCTATTCAATGCTGCTCATTGACCTTAGTCGGAGCTATGTATCAAATGATGATTCCAATAGCCGCCACTACTAAATGTCAGAGTTCTTTTACCTCGAACGATTACAAAGAAGGATCTGAAGAGCATTATGGAGTTTTGATTGAAGGTCCTCAAGCACCTTCTCCACCTTAACTAGCGGTGAGGCATAACTAACTAACCACTTGCATTAAACATTACACGAGCATCAACCACCCATTAATACCGATTACTACCTCTTCCTATAAACTTCTAGCCTTCGGATCATTACTCAGGTTTTAATCATATTCCTCATTGTCTTGTACATGTCAGAACATCTAAGTTCTCTAATTCCTCATCATAGCCCATCGGTGCATCAATTCTGATCAAAAGAACCATGCCATTGTGCCTCATTCCTTGCTAAAAGGCGTTACAAATTTCAATTCTACGGTCAAATTCCAACAATTACCTATTAGAGTTAGTCGTTTCCTTTCTTTTCTTCCCTGCGCCACTAACCAATGGGGAAGTCATCATTTAATCCCCCAGAACATTCCTATCCTGCTACCAATCTATTATATCTCCTCCATCTAAAGTATCTCTCAAAACTATTAAGAGATTTCAAACCTTTGGTATACCATCAAGGATTGAGCTTCAACTTCCATCTTATCTTCTCATCATGCCCTTGGGAACTCCCTAGTGTCCATGACCTCTTTGATTCAAGACTGGATAATCTTTCCTAACCCCATTGCCGTCAAAACAAGCCAATTCCCTATCTCTTATTTCCTATGAAGCCCAAGTGGGCCCGATATTCTTCTTGGGGGAAGCAAGAATTCCTTATTCAAACTTCAAACATTTGGCTCTTATCGATGTTGCTCACTTGCTTCTTTATCCTTGTGTGGTCTATGCCATCTTGAGTTTGACAACCCCACACTGAAACCCATTACTACTAGCAGTTTCCAAGGTCAGAATACAAGAATTGCTTTTCTTATTTGATATGGTTCTCTTTTCTCCTTACAAATCCTTACAGTTGTAAATTGGTCTTCTTAGGATTCTTCCCTCCCATTGCATTACTAATCCATCTATTCTAAAAGGAACCATAATCAGGTCCCTAGAAACATTCTAACTCAGCTACCAATCGTAATACTACTCGTAATCTGATGCAATGTAGAAGACTCAACTTTGCAACCATCAGATCTTGGATTAATTCATAATCCTACGCCTTAATATCTCCTTAACTCGTGCTTTGCCTTAACTGTACATCCTAGCTGCTACCTTCGGCCTATTAAACTTCTCTATCTAAACAATATACCCATTTGAGAAACCTCATCATGAGTATAGTTGGTACCATTCAAAACTCTCCAATGCACTTCCCAAGTGTAACTTACACTGTGTAATGCTCTACCAAATGCTTTTGGATATACCTTGAGCTGCCACTGAAAACTGGATAGCCTTCCTTTCTAGCTTCATGTGGTGTGGAAACAATACCCATGGTGCTAACATGATTTGCTTGAGAATATTTAACATAATTTACCATTGGCCATAGTTAGAAGGAAATCCCTTGACTCCATTGGTTGCAACGGCTACAACAATCCCTGAGAGCCTGGAATCATACCAGAATCAAAATAACCAATACAAGAAGTAGCTCTTGGGTAGGTCACATTGTTCATGTAGCCCCAAATGATTAAAGTGTATCCAATTGACAAGTCAAATAATGACTTCAAACTTTATTCAATATATTACTCAATTGAGGTAATGATCAAGACCAACTGAGGTAATTGGTAATCACTCCCCAGCATCTTACATCCTTCGAAATGAGAGAATTACGTATTGGCCTGAGCCCGTCAATTGTTTGTTATCGTAACCGGGGTGATCTTCTTTCTTGAAGTCAGCACGTTCAATCAATACTTGAAAGCTTTGCATAGCAAGCTCCTTTATGCCCTTTTTGCAACACAGACAGGATGAACTTCACCGTATGTTCTAAACATGTGACTTGCATTCTTGAAGAAACCAAGCACAAGGTCTTTACGCGTCCTGATCATTGTTAAGTTGTCCTCTCTTTAAGATTTCTAGCATTCTTTTCACTAGTCATGGAAACAACCTTTGAGACGGGGGTCTTCCTTGACCTCATATTTTATCTAATCCCACTGGACCAAACCTGCTTGTCACTTAATAACTTAGTAAGCCCACTTGATTTTTTTTACCTTAACAACATCCTTATGCTGGGTTATGGATACCCGACCCACGTCCTCTATCCGAATGGCCTTCTAACTTGCCTAATCCACTATGCCCTAAAATCCAACCCTACTTCATCTCAAACTCTCTTGCCACCAGAGAGGATATTGTAACATCCACGACTTCCAATTTCCGACCTCATGCATGCAGCTTACGGTCTCCAATTTAAGGCATGAAGCTTACGATTTCCGATTTCATGAGCTGAAATGAAGTGACTGATGCTTCCAACTTACGAGTTCGTCTTTGACTTCAGCACAATTTACGACTTCTGACCTTATCGATCAAAGAGTAAAATGTTCGATTTCCGACTTCGTCTCTAAGGCTCAAATGAACTGACTGTATTCTGAATTCCGACATTATGATTCACCAATGTACGATATCCGGTCTTGAGTCCAATATTAGTAGCTCTCATTTCTATATCTTTTCGAATTCCGAGATAGCAATTTATAATTCCCGAGTTCCGACTTTATAAAGCTACGAGTTCCGATTTCGTTTCCAGAATATGCTGGAAACTACTCCCACTTTAGGCGACGTGGAGAGTGATTCTACCACATAAAGAGGGCAACGTGGAGAGCAAGGTTGGCTGAAACTTGGCCTTATGTTTAGAGGCCAATCACAACCTTCCAAGTTAACTCCCCACTCATGCCTATATAACACACCCTCCTCCTTTGATTCAGACCATTATTCACGTTGCTTTCCTCTTCTCCTTCAGCTCTCTTTCTCTCTTGCTCACACACCCAAAACTCAAGCAAAGTTCCAGCCTTGTTCATCCAAACTCCAAGAATTCAGCACAAAACACTTAAATCAAAGGTAGGGGTTCTGATTTCTTGCATCAAATCCATGCACTTGGCTGGCTAGGCTGAATTATTTTCACCTTATTTGATGTGTGGATTAAATCATTTTGCTTGGATTAATAGAAGAATTTGAGTAAGAAGTAGAATTAAAAGAAGAAAACTAAGAGAAGTAAATGAATAAGGGTGCTGTCTTGGTGGAGAGTCCACGGCAGTCCGTATGGCGGAGCGTACGGCGCCACCTACAACCGGTCAAATCCGATGAAACTATTTTTAGATGAAACTAGACATCTAGGGCTTTCCATAGACATATCATATAAGAATTTTGGATCAGAATTAAGGGAGATACGAATTTTTGAATCTCGACCTAGGGTTTTGATTCTGACTCTGGGCAGATTAGGTTATTTAGGGTAGAACTCGACCTATACTACATGAAAATGAGTGAAACCAACTTTGTTAGAAAGCTTACATATAGGAGAATATCTCATAAAAATTTCAGAATTTAATAAGGTCCCAATTGCTCCCAGTTCTCCACGCAATTCGCCCTATGTCCACACCGGGCTAGAACAGGGCAGTGTAGGAAGGTCCGAATTCGGGGCTCGTAACTCGAGCCCTGCTAAGCGAAATCGAGTGGGACTTTTTCTAAATGAAACTTTGTTCTGTTAGCTTTAACATGAGACCAATTTTGTATGATTTGAGTGAGTTTTCGATTTTTAGTGAATGTTTACTTTTAGTTGCCTACTTCTGGCTAGCCTATGGGCAGGCCGAGACGAAGTTTAGATATCTTGAGCTATAGATACTGAAATTAGATGGGACTAAAGAGGTTAGAAAATAGACACACAACACTGTAACATACTCAAATTTGAGATCCAAATGAGTTAAAATGAAATTGTGGCATGAATTACAAAAACGGGGTTGGTTGAATATGCTGAGGCAGGATTTCTGCCTTAATGAATTCGATATGGATTTGAGTTCTATGTTGGAATATAAATGTGAATTTGTGTTCCTTGTGATAAATTGATGTATTGATTGGCTGGCACTATTTATGGGGAAGCGGACACGTTCCGTTATGCTACCGAAATTTCGGTAGAACCCATGTACAAGTTATGAATTACATGCTAATGCATATGCATTCTTAAGAAAGCAATGAAAGTTATGAAAAGAATTGTGTTATCATGCAAGTTCCATACTACTTGGGCCGGCCCTGGATAGAAAGTTAATGGGAATAGATCGGTGGAAAGATCGGGGAAAGTAAACCCGGCATTCCTATATAGGAACGAGCTCGATCCTGATAAGCAGACTATTACCCAGGAGTCTAAAATGGCCAAGAACTCCCAGGGGACCAAGAGAGATGGAAAACGATAGAAAGTAATGAAAAAGTTTATGAAGAAAAGTTCAAGAACAAGTCTACATGATTACATGAATGCATGAATATATGAAATAGTTACATCAAGATGTTTACAATTGTACGCTATAATTGCTCACTGCTATGCATTTATTTATTTCAATTACCATTCTATGTATCCGTATTAATACTCTATTTTGCTTCTTATGCCAAGTAAAGTAAAACTGAACCTTACCTTGGACTAGATATTTTCTTAAACTCATGAAAGTGGACTTTTCAGTTTGAGCACACATGTTTATAATTAAATAAAACTCGAGGCAACTGAGAATGTATGTGATGTCAGTTCTAGTGTAACCGAACCCTACTGAGAATTTTCTTGAAATTCTCACCCCGTTTTGTGTCTCCCGCATCATTCTCAGACCCTGGTGATGGACTCCATAGCCACCCTTTTTATTGAGATTCCTGCATTACAGTTCCACCATGACCTGGAGTTGGACTCTTTGTACATAGCCGGTTCGTGCAACTTTCATCTGTACCTCTTCAGCGACAGGAACTTTGATGTTCCTTTACACCATCCTCTCTTCGACCCTGCTACCCCTTATACTGCCATCCCTCTACATATGGCGCACCCACACCCTGCACCTCCTGCACCCGCAGCACCCGCTGACCCTGCCCCTAAGTCACCCCCGCAGGCAGCCCCCGACATCCCGCTGAGTTCCGAGAGTGACCCCTCCGAGGCCACTGGCTCGTCACCCTCTTCCTCCTCGGGACCCAGCGCAGACTATACACCGGCCGAGCCTGGCATGGCTAACCCGCCACCTGACTGAGTAGCTTAGCGGCGGGGATGTTGTACAAGATATGACCTCTTTTGGACAAAGATGTAGCTTTGGGTCATGGGTTTGACTATAGAGTTAGTAGTAGGTTACGAAATGTCCTTTGAGGACCATAGGGCATTTTGGTAGATGAGGGCATTATGGTCTTTTTGATACACTAGCCCACGTATGTATTTCTACTTTAAAACTTTGTACATAATCTGAAGCAGTGGCTTCCGATATATATATACATATGATTACACGTATGCAGTAACATTATTGTACTATACTTATCTTGGTGATATTTTGTTTGTTTCATTTTTTAATATAACAGCACGTCGTTTCATCAATAGAGACGATTTAAAGAGAAATTAAAAACAAGAAGGGTAAATAAAGTATCAACACGGTAACACGACCTGACTAGTTTCATGCTATGACTTAAGCATAACATAAAATTAGTAGGGTGTTACATTTTGGTATCAGAGCAGTTCGTCCTAGCTAAGGCCTGAGGATTGGACTGACTATGTTCGCGCATATTCTGTACTTTAGTTGATAATGTGCGCCAGATCTTGCCTGTATGGTTGAGATATAGTTGTGCATGTGTATGAGGTGCCTGACCGTGTGGGCTGTTATTTACTAGCACATTAAACTTAGTATTGAGCCTGATCAACTCAATAACTTTTGTTTTATGTGTTCAGAATTTAATGGCTTCCGGAAGGTGAGGAAGACCACGTGCGGAACCTGCTCCAGAGAACCCGACTGACGTGATGGCCACAATGCGGGAAATGGCTCACGCAATGCGAGAACAAGCCACGGCAGCTCACCAGATGATGGAGCAGCTAGGCGGCGACTGCAATGGTGTGAAGGAAACCCACGAGGTCCAGAGGCAAACCTGGACTACCTCAGGTTCGCAGAGTTTAGAAAGGCAAATCCGCCAAGTTTCCGAGGGGCATATGACCCGGACAAAGCTGACGAGTGGATCAAAGCCATGGAGAAGATTTTCTCCGTCTTGGATTGCTCGGATCATCAAAAAGTGACTTTTGCCACTTACACGCTTGAAGCAGACGCCGAGTTCTGGTGGAACGGCGTACGAAGGTTGTTTGAAGAATCTCAGACAGTAGCCACTTGGACAATGTTTAAGGATGTATTTTACCAGAAGTACTTCCCTGCTTCGGTTCGAAACGCCAAAGAACTCGAGTTCATGCAGCTGCGCCAAGGAAATCGGACAGTATCCGAATATATTGCCCGATTTGAGGAGCTATGCAAATTCTCCACAATTTACCAGAGGAACCCAGATGAAGCCTGGAAGTGCATTAAATTTGAAGGTGGGTTACGAGAGGACATTCTCACCGCAATCAGCCCAATGGAGATCAGGGATTTCCCTACATTAGTGAACAAATGCCGACTTGTGGAGGATTGCCACTCGAAGTTAGCTGCAGCCAGGGCATCTGGTGGTAATTTCAAGAGGGAGTTAGCCCCACAAGGCCTAAGATTCAAGCCCAATGTACAACAACAGCGGAGATTTCCGCCAAGAGGCAACAAAGGCAAGCAGCCCCAAAGGCTTTTTCTAAATTCAACTTGCACAAAATGCGGCAAGAATCATGGCGATCGGCCGTGCTTGGCAGGCCAGAATGTCTGCTATGGATGTGGCAAGTCAGGCCACAAAATTTACGAGTGTCCGACCAGGAACTCGTCACAGCCGCCTCGACCCCAGCGACAAGGACGGGTCTTTACTATGAATGCAGAAGAAGCCGAGAAGTCAGAAGGATTGATCCAAGGCAATTGCGATGTGAATGGTGAAACTCTAACTATACTCTATGATTCGGGTGCCTCACATTTATTTATTTCTCATAATTGTGTAGCTGCTTTGCAATTGCCAATTTCTGAATTACCTTATGATCTGTTGGTTTCTACTCCTACCAATGGGCCTGTTAGAACTAGTCAAATGTGCATCAATGTTCCCCTTCGAATTAAGGGCAGGACCTTTGCCGCTAATTTGATTTGCCTTCCTCTATCTGGTCTCGACGTAATTCTGGGCATGGATTGGCTTTCTGCCAATCATGTTGTACTCAATTGCTCTGATAAAACGGTGGTACTTCCCTCTGTCTTACTTTCTGAATCCCAAACCGCAATACTCTTCTATCTGAACTCTTTCAGGCCAAAGGATCAAGGGTATATCCTCTTGTCAACTAATGCGGTAGAAGCTAAGCAGGAACTGGAGAAGATTCCGATTGTCAGGGAATACCCGGATGTTTTCCCAGAGGATATTCCTGAATTCCCTCCAGAGAGAGAGATTGAGTTTACCATCGAGTTGGCTCCAGGTGCGGGACCAATATCCATAGCTCCGTATCGAATGTCACCTATGGAGTTGACGGAACTAAAAAGACAAATCGAAGAGCTTTTAGAAAAGGGATTCATACGACCAAGTGCGTCGCCATGGGGAGCTCCGGTCTTGTTGGTCAAGAAGAAGGATGGAAGTATGCGCTTATGCGTGGATTATAGGCAGTTGAACAAAGTGACGATTAAGAACAAGTATCCGCTGCCGATGGTTGATGATCTCATGGACCAACTACAGGGTGCAACGGTATTCTCCAAGATCGACTTGCGTTCTGGGTATCACCAAATTCGAGTTCGGGAACAAGATATCCCTAAGACAGCTTTTCGAACTCGTTACGGGCACTATGAATACACCGTGATGTCATTTGGGCTGACAAATGCGCCGGCGGTATTCATGGATTACATGAATCGAATATTCCGCCCATATCTGGACAAATTTGTAGTGGTCTTTATCGATGATATTCTTGTCTACTCGAAGACAGAACAAGAACATGTGGAACACTTACGGATAGTTCTGCAAATTTTAAGAGGAAAGAAGCTCTATGCCAAGTTATCCAAATGTGAATTTTGGATGAAGGAGGTAAAATTTCTCGGCCACGTAGTGTCATCGGGAGGAATCTCTGTCGACCCCAGCAAAGTAGAAGCAGTTCTGAACTGGGAGAGGCCAACTACAGTCTCTGAAGTCAGAAGTTTTCTGGGCTTAGCTGGATATTATAGGCGATTCGTTAAGGATTTTTCTCGAATAGCCTTGCCTTTGACCAAGCTAACCAGAAAGAATGTCCCTTTCGAGTGGACGTCGGAGTGCGAACAGAGTTTTCAAAATTTGAAGAGAAGGTTGACCACGACCCCAGTGCTAGCTTTACCAGACCCTCAAGGACCATTTGAGGTCTATTGCGATGCTTCCCAACAAGGGTTAGGATGTGTGTTGATGAAAGTTGGAAGGGTGGTCGCGTATGCCTCCAGGCAATTAAAGCCACATGAAAGGAATTACCCGACTCATGACCTTAAATTAGCAGCAGTAGTGTTTGCTTTGAAAATATGGAGACATCACCTGTATGGAGTAAGGTTCGAGGTCTTTTCTTATCATAAGAGTTTGAAGTACCTTTTCGATCAGAAGGAATTGAACATGAGGCAGCGGAGATGGATGGAACTCCTTAAAGACTACGAATTTGAATTGAAATACCACCCAGGTAAGGCGAACATCGTGGCGTATCGTTAAGGTAAAATCATTGACTGTCGCGTGGATGATGATTAAAGAGACGGAACTTATTGAAAGTTTCCGAAATCTTAATTTGGGAACTCTTATGACCCCCCAAACTCTTCAGCTACACCAAATTCAGATAACCAGTAGCTTCAAGGACCAGATTCGGCAAGCACAGCAGCAAGATGCTAACTTCCAACATACGCTTAGTCTAGTGCGATCAGGAAAACTAGCAGGTTTTGCCCAAGATAAAGAAGGCATCTGGCGGTGCCACGACAGAGTATGTGTCCCTGAAAGGGACGATCTCCGAAAGAGAATCTTAGAAGAAGCGCATAGAGGCGAGTTTGCCGTACATCCTGGCATAACTAAGATGTATCAAGACCTCAAGAAGATGTTTTGGTGGCCAGGCATGAAGTCAGATGTAGCAAACTTTGTTGGCAAATGCTTGATTTGTCAGAAGGTGAAAGCAGAACATCAGAAGCCTTCTGGGATGCTTCAACCTTTGGAAGTCCCTGAGTGGAAATGGGAAAGTATTTCCATGGATTTTGTGATGGGATTGCCAAGAACACCAACAGGATACGATGCCATATGGGTCATCGTGGATAGATTGACCAAGTCTGCCCACTTTCTACCCATCCGAGCGAATTATCCGTTGGAAAAATTGGCACAACTGTATATTCAAGAGATTATAAGGCTGCATGGGACCCCTTCAACCATTATCTCCGATCGAGACCCAAGGTTTACTTCAAGGTTTTGGGGAGCCTTACAAAAGGCATTCGGTGCTAAGTTATGCCTAAGCACGGCATACCACCCGCAAACGGACGGCCAAACAGAAAGGACAATTAAAACCTTGGAGGATATGTTACGAGCTTATATACTGGAGCAACGCGGGAATTGGGATCGATATTTACCATTGGCCGAGTTCGCGTATAACAATAGCTATCATGCTAGCATTGACATGGCTCCTTACGAAGCATTGTACGGACGGAAGTGCCAGTCTCCCCTGTGCTAGTATGAGACAGGGGAATCAGCTCTATTGGGGCCCGATTTAGTCGAGCAGACCACCGAGCAGATCAAGAAAATACGGAACAAGATGCTTGTCGCTCAGAGTCGCCAGAAGAGTTATGCAGATACCAGGAGGAAACCTCTGGAATTTCAGGAAGGAGACCATGTATTTATGAAGGTTACTCCGACAATAGGGATTGGTAGAGCTGTCAAAATCAAGAAGCTAAATCCTCGTTTTATTGGTCCCTTCCAAATCCTAAAGCGAATCGGGACAGTGGCGTACCGAGTCGCTTTGCCTCCACATCTATCAAACCTCCATGATATTTTTCATGTCTCTCAACTCAGAAGGTATCAACCTGACCCTACGCACTCCCTTGAACCCGAATCAATAAAGTTGAAGGAGGATCTGACCTTCCATGTTCAACCAGTACGGATTGTAGACAGAAGCAGCAGACAACTCCGACATAAATCTGTACAGCTAGTAAAAGTAGCATGGGGAAAAGAAGGTGCTAAGGACTATACTTGGGAACTAGAATCGGACATGAGAAAAGAGTATCCTGAATTATTTTCCAGTACTAAATTTTGAGGACAAAATTTTTTTAAGGGGAGTGGTATTGACTTCCGATTTCCGACCTCATGCATGCAGCTTACGGTCTCCAATTTAAGGCATGAAGCTTACGATTTCCGATTTCATGAGCTGAAATGAAGTGACTGATGCTTCCAACTTACGAGTTCGTCTTTGACTTCAGCACAATTTACGACTTCCGACCTTATCGATCAAAGAGTAAAATGTTCGATTTCCGACTTCGTCTCTAAGGCTCAAATGAACTGACTGTATTCTGAATTCCGACATTATGATTCACCAATGTACGATATCCGGTCTTGAGTCCAATATTAGTAGCTCTCATTTCTATATCTTTTCGAATTCCGAGATAGCAATTTATAATTGCCGAGTTCCGACTTTATAAAGCTACGAGTTCCGATTTCGTTTCCAGAATATGCTGGAAACTACTCCCACTTTAGGCGACGTGGAGAGTGATTCTACCACACAAAGAGGGCAACGTGGAGAGCAAGGTTGGCTGAAACTTGGCCTTATGTTTAGAGGCCAATCACAACCTTCCAAGTTAACTCCCCACTCATGCCTATATAACACACCCTCCTCCTTTGATTCAGACCATTATTCACGTTGCTTTCCTCTTCTCCTTCAGCTCTCTTTCTCTCTTGCTCACACACCCAAAACTCAAGCAAAGTTCCAGCCTTGTTCATCCAAAATCCAAGAATTCAGCACAAAACACTTAAATCAAAGGTAGGGGTTCTGATTTCTTGCATCAAATCCATGCACTTGGCTGGCTAGGCTGAATTATTTTCACCTTATTTGATGTGTGGATTAAATCATTTTGCTTGGATTAATAGAAGAATTTGAGTAAGAAGTAGAATTAAAAGAAGAAAACTAAGAGAAGTAAATGAATAAGGGTGCTGTCTTGGTGGAGAGTCCACGGCAGTCCGTATGGCGGAGCGTACGGCGCCATCTACAACCGGTCAAATCCGATGAAACTATTTTTAGATGAAACTAGACATCTAGGGCTTTCCATAGACATATCATATAAGAATTTTGGATCAGAATTGAGGGAGATACGAATTTTTGAATCTCGACCTAGGGTTTTGATTCTGACTCTGGGCAGATTAGGTTATTTAGGGTAGAACTCGACCTATACTACATGAAAATGAGTGAAAAGAACTTTTTTAGAAAGCTTACATATAGGAGAATATCTCATAAAAATTTCAGAATTTAATAAGGTCCCAATTGCTCCCAGTTCTCCACGCAATTCGCCCTATGTCCAAACCGGGCTAGAACAGGGCAGTGTAGGAAGGTCCGAATTCGGGGCTTGTAACTCGAGCCCTGCTAAGCGAAATCGAGTGGGACTTTTTCTAAATGAAACGTTGTTCTGTTAGCTTTAACATGAGACCAATTTAGTATGATTTGAGTGAGTTTTCAATTTTTAGTGAATTTTTACTTTTAGTTGCCTACTTCTGGCTAGCCTATGGGCAGGCCGAGACGAAGTTTAGATATCTTGAGCTATAGATACCGAAATTAGATGGGACTAAAGAGGTTAGAAAATAGACACACAACACTGTAACATACTCAAATTTGAGGTCCAAATGAGTTAAAATGAAATTGTGGCATGAATTACAAAAACCGGGTTGGTTGAATATGCTGAGGCAGGATTTCTGCCTTAATGAATTCGATATGGATTTGAGTTCTATGTTGGAATATAAATGTGAATTTGTGTTCCTTGTGATAAATTGATGTATTGATTGGCTGGCACTATTCATGGGGAAGCGGACACGTTCCGTTATGCTGCCGAAATTTCGGTAGAACCCATGTACAAGTTATGAATTACATGCTAATGCATATGCATTCTTAAGAAAGCCATGAAAGTTATGAAAAGAATTGTGTTATCATGCAAGTTCCATACTACTTGGGCCAGCCCCGGATAGAAAGTTAATGGGAATAGATCGGTGGGAAGATCGGGGAAAGTAAACCCGGCATTCCTATATAGGAACGAGCTCGATCCTGATAAGCAGACTATTACCCAGGAGTCTAAAATGGCCAAGAACTCCCAGGGGACCAAGAGAGATGGAAAATGATAGCAAGTAATGAAAAAGTTTATGAAGGAAAGTTCAAGAACAAGTCTACATGATTATATGAATGCATGAATATATGAAATAGTTACATCGAGATGTTTACAATTGTACGTTATAATTGCTCACTGCTATGCATTTATTTATTTCAATTACCATTCTATGTATCCGTATTAATACTCTATTTTGCTTCTTATGCCAAGTAAAGTAAAACTGAACCTTGCCTTGGACTAGATATTTTCTTAAACTCATGAAAGTGGACTTTTCAGTTTGAGCACACATGTTTATAATTAAATAAAACCCGAGGCAATTGAGAATGTATGTGATATCAGTTCTAGTATAACCGAACCCTACTGAGAATTTTCTTGAAATTCTCACCCCGTTTTGTGTCTCCCGCATCATTCTCAGACCCTGGTGATGGACTCCACAGCCACCCTTTTTATTGAGATTCCTGCATTACAGTTCCACCATGACCTGGAGTTGGACTCTTTGTACATAACCGGTTCATGCAACTTTCGTCTGTACCTCTTCAGCGACAGGAACTTTGATGCTCCTTTACACCATCCTCTCTTCGACCCTGCTACCCCTTATATTGCCATCCCTCTACATATGGCGCACCCACACCCTGCACCTCCTGCACCCGCAGCACCACTGACCGCCTGAGTCACCACCGCAGGCAGCCCCCGACATCCCGCTGAGTTCCGAGAGTGACCCCTCCGAGGCCACTGGCTCGTCACCCTCTTCCTCCTCGGGACCCAGCGCAGACTATACACCGGCCGAGCCTAGCATGGCTAACGGCTACCTGACGGAGTAGCTTAGCAGCAGGAGATGTTGTACAGTATGACCCTCTTTTGGACAGCATGTAGCTTTGGGTCATGGGTTTGACTATAGAGTTAGTAGTAGGTTACGAAATGTCCTTTGAGGACCATAGGGCATTTTGGTAGATGAGGGCATTATGGTCTTTTTGATACACCAGCCCACGTATGTATTTCTACTTTAAAACTTTGTACATAATCTGAAGCAGTGGCTTCCGATATATATATACATATGATTACACGTATGCAGTAACATTATTGTACTATACTTATCTTGGTGATATTTTGTTTGTTTCATTTTTTAATATAACAGCACGCCGTTTCGTCAATAGAGACGATTTAAAGAGAAATTAAAAACAAGAAGGGTAAATAAAGTATCAACACGGTAACACGACCTGACTAGTTTCATGCTATGACTTAAGCATAACATAAAATTAGTAGGGTGTTATAGATATCGCATTTAGATCGCATAATGGAAGCCTTGTGTCTATTGCTTCCACATGTACTAGGAGGAATATGTTCACTTAGTGAAATGAACATTTAGAGCGAGAGGAAAGACAAGAAGTGTGACTAGAATAGAAATAAACAACATTTGACAGAGTATAATCAAAGATGACATTACTAAAGGCCTCTTGTAGTACCATAATCTGTGAAAATGGGCGCGCTTCCGTTTGCACAGTTGTGATCCTACCAAAGGACACTTGCTGCATAATACACACGAAAGCCTAAAGCTCTGATACCATCTTTGTCACGACCCAAACCTGGACCGTGACCGGCGCATAGGGACATGTCCCTACGCAAGCCTTCCACCACAGAATTTTATAAAAATTTCAACAGAGTCCCCTTTGTAATTAGGATATTTCCCAATTACAAAAGGTTACCCTACAAGATAAACAAGATAATATTCCATCGAGGATCCAGGTATTCTCAGAATACACCCCTCAGCACACAATATAATAATAAAATATATAAATATAATCTTATGTCCAAAATACATAGCTTAAGTTCTTCAGAAAACAAATCCTTTATACAACTTTAATTCCAACAAGTTGAAATATATATATATATATATATATGAATACATAACAACAACAAAAATAGAACAAGGCTGGACCCTGCCTGTAGTACTATGGAGCTACATACTAAGATTACAACTGAAATAGAATTACAAATCAGGGCCCTTACTATTAAGGGCTCACCAACATAAGAATCTCATGATGCTGAACAGAAGAGTCGGCTCCCAAGTCTGAATCTGTATCTAAAAAGGATATAATAACCACGGGGTGAGTTTTGAGAAACTCAGTGAGAGATAGAATGTCCCTAACCTACATGAGACAATGTACAAACTTATAGATATTAAGGCGATACAATAATATGTATAACAAAACCAAAATAGAAATCTTAATCAAATATTATCCAAATTTTCTTTTCCAAAAATAGAGTCCATCTATTCCAGGATAATCCGTCAGGAATCACACTTAGGTAGACTTTCCTTTGTGTGAAACCCATAATCAGGCACGCACCACTCTTTCTGCGGCCGTGAATATCAGGTACGCACCACATTATATGTATGGCCGTGAATAACAGGCACGCATCACTCTTTTGAGTGGCCATGAAATACAACATCCTAGGTGTACCCAGGACTAACGCCTACTGCTATTAGCCTACAAATCCTGGCCTAGACTTCCCCAAGTCTTTCTTTTCCATTATATAGATCATTTAATAAAGATTCTTATAAAATGTACCAATATACCTTATATAAAACAATAAGGGAATACCCCTCATTTGGATTCAATAAAAATATCTAAAAAGTCAAAATCCTTAGGAATCAGAATCCAACTTTTTGGTTTTAGTGCAATTCTCCGAAAACTTGCATTTTTATGAACGTGAAGGTTGAAAATGAAGGGGTTGTCCATTCCCTAAAATTCATTAAAATCCCTCTTCAACTTATCGATGCCTAGGGAACTATTATTTGGACTTTTGATCTTAAGAAAATGCCTCAAACCTATAGCCCTCCAAGGAGGCATAGGGTTCAGACTCAGAATTTTTCAGGTTCCAATTTTGACAAGTAACTGCAACTCAGGCTGGGGTGTTATAATGGTGTTGCTTTATTTTTTGGTGGTGGTGGTGGTTCTAACTTCGTTAACAACAATGGTGTATGGTGGACTATACACAAAGTAAATGATGCACCATACACCATAGTTTATCTGGTGCACTATAGAGTTGGCCTTGTAATAATGATAAATGTGTTTCAATTTGTTATATATTTGCAGACAGCAATGTAAGGACAAGGATGGGCTTTCCGTGTTGCATGGATCTGGACAAAAGAGTGATGGAGGATGCTACGATACACCTTATTAAGTAAGATGCATCACACACCTTTGTTTAACTACACTTTTAAAGTGTTGCTAAATGTATTTAAAGTATGCCTGAATGTATTTAGCCACATTTATTAAAGTGTGACTAGAAGCATTGTCATTTAACTATACTTTTCTAAATCTGGAATATGTGTGTAATGCGCCTTACTTGATCAAGGTGCATTTTAGATGACCCCAAGAGTAATATTATTCGTCTCACGTTTTGGGATATATTTTGACACTATGAGGTGTCCTTCAATTAATATTGATTAAGAGAAAAGTTTGGATTCATTCTCAATCAATATTTGAAAAATATGTTATAATGTTCCTTTAAAGATATCCCAAAAAGCATGACAAATAACATTTCTCAAGAAAATTAAAAAAGACAGGGTGAGGAGTGTCATAAGGTTTTGCTTTAAGATTGAGATCATTTGTGATTGCCCTAACTCTTTTTTGGTAGAAGGATAAAAGGTTACCTGGACATAGTTATTTTGATGTCAATTGATCACTGCAAATTTAGATGCAAATAAGTTGGGAATTCAAGTATATAACTAGGGAGTTGAGAAACATTATTATTTATCATCATAGTCATCTGATTCTCTAATCATGTACGTAAATTATCCACTCATTTGCACATGAATTCTTAGTATATCCAAGTAACAAGACTCTTTGTAAAATGTTGTGTATCTTCATGATGAAAAAGTGGACCACACTATTCTTACTTTTAATTGTTGAGATGAAATAAAAAATTCAATTTTGGTACAATCACCTAATTATATATCGCTATATAATAAAAAATTACTTGATTTTTACAATTACTATCTCAAAACTCACACAAATAATAACATATGATTAGATAATAATGTGAAATCTTTTATATTGACAATGTGACAAATTTGCTCTTGAAATCAAAATCCCTAATTATATCAATAAATTATTATTCTACAAACATACATACATGAAGGGATAAGTGGATCTTTGTCCCTTGGCTTACTTTTTTATTTTTTGTTTGATCTTATAATTAACTTATAATTAAGCAAATTTGTCCTATTATGTTAAGACAATCAAAGGATATCTGCTTTATAAACGACATTAATATGAAATTAATGTGGCTTTTAATAGACCAAAACAAAAATAGAAGATAGGTTAAGGATCAAGAGTTTTCATTTTTTTTTTTCTAAATTTACTGGTCTTGCTTTCCTTCTCTTGCCCAATTGAATTTTAATGACTAGGGCTTGCCATCCCTTGCTGAGATACTAAGACATGCTCCCTTCCCTAAGACACTGAGATGCTTTCTTTTACTTTCTACACAGAGAACTCTTGTATCTAGGTGGGCCTACCACTGGCCTTCTAATGGCTTGCAGTTACCCCTAAATCCCTTTCTTCTCCCTATTCCAAAACCTAGTCAAAACTATAGCTTTCTTCCTCCATCCCTTTCCTCTTTCCAATATGGCCATAACCTCCCCTCCCCTTTCCCATCTACATCCCATCATACCCCTCTCCCTATCCCACTGATGCCCTTCCCCAGCTATAGTTGCCTCACCTACCTCTTTTCCTATGATGGCTAGTCATGGTCGTACTCCAAGATATGCAGTTCATTTTTGATCTACCTCTGTGAGGTGTTAGGTAATGGTCATGTCACTCCTTTAAGATTGTGATAGTTGACATAATCGTGGCTTTTTACAAGTCTTTGGTTAAGTTTTGATGATGGCAGGGGTTCCATTTGCAAGCTTGGCATGTTTGATGACTGGATCGTTGTTATTGGTTATGAAATTGATTGAAAGTGTAGGTGAAGAAATTCATGGGTGTGATGACAATTGTGATGTTGTGAATCTTGGAGTTGGTTTTTGATTTTTTGGCCTTCGTGAAAGGTTTTGCATTGCTGTTTTTTGGTCTTCTCCATTTGCTATATTGGCCTTCATATTTTGGCATGTGTGGTCTATTTTGTCATCACCAGTAATTGTGCTTTGACTCGTCTTAGTTGTATCTAGGTGGTTGGCCAGTGAAAGCCGAATGGTCTTCTGGTGGATTGTCAAAAAGTTGAATGTTTACAAGATCTATTTGGTGTTGACAGTGTTAATCTCAAGGTCCTTCGGACTCTCATATTATGTTTCAAGTTTCAAGTTTTGTTTTTCATGTTGTCATGCTTCACATTTAGAAAAACATGTTTTATGTTTTGTGCTGTCTTTTTGGACTGTTTGATGTATCCTAACTGCTCCTATCTTTTTTTTAGAGTTGAACCTTATCCAATTATCAGAAAATGGGCTTATTGTCCCTTGCTTTCTTTCCTTTTGCTAATAGAAATTAAGGCTTATCCTTGTGTAACCAAATTATCCTTTTACATAGTGCCTAAGAAAAATAAGGGAAATTGATTTATCGTTAGGTTATGAATTGGCCATACAAATGTAAGGTACACTAACAACAGCTACAACACTTGGGTTATTGGTGGTGTGAATTGGTTACATCTTGGTATGAACCAAGATTGGTGTGGGGCTTGTATGATTGTAGGGCTTTGTATTTTTTAGTGCGACAATTCTGCAAAATTGTTTATAGTTGAAAACATAATGGTTGGGTTGTAGTGGCTATGGTAGTTCATAGTGAAGTGTGAAGTACAAAGAGGCAATTTATGCAACTTAAAGGCAGTGCCTGTTATAGGGTAGGCCACTATTTTACAAAGCCTCAAAATTATTTTAATTGTATATTTGATTAAAATTTGTATAATTTTAAAATGTGATATATGTTGAGCATAGCAAGCGAAATGAGTGAAATTAATTTTTAGAGTGATAAAAGTAAATGCTGATCGCTAGATTTTACATGAATTGTCAAAATTTTTAAAATATGAACTTATGTGGCCTTAATTTTAAATGATTATGTAACCTTTAAATAACTTTAAATTTTGACTATCTATATACTCTCTCCAATTTATAATATTTGTCACTTTAGCCATTTACACGAGTATAAAGAAAGCCAAAATCAAAGGTTGATTGTAAAGATCTTTTAATCAAAACATCCTTATTTAATAACTAATATATTGTATTAATATTTCATTTTTTATTGTGCTTAAAATTGTATGGAGGGTATAATTGAAAACTTTGTAATAAATTCTTTATAGAAATATGAAAATGGTAGATAAATTGAAACAAAGAAATTTATCTAAAGTAACAGATATTATGAACTGAAAAGAGTATAATTTAAGAGTCTAGATTTGCTTCTTTCACTTTGTATATGAAAATAATATTTACTTGATACACCCCATATAATTCTTAATGATAAATATATTTCTTAGTTATTTAATTATTTTTAATGATAATAGTAATAGTGTTTGTTATTATCATCATCATCATCATCATCGTACAACACATTCTTTTGCTTTCTTGCTTAATCACATTATTGTCATGTTTTATCTATTCTGATCATTTTATTACTTAATATTGTTATGACATCCCAAATTTTACATAACTAGTATTGTTGAATAATTAAATTTTCAGATACATTATAGATATATGAGTAGTCAATATTGAATGCAAACATGAGGGTTAGATAAAATTCAAGTTGCTTTATAGAAAATTCGTGTAGACAATTAACAATATTTAGATAGTTTAAAGGAAATCGGTTTGTTTACAATATATTGTAAATCAAGAACCGAGTTGATAGGAATTTATACTATAAGATAACATGAATACTAGTTTAAAACCCCAAATCCTATGGCTAGAAACTAGCCACCCACCTTTGCTTGTTGGCCAAATCATGGCCATCCATTTGAAAACTCAACAAAATTCAAAATGTCCATCAAGTCCACCATTCACCATTATTTTTCCTTCTTTTAGCTTTATCCACAAGTTACCATAATCTTCCCTTTTTGTTCTAATAATTTCGGCCAGCGTAACCCCAGCCAAGCCTCTTAGTTTTTCTTTAACCTCCTTCTCTTCGTCATCCTCCTCATCTCTACCTCCAAGGCCTAAGTGATCTATCCACCTTTTGATCAAATTTTACATTCTTTCCTTGTGAACCTCCAAGAACCTGCAAGACAAGCTCACAATCTTCTTCCCTTTTGATCCCCTTCAAGAACAATAATAGATTTTTCACTATTTTAAGGTTTTAGTAAAGTAGAACCACCAAAGATTCAAGTGGACGAGCTCAAACTTCGAATTTGAGTTAAGATTTTCTTAGATTGTTTGATTCCTCTAATTTAGTGGCTACTAGGGTTTCTTATGTCACCTTTTAATTGATGATGTTTGATGTGAATATGACTTACTTTAAGTAATTTAAGGTAGGAATTATTAGTTTGGTTTGCTGATTTGATCAAATACCAAAAGAACACTCAAACAAAAAAGCTGAGAGAATACCCTAGGGTACAGCAAATGGTATTGATCCATTTGTAGACATCAAAATTGAGTGACACCAATTTCAAATGAAACTAGACTTCAAGAGATTTCCAACCATATAAATTATAGAGCCATTGGATTTAATATGAGAGAGTTATGCATTTTTTAATTAGTCTGTTAAGTTTCTTTCACAACCTTGACTAGCGTGCATTAATAAGAGCATAACTTGCTCTATACAACTTCGAAGTGAGTGAAACTAATTTTGTTTGAAAGCTAACAATAGATAACCATTCCATGAAAATTTTAGGCTTAGATCTTATGTATGCTACTACCAGTAATTTTCTAAAGTTACCCTATATCCTATTCGGATTGGGACAGGGCATTGTAGGACAACCTATTTTAGGAGCTCATAACTTGAGCTCTACCTACCAAATTAGGATGAAACTTGTTGGAATTGAAAGATATCTCAATTAGCTATATATTTGATAAAATTCGTACAAAAATGATAAGAATTAGAATTTTCTAAAATTAGGTGCTTAAGTCTCTCTTGAAATAAGGTAGCCTTGAGTAAGACTCTAATGACACAACCTATATACCTAAAAACTTAATGGGACTAAAAAGAACTAAAAATAGATTAATAATGCCATAACATACTAAATTTTCATATTTAAATGAGTTAAAATAAAATTATGATAAGATTTGTAAAATAGGACAAATTTAGAAGTTTTGAAGTAGATTGGTTGATCTCACCTAGTTGAGAGCCCTTGAACCATGAATAGTCAATGGATGAGATTATTGTTGAAAATTTTCTATTGGACTGATGTGAATGTTGATATATGATTATCATGGTTCTGGTATCTGATTGGTTAGCTAAAATTACTCTATTTGGATTTTGGAAAGTATTATGATATATATATATATATATATATATATCCATGATAATTATGGATTCAAATATGATTGAGATATGATATGAGACATATGCATGAATGTAATGCATTTGCATGCATGATCATGTACGAAAATGAAAAGATAATAAGAACTTGCAAAGGGATGTATCGAGTCTCCAACTCATAATGGGCTAGGGCGGTATTATCTAAGACTTGGGCCAGCCTCGGACTAGATTTAAGGTGAATAAACTAGTGTGAAAGTCGGGAAAAGTAAACCTGTCACTTATACATAAGTTTGAGCATGGACTTGAGAAGTAGGCTATTATGCAGGGGTGAGAGAGGTCATTCATCTCTGAGGGACCAAGCACAGAAACGCAAGATGCAAGTAAAAAAGGATATGAATATGACATGGCAACCATATCGTAAGGAGTGTGACATGGTGATCACGCTCTGATGTAGTATTGTAATATCCCCATTTTCTTAAAAATGGCATAATAGAAACCTAATTCTTAGTCAATTAGGCCATGGAGGTGTCCACATATGAAATAACGTGGGATGCCTTAGACTTACTTAAAATTACAAAAATACCATTAGTTATAGGAAATAGAAAAACTGATAGAAAATATTAAAGGATTTACGAAAAACTAAAGTGTAGCTATCCTGAAGAAATAGTACTTCTGATTAGCACTGTTGATTGAATTATTTCATTTCATTAGAGAGATACACTCGATTAGGGTTGGAATATAAACATTTGGATTAGAAAACTTAAGTTTGTTAAGTAGAAAATTTAAGAAGAGCATTGGTAATATTTTGAGGATTTAAAAGAATTTGTAATATCCTGAATTGCGACATGTTTAATTTACGCTGTTAACCGATTTATTTGGTTTTATTAGATATGTGAGAATATTTAGAAGTGAATTATATAGAGATTAAGGTCAGGAGAAATTGACACTATTATGTAGAAAATGTGAGAAGAGCACTAGTAACGTTTCACTGGTTTGAAGGAAATTGGTTGAGATTTAGCATTTTAATCTGTCAGAACTGAATCAATAGAATTTTGCACTAATAATCCTAGTTTTAATGGCTGAACTTCATCCACTCCTACTCCATATAGGTGGCGCTACTTGCTGCCCAAAGAAAAGGAAAGACTAGGTTCAACCTACACCACCCAAGCCTCCACCAGTCACAAGTATGTATCATATTTTAAAACATCATAATCCCTCCTAGCTCCTTTCATTTTTGTGCTCCCTCCTTCTTCTTTCTTCTCCAATTCCACTCCATCTTCTTCCCATCTCCAAGCTCCATCTCCTCCACCAAAAACTCAAATCTAGCTAGTTTTTATATCAATTTGAGGTAGGATTCAACTTATCTCACTTATTTTTGTGATGTAGAGGCTGAAGAGAAATTCTGTTCTACTCTCTTCTTGATGATGTATTATATTTATATGATCTTTGATGGCTGATTTAGCATGTGTTTATTGGGTTTGGATTGAAACTTGAATGAAAAACAAAAAAGGTAGCAAAATAAAATCTGAATCAAGTGAAAACTTTATGGTGTCCATAATTTCAAAGTATACAGCTTCACACAATGCCATCAGAAATTGATGAAACTAATTTTAAATAAAACTAGATATTTAGATCTTTCCAATCATATAAATTATAAGACCATTGGATTAGTATTAACTGAGGTATGATTTTTTGAAGTTTTTCCTAGATTTCTGCCTCAAGACTTGACTAGAATACGCTGTGTAGGGCATAACTCGCTTTATACAATTTCAATTTAACTAAAACCAAATCTTTTAGAAAGCTCACACATAGGGAAACATTTTATAAAATTTTTTATACAGTTGCCTTTTCAGGTGCTTCCTCTCCATATATTCTGTCACATTGAGGCAAAGCTACTAGCCATTAGGTGTAAAATCCCCCACTTTCTTAAGTTGAGTATAATAGCAACTTTCAATTATTTCTCTTAGGCAGTGTGGGAATTTCTCAGGCAGTGGTATACCCCGACAATCCTCACACTCAAAAATATAGGGTAGCATAATACTACCATTAAAAATATGGCACTGCCATATGCTAAAAATTAAGAAATGATAAAAATGCCTCTGTCAACTTTTCTTAATTGCAATCTTGCCTAAAAGTTTTAGAAATTATACTTTAACCCGAAGTGAATATTTCCACAATAACCCTAGAACTTTTCATAAAATGACTTTTATGTCCCCACATCGGTAGAATTAGCAGAATAGGGTTTTAAACGAAGCAGAATCACATGGTGAAACCGTAGAAGTTTAAATCTCTATCGATTGGGCCATGGGGGCAGTCTGGTGTGAAATGACGTGGGATGCCCCTAGACTTGCTCAAAATTATGGATATGCCATTAGCCACGGAAAATAGAAAATAGAAAAGCTCTAAATTTGCAAGAACGGTTATTTCACATTAACAAGCAATTCATTCGATCTTATTGACTAAGTAGGGTTAAGTAGAAGTTAATTAGATGTTAATAAGAGGGATTAGGTTTAGGAACAATTAGAATAGAGATATAGAAATTCTCTCAGAGTCATTTAGTAAAGTTTTGCCGATTTTAAGAAAATCGGCGAAGATTCGGTATTTTAAACCGCCAGGACCAAACCAATAGAACTTTCTACTGGAAACCCTCATTTAAGTGGCTGAAACTCAGCCACCCCGACCATATATGAGTGGCACCAAGTGTTGCTCAAGATAGTGGAGAAACTTGGCCTCACCTCTATCGGATTTTTATTGTTTTTTGCCTAGTTGTTCGATTTTCATCGAATAATTGGGATTAATTAGGATTCGATTAAGCATTCATTTAAAGCCAATTAAATATGATCTAGAAAGATTAGACTTGATGGAATTAGATTAGAACCACAGGAAACCTTATAGGACTTTTCTAAAACCGTTTTACCGATTTGAAAGAAATCGGTGGAATTTCGGTATTTTAAATTATTGGAACCGGATCAATAGAAATTATACTATGAGAACTCTATGATGGAGGGCCAAGATTTAGCCAAAACATCCTTACAAGTGGCGCCTCAATCAGCCATAAATGAGGGAAGCCAAGCTAAGTTTGAATGAGGATTGAAGTCCACCAATCAAAAGCCAACTTCCTTCATAAGATTTTATTTTTTTTCTTCCTTCCTCCTTTATATTTTCGGCTTCCCCATAAGAGATGCAAACCAGCTCTCATTTTCCCACTTTCCTTCATCTTCTTCCACTTCCTCTCATCGCCAAGCTTAAGCCCCAACCATCAACTTCACTCCAAGATCAAGTTCCATCAAGATTTCACACCACCAAGGTAGGAATCTCAACTTTCTCTTTCTTTTCTTTGAATTAGGACTGCCTAGGGTCCCTTGTTCATCTATGATTCTGATGTTATCTTGAGTGATGATGATGAATTAAGGTTGGTTTAAGGTGTATATGTGAGTTTGGATTGAAGATTGGATGGATTGATTTAAGGAAAAGATGAATTTAAGAAGAATTCAAGAGGCTGTTAGGGTTTTCCCCTCAACGGTCCATACGGCGGAGTGTACGGCTCCGCCTATAGCCGTTTAAATTTGATGAATATATTTTATATGAAATTAGACATTCAGGACTTTCCATACATATAAAAGATAAGGCCATTGGATTAGTATAGTATTAGTTATGAATTTTTGGAGTTTAACCTAGAAATCTGGATTCTTATCCGGGTAGTATGAGTTGAGAAGGGTTTAACTCACCCTACACAACTCCAAATTGAGTGAACCTAAGGGTTTTTGAAAGCTAAGATGTAAGGGAACATCCCATAAAAATTTCAGAAGCAGATTCGTTGCCATTTGTTCCCAGCACATCAATGAAGTTGACTTAAGTTCAAACTGGGTTGAAGCAGGGTAGTCCAATAGGGTTAAGTTTTAGGACTCATAACTCAAAGTATACTCATGAAAATGACATGAAACTTAATTCATTTGAAAGCTTGTTCTGTTAGCTTTGTATGATTTCACCTAGATTTCTATTTTTAGTGAATTTTCACTTATAAGAGCATAATTTTGGCTATGAACAGGGCAGTCTAAGGAAAAATACTTATAACTTGAGTTATACAAATCAAAATGAGATGGGACCAAAAGGGTTGGAAACTAAACACATAAGGCTGTGACATCCAAAATTTAGACTTAGATGAGTTGAATTAAGCAAAGGGTGGATTATACCAACATCGGGCAGAATAGGAGGGAGTAAACCGAAAACCCTATAGATACTTGAATTGAACTTGATGAATGATGCTATGAATATCTATATAATTGCTGATCCATATTGAATTGCAAGTTTGAAAGATTGTATTGGTTGTCTGTTACTATTCATGGGGAAGCAGACTCGATCCGTTATGCTGCCGAATTTTCGGCAAGAATTTATGAGAACTTATGCTATGGGCGATGATGCTTTGAATATATTTACATTTACATGTCATGTTCATGTACATCATGTATGCAAGCACAATTAGAATATGACATGAGCAATAAGGTATGAGACATATCCATGAATGCAAAAAGTGTCTGCATGCATTATAAGATATGGAAAAGAAAAGATAATAAGAACTTGCAAGCGGGACATACCAAGCTACCATGTGAGGCATGGCATAGACCCAGCTAGCGTGGGCCAGAGCGGTACTGTCTAAGACTTGAGCCAACCCTCAACCAGATTTAAAGGGAATAGACCAGTGTGAGAGTCAGGGAAAGCAAACCCGTCACTCATGTATAGGTACGAGCTTGGACTTGAAAAGCAGGTTATTATCCAGGGGTGAGAGAGGCCATTCACCTCCGGGGGACCAAGTACAAAAAGAGCAAGATCAAGTTGCAAATTAAAGAAAGATACGAATTAAGTCCAGTGCACTTGCATACAGACAAGTACAAGCATCTTCATGTGCATCTTCAATTATCCTATTAAGTCATAATGCTTTTATGATTCTTGTTGAAGCATATTATACTATTCGTATTTCTATGTCTGTCATATGAAATGGCAAGTGGCTATTAAAATATATTCCGCTTCGAGTAAGGTGTTTTCAACTTAAAATTGAACCACTATTTCTTTATATGTGCTCATATTTTCATAATAAATTGAAGCGGCTGAAATATTTATGATGACGCTGTAGGATTATTTTGAGTTGACCTACTGAGAACCTTAGGTTCTCACTGCCTGCTTGTATGTTTTTCTTTTACGTAAACATTCTAGAACCCAAGTTGGACATCAAGTGTGAGGTGGAGTACTGAGCCTTTTATTGAGCAAGGATCGGGCGTAAACCAGACTAAGAAACTATTGAAGCTAGCTAATGACTAGTTGGATGTAAACGCTGTGTACTATGTCATTTACAATTTCTTTAAAAGTGTAGTTATTTTATCCTCTATGTATCAAAGATTATTAGTCAGTAATAAAGTGAGTAGTTAAAGGGCCATGTATTATATTTTCCATATTTTAACGATTTTTTTGGCACAGTGACAAACTTTTAATATAACTCCATGACTCGAGCATGACTTATACGATAGAGATTGTTACATTAGGCATGCCAAAATCTATGACATCATTAGAAAGAATCAGCACACTATTAGAAAACTTGTAGGTAAAAAAAAAAATTACTAACGATTATAACATCCCAAATAATAGTGTGTATAACTAACCCTATTAAATGATTAATTTTAGATACATTATAGATATACAAATAGGCAATAAGGAAATGATAATTATAGGGTAAGGTGAATTTAAGTCTTCTCTGCAGAAAAAAAAAAAGCAACAATGTTTTGCTAGTCAGGGAAAATTGTCTTACTAACGGCGTCTTGTAATAAAAGAACCGAATTGGTAGTGTATCATCTTGAATTTCGATGCATATAATTAGCACTATCAAATAATTAAATTTTTAGATACATTATAGATATACAAGTAGGCAATACGGAAATGCTAATCGAAGGGTAATCAATAATAATGAAATGTTACTTATTGGGTAATAGAATTTCAAATCTTCCTTGTAGAAAAATAGATATGTTTTGCTAGCCGAAAAAGATTATCTATTAATGATGCCTTATAATACAAAATCGAATTAGTAGGAGCCTATACTATAAGATAGCATGAGTATCAGTTAAAAATCTTAGGATATATGGCTGAAAACTAGCCATACAAACCCTCTTGGTGGCTAAAGATGACCCACTTAAATTTTAGCTTAGGAGAATTTAAAATTTTTCTCATATCCACTAATAAGATTTAAGTTCCTAACTTAATGACTAAGGCAACAATTTTTCTCTCTTCTCTGCTTCATATTTTTAGCCACCACCACCACCTCACCCTCCTTGTAATACCCTACCAATTTAATGTTATACTTAAGTCATAGCATGAAATTAAATAGACTGTGTTACTGTGTTGATACTCTGCTTTCCTTTCACGATTCGTATCACATCTCTTTTTTTTTTCTTTTGTAAATAGAAGAAACGGTGTGCTGTATATAATGAGCATGACGAAATTTAACAACATACCATAAAAGATAAGAGTGAGTAATATAACATCAACTGTATACGTGCATATATAGATCAGAAGCCAACGTTTTAGTTTATGTACAGATTCAAAACAGGATACATAAGAGGGGCCAGTGTACCAAAAAGACATAAGGCCCACGTCAGTCAAAACAATCCTATGAGGTCCGCAGAGGATATTTTTAACCTACTGCTAAGTCTATGGCCCAAACTGCATACTATCAAAAGAGAGTCATGCTGTACAACATCATCTGCTGCTGACCTACTCAGTCAAATAGCCGTTGGCCATGCCAGGCCCGGCTAGAGAGTAGTCTGCATTGGGTCCTGAGGAGGATGATGATGAGCTGGTGGCCTCAGAAGGGTCGCTATCGGAGTTGAGCGGAATGTCAAGTACCACTTGCAGGGGTGACTCTGGTGTAGGGTCAATAGGAACTGCAGGCGCTGTGGGTGCAAGAGGTGCTGGAGGTGGGTGTGCCATGTGCAGTGGGACTGCAACGTATGGGCCAGCAGGGTCAAAAGCAGGATGAAATAAAGGGACAGCAAAATTCCTATTAGTAAATAGATAAATATGGAAATGGCAGGAACTAGCTATATATAGTGAGTCTACGATGGGACCATGGTGAAGCTGCAGGGATGGAATCTCAATAAAGAGAGCAGTCATTGAGTCCATCAATAACGTTTGAGAATGATGCAAAAAATGCAAAACAAGGTGAGAATTTAAAGAAATTCTCAATAGGGTTCGCATAATTGACGTCACATTCATTCACAGTTGCCTTGGTTTTTTATTTAACTATAAATCATGGGTTCAAAACTAGACTATCCAAATTTAATAAGTTTAAGAAAATATTTGGTCTAAGGCAAAGTTCAGTTTTACTTAAGGCAGTATAGGAACCAGAAGAAACTATTAAGTAGTGATACAGATTAACGAGCAGAGTAGACAATCATACAATAATAAGTAAATATAACAGTCAAACTATAAGCATCATATAATGACTATTCAATGCAACCATGCAAAATCTCATTCTTGAACTTATTTTCATAAACTTTTTCGATTTCTTGGTCTCCTAGGAGTTCTTGGCCATTTTAGACTCCTGGGTAATAGTTGGCTTATCAGGATCGAGCTCGTTCCTATACAGGAATACTGGGTTTACTTTCCCTTACCTTTCCACCAATCTATTCCCCTTAACTTTTTATCCGAGGTTGGCCCAAGCATTATGGAACTTTCATCATAACATAATCTTTATATTCATCATAACATAACCTTTATGACTTTCTTGAAAATGCACATGTATCTTATAACTCATGCATAGGTGTTACCAAAATTTCAGCGGCATATCGGAAGGTGTCCGCTTCTCCATGAATAGTGCCAGTACTCAGTATACTAACTTATCAAAAAAACCAACATTTCATTCATAATTCAACATTAGCTTCATAGGAGCATTAGTTACATCAAGACAGGGTTACTGCCTTAACACAATCATTCAGCCCATTTTTTGTGATTCAGGCCATAATTTTTATTTAACTCATTTGGATCTCAATTTTGGATATGTTAAAGTGTTATGTGTCTATTTTCTAACCTCTTTGATCCCATTTAATTTTGATAAATATAGCTCAAGTTATATAGGTTTTATCCCGGTCTGCCCTATAGCTAGCTAGAATCACACACTTAAAAGTAAAAATCTACTAAAAATCGAAAACGGATTCAAATCATATGAAATTGGCCTCATATTAAAGTTAACAGGACAAATTTTTATTTGCAAAAAGATTCATTCCATTTGACTAAGTAGGGCTCGAGTTATATGCCCTGAAATTTGACCTTCTTAAACTGCCCTGATTTTGCCCAGTTTGGACATAAGGTGATTTCTTTGAACTACTGGGAGCAAATGGGGTTGTAACAAACTCGGCATTTCATTGTGGGACATTCTCCTACTTGTAAGCTTTCTAAATAGTTAGTTTCACTCAATTTAGAGCTGTTTAGAGTGAGTTACACCCTTCTCAAGTCACATTGCCCGGATGAAAATTCTGATTCCTAGGTCAAATTTCAAAAATTCATATTAAAATTCATATCTCTCTCAATACTAATCCAATGACTTTATATGATATATGTACGGCTATAGGCCGAGTCGTACACTCTGCCATACGGACTGCCGAGGGAATTTGGTTTTCTAGCTCCTTACCTCTTCCTACTCTCATCCTTTCTTGCTTCCTACTCGATTTCAACATCACAACTAGCCAACCAATCAGCCAAATATCCTCATATTCATTCAATCATCACATCAAAAATTGAGAAAATGAATCACCATCAGCCACCCACAATCAGAAAATGAAAACAAGAATTAAACCTCTACCTCTATGTGTGTTGTTTGCTGAGTGTTGGAATTTGTTTTAAAGGAGAGGAGAAGAGGAAAATGAGAAGAGAAAAGAAGACTGAAGTGAAGAGAGAAAGAGGCATGTAAGTCAGCTGAGTAGAGCAAGAAAAATCTGATTTAAACATAAAGAGGGTAGTTGGAATTGTGAGTATTGATTGGCTGAAATTCTTGTGGCTGATTTCTAGCCATGCTTCCCTTCTTTTGTGGTTTAATGTGGCCTACTTATTCTCCACGAAAAAATGGGATTCGTTTGCACTCTGTATGAACTCGGAACTCGTATCTATTTTGCGTAAAGTCAGAACTCTTGTCCATTTTATTCGAACTTTGAGATTAATTCGGATGTCCAAAACCCAAGTCGCATGGAAATTTATTAGGCCAGAAATCATTTTCGTTTTCTTTGAAAACATAAAGTCGGAGATCGGGAATCACAGCAAACAAATCATCTTAGAATCGGCGGTCACAAACAAGACTATGAAATGTAAGAGACTTAAACTCGGAAGTCAGGGATATTATATAAACTTGGAAGTTAGTATCAAGACATAAATAAACTCCGACTTCGGTAATCATGTCCATTTGGTTTGGACCTTGAAGGATAAGTCGAAAATCGGAAATTGTACTCGTTTTATCTGAAGTTTGGGAATAAAGTTGTAGATCAAAACTTGTGTAAATTATGGTCGAACTTGGAGATTAGCTCAGAGATTCGAACTCGGGTCCATTCTATTTGGGATCAACCCGAAGGTCGGAAATCGTATAAACTTCACATTTCAATTGAAACTTAAAGTTGTAAGTCATGACTATTTCATTCGAATTGGAGGTTAGGTCGAGATCGGAAACCTTGTTCATTTCACTTGAACCTTGGAAATAAGGTCGGAAGTTGAAGCTCGTGGCGAATGTTACAATACCACCCTCCTTAAAAAAAATTTTGTCCTCAAAATTTAGTACATTAAAAGAGTTCAGGACTCTCTTTCTTCATGCCCGCTTCTAGTTCCCAAGTATAGTCCTCCGAATCTCCTCTTTCCCATGCTACCTTTACTAACTGCACGGTTTTGTTTCGAAGTTGTCTGCAGTTTCTATCTACGATCTATACCGGTTGTATGTGGAAAGTCAAGTCCTCTTTCAACTGTATTGACTCAGGTTCTAGAAGGTGTGTAGGGTCAGGTTGATACCTTCTGAGTTGAGAAACATGGAAGACGTCGTGAAGATTTGATAGATGTAGAGGTAAAACGATTCGGTATGCAACTGATCTGACCGGCTTCAAAATTTAGAAAGGACTGATAAAGCGGGAACTTAGCTTCTTGACCTTAATGGCTCTACCTATCCCTGTTGTAGGCGTAACCTTCAAAAATACGTGGTTTCCTTCTTGAAATTCCAGAGGTTTCCTCCTACTATTTGCATAACTCTTCTGACGGCTTTCAGCGACAAGCATCTTACTTCAAATCTTCTTGATCTGCTCAGTGGTCTGTTCAACTAAATCATGCCCCAATAAGGTTGATTCTCCTGTCTCATACCAACACAATGGAGATTGGCACTTCTGTCCGTACAATGCTTCATAAGGAGCCATGCCGATACTAGAGTGATAGCTATTGTTGCATCCAGATTTGGCTAGCGGTAAGTATCGATCCCAATTCCCACATTGCTCCAATATAAAGGCTCGCAACATGTCTTCTAAGGTTTGCATTGTTCTCTCTGTTTGCCCATCCGTTTGCAGGTGATATGCAATGCTTAGGCACAACTTAGCACCGAATGCTTTTTGTAAAGCCCCCCAAAACTGTGAGGCAAACCTTGGATCTCGATTAGAGATAATGGTTGACGGGGTCCCATGCAGTCTTATAATTTATTGGATATACAATTGCACTGACCTTTCCAATCGATAGTTTGCTCGAATGGGTAGAAAGTGAGCAGATTTAGTTAATCTATCCACGATAACCCATATGGCATCATATCCTGCTGGCGTTCTTGGTAATCCCATCACAAAATCTATGGAGATACTTTCCCACTTCCACTCAGGGATTTCCAAAGGTTGTAGCATCCCAGAGGGTTTTTGGTGTTCTATTTTCACCTTCTGATAGGTCAAGCATTTGCTCACGAAACTTGCCATATCTAACTTCATGCCTGGCCACCAAAACATTTTCTTGAGGTCTTGATACATCTTGGTAATGCTGGAATGTACGGTAAATTCACCTTTGTGTGCTTCCTCCAAGATCCTTGGCAATGGATATTTATTCTTAATTGTCACCTTATTCAACTGTCGATAGTCCACGCATAAGCGCATGCTCCCATCTTTCTTCTTGACCAACAAGACTAGAGCTCCCCATGGCAATGCACTTGGCCATATGAATCCTTTTCCCAAGAGTTCCTCGATCTGTTTCTTTAGTTCTGTCAGCTCCAGACGTGACATCCGATACGAAGCTATAGATATTGGTCCTGCGCCTGGAACTAACTTGATGGCGAACTCAATTTCTCTTTCAAGAGGGAATTCAGGAATATCTTCTGGGAAAATATCGGGATATTCCTTAACAATTGGGATTTCTTCCAGTTTCTGCTTAACTTCTGGCACATTAACTGATAGGAGGATGTCTCCTTGACTCTTTGACCCATTACAGTTTACTAATAAAGAGTTCAGATAGAAGAGTGGTGAGGCTTGGGATTCAGAAGATGAGACAGAGGGGAATACCACCATCTTATCAAAGCAATTGAGCATGACTCGATTGGCAGAAAGCCAGTCCATGCCCAAAATTATGTCAAGTCCGGACAAAGGGAGACAAATCAAATCAGTTGCAAAGGTTCTACCCTCAGTTCGAAAAGGAACATTGATATAAATTTGACTTGTTTTGGCATGGTCATTGGTAGGAGTAGAAACCATTAGATCATAAGGTAATTCAGAGATTGGCAATTGCAAAACAATCACACAGTCATGAGAAATAAATGAGTGAAAGGCACCCGAATCATAAAGTATAGTTAAAGTTTCACTGTCCACTTCACAGGTACCTTGGATTAGTCCTTCGGACTTGTCAGCTTCCTCTGCATTCATCATAAAGACTTGTCCTTGATGTTGGGTTCTAGACGGCTGTGGTGGATTCCTGGTTGGACACTCATAAATTTTGTGGCTTGGCTTCCCACACCCGTAGTAGACATTCTGGCCTGCCAAACATGGCCAATCGCCATGATTCTTACCGTATTTCGTGCAAGTTGGATTCGGAAGAGGCCTTTGGGGCTGCTTGCCTTTGTTGCTTGTTGGTTAGAATCTTCTCTGCTGTTATAAGTTAGGCTTGAATCTTAGGCTTTACTGGGCCAACCCCTTCTTGAAACTACCACTAGATGCCTTGGCTGCAGCCAGTTTCAAGTTGTAATCTTTCACAAGTTGGCATTTGTTTTCTAACGTGGGGAGATCCCTAATCTCCATTAGCCCTATTGTGGTAAGAATATCTTCTTGTAGCCCCCTTTCAAATTTGACGCACTTCCAAGCTTCATCTAGGTTCTTTTGGTAAATCATAGAAAATTTGCACAATTCTTCAAATCTGGCAATAGATTTGGATATCGTCCAGTTTCCTTGACGAAGCTACATAAATTCAAGTTCCTTGGCATTTCGAACGGAAGCAGGAAAGTACTTCTAGTAAAATACATCCCTAAACACCATCCAGGTGACTGCTGTCTGAGATTCTTCGAATAGTCTTTGTACACCATTCCACCAAAACTTTGCATTTGCTTCGAGCATATAGGTGGCAAAAGTCACCTTTTGATGATTTGAACAATCTAGGATAGAGAAAATCTTCTCCATGGCTTTGATCCATTCATCAGCCTTATCTAGGTTGTAGGTTCCTCAAAAATTGGGCGGGCTTGCCTTTTTGAACTCGGCAAATTTGAGATAGTCCAGGTCGGCTGCTGGGACATGTGGATTTCTTCCACAATTTGCCTCAGGTCGCCTACCTAATTGATCCATCATCTGGTGGGTTGCCTCAACTGCATGAGCCATCTCTCCGTGTCCATGAGGTTAGCAGGGTTCTCTTGAGCGGGTTCTGCACGTACCCTATCTCGCCTTCTGGAAGCCATTAGGTTCTGAGCACACAAAACAAAAGTTATTGAGTTAATCAGGCTCAATACTAAGTCTAATGTGCTAGTAAATAACAGCTCACATGGTCAGGCACTTCTCACACATGCACACCTATATCTCAACCGTACAGGCAAGATCTAGCACATGTTATCAGCTAAAAATACAGAATATGCATGAAGAATAGTCAGTCTAATCCTCAAGCCTTAGCTAGGACGAACTACTCTGATACCAAAAATGTAACACCCTATCAATTTAATGTTATGCTTAAGTCATAGTATGAAATTAAGTAGACTGTGTTACTATGTCGATACTTTGCTGTCCTTTCATGATTCGTATTGCATCTCTTTTTTTTTTTTTTTTTGTAAACAGAAGAAATGGCGTGCTGTATATAGTGAGCATGACGAAATTTAACAACATACCATAAAAGATAAAAGTGACTAATATAACATCAACTGTATACGTGCATATATAGATCAGAAGTCAACGCTTCAATTTATGTACAAATTCAAAACAGGATACATAAGTGGGGCCAGTGTACCAAAAAGATATAAGGCCCATGTCAGTCAAAATGATCCTATGAGGTCTAAACCTACTGCTAAGTCTATAGCATAAACTGCATACTGTCAAAAGAGGGCCATGCTGTACAACATCATCTGCTGCTGACCTATTCAGTCAAATAGCCGTTGGCCATGCCAGTCTTACTGGAGAGTAGTCTCAGACCTTTGGGTCCTGAGGAGGATAATGATGAGCCGGTGGCCTCAGAATGGTCACTCTCGGAGTTGAGCTGAATGTCAGGTACCACTTACGGAGGTGACTCTGGTGCAGGGTTAGTAGGAGCTGCAGGCACTGCGGGTACAGGAGGTGCTGGAGGTGGGTGTGCCATGTGCAGTGGGACCGCAACGTATGGGGCAGCAGGGTCAAAAGTAGGATGAAATAAAAGGACAGCAAAATTCCTATAACTAAATAGGTAAAGATGGAAATGGCAGGAACCAGCTATATACAGTGAGTCTACGATGGGATCATGGTGAAGCTACAGGTCTAAAATCTCAATAAAGAGAGTGGTCATCGAGTCCATCACTAGCGTCTGAGAATGATGCAGAAATACAAAATGTGGTGAGCATTTAAAGAAATTCTCAGTAGGGTTCGCATAATTGACGTCATATTCATTCTCAGTTGCCTCGGTTTTTTATTTAACTGTAAATCATGGGTTAAAAACTAGACTATCCAAATTTAATTAGTTTAAGAAAATGGCTGGTCCGAGGTAAAGTTCAATTTTACTTAAGACAGTATAGGAACCGGAAGAAACTATTAAGTAGTGATACAAATTAATGAGCAGAGTAGACAATCATACAGTAATAGGTAAATATAGTAGTCAAACTATAAGCATCATATAATGACTATTCAATGCAACCATGCAAAATCTCATTCTTGAACTCATTTACACAAACTTTTTCCATTTCTTGGTCCCTTGGGAGTTATTGGCCATTTTAGACTCCCGGGTAATAGTCTACTTATCAGGATTGAGCTCGTTCCTATACAGGAATGACGGGTTTACTTTCCCGACCTTTCCACCGATCTATTCCCCTTAACTTTTTATCCGGGGCTGGCCCAAGCATTATGGAACTTTCATCATAACATAATCTTTATATTCATCATGACATAACCTTTATGACTTTCTTGAAAATGCATATGTATCTTGTAACTCATGCATAGGTCTTACCAAAATTTCGGCGGTATATCGGAATATGTCCGCTTCCCCATGAATAGTGCCAGTACTCATTAAACCAACTTATCAAAGAAATCATAACATTTCATTCATAATTCAACATTAGCTTCATAGGAGCATTAGTTACATCAAGACAGGGTTACTGCCTCAACACAATCATTTAGCCCGATTTTTTTAATTCAGGCCATAATTTCTATTCAACTCATTTGGACCTCAACTTTGCATATGTTAACATGTTATATGTCTATTTTCTAACCTCTTCGGGCCCATCTAATTTTGATAAATATAGCTCAAGTTATATAGGTTTTATCCCGGCTTGCCCTGTAGCTAGTCAGAATCACATACTTAAATGTAAAAATCTACTAAAAATTGAAAAATAATTCAAATCATATGAAATTGGTCTTATATTAAAGCTAATAGGACAAACTTTCATTTCCAAAAAGATCCATTCCATTTGACTTAGTAGGGCTCAAGTTATAAGCCCCGAAATTTGACCTTCCTGAATTTCCCTAATTTGGCCTAGTTTGGACATAGGGTGATTTCTTTGAACTACTAGGAGCATTGAAACTATAACAAGCTTGGCATTTTATTGTGGGATATTCTTCTACGTGTAAGCTATCTAACAAAGTTAGTTTCACTCAATTTGGAGTTGTGTACAGTGAGTACACCCTTCTTAAGTCACACTGCTTGGATGAAAGTCCTGATTCCTAGGTCAAATTTCAAAAATTCATATCTCTCTCAATACTAATCCAATGACCTTATATGATATATGTATGGAAAGCTCTGAAAGTCTAATTTCATACAAAAATGGTTGCATCAATAATCGACTGTAGGCAGAGCCATATACTCCCCTATACAGACTGCCAAGTGAATTTGGTTTTCTGAGTGTTGGAATTTGTTTTAAACCTCTACCTCTATGTGTGTTGTTTGCTGAGTGTTGGAATTTGTTTTAAAGGAGAGGAGAAGAGGAAAATGAGAAGAGAAAAGAAGACTGAAGTGAAGAGAGAAAGAGGCATGTAAGTCAGCTGAGTAGAGCAAGAAAAATCTGATTTAAACATAAAGAGGGTAGTTGGAATTGTGAGTATTGATTGGCTGAAATTCTTGTGGCTGATTTCTAGCCATGCTTCCCTTCTTTTGTGGTTTAATGTGGCCTACTTATTCTCCACGAAAAAATGGGATTCGTTTGCACTCTGTATGAACTCGGAACTCGTATCCATTCTGCGTAAAGTCAGAACTCTTGTCCATCTTATTCGAATTTTCAGATTAATTCGGATGTCGAAACCCAAGTCGCATGGAAATTTATTAGGCCGGAAATCATATCCGTTTTCTTTGAAAAAATAAAGTCGGAGATCGGGAATCACAGCAAACAAATCATCTTAGAATCGGCGATCACAGACAAGACTATGAAACGTAAGAGACTTAAACTCGGAAGTGGGGGATGTTACATAAACTTGGAAGTTAGTATCAGGACATAAATAAAATCGGACATTGGTAATCACGTTCATTTGGTTTGGACCTCGAAGGATAAGTTAGAAATCGAAAATTATACCTGTTTTATCTAAAGTTTAGGAATAAAGTTGTAGATCGGAACTAGTGTAAATTATGGTCGAACTTGGAGATTAGCTCAGAGATCCGAACTCGGGTCCATTCTATTTGGGATCAACCCGGAGGTCAGAAATCATATAAACTTCACATTTCAATTGAAACTTAAAGTCGTAAGTCATGACTATTTCATTCGAATTGGATGTTAGGTCAGAGATCGGAAACCTTGTTCATTTCACCTGAACCTTGGAAATAAGGTCGGAAGTCGGAGCTCGTGGTGGATGTTACACTCCTTATTTTCTTCTCACTACCACCATGGCTATGAGCTTCATGCTCATAATTGATGGCCTACTTGGCCTTAAAATACCTTGCTCATTTCATGAAAATTAATCCTCACCTTCTTCTCTACAAAGCCCTTCTATCAATTTGATGATCAAACATCAAGTGAAATCTCCCTATCTCCATATAGGATGCTGCCATGAGGGAAGAAGAAGGCTAGGAGTTATTCTTGGCTCTCTTGCTTACATGACTTCAAGAATCTTGGGGTAGGTAGCTCAAATCCTTAGGTTTGTTGGCTTTTAGGGTTTTGTGGCTGATGTGGTTTCCTTGTGCCATCCTTGATTTGTTCTTGTATGGTGGTATCACGGATATTTTCTAGTGATTTGAAATAGAAAAACTTAGTTTAAGTTGAAGAATAGATCAAAAGACCAAGAAAGACACAAAATTGAGAAAGTTGTTAGACGAACCCTAGTGACTGTCTATACAATGCATGGTATTTCTCCACTTATAGAGCTCAAATTTGATTCAAACCAATTTTAAATGAAACTAGACTTCAAGATGAATCAAATTATATAAATTATAGGTCCATTGGACTTGAAACAAAATAGTTATGATTTTTGGAATTAGGCCACAGATTTCACTTTTGTCTTGACCAGAGCGTGATGTGAGGGGCACAACTCGCCCTATATAACTTCAAATTAAGTGAAACCAATTTTATTAAAAAGCTAACACATAGGAGATCATGTCTATAAAATTTTAGAATTAGATCATGAGAAGATTGCTCCCAATGATTCCTTGAATTTGACCATGCTCTGTTTAGGTTGGAACAGGGCATCCCACTTGAGGAGTTAATAACTTGAGCTCTACCTACCTAATTGGAGTGAAACTTGTTGGGATTGAAAAGGGGTCCAACTAGTTATATCTTGGTCAATTTTTGAATCAAAATAATAATGGATTTTTAGTGATTTTCTAAGTTTAGGTATGCAAGTTTACCCTGAAGCAAGACAACCTTGAGTAGAACCCTAATGACTTAAGTTACATACTCAAATTTAGTAAAGCGACAAAGGTTCAAAAATAGACTAACAGGGCTGCAAACTATTAAATTTCTAGATTAAAATGAATTAAAATCAAATTTTAGTGTAATTTAGAAGTTTAGGGTAGATTTTAGGAAAGTATGACCACTTAAAGTAATTATGACTTAGAAGCCCCTTAAACCATGAGAAATTCAATGGCATGAGTATATATGCAAACTCCATACAAAAGAAATGTTATGTTAGAGTCTTAGTTATGATGAATGTGATTACTGTGATTGGCTAGTTGATTGAATATACTGTTTATTTTGGGATTCTCCATGTTTCAGCTGTCATGCTGCCAAATTTTCAATGGAAATCATACATGCAAGAATGAAATTGAAGCACAATATGAAGCATATGCATAAATGCATATAGCATCCTCAGGCATGATCATGTATGAAAATGAAAAAGGTAACAAGAACTTGCACGACGTATCAAGCCTCTACCTAGTAGTAGGTCAAGGCGATACTATCTAAGATAATCACTTGGGCCAGCCACTGAACAGATTTAAAGGAAATAAGCTAGTGTGAGAGTTATGTAAAGTAAACTCGGCAATCACATATAGAGCTCGATCCTGAGAAGCAAGCTATCACCTAGAGGTGAGAGAGACCGTTCACCTCTAGTGGATCAAGTATAGATGTTCAAATTGCAAGTTAAAGAAAGAGATAAGAAAGTCAAGTGCACTATTGGATAATTCAAGTATGTGTATTAGTATATTCATATTCAAGCATCTTATCATGTGTAATGCTACCATAGTTATAGCTAAAATTTTATCTTATTACTGCTATTATACTTGTCATGAACCATACTAAGTAACTATTAAAAGTGGCCTACTTCGAGCAATATGTTTTCAAACTTAAAATGGAGCTAATGTCTATGTGTATTTGTCCATGTTTTCATAAGAAACCGAAGTAACTGTAATGTTGATGATGACACTTTATGGGCTTAGTGGATTAAGTATACCTACTGAGAATCTTAGATTCTCACTACCTATTTGTATGTTTTCTATAAACATTCCAGTATATAAACTAGGCTTCAAGTCTGCAGCAAATGTCTCAAGATATTACAAAATGCAGCACCTAGACTTGAGCCCAATATGGGAGGCTAAAGTGGTCAGCCGATAACCATGAAGTGACGATCGCAGGCCGAGACATGTCCTGTATATAATAGTAATTAAGTTTCTCTTAAATTGTAATTCTTTTACTTTATATATATTGAATATTTCGGATTATAAATCTTTATTTAGTAAACAAGTATGAAGTTTTATTATTTAGAAGTCTTTCACAGCATCCTTAGCAACCTGTAGATATAACACCATGACTCGAGCATGGTGTATGTGTTTGAAAGGTGTTACAAGTATGAGTTCATAATGTAAGATGATATAAATATCAGCCAAAAACTCTAGGATGTGTAGCTAGAAATCAGCCATACTATCCTTTATCATGGACAAACAAGAGCAATACAAAATAAAGCTTACGAGAATTTAAACCTTGTTACATATCCACTAATAGGAATTTACTCATCAACTTAAAGAGCAAGACAACATTTTCTCTCCTTCTCCTTGATTAAAATTCGGCCAGCCTTCTCTCTTTTCTTTCTATCTCCATTTTCTTCTCCAGCTCACTCATATTCATCTAAGCTCTTGCACCTTGCTCCTTCTTGTCCAAATTTTTCCACTATTTCCCTTGATTATCCTCAAAAAGCTCTAAGACAAGCCCAAAACCTCCTTCCCTTGAGTTATATAACCTCAGCTAAGCAAGGAATAAGAAGGGATTCTTAACCATCTTAAGGCTTTAAGGAAGTAAAGTCATCAAAGGATTCAAGTTAAGGAGCTACCTACTTGGATTTTGAGGTAGTATTTCTAAGATTTATTGTTTGCTATGGCTTGATGGCAGTTAGGGCTTCTTTGTGTCATTTTTTATTTATTGATGTATAGCTTGTATGGTGTTAATAGGACTCTTTACTAGTGATTTTAGGTAGAGAAAACTTGATTTAGGTTGAAGAATAGATTAAAAGACCAAGATAGACATAAAGCAGAAAAGCTATTAAAGGAAATCCTAGGAGCCATCCATACAACGAAAAGTATATCTCAACCTATAGAGGTCAAATTTGAGTGAAACTAATTTTCGATGAAACTAGACTTAAAGATGAATCCAACCATATAAATTATAGTTCCATTAGACTTGAAATGAAATAGTTATGACTTTTAAAATAGGCTATTGGATTACACTCTCTATCCTGACCAAGGTGTGATGCAAGGGACATAACTCACCCTATAGGATTACACTCTCTAGCCTTAGTAGATTATTCCCAGTAATTTCTCAAAGTTGATTTATTCTCTATTCAAGTTGAAATAGGGAAGCCCAAATGAGGAGCTCATAACTCGAGCTCTACTTACCGAATGAGACTGAAACTTATTGAATTTGAAAGAGGGTTCGTGTAGGTATCTCTTAATGAAATTTTGGATCAAAATAATATATGGAAAACTTTTACTGATTTTCTAATTTTAAATGTGTAAATCTATCCTGAAATAGGGCAATTTTGAGCAAAACTTTAATAACTTAAGTTATACACTTTAAAATTTAGTGAAACTAAAAGGGTTTAAAAGTAGATTAATAGGTATACTTTATAATACATTTTGAGATTAAAATAAATTAAAATAGAATTTTAGTGTAATTTAGAATTTCAGTGTAGATTTAAGGAAAGTAGGATAACATGAGGATTTCATGATTTAGAGGTTCCTTAGGCCATGAGGAATCAATGGGTTGAATTAATTATGCAATTACATATCTAATTTATGTTATGTTGATATATTAATCATATTGATCATAATTGTTATAACTTGCTAGTTGTGGATTATACTGTCTATTTTGGGGAAACATCATATTTCAGTTGTTATGCAACTGGATTCTCGGCAAACACATATGAATTATGTAGCATAATCGTATACATATCAAGCATATTCATACTTAACGAATGAAACTTTAAGATGACTATGATTCCATATGACTTAGGTCAGCCCCTAAGCAAATTTAAGGGAAATATGTCAGTGTGAAAGTCAAGGAAAGTAAATTTGGCAATCACTTATAGGAATGAGCTCGATCCTAAAAAGTAAGCTACTACCCAGAGGTGGGAAAGGCCATCCACCTCCAGGGAACCAAGTATAGAGGAAAGATAAGACATGCAAATCCCAAGGATGGCGATATATAACGCCTAGATGTGTTAAGTAAAGAAAATCAATGACAATCAAGGAAATTAAGTGCATTTACATAATTCAGTATAGGCATCTATCTATGCATACTTTACTAGCTTATTATGTTGTGTAGTTGCTAGTATTATTGAAACTTATCTGTTACTACTCTTGTGTGTATTTTGGAAAATACTAAGTGATTGTTAAAAGTAACTTGCTTCGGAAGATTATGTTTTCTAAAACTTAATAAATGAATTTCTATCCCTATGTATGAGATCACCTTTTCTAAATAAATCAAAGCAGTTGGAACGACAACAATAACATTGGATTGTTGAGTAGCTTAGGAAAATTACTGAGAATATAAAATTCTTTACTTTATGTGTATTCCCATGCCATCTCCTAATAGCTCAGGAGATCTCAATAAGGACCAGCCTAGAAGAATTTGATGAAAGGCTAGACTGAGTTTCGAGGACAATTGACGAGTATATCTATACATGTTAGAATTAGATACTGTTTCACTAGCTGAAACTCCTAGTGGAACTACCCATGTAGTTTGAAAAAGTTTTATTTAATACAATTAATTGTGAAATGTAAGAGATATTATGTTTATTTTTTAAAAACTAAAGCGAATGATAAATCAAGGCCCATTTAGTTATTAGTAACAATACTTAAGTGCAATATTATGACTAAAGCATAATATTGTACTTAGGAGGGTGTTATATTTTGGTATCAGAGTAGTTCGATCCTTACCGGACCTGAGGATTGGACTAACTATACTTTCGACACACTCTAGAATTCTTAGTTAATGTCATGTGATGAATCCTATCTATTAAGATAAGATATAAGAATTAGATATGTATGATCGTCTGGTTGTGAATGTAATTAGTTGCTGTAACACTTGGCTTAGTATTGAGCCTAATCAATTCAATGTCTTTGTTGTGTGTGACTAGGAACTAATGGCTTCCAATAGGCATAGTAGGCCACAAGCCGAACCTGCTCCCGAAGATCCCACTAACTTTATGGGTACACTGCAAGAAATAGCTTACATGATGAGAGAACAGGATGTACCGACATATCAGTTGATGGATCAACTAGGAACGTAACCTGAAGAAGGTCATGGAGGAAATCCTAAAGGGCTAGAGGTCAATTCGGAGCACCTCAAATTTGCAAACTTCAGGAAAGCAAATCCACTTAGTTTTTAGGGAACTTTCAACCCTGATAAGGTTGACAAATGGATAAAGGTAATGGAAAAGATCTTTTCCTAAATTTTGGTGGATTGCTATAAAAAGGTTGCTGGAAGATTCCTAGACCAATATTATTTAGGAAGTCTTCAAAGAAGCATTTTACTAGAAGTACTTTTCTGCTTCTGTCCAAAATGCTAAGGTGTTTGAATTTCTATAACTTCAATAAGGAGGTAGAAGTGTATCGGAGTACACAGCCAAATTTGAAGAGCTTTGTAAGTTCTCCATCACTTATCAACAGAATCCAGATGAGACTTGGAAATGTGTTAAGTTCGAGGGTGGCTTAAGGAAGGATATTCTGGCAATAGTGGGACCCATGGAGACTAGAGATTTTACTACCATGGTGAACAAGTGCTGACTTGTGGAAGAGTACAATAGGAGGTTAAAAATTCCAAATATGATGCCTGTAGGAAGAAGCTGACAGTTGAAAGCTAGGACTTCAAGGATAACCTACCCTCGAAGAAGCAACTTCAGCATGGTGAGTATGAGCGTAAGCAGCCGCCAGAATCAATCGTGAAACAAGAATGCCTGAATTGTAGGAGAAATCATGGAAGTAGACTTTGTTTATAGAATATGTGCTTCAACTGTGGAAAGCTGGAGCATATTGTCAAAAAATGCCCACATAAATACGAGTCACCTACCCCTCAGTTGCAACGTCCAGGAAAGGTTTCCACTTTGAATACTGAAAATACTACGCCTTCAAAGGAGCTGAAACAAGATTAGGAATAACCTCAGACGTGGATTTGCTTTGTTTCACTCAAATTTCACCTCTGTAGGTTGAGATATATCGTTTGTTGTACTAACAGCTCCTAGGGTTCCCTTCAATAGCTGTTCTGTTTTGAATCTATCTTAGTTTTTTAATATATTCTTTAATTTAAGCTAAGTTTTCTCTACCTAAAATCACTAGAAAAGAGTCCTAGCAACACCATACAAGCTATACATCAATAAATAGAAAATGACACAAAGAAACCCTAATTGCCATCAAGCCGTAAAAGACAATGAATTTTAGGAATACTACCTCAAAATCCAAGTTAGTAGCTCCTTAACTTAAATCCTTTGACAACTCTACTTCTCTAAAGCCTCAAGAGGTTAAGAATCCCTTTTTATTCCTTGCTCAGCTGAGGTTATATAACTCAAGGGAAAGAGGTTTTGAAATTGTCTTAGAGCCTTTTGAGGATAAGCAAGGGAAAGAGTGGAAAAATTTGGACAAGAAGGAGCAAGGTGCAAGAGCTTAGATGAATACGAATGAGTTGGAGAAGAAAATGGAGATAGAAAGAAAAGAGAGAAAGCTGGCCAAATTTTAATCAAGGAGGAGAGAAAATGTTGTCTTACTTCTTAAGTTGATGAGTTAATTCCTATTGGTGGATATGTAAGAACGTTTAAATTATGTTAAACTTTATTTTGTGTGGCTCTTGTTTGTCCACCATGACGGATAGTATGGCTAATTTCTAGCCACACATCTTAGGGTTTTTGACTAATATTTATATCATCTTACAATATAAACTCCTACTAATTCGATTCTTGTATTACAAGACACCGTTAATAAGATGATTTTCCCCGACTAGCAAAATATTCCTTTTTTTTTTTTTTTTTTGCTATAGAAAAGACTTAATTCACCTCACCCTATAATTAGCATTTCCTTATTGCCTACTTGTATATTTATAATATATCTAAAATTAATCATTCAATAAGTTTAGTGATCAATTGGATTTTAATATACTTATTTTCCCTCATTCCTAGCCCATTAATTCTCTTTTGTGCCTAATTGTTTTGAATTGGACCATTTTGCATTGTTTGGATTTTGTTTGGGTTTGAGTTAAATTTTCCAGCATTAGGCAAATTCTAACACAGATTCTGAGCAGGGTGTAGTATTTGGGCCATATCTCAATCCACAGATGTCTAATTGAGCCCATTCTAGTGGCATTTTGAAGCTGACATCCAAGGCTACAATTAAACAGAGTCGTTTTGATAGCCAAAACAGTAGAAGAATGTTACTCATGGAATTAGTTATAATGATTTAATGTTTTTAGTGTAACTTTCTTTCTATAATTCGGATTTTAGCAAATAAGATGTCCAGATTCAAAGGAGAGAGAGAGAGAGAGGATTAATGTAGTCATTACAATTTAATAATTTTAGGTGGTTTTGATTCTGATTTTGGTCGGTTATTAAAGGAGGCCAGACTTGTAACTCAAGGACAGATTTTTGGAAAAGCAATTTTTGATTTTTGACTTCTTCTTCCTCTTTTCTCTCACACCCCTCCCACCTTACAATTCGTGTTCCTCCATTCATGGAGGAGTAAGCTTCTATCTAATCCAAGAATTCAAGGAACATCATCAGTCAAGAGGATTGGCTAATAAAAGTTTAACTATTCCATTCGGTTTCTTCTATCCTTTCTCTCATCTTAATTCGGTTTTTGAATTGAAGGTTTTCATTCTAAAATTCTGATCAAGAGTTCAATTGTCTCATATCAATTTGTAATTGTTTGATTCAATTGTTGAAAGAAGAAGAATTAGAATTTAGGTCTAAGTTCTGAGATTAATGCATTGGTGATTAAAACTGATACAACTCAACTAGGTTTTAGAGATTTCTGAACATTGGTTGATTATGTGTTAGTCAAATGCATGAAGGTTTTTGTGTGAATGCTAAATTTGGATTGAGGTTTCATTCAATTTTATGATTAACCATTGAGTTGAATTGTTGATATATGTCTAGAATTCGATGATTGAGTGATAATTGTTGCCTTTTGGTTCTTGGATTGGATGTTCAAAATTCTGTTCATTTCTTTTCTATTAATTTCGGTATTTTAAATTTCTAAACCCCCCCATTTCCTGGTCATATAACATTGTCATCACTGGGAAATGACCTGAGTTGTACCCTTGCTATGAGTTTAGTGTAATTCGATTTTTATCGTAATTTGACCGAGCTTGGCACTCAAGTCAGTTAGTTATGCTTACTGTTATTTGGGATGTTACAATGGTAAGAAATATCTATCAATAATTATTAACGGCCATTGCAACAGAGTATGAAATAAATCTATCAGAAATTAATTCAAAAATCTCATTAGTTTAACAATAAATCCTGATGGATATGTAAATATTACTGACAGTTCATCTGTTGGTAATTTTAAACTATTAATTTATTATTCTTTTAATTAGTGATGATAAAACTGTCAATATTTTTAAGTTACTAATTTATTATTTTTTTATTGATACTGGTTTTGTCAGTAAATTTACAACAAAAGATCTTTTCTTTTCTTTTTTTATTACTGGCAAATTATCTGCCATTAACAAGAAATGTATTTTTTTAAAAATATTTTTTCAATAACTATAGTGAGGTGGAAGTGGAACTGGATCGTTGAGTTATGCTAAAGAATTATATGGGGGAGGAACCAGGTGAACCACCATTTTGAAGCTGGCCTTGCCTCTTCCTTTACCCATACATCTACTTGTCATATCTAAAATGCAAATATATTACATTTACTTAAATCAAAACAAAACATAATATATATATATATATATATATATATATATGATCCCATGTATAGTAACAACAAAACATGAATAAGTAAATTTTACCTTATTTAATCTGAGAGTTCAAGACTTTCTCCATTACTTTCAGATTGAACATAATCCCTAAGTTCTTCTTTCTTTTCATCCTCAATGGCCTCGCTTGCTTTTTTCAAACAATGACTCAAAGGTTGAATTAGGTCAACTTCACTAGAAGCAATGACTTGAAGGTTGAATTATGTCAACTTCCCTAGAAACAGAAGCTACAGTAAGTGGAATATTTGTATTAATAACCATCCTCCAAGGAATCAGATCATTAGCTTGGTAAGCTTCCTCAGTTAGTTCTTCATCTTCAACTCGACCTCTTGCTTTAATCTTAATCATCACTCTCCAATTTGGTTTGCATTTTCCAAGGTAAGGTAGATAATAAACTTTTCTTGCATTTTTGGGCAATATTAAATGGATGATATATACCATATCTTTTGGTATAGTTAATCATAGTGATTTTATATTGATTGTGCTTACATGTTCTAGTTGGACATGTTGGTTCATATCATTCACATTTGAATAGCATAACCCTTTATAAGGGCTGGCCAGAAATTTTATTATGTATTTATAAATAATAAAAAATATCAGTGTTTGCTTTGTCTTTTTGTATCAGTCACAAGCATCAGGCCATTTGTGTTTGCACAAGCAGTGTTGAACCCTCCTGATAGTATTCAAATCTAGAACATGTTAAACTCTGGCGTGACACAGAAGAAAGAGTTGTCATTGTAAGTAGGATTCTTGCTCCTAAGTTTGTCTACTCCAGTCCACAACTTGGTGTTAATCGATGAGTCAACCATCTTTTGGTATGGTTAATCTCAGTGATTTTATATTGGTTGTGCTTACATGTTTCGATTGGATATTTTAGATTATACCATTTATATTTGAATAACACAACCCTTTTTAGGTCTCACCAACATACTCCAACTCAATGATTTCTATTAGCACTCCATACCAATCACTGTCATTTGACTTTGCTTTACTTTGGACTTAATACCTAACATCCTTACATTCAAGGACAACTCTGAATGCAACACCCTTCCCATAGAGACATATTTGCTGCTTGTAATAGAATAAAATATCTTAACCTTTGAATTAGGGACCTCAATAGATGGTTTAGGATACATTCCAAATTCAAGACCAGCAGTATCTCTAATCATTTCTTGATAATGACTATAGCTATCCCTTTAAGCCAGATTAGCCATATCCTGATAACTTATGTCAATCCCACTAGAACTACTTCCAACATGACCTATACCAAATTGATTAACTTTTTCAACTTTCCCATGCTCAGTCCAAACCCAATAATCATACTTGAACCCATATTTATACAGATGATACCTAATAGTCTCAATGTCAAAATATCTCCTAAATTTGCACTTACTACATTGACACCTAACCTTCCCTTCATCAATGAAAGTTTGTGTTTGACATGCAACACCAAGAAATTACTCAACACCCTAATAAAATTCTAGTTTAATCATGCCCGGTCTGGGTGCAACCTACGATACATCCATGATTGGTTTGTAGGAAATGTTGCTCTTGAACAAATTTTAAACCTAGAAATTACCTAAACAATGATCAATCACAAATTACACATCATAATCACTTTCGATTTTATGCAAAGTCTCCCTTTAAATTAGAATTCTCCACTTATTAAATTAAAATATGCTTTCAATCAGAACAATAATGTACATGATAAAAAAACAATCTCAGCAGAGTCTCCCCCAAAACTAGGAGCATCCTTTAATTAATTGAATCAAATTTAACTCAAAACAACTTGATCAGCAATGAATTAAATAACAAATCATTTACAAAAATCTGAGCAGAGTCTCCTCTTAAATTAAAAGCCTCCATAAAGATTGACTAACTGTTTAGATAAACATACTTAATTACAAACACATGCAGTGATGCAATTCAGTCAATCCCAAAAGCCATTCTAGAGTACACCCCCTTACTTCACAACCTATAGTCATACAACACCACAACACATAGTTCTTCCCCTAGTCATGTAACCCATTCTCCTTCTTCCATCTTACAACTCTATCATAAAAATCATAAGTCCGATTTTGCATTAAATTTAATAAAAGTTACAAATTATGCATTCTACTTACTTACACTCCAAATGCTATGCTCTAAGCTCCTAGCAGCAACAAATGTCTCTCCAATAGTGCTCTATACTAAACAAAAGAAGAGAACCATTAACCTAAATAGGGACCCTAGCAAACAACTTTGTAAAGAGAAATAGAATAAAAAAAAGACCAAATAAAATAATAAACCGATTAAAATGCTTTACACATTACCAAGAATACGTGGCAGTCTCCAGTGGCGTTCTAAGGGCTCCGGTGGTGGTGCCGAAGTGGGTGGTCATGGGTAGTGGAGGGAAGAGAAAAAGTGAAAGGGAGGAAAGAAAGAGAGAAGGGAAAGGGAAATAAGGGAGGAAGAAGGGGATCTTGTATTTAGCATTCTCATTTGTGTGTTACCGATGAATTACCAATAGAAAATCCGTAGGAAATCTAAATCAAAATGCATCGTTTAACTTAAACTCATTACTGATAGATAATCTATCAGTAATGCCATTGCTAATGAAAGAATTTCCAAGTAGATGGCACAAATATATTGATGGGCTGTCCATCAGCAAGTTAAAAAATTATCAATAAAAAAATTATATACCAATAACAATACCATTGGTAAAGTAAAATACATTAAGAAAAATTTATAATTACCAACGGACTAGATGTTGGTAGTTGTATATAATTTTTTTTTATATATTTTGGATGAGACACTGTTGATAACTATTCACGCCATGTGGCATGTATTAGCATCACTTGTTGCCGACAGGTTCCCAATGGATTTGTCTAAATTTACTCGTTTGCTTATATCTGTCTGAGTATCCATCGGTGCTACCGACAAATTTTTTCCTATCGATAACGTCCATCAATTTTCATCATGTTTCTAGTAGTGAGCTCAAATACTTCATTATTGTGCAGCTTCCAAAGGTAATGCATGGATAGTTGTAGCAAATATGTGTGCCTACTCCCAATTAGCGTTCAAGTGCCCACCTTTTAGATTCATCATCAACCACGATCAAATAGAAGAAGTGATGCCAAGTCAATAATAAAGTGATGGGAAGATACCATGCGATGAGAATACATCAAGTGCTGAGTAACTAACAGTAATGATTATTTGGACCAAAGGAATGGAATGAATAAAGAAAACTAAAAATCAAACAAAATAAGAAAATAAAACAACACTTTAAAGATGCCTTAATTTCATTGGGATAGATACTAGGGCTAATTAACTTCACTTAACTGTGGATTCAATTACCATGGATCTCAAGTATCTAGTTTTCACCTTAATTGATAAATGACCGGATTCCCTAAACTAATTTCAAGCCTTTCTCAATGTCAAGTAATTCTTTATATCCTAAATTGATTGCCTCATCTCTTAATTACAAACTACTTTAGGAAAATGTTGAAACTCTATGGATTCCTAACATAATCACATGAGTCACGTTTGCCTATCTCTAGTTTTCACTTAACTCATGGTGTTTATAATGAAAAGCTTTGTTTACAAACCTTATATCTAGTTATTGCAAACCAACAAATCAATTTAATGGTGGCCAATCACTTAAAAGCATTATGAACAATCATAAACACTTAATCATTAAGATAAAAACACAAATAATATTAATAGATGAGTAACATCATCACATAGTAGGATCCATCAACGCCCTAACAAGAAGGTCTTAGTTAATGATAAAAGGAAAACAAACTAAAGGAGAAGAAGAAGACACAAAAAAATAAGATGCCATAGAGATCCAAAGCTGGAAACTGGGATTGAGGTTGAATGTAGATCTCTCTATCTTAGCTTTAACTCCGGAATCCTTAAATTTTTGTGTTAGCTATCCCTAGGGTTGCCATTTCTAGTCTTGGAGTATATAACTCTCCAAGGGGTCTCTAATTATTTGCCTTTTATAGCCCATAATTTTCCAAGAAGTTGTAGTTTTGACTGTTGCACTATAGCATAAAAGCTTGTCTATAGTGCAACCCTCCTAATCAAATGGTTGTGCATTTTGTCCTTTGCACCCAATAAGTTGCACTATAACACAACTATTTTGGTGAATCTCAGCAGTTGCTTGTACCTAATGACAATTAAACAAAGACATAACAAATATCTAAAAACATGAGACAATGACAATTAAGTAGAAAAGAACTAAATCAAAATGATTAATTAAAAAATAAATAAAATAACAAATAAATTCAAGTAACTACGGCCTAAATCTAACTAAAACAAAACAAAAGATAACTCACTACAGGGAGTTAGATGGAACTAACTAGGTGTGACTAGAAAGCAACTGCAATGGGGCAATCTCGCAACACATGTATAGTAATTTCATGAACCCAAGTGTTACAACAAGAGCAAGAAGGATCATCTATTAAATGATATGAGAAATAGAAAAAATTGATTATGAAGGCATCACCTACAACCTACCATACAAAAAACTTTGATCCTTTCCAAGCCTTTCTACTTCCATATAAGTAAAACAAGGGATCAGAGTTGCTATGAGAAAAACTTGCAATTTGATATATAAGGATTCAACGGAGAAGTCACTATCATGGCTTTCTACCCATGCAATGGAATTTGGCACGTCTAATATGACACCCTCCCAAGTACAGTACTATACTTAAGTCGTAGCACTACACTCAAGAGTTGTTACTGTTACTTGAGAGGACCTTATTTCATAGCAACTTTAGCTGTCTTCAAAACCTTTCAAGCTATCTGGAGATAACAAGGAAATAGGAGTGAGAATTTTTAAATTCTTAGTAGCTAAACTAGCACACGTAGTATCATCATTATTATCTCCAGCTACTTCGGTTTATTATGAAGAAGGTGATCATGCCAAATAAATTGTTTAGTTTTATAGTTTTGAAAATATATTGTCCGAAGCAAAGTTCCTTTTATTCATACACTTAAGATATAAGAGTTATTATAAAATAAATTTACAATTCATAACTTAATTAATAGTTGCAGTATATTCAAATATAATAATTCCAATAAAATGAAGAAATAGAATAGATCATGCATATGCAAATACGTTCACTTGTGTTCATGCAAAATGCACTCATGTTTCTTTAACTTTCTTTGACTTTCTTTCCTTGGCACACATAGGCGTTACATATCGCCATCCCTAGGGTGCTTGCATATGTTTTAATCTTTAGTCTTTACTGCCCTTGGGTAGTCTGATCTAGGAGTGAGCTCAACTCGTGATCATCGTCACACAATACTGACTTGCAAGGGGACCCACATGCCTCTAGTCTTGGAGGGATCTCATTTTGGTCATGTGCCTCTAAATTGAAGGGATTTCTCCTGGTCACATGCCTTAAGAATAGAGGGATCTCAACTGACAACTTGTCTTCAATATAGAGAAATCTCATTTGACCACGTGCCTACAAGGTAGAGGGATCTCATGGTTTTATACTGCCTTCACAGGGAGGGACCCAATTAACTGTTTCCAAGTGAGGGGACATAATCTTATCTTGTTTAACTGCCTTCGCAAGGAAGGGTCTCATAACTGCCTCCAGGTGAAAAGATCCACATTTAATATGTTCATATCCTTCCATTCTCATACATAATCATACATGGACATGCAAAATGCACTCATACATATGCTTCATCATTTACTTTCATATATCCTTGCATATAGAATTTCATATTCATATCATAAATATTCATAATAGAAACTAACATAATTTGATAAAATTCTGTCAAAAATTTGGTAGCATAATGGATCAAGTCCGCTTTCCTATGAATAGTGTTAGTCAACTAGATAGTCATTCATACAGAAAAATCAATGCAAGTATAGATACTCCAATAATTAAAAAAAGTTTTATAACCTTGATCTTAAATTAGTTTTCTGCCACTTCCTTTTTATTCTACCCGATTTATGTAACTTAGGCCATAAATACATTTTAACTCATTTAGACCTGAATTTTGGATATCTTTGAAGTGTTATGTGTCTATTTTCTAACCTCTTTGGTCCCATCTAATTTTGATAAATGTTGCTCAAGTTATTTAAGTTTTATCTCGGCCTGCTCTGTAGCTGGCCAGAATTATATACTTAAAAATAAAAATCCACTAAAAATCGAAAACCAGTTCAAATCATACAAAATTGATATTATATTAAATTTAATAGGACAAGTTTTCATTTTCAAGAAGTTTCATTTCATTTGCTTTAGTAGAACTTGAGTTATAAGCTTCGAAATTTGACCTTTTTGAACTACCCTGTTTTGGCCCAGTACAGGCATAAGGCAACTTCCTCGAACCACTGGAGCAAACGGGACCATATCTAACTCTGAAATTTTTATGAGATGTTCTATTATGTGCAAGATTTCTAAAACAGTTAGTTTCATTCAATTCCAAGTTGTATAGGGCAAGTTTTGCCATGAACAACCTTGTCTATCCAAAATCAAACTCAAAAACCTAGGTCAAACTTCAAAAATTCATAACTAATTCTATACTAATCCAATGGCCTTATATTTTATGTGTATGAAAAGTCCCAAATGTCTAGTTTTTATGAAAATGGATCATCAAATTTATACAACTATAGGCGGAGATGTACACTCCACTGTATGGACTACTATAGGGTTTCTCACCTAGATAATATCCTGATTTTCCACTTCTTCTAGGTTTCTCCTTCCAACTTCAATTCCAACTCAAGATTTCATGATCATCCAACCATAAACCATCAAATACATCCAATACATCAACAAATGAATAAAGCAAAGTAGAATTTCAAATAGCTACAATCCATAGAAATCAAGAACAAAAGTTGAATCCTACCTCAAATTGATGTAAAGACTGGCTAGATTTGAGTTTTGAGTGCAAAGGGTTGATAGATGTTGAAGATGGAAGAAGAAGAAGATGGAATGGATGATAAAATGAAGGGGGAAACCTCTACTGAATGGGGAGCACAAAATTGCTATGGGAGAAAAGGTGAGTTAGGTTAGTTTTAAATTTAAAGAATGAAAGTGACATAGGTGGTGGTAGGTGGAACTTGTGGTGTTGCTAAAGCTTGAGTGGCTTCCATTCTTATGGCTGAAATGGTGCCACTTTTAGGGTGTTTGTGGCTAAGTTTCTAGCCACTAAATTTAGGGTTTTCAATGTGTAATTTCATTGATTCAGTTCTGACAGTTTGAAATACCAAATTTTTACCGATTTCCTTCAAACTAGCAAAACATTACTAAATAATTTTGTAAGAGTTTCTATATGTCTATTTTAATTCTTCTTACTCCTAATCTCTCTAATTAACTTCTAATCAACTCCTAGTTAACCTTTAATTAACTTTACAAACTCAATAAAATCGAATAAATCGATTAATGGTGTAACTTAAATATTTTGCAAATTTAGGGCCTTCTGTTTTCTGCTTTCCATGGCTAATGGCATTTTCATAATTATGGGCAAGTCTAGGGGCATCCCTCATCATTTCACATGTATACACCTCCGTGGCCCAATTGGCCAAAAATTGGGTTTCTACATTTCTGCTACATGGTTCTGCTTCGTTTAAAACTTTATTCTGCTAATTCTATTAATCTAGGGACCTAAATGTTATTTTTAAAAAAGTTTAGGGGTAATGTTGTGAATAACAAAAGTTTGCCCAAGGACGTTTTCATTATTTCCTATTACGTTATATAGAGATGTTACATCTAAAGTAGTAGGGGAGCTAAACAAACAACATGCTCACAAATATGAGCAATGAGAAGAGAAAAGATATGTTGCCAATCCTAGCCACCCTCATTATTCATATAAGAACTCAACTTGTATTCCAGCATAGCTTTTGAAAGCAAAACAAGCGCATAAAGTGCGAGACAACCAACTTGAGGAACCTATTTATCGTACCAGAAGCGGATAGAATGACCATCACTGGCTCTCTACATCAAGTTCTCCCACATAGGGCTAAGCCTCACAAACTCCTTTCCAAATATTTGAGCAACCTAGTTTAGCCAAAATTGTTGAGATTTTATCAGCACCACATTGGTAACAATTTCAAAGTACTCTCATCCATAGTGAATCTCAATCATGAACTAAGCTCCAACCAGTTTTGGTCATGAAGGCTCAATTGGAGAGTTTGGCGGAGCCCAAGGCCACCCATCTATCTTTTGCATTGGTTTACATACATTTTCCCATTTAGATAAGGGCAACCGCCTTTTCTCTTATGTTGAGCCCCATGAGACACCTCTACAAATCCCTTCAATGTTTGCACAAACATGATTGGGAATGAGTGCTATTTGCATAGTACATGAAAGGGTAATTGCAAGCATTAAAAGGCAAAAAGTAGGCTCGCTAGCTAGAGACAAGGAGTTTTCCTTCTAAGCACTCAATCGCCAAATAAGTTTGTCAATGACATAGATAAAAAAATTTTGAGGATGTTCGATTATGCTCTAAAAGAACCCCTAAGTACTTTCCAAGATCACCAATCAAGGAGAAACTAAACTCCTCAATATTCTCCAAGGCTCTAGAATGATTAACATTTTTAGAGAAAAAGATTTTAGTTTTCTCTACTTACCTTTTGGCCAAAGATATTCCTAAAAATGTCCAAACAATTTTTAATACTCTCTACTCGACTCATGGAGGCCTCTGCAAAAATAGAAAGATCATCAGCAAAGCAAAGATAGGTAATAGGAGGCCCATCTATAAAGAGATGAATAGATTTCCATAAATTACTGTCCACATCAACCTAAATAAGGTGTGGCAAGTACTCGATATACAAATCACAAAAAGATAAGGAAAGAGAGGATTGCCCTGTCTAATACCTCTAGAAGGGGAGAGTTCATCCGTGCATTCGATATTCTAAAGAATATTCATGGAAGCCAATGAAATGCAATGCCAGATAATAGAAATAAAGTTTTCATTCAACCCCACATACATTGAAGATTCCACCAAAAAATTCCAATCCAAATTATCATAAGCCTTTTCAAGGCAATTTTAATAGCCTTAAAACCTTTTTTACCCTTAGTGAACCACATGTTATGGATCACTTTCTAAATAATAATGATATTATTGGCCCTACTCCTTCCCCTAATAAAACACATTGGCAGTAATAACTACAGGCATAAATGTCTTCAACCTATTAGCAATGATCTTAGTGACCAATTTGAAAGCCACATTACAAAGATTAATATGTCTAAAATGTTTCGCATGCTTAGGATTTTTAATTTTAGGGATCAAAGAGATAACAGTCTAATTAATACCTTTAATATATTCTGAGTGTTGAAAAATATTAGATATCGAAGCACATAAAGAATCACCAATAATGTTCCATTGACTTTGGAAAAATGTAGCATGCAAATGATCAAGCCTTGGGGTTTTAAACTAACCCATAGAAAATAGGGTATCTTTTATCTTGCATATTGTCAAAGGCTTGTATATATGAACTCCCAATCTGCTAACTAGGATTGTGGGAAACCCTCAACTTAAACGAAAGGGTGCACCCACAACATCCTCTTAGTAGAGCTCTATAAAGAATCTTCTAGTCATATGTTGGAGCAACTCACTATCTTGAACCTAATTGCCATTGTTATCTTTCCATGCAAGTAATATGTTCTTTCTCTGCCTAGCAAAAGAGGACAAATGAAAATATTTGGTGTTACACTCACCTTGAAGAAGCCATTTACATCTAGACTTTTGGCCCATAAAGTCTCCTCCTTAAACAAAGTAACCTTATAATCCCACCATAATTTTGCTAAAGATTATCCAAGAAAGGGTTTGGATCCTCAAGGAAAGCCCTTTGAATACCATGAAACCTTCTGTGAAGTCTATTTTTCCATTTTCTAAATATGGCAAAAAAATAATCATGCTCCTTACCTTAGATTCTTTAGAAAAGCTGTTGATGTTTTCCTCCTAAGGCCTATCTTTGTGCCAAGAATTATGCATCAACTCTTCAAAGATTTCATGTCCCAACCAAATGATCAAATATTTGAAAGACTAATGTTTATTAAGTTGTACCCTATTAGACCTGAATCACACCCATTAAGGACATGGTCTGAGTTATACATTGGGAGATGGACACTGCCTAGTTTTGCAAAAGAACCAAACCAACCTTGATTCATCGTTACCCTATCAAGTCTCTCTCAAATATTATTATGTTTCTAAGTGAAAGGAGGACCTTGGACACCTATGTCAACCAACACACATTCATTCATATATTCTTGAGAAAAAGAACACCCCTTATGGATAGCCATTGAGCCCAGAACGTCATGATCATAGGGGACTGAGTTAACGTGACTATCAAGCATCCAAGGACTGGTAATAAAGGACTTCAAGATTTTCAAACTCCCCCATAACTTTCTCTGATGGTTCTTTGGGCTCTATTGTAACAAGGAGTAAAGAACCAAGAACTACTAGTAGGAGAAAAAGCTTCCAAATAGACAAATTGCTTCTGAAAAAGGATTACACTCATCTGCCAAACTATCGTATCCCAAAAGACCCAAATACCGGGAACAAAGCCATCAAGATCACAAGAAACTCACCATTAAAACCAAACTTCTAGCCACCTTATCAGCTTGGTGCTACTCGACTTGGTTTCAAGAAGAATAAGAATAGAAAAACTATATATTCTATGGAGATCTTCCATGAGCACCCCAAAATTCCTTTCTTTAGGACGTCTACAGTTCCAAATAACCACATTTATTTGTGTAGTTTTGATGAACTTAAGATGAGACTAGAGTGAATGGCCACTCAATCCTTACTTGATCAACATTTTAAAATAATAACTAAGGCAAGAAATGTTGTATGATATTAAGCAATATATTTTCTTTCAAAGACTATTTATGAATATCTTTCTCTTTATAATACATGCACATACACACACGCATGTGTGCGTATATACACACAAAGTCAAGATTAAGTTACACTAGTGTAACTTTAAGAATAGTTACATCGCTTAATAATTTTCTATAGAATATATTTTTTTTATTGATCTAGCTGTTGAGTTACAATTTTCTATCATGAATATCATGTGTCAAATTTTATAAAAATTGAATATCAATAATGTAATCAAATAGTTCTTATTCTTATACATTCTAAACATATGTATTATGTTGATTTTGATGTATGTAAAAAAAATATATTAAACAATTTTAGATTAATATAAATTTTATAGACATGATCCATAAGATATGAGTTTCTAATCCAACAGTAGATTTTATAAAAATTATACCAATAAAAAGTTATTCGATAATGTAAGTGTTAAGCTTTTTCGAGGAAAGCTCACGAAACTCCACTCTTGTCAAACAAGAAATATTATTCAATAACCGTGATCCATAAGGAATTTGCAAAATGTGACTTATATAGTGCCCTACGTAACTACTTGAATACTCAATAGATAAACCTATGTAACTACTTGATAACTCTATAGATAATATTGGATAAAGTCTAATAACAAACTAAAACTACCAAAAGATAAGAAACAACTTTTTGTTACTCAATGAACATAACTATTGCCCAAGATGGGGTCCCTTTCACCCTTTTATCTAGTTGAGGCGTAACATTGCCCCTCCCACCAAAAAGGACTTTGTCCTCAAGGGCCTGGCCTGTGTATAGATTTACCAATAATTTCCTTCCAAGGTCCCATCACTGAATTCAGCTTATAAGGAATTGTTTTGGGCCCCTAAGCATTAGATAAAATCTTGCTACAACCTTTTGTGTAGTGACAGCCATCACCACCAACAGAGACTCATCAGCCGCCACACATGGACCCTTGTTGATGATGCATTCATGTTTACTGCTACTATTCTTGGGTGTTCCTTTATCTGTCCTCTTCTTGCTTCCATTATTGCAACCTACTGCCTTCCAACCATCCCCTTTGTCTTCTTCTTTCTGGATTACTGCCTTGCCTACCACTGCATCTACTAGTTTCAATGGCTTCCTTAAATCCATTCTCAAGTTCATGGATGAACTTGAAATTAGGGTTCCTTGAATTTTTGCACCAAGAATTTGTCACTCTTGATCTATTGTTTATGTTGATTCTTGAATGTTTGTTGTTATTCTGAACCTTGCTTTATTGTTAAATCTTCCCAGTTTTGAGTGGGTGCTCTTAGTGATTCTAATTCTTGATCTGTTGGAATCATGATACATTGCCTTTGGCTCTGCTTCTATAGTAATTCCATCAGCTTCGCAAGTTGGCTTTCAATATGTTCTTGTAATGCTCGACGTTCTATCTTCATCTTAAGAAGTTTGTTCATCATTCTATCTATGCAAGCTTCCGCTTCCAAAGACAATTGCTCTTCCAATTCTGCCATGGAAGCCTCTCAATGAAAGCACCAATGTTAAGCTTTTTTAAGAAAGCTCATGAAACTCCACTCTTGTCAAACAAGAAATATTATTCAATAACCATGATCCATAAGGAATTTGCAATGTGACTTATATAGTGCCCTACATAACTATTTGAATACTCAATAGATAAACCTACATAACTAATTGATTACTCTGGATAAATATTGGATAAAGTATAATAACAAACTAAAAGCACCAAAAGATAAGAAAGAACTTTCTGTTACTCATTGAACGTAATCTATTACCCAAGATGGGGTCCCTTGCACCCTTTTATCTAGTTGGGGAATACCAGTAAGAGCTTCCTAAAGTCACGTTGGTATAACTTGATCCTAACATTTACTACTACATTAGTAAAATTGTTTAACTTAACTCTCACTATAGTAAAAGTCATACAAATAAAAGTATGTAATTGAATGACAATATAACACTCTTTTACACTAGCTGTGCATCAAAATTAATATATACCATAAATATCCTCCTAGTAGAAGCGATGTTGTTCAAGTACTGTGAGACATTTGAACATTAGTGATGTAACATCCTCAATTTTCTGTCGTGCTAAATTACCTCAGTAACCTTGAGTAATTAAGCACTTAATGAGAAATTAGAGATTAAGGCTTACTTAATGAATTTATATGGCAAGTTGTTAGAGAAAAGTTAAGTAAATGCTTAATCGAGATTAGACAAGTGAGTCAGACTTTCAATAGCTTAATTAAGCACTAATCACCCTTGATTAACTTAATCGAGTTTAATTAAGGATAATTGAGTTTAATTTTCTTAATCATATTCTCGTGTGTTAATCACTAATCCTTGCTTAATCATCTTAATTAAGTTACAAGAGTACTTAATCACATGATTAAATTCAAATTTAGTCAACTACACAATAAAATAAAGAGTGATGTCATTAAAGCATAAAACATGAGATAAGAGTGCTTTATGTAAGAGTTGACCACTCTTTGTCTCCTCATACATCCTATTGTCTCCCTAAACCTTAATTAACACAAAATTAAGAAAATATCTTCTCCCCCCACCCACTAAAAGTTACAATCGCTATACAGATGCACACACACACTCATTTTTCATTTTCAGACTTTCATTCTCTCTCTAAACTCTCAAATCTTCTTACTTCTTTCTTCATTCTTCTTCTTCTTCTTCATTCTCCACCACCACCATAACCAAAACTCTCATTTATACCTTCAAAGATCATATCTTTTGGTCTTTGAAGACAAGATCTATATACTATCAACCTCATTTTCAAGAGATCACAAGAGCTCTCATCCTTTCCAAGCCAAACCGCCACTTCCAATCACTTGGAGGAGCATCATCTTCTTCATTTTCTCCTTCAAGAACTTGCCACTTTCAACACTAGATAGTGATCTCTACTTTTTTCTTTTGTTTACTCAAGAAAGCTTGAAGCTTGATTCCTATCATGACCAAGATCTTCAAGTGAAAGCTTGAGAAAAACTCTCATGCTCTTCATGAGCAAAAGTTTCCTTTTTTAGGAAAAAGTGTTCATATTCTTCTTCATGAGTTGTTCTTGGTTATTTGAAAGTTTGCTTCTTGAATGCCTCAAAGTTTCTATTTTTCTTTCTTAATGCATGAGATCTTGATATTTCTTGTGAGTTGTTTGAAAAAGAATGATATTCTTGGTAGTATTTTGTTTAAAGTTTGTTCCTTTTCTTATAATGAGCTTATGACTAGAAAAGTTTCATCTTTACATATTTTTCATGACTTGATAAGACTAAATATTCCAAAAGTATAAAGCTTTAAAAGTTTGCTTCTTGATGCATGAAAAGTGGCACTATTTTATGAGTGTCACATGGTTCCATTTTGTTCTTTTTGAAGGCAAGAATATGTGTAAAGGTTCAATCTTGTTAGTATATGAAGCTTTTTAAGTCATAAAAATAAAAACTTGTCTCTTTGTGTCTTAAAAATTAAATCTTCAAGACAAGACCTTTCATAAAGTTTCAAACTTTAGTTAAGAATAAAATCTTTAAGTCATAAAAGTGTTAACTTGCAACTTTTAATCTATAAAGTTTGTATCTTGAGTCAAAATAATGTATAAAGTGTTAACTTTTATAAAGAACAAAATTTTCTAATTCTAAAGCTAATGTCTTGTACCATTATTTCATGAAGAAAGAATCTTTTAAAACTTTAAGACAACTTTAAGCTATAAAGTTGAGACCTTGATAGTCTTAGAATAATTAAAAGTGTCAACTTTTATAAAGAACAAGACTTTTTAGTTCTAAAGCTAATATCTTGTATCATGATTTTGCCAAGATTTAATCTTTAAGACAAGAGCATAATTTTAAAGGCACATACTTTCTTAAAGAATGGAACTTTCTAACCACTTTATAAAGAATGATCACTTTTATAACATTAAAGGTAAAATCTTTTATGTTAATGATAAAAGTTTAAAACTTTGCAACTTGGATAAGTTAAAAATCACCCTTGGTTATTAGTGAACATGGTGTTGTTGGATTCATGAGTGTGGTTATGCGTTGTCATGACCTAAGAACTAGAGGGATCTCGAAATTCTTAGGAACAGAAGTATAATTAGGGCCTCTAATCATACCATGAACCTAGGAATCACTAAGTGCACTATCTCAAGGAAAGAAAATAATTATCTAACTTTGTCAACTTAAACAAGTGTTCCATAAGACATATACTCAAGTAAAAAATAATTTCCTATAAGAGCTAAGTAACTAAAAGGCTATGTACACATTTATTTAACTGTGTGATCCTCTCGTGGGTAATCATGGAAAATCACATTATGGCTCATAAGACTTCCCACAGAGAATAACACAACTATAAACCCCTTTAGGGAATGAATGTATGATGCCATTAGACATGATGTATGACAAGTTTGATTGAGTATTGTCTCATGATTGAATGATTGGTATGATGATATTAGATGGATATAATGGATTGTTGGTTGAAAGCTTTATGATTGACATTTTGGGGAAGTTCTAGTCTAGCCATCATGCTGCTGGATTTCTATCAAAATTATGACTTAGTCATATCATTGCATATGTCTGGTCAAAGAAATACTATGCATGTAAAGTATAATGATAAGAAAAAAAAGAATGGGATATGACCCTTTAATCACTTTGGTAAGGGAAGTGAGAGACAGTGATCCATAAGACTCAAGAAACCTCTATGGGGGAGGCAGGGTAACATGGAGGACCCTCAAACTTAGAGGTAACCATTATCAACTTAGTCCGATTTGCTTAGTATTATGTGATAATGGTCACAGAATGAGCTCATATCCAAAAACAGTCTATTTCAAAGGAAAAGTAAATAATGTTAAGCACGTGCTAAGAATGAAAGTAAAGTTAAAGTAAAACCATGGTTGAGTCTATGAGGTTGCATATCAATGCATGTATCTATATTGTCCATATATATTGTGAATGTTTATTCTATGCTTTCATATGTATGTTTACTTATGATGATATGATTATGATGTTAAGTTTAAAAGTAACCCGCTTTGGGATTTAGGTTTTTAAAATCATTAAAATTGACCCTATGCATGTCCACTACTTTTATAATTAAACTCGAAGTGGTTGGGACGATGATGATGACACGTTGTTTACCTAGTCGTGATCCTACTGAAAAATCTAGTATTTCTCACTCCTATGTTTCCGTGTCGCCTTCAAAGGATGCTGGCGTCGGGCATAGTGGTGATCTTCATTGAGTTCCTGGTTTGGCATTAGCATTTTGACCCAATGCTGAATGCCTCTGTGATGTCTGTAGGGGCAGCTATGAGGATCTACATCTTCCGCAACCACCTATTTCAGGTTCCAATTATGATCCCATTTTTCTGCCCACATCAACTGTACGGTAAGGTTACCCTGGATAACATCCGTCCCTACTTTCAGCCCTTAGATACCCCACTGATGGAAAGTCTGACTCGGATACTCGTTTGACACCTACTATTTCGTTGGATTTCAATCCTTCGGAATCATCCTATTTGAGCTATCATGTGTAAACTGACCCATCTAAGCCCTCCTACCCGTCCATGATTCGTTTGATGTCCAATTCGTCTTCTTCTTTGGTAGCTTCTCATCATGCACCACCCCCAATTCATGGTCGCGGGTTCATTCGTACCCGTGCTGTGCCTTGTGGGCATGGGCCTGCCCAAGGAGGAGCATGTGGCGATGCTGCTCCTAGTGGTTTCAGGATCGGTTTCTTTCTGCCCGATGAATGATGTGGTGATTGCATACAAAGTCGAGCACAAGGATAGCCCTTGTTGTTTGTAGTTATAGGGTTATTATTCTATTGTATGGCATGCTTAGACAGTAGAGATTTTTGATGTATTTTCCCTTATAATGTATTCAGTTAGGTTTCTTTTGTAGGGCCAACAGTATATATTGGACCCATCATTATCTTTATGTATGACTCCTGGCATTACTAGTATTATATTAACTATGATGGCTATGAAATGAATGTTATATTTATCTGAGATATTTGTTATTATTGTCGCTTCTATTTATTTTATTTGCACCGCATGTTTGAGATAGCGATGTTTATATTAAACATTCACGATATGCTCATGGCTCTTGGTTTTCAAAACAATTTATTTGTTATTGTTCAAAAAAAAAAAATTACCCCTATTTTCATTTATAAAGTAATTTCAAAAGGTAACGTTAGTTCCGCGAGCAAAAGTAACAACTAATAATTTCATAATATAACTTAAGTATAATATGGGACTATTAGAGTGTTATAGGCGACTCTATATATAACCTTTTCAGTAACTCAAAGTTCATTTAATGCTTATTATTTAATATTAGAATGAGGAAAAGGCAAGATATAGAATATAATATTTATATTTATGAATCAAATAACATTTAGGGCAAGGTAAATAAAATTAATCTTCATCATATCACCGAGATTGACATGAGATTAAAATATCAAATCAAAGTGATTACTTATAAAAGCACGGAAAAAAAACATCGAAGACCGGAAATTCCCATATAATATATGGTGTAACTCCTAATTGATGCAGACTGCCATTAACGCGTTGAATGTACTTACTGGTACATTGCTTGTTTCATATTATAAAGCAATCAAATATATACTCATTCCTGATTCATGCTACCGTAGACTTCAAATCAAATCACGATGTTGAATTGAATAGCTAACCAGGTTTAATTGTTCATATTTTCATAGTTAAGAGTCTTCTGAGCTTTGAAACTATTAGATTTTAACGCCGACGTTTGAATTATAAGATTTTCAACTTAAAAGTATGTACTGTTTAAATTCCATGTATTGGTTTGAATCCCGTACGTTGGTTTTATTTTTTTAAGTTTATTAAGTGGTTAAAATTTGTTAGCGTGGAAATCAAGCACTGATATTCAGACGCTGATTAAAATAAATAAATAAGAAGCTGATAAAGTAATTGTGCGAAGTAAAAACTACGCGGCTCGAAACAAAATACATATGAGCTATAAATAAGATAATCAAGGATAACCAAATATATATATATATATATAGAGAGAGAGAGAGAGAGAGAGAGAGAGAGAAAAGTAGTGGTTAATCACGAGAGTAAAATGAATAAATTTTAATTATTGAATTTTATATAAATAATTAAAATTAAAATATAAAGTCATGTGACTTTTTTAAATAATATTATAAATTTTAAATAACTTCAGTTTGACTACTCACATATAATTTAATGGCCAAAGTTTACTCTTCCCACCTCTCATATAAAAATAGTTCTCTTATCATAGAGAGAGTGTTTCAAGTGAGAGAAATGATTTACTATGAGAGTATAAAGAGTCAATCTAGACTGTATAAACATATATAGATAATCAAGATTAAAAGTTATTTAATATTCATATAATCACTTTAAAAAATCACATAATTTAATATTTTAGTTTTAATCATTCATATAAGATCCACTGGTCAAGATTTACTTCTCTCACTCTTATAATTAATCACTCCTCTCATTTGATATTCTCCTTGTATATATATATATATATATATATATATATATATATAGAGAGAGAGAGAGAGAGAGAGAGAGAGAGAGAGAGAGGGTAAGGAAGGGAGGGGGAGGAGGAGAAGGAGGAGGAAAACATTGATATCAGTTTAAGACTTAACATACATATGCTATCAATAAATTTTTATAGCATGCAATTCTTAGCAATCCAACCATTAAATTATAACTTTATATCATGTTGATTACTTGTGCCAATTTTTTTTTCTGAAAAAATGGACATAAAAAGAATGTGATCAAATAATTCTTTCTTACATATATTTAAGAAATATTTATTATCTTTTTTTTATTTCTCATAGACATCCTCCATTGAAGGCAATAGTGTTCAAATATTTAACTATATATTGGTATTTATCATGTTGATTTAAATAAATATTTAAAATGTATTAAATAATTTTAGATTAATATGTGAAATTTTATAAACATGATTTATAATATACATATATGTATGTATGTTTGCTTACATGAAAATAATATATTTGTCACCAAATGGGTTGTAAAAATGCTTATTAACTTAACTTGAAGGTGCCTCATTTCTTCCAAACTTCCTTTTAGATTCCTCGATGTTTCCATTCTTGCCCAGTTGCCCCCATTATTTTTTCAAAAGTAAGGCCAAACTCGTGCCAGGTATGCGCCCTGCTTGAATACGAGAGGTTCATGCATGTTATTTGCTTCCAGTCTGCCTCCCTCTAGAAAGTGTAGATTGATGTGAAAGAAACATCATCGATATCTTCTTAGGATTTTAACAACCTTGCCTGTTAATGAGATTAAATTAGGTAATTAATTTCATGCGAATTTGTGAGATTTTATAAAGATATAATTTACACATAGCGTGCAACTGCATTTGGGCTGACTTCATCGGCTTGAACTTGAATGGTTTGTTAACATAGTTCCAGAATTTGAATTCAAGTTGAAAGAATTGCAACGGTCAACCCCAACTACCATTTCGCTTCGAAACCTACTGTGTTATAGCTTTCATAAGTCAAGCAACAATTGCTTGTTTGAAGGATGATAACAACCAGCTGCTAATTGTCTAAGCCTTTACAGATACAAAACACATGAGTTAAAGATACACTGATAATTGCGTAAATCAAAGTCAATATTATATTGACGAATTACTTCTTATAAAAAACAAAGTTCGCAATATCTACTATCCAATAGGAAGTTTGTATGATATCAGTCACATTTTTTTTTTATAAACCTTCACATTAGTACAATATTATTTTATACTCTATATATTTAGATTGCTTAAAATTAGTGTATAGTATTTTTTTAATGAATGTATGACACTTTTTTAGGCACTGGGTTTGGTATTAATTGTCTATTTTAAAGGTGATATGTTACAATATTTTATAAAAGTTGCAGACTTAGGATGTGTCTGATATATGGGTAAAATATGGGAGAAAAAATTTAAGCTTAGTGTAATAAAATTACATATGAATTTCTTGCATGAAATTTTCTCCTCTTTTTTACTCCCATTCCAAATATACTCTTGGACAGAAAAATTAAATCTTGAGATAAAAATATTATAATGTTAGAAGTATTTATTGTTGTATAGGTTGAAAAGTGCATGGTAATCTAACACTTTTCATAAAATGTTGTTTTACTGTACTATTACTTATTATGTACAACCCATAAAAAAACTTATTATGTAATAAATACTCTTTACGTATTACTTTTTATTACAAATTGTAATTTTTTTAACATATGATTTTAAAACATGTTGTAACGTACAAGCTTTACAAAAGATAAAAAGATAGTATAACACGGACTAAGGACATTTTTGAAAACAAATTGAAATATGGTCATAACAAATTCATTCTCTCCTAAAATTTTGATTTGTGACATTTAAGGAATATATAATAATTATTTATAATTTAATGGTTGGATGCATTGATTTTTTTATTTTTAATAAAACAGTCATTAAGTGATGTGACTGTATAAAATCTTACCAATGCATTTGACATATAAAATTATACCACTAGTGGTTTGTTATTAGAAAAATAAGACTTGACTATTGAATCATACATATATATAATCAATATTAGACTATAAAATTATGTAAATTTCATATAATTTCTAAGAGACGCATGATTCAATAGTCAAAAGTTCCCTCATTTCACATCTCACATTCGATCGCTCATACCTAAGGTCAAATCCATTGACCCCTGGACCACTTAATAGTTAATTAAATCGTGTTTTATGTACCACTTGAAAGTTCAAGTGGCGAAAAAACAATGTAAATATTTCTAATTAAAACAACCATTATATTTCCTTAACATTTTACGTTGCATTTCAAAGAAATCCTGCAACTTTTATAGGATGTCTAGTCTTTTATAGCATTTCCACCCAATGACTTATTATAAGAACAAAAACAATGAAGTAGAAAGTATTAATTAATATCTCTAAGAAATCTTCGGCAAATCAATATTCCGACATAAAAATTTAAATTATATAGTCTATTAATTTTCAAGGCTATACTCTACATTCTCTCTAAAGTTTAAATATTAAATACTTCATCGTTTTATTTAAAACAAGAATCTTATAGATAAATTGAGATTTTTTTAGAAGAGAATAAAAAAACACCATTCGGAAAGGCTGTGCAATATATGAATAAACTACAGGAAAAAAATGCTAATAGATAATATAAATTTTGTGATTAAATAAAATAAAATATATAAACTATAAAAAAATATTGTGTATCCCATTAATAGATTCCGAATGAATAAAACAATAAAAAAATGGAAATTTATATTTTAAAGTTTAGATTTGTCTAACTAAATTATTATAATATTTACACTATTTCTTACCATAAGACACTCAAAGTAACTGGAAGGAAAAATAAATAAATAAATAATCGAAACGCAATAGAGCTAAAAGAATACTTAGATGAAAAATAAGTTTCAAACGCGAGGTTCTCTGACCATGCTGTTGGTTCTGCGAACTTTGTTATATTTGGACTTCAAGTCGTATGAGTCATTAAATTATTCATGAAGACGTGGTAGCCATAGTATCATTGTTCAGACCTTGTTCTCACATACGATCTGTACATCATATAATTAATCTGTACCTTTTCTAACAATGTACACAGCAATACCCAAAATTTTCCCGATCATTTCAACTGTGCAGACGAGGAATTCTACTGCTCATACTTTTCTGCATGCAAAAATTCTATACGATCTTAATGAGGATGTAGTTTATTTATAGGGGAATTAGTGTTTCCTTTGGTGCTGAGATTTAAAATTCAAATCAAAATAATCAAGAGAAAGAACACACACCTTGCCGCTAAATCATTCTCTTGGTTTACTTATTTGAATAATCCTAAACAGTTAGAAAAAAAACTAACTGAAATTTTCATAAAATTTAAGAATAGTTATTAGATTAAATAAAATAATAAATATCGCTGATTTATCTTAAAATTAGCGAGTGTGACACATTATTTTGACAAATATTTTAATAAAAGTTCTAACTCTAATATTTTTGTGCTCATACATATGCTTGACAATACATAATTAATGTAGCACATGCACTTTTTTTTCAGGTGTTTACTTAATATGGCCTATTTTTCAATAGTCTGCACGCAGATTATCGTCGATGTCCAGGTGCAACCCACTGGAACAAGTGCAGGTGCATATTTATACCACAAAAAAATAAAAATAAAAATTGAAGTGCCTTAATGATTCATTAAAAAGCGATTGAGGAGATGAATATGAGGATAAGGAGATATGTGTAAAAAGATAATTAATAATACAAGGAAAGAGTTTGAGGAAAAACAAAGGGTCAGAAAGTCCTGTAAGCCATCGGCTCGTCCCTTGCAGTTTGCTCATGATTATGTATTCCTTTCCAACAATTAAATTGATTAGGTATAAAGAATTTGGCAAGTTCCATGAAATAAAAGAATGAATTTCATCATGAAAATTGTAATAGGCTAATAAAGTAATAATAGATACCCAAGAGAAATGGTCATTCAAAGCCTTCTATAAATTAACTTTTCCCTTGTTCATGTACCTCAAAAGTCTACATCACGTGCTCTCACTGTGACGTTTGCATGCAGCTTCGTCACTTCTATATATAGTGAAAGCCTCACCCTTTTCGCCACACAAACACACAAATACACAATTTGGCAGACACCATTGCCAACTTGATAAGCTTATCTTTTCAGAAACCATGGCTACCCTAGACAACCACCCAATTTCGGCCTCAAAAGTGGCCATCATAGGGGCTGGAGTGAGTGGCCTAGCTGCTGCAAAACAGCTATCCCACCACAACCCTCTTGTGTTTGAGGCCTCTGACTCAGTTGGCGGCGTTTGGAGGCATTGCTCCTACAATTGTACCAAGCTTCAGTCACAACGCCGTGATTACGAGTTCACCGATTTTCCTTGGCCTCATAGGGACAATTCGGATTTCCCTTCCCACATGGAGCTCTTGGATTACTTGCACTCCTATGCTGAGCACTTTGATGTGCTCAAGAACATAAGGTTCAACTCCAAGGTGGTGGAAATCCGGTTTGTTGGGGAGAAGGAAGCATTTGATTTTGGAGGCCTAGATGGTGACCATGGAACCCCACTTCCTGGTCACCCTGTTTGGGAAGTTGCTGTGCAGACCAATCCATCAAACACCATTCAGGTCTTTATAATTTTTCAGTTTACAATCCATTGGCTTCAAACTTCTTTGAGTAACTACTTAGGGTTTCACAAATAAGAACAAGATTTTTATTAGTAAAGAATATATAATTTATGGCCAGAAAAAAAAATGATATAGTTAATTCTATCTTGAGTGTCTTCCCTAACAATATCGATCTAATGATTTCCTCGTGTTGTGAACTTGTGGTCTTGATAGAAATTTTAAATTATGAACAGTTTCTTATCTGCTTAATGAGAGTCTTTTCAATTTAAACAAGCCTTTCTCTATCAAAAGTCTTATGTCAAATGCACTAAGTCACTTTGAAGGCTGGTTGGTTTATGAATTGAATATCACCCAGGCCACTTTATTAGTATTTTAATTTTTAACATTCATTTCCCTTATACATATCAAGCCTTGGACCTCCTTTGATGCGATTTATTTAGTGCATTAGTTGAGTTAATTACTTTGTTAAGCATAAATATCATGAATCATCTCTCCCAAAAGCTTAAACTATTGAAAAGAGGCATATGAATGTTTTATATTTTAATACACCTCCTCATACAAGAACTTTTGTAGGCTTAAAATATAGACTATGCATAGACCTACTTAATATTGTGGTGAAATTAAACATTTTTTTGTTTAGAAAAATAGAGATAAATGAGGATCGAAATCTAAACCTCTTGGTCATAGAGGCTCTAATACTATGACATGAGTTATCTTCTTCAAAAGGTTAAGTTGTTAGGTAGAGTCATATAAATATTTTTATATCTTAACATTTTAACAATAAATAAGCCTAAATGGCTCTTGGAACTTATAGTAGATTATAATCATTTGGGTGAGAATTTTGCTTCATTCGCAGTTTTCTCTCCTTAATTCAAACAAAGGAAAACTTAGGATCTTGGTGCTTTTGTTGATAAGGATTTTATTTTTATAATCTATTGATGTTGAGTTCTGGATTTGTTGTTGATGTTGAGCCTCTGGTTTGTGATTCTTGATCTGCTATCGGCTGCTTCAACATTTCTTCAATGTTCTTCAAAGATTTCAGAGTGATCTGCCATCATTCTTCAGATTCTTGTTTGCTTGATTTTGTTGTGGACTCTTATTCTTTATTTTTGTTATTGAATCTGGTTTCTGAATTGTTGTTATTGGTCTTGATTTTTTATCTGTGGTTGCATCTGGATTTGTTGCTGCTGTTGATTCTGGATCTGCTTTGGCATCAAGAATATTTGATTCTTGATTCTTGATTTCTTCTTCCTTGCTGTTGCTTCCAAATTTGAGTTGAATGACTTCTAGAAATTCCTTCCACGTGACACATCCATTCTTGTTGCTATACTTCCAGTCTAAATACCAATCCTAGGCAGCTCTATCAAGATGAAATGGAGCCATTCTGATTCTTTGCTCTTTTGATATTGTATAGAATTCATCGAATTTCATCTCCTTGTGAGTCTATTGATTCATCCCTTCCCACTAAATCTAGGAATTTCAAATCTGAACTGAAATTGAGTTCTTTCCGCCAAGATAGACTCTTATTGAAAGTACCAAATATTAGAACCTAAATTCTTTTTCTTTGGAATTAAGGAGAAAAAACTCCAAATTCACCAAAATTCACCAAAATTATTACAATTCACTATGAGTTACAATAGCCATTTAGGTTTATTTATACCAAACAAAGTAAGTAACTCAACTAATGGACTAATAAAATCGTATCATCCTTTGTTTGTTGATTTACTTTGCTGTAAAATTTTCTATAATGTATATCTAATCTTATATTGATATATTTTTTAATACTGTACAAAACAATAACATAGGTGCTAAATTTATTAAATAATATAACAATATGTTATTGAATATAATTTATTATACTTACGATGCATTGTTAAAACTAAATTAAAGAGTAATTAATTTCCGTTTATTTATTTTATTATTTAATTGAGAGAATCATAACTCTGAATTATTCTACCTATGCCCCACGATGCCCCACGCCCAATCACTTGATCTTTAGTTGCAACTGATCACGATTTACCTACTTCATTTCAGTGGTACGCCTTCGAGTTTGTAGTGGTTTGCATTGGAAAATATGGGGACATACCCAATATTCCAGTATTTGAACGCAACAGAGGCCCTGACGTGTTCAAGGGTAAGGTCTTGCATACCCTTGATTACTGTAAACTTGACCAGGAGTCTGCTACTGAATTTCTCAAGGGAAAGAAGGTTGCGGTGGTCGGTTTCAAAAAGTCAGGCATTGATTTAGCCATGGAATGTGCAAAGGCAAACCAAGGTTAATTATCCACGCTTTTTCTTTTTTCTTTTTTCCTTTTTTTTTTTTAACTATCATATATCATAGTGAAAAAACTGAAAAATGAGTAAACTATTATATTGCTAAAATCTTTCTTTACTATTTATTATAATATGATGCCATAGATAAAGGAAACTATATGACATTCCACCAAATCCTCATCATACATTTTATTATTGGTTCACCTGCATATTGCTAAAGATTATATTATTATTAAGCACGAAAACTGATTCAATTGGTACATTTTACATTTCTTTGCATGACTTTGAAATGAAAAAGCGTTCCTCATGAATTCTTTTCCACAAAAAATGTATTTATTCTATTATATACAGAAAAAAATTAACTAAAAGAAATAGTTTTCACTTTGGTTTTCATGAAAACTAACTTATTCAAGGATTTAAATCTTAAGCACGTACGGCTTCTTTTCGTTTCCATTTTTGTTTAATTATTTATTTGAATATCATAATTCAATACCAAAAGCGACACCTCACTAGTATAAACATATAACATATATCTATCTTATATCAATACATTCATATCTCGGTACTTACCCATATTTCCATAAATATACGGTGTTTATACAATGTTTATGCAGAATGGATTTAAAAAATATTTCCCAATAAATTATTGTCAAGCAAGTGGAAGTGGACATAATTCAAGAGAGTGGTTTAGTTTTTGTAAAATTATTTAACAAGATTTTATTGGAAAACATGGACTGGAGAAGAAAAATGAAAGAAAATGTAAAAGTAAGAACATGAATCGTTAAAATATTTTAAGTTAATTTGTAGAAGACTGTCTTGTTCCACTATATGAAAGAGTAAAACTAATTAATTAATCAAATAGTTGGAGTGTTTGACTCTTTAAGTAAATGTTCCCAAAATTTGAAGCAAAATTTTCACAATGTATATATGATAGATTTTGGAGGATAAATATTGAGCTATATAACTATATAAAAAAATTAATGTCGATCAATTATTAGTACATTGCTTTTTGCATGTTATCATCAAATTATATGTACCAATTCATCAAAATTTAATCTCCCAGCTGATATTTGTTATCATAGTTAGCTTCTCTAAATAATATGACATTGTTTTCTATGCTCGTATAAACAATTCTTATACTATTAATAGGTTAAAGTTAAACTCATATTAAAACCATTGGTTTAGGATAAATAGTAAATGATAGTTTATGAGTAATAAGAATTGACTAATACAATTAAAAAAAAAATCATGTAATCTTTCGATGAGCATTATTTACTTTCGTTTTATCTTTTACAGTAGACTTTGAAACAACTCAATCAAAATTTAAAATAGATATTTCCAAAGACTGCTTTATTTATTCAATACCTACTTGATCCCACAATTATTATGAGTTTAAAAAGAAGACATCGACTATCCCATATCTATGGTTGTATCATGGAAATGGGAAAACGATGAAATTCTTACATTACTTGGGGTCTTCTTCAATTCGTGGCGGCCTCCAGAACCTGTGAATCCGCTTTTTGTCTTAATTTTCATTTTGATTTTTCTGTTCTAAAAGCAATTTTTTTCAAGAGTCAAAGATATTAAAGGTATCGATGCTGACTTGTTGTGACACCTCACTGCTCTTCGATTTGGCTCGTGAGAATTGTCTTGTACAATAACTACAATGAACATGTTTTATCGTGCGACACCAAAATACATTTTTAATTTCTAGAAGTGCTTTTCATTGGGTAATGCCTTGTTAACGGGAGGGAATAAACATTTTTAAATTAAAAATTTCTAAGTTATATTAAATTAAATAAGAATAAATCAAAAATATTTAATGTAATAATAAATTATTACTTCACGATAATATTTTAACATAATTGTGAAATGAATAATTAAATTGTGATCAAAATTAGAAAATCTTGGAGAAAATCCTTTTTATTAAAAATATCTAGCATAGGTGAATTGAAATGAGATGGACTAGTATGACGTGTGTACAAAGATTTAGGATTTTACCTTACTTTTAATAATTTCTTACTCTTCAATTACAATTATTTTCAAGTATCTTTTAACTTTTTTATTATATAATAATAATTTCTTTAAACATTCTTGTATTCTATCTTTAAAAAATAATAAAATATGAAAAATTAAACTAACAAGCACACAGTTATATCAATTCGACAATATAAATGACACGACTCTTGAACTCACTTTTTATTATGATTAATTTTAAGTAGGAGTTTAATGTTTTCAATAATTGCATAATTTTCTAGGTATATCAATGTGGAGAAAAATAGAGCGAATATTATTTTTTTCCCCCATAGATATATACATTATCAATTTCTTCTTTCAGGAATAAATTTTGTTAATTTCATCTCTCTAAGCTTTAGATCTCCAACATTAATCCTTTCATCTATTTTATTATAATTTCTTTATTGAAACATGCTGAACTTATTTTAGTGAAACAACATTGCTTTGGCATTATTATAAGCATTTCTCATTGACAAAGTTATGGTAAATAGACGAAAGAATGGCATTAGAGATTTGAAATTAAAACAAAATGATAAGATAAGTCCTAATTATAGTATGTATATGTCAGGATTGAAAACTGAATTTTACTATAAATTAAAAAATTATTTTGGCTTGTTGACTGGAAATCTTTTCTTCTCATTTGTTTGACTTATCAATGATAATGCCGACATTGGATCAGTTATTGTAAGTTGAAGCAATCTAATATATGAAACTTAAATTTCAATGTGATTGCACTGATTAAATTGGATCAATTATATGCATGAAACCACTTCTTCTTCTTCTTCTTCTTTTTTTCTGCCCTATTAATAGCATGGCAAAACAGAAATTATGCGGCGCCAGCGGTTGTACTGTTTTTCTTCTATTCTTATTCTCTTTGAAGTACTTCTTGTTCAAATAAAACGTGTAGATTGTTGTATTTCGTAAATAATAAATTAATCAGACACTGAAAACAGGTTAATAGCGAGATTTCTAGATAACCTATGAAAGACGACAATTTAAACTTCGTAATATTACCGTACAAGAGAAAAAAAAATGGGAGATGATAACAACAAAGTTATTAGGTAGTTCCCGTAATACATACACAGATCAAACGGAGTTACATGAAATATTAATTTGCAAAAGAAGAATAAGTCAAACCCATAAAATGTTCTTATAGGAATACCGTAGTAGTCCATTGTCAACTGATATGGTTACGATTTTCAAGTTATGAAGTAATCATATTCCATAATATAGGCAACCAATATTTTGTCTGAACTCTCGGCATCTTCAGGCTAATTCTAAACCCATCAAAGGAGAAGATTAAAATGATACTAAAAAACTTAGCATATCATAATAATTGTATGCCTCAACGATATAGAATTTGTTGCAAGGGAAGTTGTAAAATTACAAAGCTCAGTCTCTTCTTTTTATGTCTTTGATTTCAACATCATAACAATGGTGCTTCTAACTTGTTCTGAAGGACCTGAAGGGCAACCATGCACCATGGTTGTAAGGACTTCGCATTGGACAGTTCCCCATTACTGGATTTGGGGATTACCATTTTTCTTGTTCTACTCAACAAGAGCATCTCAGTTCCTCCACGAAAGGCCTAACCAGGGTTTACTCAGACCCCTTCTCTGCCTTCTGTTATCTCCAATGGTATTTTAGCATTCTTAAATAACTAAACCTCATATTACAGCCTTGACTAAATGCTGTTGTTGCCATTGCCAAAGCTATATGCAGCTAATGGTTTTTTTGTTACAATGACCTTCAACATAGGCGTGGAATTTCAAAGTTTATTGAGTCCTATCTTCTATGGAAACTTCCTTTGGAGAAGTATGGGCTAAAACCAGAACACCCCTTTGAGGAAGATTATGCATCTTGTCAAATGGCTATCTTGCCAGAAAATTTCTTCTCTGAGGCTGATAAGGGAAAAATTGTCTTCAAAAAAGCATCAAAGTGGTGGTTCTGGGATGGAGGAATTGAATTTGAAGACAACTCTAAAATTGAGGCTGATGTAGTTGTTCTTGCAACCGGTTTTGATGGGAAGAAAAAGCTCAAAACCATTTTACCAGAGCCTTTCCGTAGCTTGTTGGAGTACCCTTCTGGTATTATGCCTTTATACAGGTAAGTGCAGTTTTATGTATGGATATAATGAATTTTCTACATAACTACTTTACATTTGAGAAAGACTATTTATACATTTTTTTTCTGCGACATATATGCGCGACACACCTCATAAACCGTAGTTACCCCCCCCCCCCCACTGTATCTCCCACCATATCTCTACCGTATTTGTTTGCTTCTTCTTGTCAGTACATTTCTCTATTGCATTTTCGAATGTGTGAGTTATGATGTCCCAAACCAATGTCAAAATAACACATCTCTTTACACTCTGTATATACACCTTTCCTTTAGAAAAAGTAAGAGAGAAAATATGTATTGAAAAATATCTTTATCTTGTTTATCTAGAAACAAGTGGTGTTAAAAATGTGGAAAAACTATCGTAGAAATAAGTTTTCCATTTTTATTACTCCAGCTTTCACACACAAATATATGAGAACCAATAGTTGAGTCATTCTCTTTATGGCAGGGGAACTATCCATCCAATGGTTCCAAACATGGCCTTTGTGGGTTACATTGAGAGTCTTTCAAATCTTCACTCTTCAGAGATGCGCTCCATGTGGCTTTCTGGACTACTAGATGAAAAATTCAATCTCCCGAGCGTTGAGAAGATGCTTTCACAGACACTTAAGGAGATACAAGTAATGAAAAGGTCCAACAGGTTCTACAAAAGGCACTGCATTTCAACTTATAGCATCAACCATGGTGATGAATTATGTAAGGATATGGGTCGGAGTTCCTGGAGGAAGAAGAACTGGATATCAGAGGCATTCAGCCCTTATAGCAGTGAAGACTATGCGAAGAAAGATTGAGAATATTATAATATTCCTATTTGTGATTGCATTAACAATAGTATGATAGTAAGAAAAATAACTGCATGTCTTCTGGCAAAGAATAAGTTGGGAGTCTGTTTGGTATCCCCTTAAAACTGGGATTGAAATATAGAGGGGATAATGTTTCATACAATGTTTTCGAACAAAACTCATCCCTCAACTTTTCACCCACATTTTTAAGGGGTCAACAAACTGGCCTTAGGTTTTTAAAAAGGTAGGATAAATGTTGTTCAGCCAATGAAGGCTATGCTCTAGAAAAGTAGCAATTACACCCTCAAGTTTATGTCAATGGTGTTCAGATATACCATAAAGGTTATTGAACCTTGTAATTCCATTAACAAACTCCAGCATGATATAAATTATAATGGACACTCACTCAGTCAATTTAAGCTAAAATTACAATATTGAAGAAGATAAAGATATCTGTCCATGTGCCGTAACAATGAAAGGCGTGATTTCATCCAGAAACGTTATAACAGTTTCATCTCTATAGTAGAACAGATATTATCACCTCCTCATGAACTATAAGGCTTCAAAATCAGCTACAGCAATCATAATTGTACACTAAACTGTGGTTACTAGTAGTTACATACTTGACTAACTTAGACAGGCCAAGGGGGATGAGAAAAAAAGAATCACAAACCTCAGAGGTTTTGAAGTAGTTTCAAAGTCTCATCAATATGCTTTTCTGGTTGGAACTGATTGTTGTAAATGAGCTGAACCACCCCATTTTTGTCAAGAACATAAGTCTGTCTCCCGGGCAATGCTCCAAAGAAATCATCTGGCACTCCCCACTCTTTCCTCACCTTGTTACCTTCGTCACTCAACAAAGTAAATGGAAGCCTGTACTTCTTAGCAAATGCCTACATTCCACACACAATGCATTCAGTATGAAATAATAATAATAAAGTTTAATCGCAAAGGTAATTGCAGAGGAAGTTTTGATTTTTACCTTGTGAGATGAAGAATTATCACCACTGATCCCAACAACCTCTGCCCCCGCTTTCTTGAACTTCTCATATGAATCCCTAAAAGCACATGCCTGCAAGAAATAAAACAAAAGTTGTTATATCAGCAGGACAATGGTGATGATGACTATATTGTTTTTATTTCACAAGAGTGCAAATGCTGTCTAATTTTACACCAGTATCCTGTTGGTAATTAATGTTCAATAATTCAATTAAAATCCTTCATCTCCCTGGTAATAACTTCACACACACCCTTCCCTGGTAATGTCGAATCACTTGAACAAGCCAAGCATTGATTCTTTGCCAACTCTTTGAATAAGAACAAGGCCTTTAATAATAACACGTGCATTAAAAAAGATTTTAGCATCTGAAATCTGAACCGTGTCAATTGACAGTTCTAACTATTCTGTTGCTTTCAGATCATCATCATAGGCATCACACATACAGATTATACAATATGGTCTAATTTGATGGGACTGCATCTTCTTTTTCTTAGCTAGTAGATCATAGTTCTTTATTTTCCTATATCATCAATTCCTTTTTCGCACTTGGATTCACAAAATCCTGGTACTCATGCACTGCTGGATCGACATCATACAAACATAGAAAACTTAAAATAATAATAATAAAAAATTACAACACCCATGAGACAAGCTACACTGATTGAAGGAACAATCTATGCTAGACAATTTTGTGTGTTCACCTCTTTGGTGCAGGCAGGGGACTCATCCGCAGGGTAGAAATAGACAACCACCGGCTTTCCTTTGAATTGGTCGAGGCTTACATTATTTCCATCTTGATCTTTCAGCGTGAATGGTGGTGGCTTTGAACCTTTACTTACCTGTCAGGGAAGGAGGAAATACACACAATCAAACCGGTACCTGGTACCATGTAACTAGCAATAACACTAAAATGAGGTACTCAAACTTGGTTATGAATAAATGTATGTACCTTTGCAAAAATGGAACCTTTCACCGAAGAAGAAGAATAAGTAGCAGATCGGATTGACAAAGAGGAAGAATGAGATAATTTTAGGCCACAAAATTGAGAATTTGATGATCTAGATAGAATTGAGAAGTTTTGAGAAGATGGGTACTTGGGAGTTCCATTTTGAAGGAAGGTGGGAACAGAGTGTTTTGGGACCGTGAGGGAAGCCATTCGATGAGTTGACAATGAAAGACAAAAAGGGAAGGAAGGTTTTCAAATTGCAACTTAGTACAGAGACAAGGGAAGCTGGGGTTGGCTTCTTGAGTTCTTGCGTGGACGACTGCTGACCCCTAGTCCCCAACCTCCCGAACTTGCTAGTTGGTGTTTTATATTCAGAAAATCAATACTACACAACATTAACAAGGATTAATTAAGAAAAAAGATTAATTATATCAAATTATTAAGATAAGGAACAAAAACCTTTTTTAAGGTAAATAATAATATCCTTAAGCTATCTTTTATTCTAACTTTACCTCTTTTGCTGAGTAAGCTCTATCAGTCCTGAAATCTCATCCTCATTGGCACGCATTCATCTATTGCTAGTCCTACACAGCGTTGTTCGTCACTTTGTGCACATATCCAAGTAATCATATCTATCTAATTAATAGCTTATATCAAATCAAAATGAGATAAATATTTATAAAACATCTTAAACTACATATCACCACCATCAAGATAAAATAGTGAGTACATATTATCACTAACAAGACAAAATAGTGAGTATATTTTATCTCCATGTTGATTATCATAGAAGAACTCAATCAATTTCAAGGAATACATTAATTAATGAGTGAGAAAAAAATAATTAGTCAAATATGTACTTAAGTAGAGAAATCAGATCAACAAACCTTAGAAGGTGGAAGCTCATTCCTAATGAAATAGTGCACATAAAGTTTTATGGGAGTACAATGGAAAACTTTTCGGTATTATTAGACATTGTGTTTTTTTTCCTAATTTTGGCAATTTTTATTCAATTAAAAGAGAAAGCCTAGTTAATTTCTTGAATGCAAAAGTGGTACATATTCTAAGTAGTTATATCAAAAAGAGAATTAATCTATTAAAATGTGAAGGTACAGGACAACAATCATGAAACTCAAAGTGAAAGGAATTGTTGGAGGACTTGCAAATGCTGGTAGAGAAAAATTGAAATTGCATAAGCAAGTGTCCACGAAGTGACAAACGATGCTGTGCCAAAGAAATAAACGAAGGCGTGTCGACAGCAAGGATGAGGGTTTGAGAGCATGCTCAATAGGAGGAGAGATAAATAACAAAAGATAGGTTAAAGATGACCTAAGAGTATTATTATTTGCATAAGAAAAAGTTTTCGATTCTTCTCCTTAAATATTATTTAAATAGTCCTTTTTAATAATTTCGGTACAAATGATCCTTTAATTTTTCTTAATTACAAAACAAAAATATCATTAAATAAATTTATCTATAAGAAATACAAATCCTTAATGTAGTTTTTAATAATTAAAATTGTGAGTTAAATTTATCATTTTTAAGAATTAATATGTCTGATAATAAGTATTCTTAAAGGTTAATTTGTCCATGAAAATAATTAGTTTAACTAATATTTTAATTCTTAAAAGCTATATTAAGAGTTTACATGTTTTAAGAATGAATTTATTTAATAATATTTTTGTGAGAGACTAATTTAAAAATTTACTCTATATGTTAACTAAAAGCACCTCATTATTTAATCATAAATAATGCCCATTAAAAATGGAAATTAAAGAGATGACAAAAACAAGAGAAGGGGGGGAGCCAAGTCCTACATGCCTACTAGAAACATGTGAATTATTGGTGGATATTTTATTATTTTCGTTGGTAATTAATTCTACTAACAAATTTTAAGGCGTAAGAATTTGTCGATAAATCACATGTTGGTAATATTTACTAATGGATTTTTTTCGTCAGTAATTATCAATAATAATTCTATCTTGGAAAATTTGTCAAATTTTTTGTCATTCAAAATTTTAATGACAATGGATCCTTTAATAAATATTAGCAAAATTAAATATCTAATTACTTTTATTGACAAATTTTTCATTTGATAAATGTACCTAAGAATTATAATAATATATATTAACAAATTAATTTTGCTTGCGGAAATGTCATAAGTCGATGCCATCGAACACCATAACTCTTACATTTCATCAATCGACAGTTGGAGGTAAACATTAATCTTGGCTTTGGGATTATCGAGACCAAAGATTATACAAGTTAAGAACAAAAAAAGGATCTTTTATATATATTTTAGGAAGAATGTTATAGGGCATAACAACCATAAACCAACAAGAGTAAGGTTTACTAAATTGATTGTTCAGAGTAAATCCATCAACACAAAGCCCTAACCTAATATTTTGGGGATTGAATGTGAAATTACGATAAGCTCGATCAGAATGTTGCCAAGTTTCACTATGAAAAGAAAAATGCGTGATTACACCATCATTCCTTTTATCCTCACTATACCGCCTTACCCAAGGGGCTGAGCTCAATAATGCATACAATCATTTAAGTCTATGAATTAAGGGCATTCTTTTTTGCATAACATTTTTATACCTCGTACTTCCCCTTCTCTTTAGCTTAAACCTAAGGGTTCCATAGAATATGCAATGAGTTAGGATAGCATCATCTTTGCAATACAATAGACACCCTTTCAACTTTTGATTTAATCGCCCCAGCCTGGATGCAACCAATAATACATACATTATCAATTTTGGGGAAACATTCCTCTTGAACAATTTCATTCCTAAAAGTTACGCAAACAACTATCAATCACAAATTGTACAACATAATCTCTTTCAATTTCTACTAAAATTTGAGCCAAGTCTCCTCTTAGATTAGGAGTCTTTGGTTATCAAGTTATGACACCCTTTTTTTTGTATTCAAAATAAAAATTTAATCAAGTACAAATATTTGGACAAAGTCTCCCCTTGCTAGACTATGACAATTTTTTATCAAAAAAGCAATTTAATCAAGTATGAAATTTTGAGCAGAGTCTCCTCTTCTATTAAGAGCCTTCCCTTATTAGGTTATGACCATTTTTTTGGCTCAAAATAACAATTTAAACAATTACATAAATATGGGCAAAGTCTCCTCTTTTTACATTAAGTCAATTGTTAATTGAAAACAACAAATATATAATAGATGAATCAATTGAGACAATTTAAACAATCCTATGTTTGTTCTAGAGTATATCTCTTTACTTTACAACATACAAGCAAACAACATTACAATAGACAATTCAAACAATTGGGAAGTTGACCAAAAAAAAATTGGGAATGAATGCTTTGCCTTCCCCTAGTCATACAATCTCATTCGCCTTTTTTCATCCTACAACTCTACCCTAGAAAATATAAGTCTTGCAGAAAACATAAATCTACAAACTACCAAATCTACTTTCCTATACTCCAAATGTAAGCTCCAACATATGCTCCAAACTCGAACTAATACTCCAACGCGCTCCCTACTAAACCAAAGAGGAAAAACCCTAAGTTAACTAACATTCTCAAAAATCAACTTAGAGTAAGAAAGATAGAATAGGTGAAAAAAAAAAAAGCCAAGAGAAAAATAAACTAATTAAAATGACCAACATTGTACCTGGAATGCAATGACGGTCTCTAGCAATGATAGAAGTTGCTCTGACGGCAGAGGAAGGGTGGTTGAAGTGGTGGTAGTGAGAGGAAAAGAAAGGAAGAGAGAGGAGAAAAGGAGAAATGAGGGAGAGGGGCCTGCATTCTCATGCAGTCCCATGGCTACTATCGATGGATAGTACATCAGTAATGGCATTAATTAAATGATGTCATCACCAACGAATTTTCCACTAGTATTCAAAAAATTTGGAAATTCGAAGCAATGCCTTCATTAACGCCTAGAAATTCAAATACCAATAGAAATTTTGTTAGTAATTTTTATTTTAAAAATAAAAAATAATTAAATATTATCAATAAATATACCATTGGTAAATTTTTTTCAAAGAGCAATTAAAAATTTGGATAATTACTAACTGATTTTCTGTCAATAATGTTACCCTTAAAAGTTAGTAAAATTTGATGAGTGATCCATTGGTAATATTTGTATTCCAAATGATGTGTATTGGCACAAAATATTATTGACGGATTTTTATATTCGTCAATAATTTTTTCAGTTAATCAATTTGTCATGCAATCCATCAGAAATCTATCGGTTTTACAGCCGAGCTATAATTCATAGATAATTTCTATTAGCTTTCCACGTGTTCCTAGTAGCACATTTATATACATTGATTCCTAATTACTACTTATATTATAAATCATAATATCCACATATAGTAATATCTAAAATGTTTGGTGAAGAACATTTCACTAACTAAGAGAGATTGTTCCTTTGGTAGTGAGTGAACTGAGCTAACTTGGTGACCAATTTAGTAATTCTTAGTGTTGAAAAATAATGATATGTTGTTCAATTACCAATTAAGATGGTGCTGTTGTTGTTATTATTATTACTACTACTATTCACTACTAGAAAAGAGTTAATTACTGACGAAAAATTAAAAGAAAAAATCGGTCGGTAGATGATGCATTGATAATAAAAATTATAATATTACTGATGGAAAACGGTAATCCATTGGTAGTATACATTATTTTACCAACGAAAAATATTTGTCGATATTATTTAAAAAATCCAGTAATAATAACATCAGAAATTGTCATTGACCAAATTATACCGACGAGTATGTGTATAATTACCGACAGAATATCCGTCGATAAAATCAAAAAATTAATTTTAGGTTTTTATCATTATCAATGGAAATTTCGTTGGTAAATAAGATTTTTTTTATTTCTTTTTTTGTTTTTATTGTTAAAATCTAAAATTAATATTTAAATATTTCAAATTATTGTTTTAATTATTTATAAATTCATATAAATAAAAATATAATAAAATATAAAAATATGCACTGTTCATTAAAATAAAAACCATCAACTGTAGAAAAATGGAATAAAATTATCATAGTATAATTCTAAAGATAGAAAAAAATCTAACATCTACGAGAGGGTAGACCATGCTTTCTTAGTCTACCCCTACCTCATCTAGGACCAAATCCTTGTCCTACTATAAGTGATTTGTATAACATATATATAAATCAATAAACGTATTCAGCACACATATCATCGAAATATATATGCACAAAATCGAAAATGTATAAAGACACATCACACTTTGGCACCTTATCATTCAAAAAGTTGGGGACTATCTTCATCATTCTTGGTTTCAACATCTTCGTTGAATTCCTCTTTCTCATCTTCAATGTTGGCATCCCTTTTATTAGCCTGACGTATTGAATATTGACTTGGGAATTCAATTATGTCAACTTCTCCTAAGATGGAATATAGATTAGAGGGGATATCAGTATTAATAACAACCCCAGAAGGGCTTGGATCATCTGTTTGGTAAACTTGCTCAAATACTTCTTCAAGCTCTACTTTAGCCCTTGATTTGCATTTTATTACCACCCTCTAGTTAGATTTGCATTTTCTAGGGTATGGCAAGTAATAAATTTGCCTTGCATTTTGGGCTATGACAAATTGATCAAATTTTTCATTCCTTTTAGTGTAATTAATCTCAATTATTTTGTAGTGATTGTGTTTACATGTTTCCCCGAGACGTGTTGGATTATAAAATTCACAAGCAAATACCACATCCCTTTTAAAAGGTTCAACAAGATATTCCAATTCATGTATTTCATTAACTACTCTATGCCATTCACTTTCTCCATCTGCAGTATCTCTCTTAACACAAACTCTAGTGTTGTTAGTTTTCTTTCCTCTTCCCCATTCAATTGTATGAAACTTATAACCATTGACATGGTATATTAGCCATCTTGCAGCTCTGGTTTTCGAAACCCAAGCCAAATTATACAAGTGAGAATTGGTTACACCATTTCTCTAATCATGCACCTAAATACAACGATCAGAATAATAATAACATAATAATATAAGAACAAAAATATGAATAGCAAAATAGAATCACTTTATCAGATATAAATGATTTGAACCATTCGAAAAATTACTCAAGGGATTGTTGACCATATAGCTGCTCAAAATAGATGTAAACAATAGATAAAATACAAGAGAAGACGGTTTCTCATCATAATTTACCATTATATAGAATTTGAGAAATTATAGAACAAATAACACAATAAAACAGTTTATCAATTACCTTCTGAATGACTCCACTTGATGCGGAAATCCATCGATATAAAGACCCAGAAACCCCAGGCACACACTTTGATAGAGAACAAGACGTAGAATAAAGACTCTCCGTACTAAACCTCTAAGAAACCTGTTCTTGGAAACGTAGATAACAGAGAAAAGATAGAATCGAAATTGATTGAATATCACAAGGAACTTCCCTTAGGATGAATTCTCTCAATTTCTTGATGCAACAAGCAAAGTAAATCACTCACCTCACTTGCACACAAAAGCACTATTTTCTTGAAAGAAAACAAAACAGAATTTCAATTAATAAAAAATTAATAAACAATGTGTTCCTTGAGGTATTTATAACCTTTTACACTAGGTTAAACACTTAAACTAAGTCCAAGCACAATAAGAAGTGTTCTGATGCTAAATAATATGAATTGGGCTGGATAAAATATAAAACATAAAATATGGGTTAAATAAAATAACTAAAAGTTTAGATATCCTAAACACTTAAACTAACTAAACTAAACAAGACCAAAATAGGATAATGGCCCAATATGGCTAGAATAAGCTTCTAAGCCCAGTTCGCAGCAAATAACAAGATCTTGGGTTGTCCATTAGTATGTGTTGGTATCTTCTTGGCCCATTCTTGATACATCTCTTCCACCATTACTTTAGCCAAGTCCCCAAAGTCTTCTCTTAACCTCTTTGCTCTTGCTCGTGTGATTGGTCCTATAGGTATGCTAAAATCTCCATCTTGCCCCCTTGTGCCAGATTGTCCAATTTGTCCTCCGGAGCACGTATCATTACTTCATCACAATTTAGCAATATATATAAATGTACATATTTCCATTCACTCCTAGTCAATCATCAGTCCTTGCATCGTCTAGCAACATGACCAAATTGGTTGAATACAGATAAGATTGATTCAATTGAGCTTTCGCCACTATCGTCATTCTGACTAACTCTAGTTTTCCTAGATTGGACATGTGGCTCAAAGTAGTATGATCAAAAGTTAGATGTCTTCTTTGAAATGTATGCTTGACATATTGATCCTTTTACTTTTGCTTTATTTTTTATCGTTCTTTTGAATCCTCCTATTTCCTGCTCAAATGGATACATCTACATATATTGGACAGGTCCACATACCTGTGCTTCATAAGCCAAGTGTACAAGCAAGTGCTCCATGGAATGAAAAAATCCAAGAGGAAAGATTCTCTCTAACTTACAAAGAATAATATGAATATTCTTCTCTATCAACAAAAGATCATCAACCCTAAGAGTGGATGAACACAAATATATGAAGTCCTCACTCAACTCAATTAACGACCTCCAAACATGATTAGATCGTTCTCTCAATGCAATACGCAGTAAATACTCCATAAATACATGGTGGTCTAAATCTTTTATAAGGAGTGACAATCATAGACCAACAAGAATATGGTTTACTAAATTGAGTGTTAGGAGTAGAACTATCAGCAAATAGCCCTAACCTAATATTGCAGGGATTAGAAGCAAAATCAAGATAAATTCGATCAAAATGAACTCATTGATGCATATAACCTTCTAAGTCTAGGGATTAGGGGTAGATAGTGCATTCTTTTATGCAGAACATCCTTATACATCACACTTCCCCCTCTCTTCGACTTAAACCTAGGCTTTCCACAGAATTTACAATAAGTCAAAGCAATATCATCTTTGTAATAGAGTATACATCTATTCAAACAACAATCAATCTTTACTTCATGCAATCCAAGCTTAGAAACTAATCTTTTGGCTTGGTAAAAGTCCTTTGGGATAGTTTCTGGTTGTGGACTAATCTCACTCATCAATGAAGCCCACTGATCAAAGGAACTTGGGCTTTGGTTCACCTTTAACTTATTACTTAACATTCTTACGGCCAATGACAATTGTGAATGCACACACCTTTCCCATAAAGGCATATTCGTTGCTTCTATCAGACTATAAAATCTCTGATTATCCAAATTGCCAAACTCTTCAAAAGATTTGGAATACATTCCAAACTCTTGCCCGGTAACATCAAAATCATTCCTTGGTAATGATTAAGTTTATCTTCCCAAGTGATATTATTACCCTCTTTGATACGTACATGGACCCCCTAGTTGATCTACTTCCAACATAACTGACACCAAATTGACTCTCTGATGGTAAGGTTTCTCCATGTTCAATCCAAACCCAGTAATCAGGCTTAAAGCATCCTTGTATAGGTGAAATCTAATTGACTCTATATCTAAAAACCTCCTACATTTACATTTACGACAAAGACACCTAAATGTCCCTTTACGAGTAAACTATTCTGTTCGAGCACAGGTCATTATGAATTCTTCAACTCCCTCATAAAATTCTAGTTTAATCCCTTTCCGACTTGGGTGCTATCTATCATACATCCATGCTCGACTTGGAGCAAACATTTTATATCACAACAATATCACATACCTACAAAGCAATACAATCACACATCAATCAAAAAGATTTAGGCAGAGTCTTCCCTTAAATTTGGATTCTCCACAAAAGTTAATTTATCCTCTAAACACACCTAACAATTACTTACTTCATTACAATAATTATTTAATTCAAATATTATTCTAAATGATCAACAAAATTTGGGCAAAGTTCCCTTTATTTTAGAAGCATCCACAGAAATTATTTTAATAATCAAACATAAATAACAAATATATGTATTCATACAAATTAATCAGTTAATCCTAAAACCATTCTAGAGCGCATCCCCTTACGTCATATCATACAGGCATACAACACCACAACACACAATTCAAACAATGGGAAAGAACTTTAAGCCTTCCCCTAGTCATGTAATCCCATCCTCCTTCTTCCATCCTACAATTCTATCCTAGAAATTTTAAGTCTCTAATATTTCAGAAAACATAAAGAATAACAAATGGATCCAATGTACGTACCTAAAGCTTCCCTACTCACTCCAGTCAGTTAATGCACCAATCACCAAGTGCTCCAAATGAGATCTTTAATAATCAACACAACAAATCAAATTAGTTAATTAACTCAGAAATTAAAAACTTTGAGTAGAGAAATAGAATAACAAAAAGAGACTAGACAAAAAATAAATAAAACTGATTAAAATACTCATTAATATACCACGACCACAATGGCAATATCCGATGACAAAATGGAAACTCTGGCGACAAGAAAATGGCCTGAGACTGTAATGGGGGATGAGAGAGAGAGAGAGAGAGATTACATGCCGTATAAGGAGAAAAGGGGCTGTTTGCATTTTAGTGCTCGGTCTCAATATTACTAACGGATTTTTTGTCAGTAATAGGTTAAAAAATATTTTGCCGACAAAAAATAAGTCGGTAAAAACGATTTTAGCGGGAATTTTATTTTTCAAATACTAAGGGGAAATCTGTTGATAAAAAAAGCAAAAATAAAAAATAATTAGTGTTTATTTTATCTAAATTATCGATGATTAGTCATCGGTTATGATTTACCGCCATTAAGCACCAACATTTATTGATAGTTTGACCAACAGATATATAAATCGTCGGTAATATTTGACGTCAAAAATTAAATTTTATTTACCGACGAATAATTCGTCGATAAAACTAATGGATTTAATCCGTCAGTAAAATCTGTCAGTTCTAAATTAATTTCTAGTAGTGATTATTATTTAGAAAAACTACGTTTCTATCCTTTAAAACTGTGGGTTTAATAGATTCATCTCTGAAATAGAAACACATATGTTCTGATTTCTAAATTTAACCACATTAGAACAAAATATATATAATTTAATTCTTGAATTTAATAGAAAAATTTGGTAGAGGGATTAACTTGTCCTAATATAAATAAATTTAGATACTCAAATATATGTATTTTATATTTCAAGCACCAATATATTACAATAAAAAACCGCAAAATTGTAATCTTTTTAATATTATTGCATGAGAGGCACTAACTAGCCACTTTTTTTTCCCCTCAAAGACAAAAATGTTTTGAATATTGAAATCAAATATGTGAAGACAATTATGGAAAAAGCTGCATAGTTATTGAATTACATCTTATAGTAAATTATCATTTTTACTCTTTCAAATTGTAAGCATAGGTTACCAACAAGGTGCTGGTCCGAGTGGAAGGGGGCTCGGGTCCCTTAAGCATGAGGTCCTGATTAGATCCCTGGATTCATGTGTATATAAAAAAAAAAATAGTCATTGGGAAGGGTCACTACTTAGGCGCTTGATTGTACCCTGAGAGATTAGTCTCTTACTTATTGGGTGAGGGGATACTATAAGAAATTTTCACTTACACCAATATAAGTTTTTTTATTCTTTTACTTGCACCCAATATTAGCCATTAGATCTACATTAATTTAATGGTGAGATTATTAACAAGCTAAAATTCACGTGACCAGTTCCATTATCTCTTTTCCTTCTTTTTTCTGCGCTTATTCCTTTCGAGAAAACAGGCTTTGCTTCTATCTTCATTGCAACCATCAAAATTTCGGAATTCCTCATGGCTTTAAGAAAACAAATTCTATTGTATTAATCCAAATTTACACTGTGATTTGATATTTCATCACACTTGGATTCACTATGTAAAACCAAAAGAGAATAAATTAATAAAATAAAATTTAGTAACAAGCTCCAAATGATTTTTTTTTTTTGTTTTTCCCTCATTGACTAAATGTCGTTTGATTTACAAGCTATTAACTATGTGCCTTCCTTCTGCTACATCATGACGGCATGATATGGGTGGTCTTGGTGTCATAGCAAGGAAGGCATGATTTTGTGTTAACTCGAAAAATCTTGAGCAAATTGATAGGGAACTCAAGAAGACTTTACAATCAACTCTCAACCAAAATAGAATTATAGTTAAACAATGGTATAAATGGCTATAAAATGAATCAATGGACACGTATAATTAGTATGTATGCGTGATAGTATGTGCAAGTATATGGTCATGTATCAGTTCAACTAATAACAACAAAAAATTGAACAAATAGCTGGTACACAGAATAAGAACACTCTCTAATTCCTTCTGAGATGCTTCTTGGAATGTTGAGATTGTGACACCTTATCACACAAAATACTATGTTTAAGTCATAATATATTACCTGATAAGTTATTACGTGTAGTTATCTAATTAAAGTTTCACTTAAATCCAATGTTATATACTCATAATGGAGTTAACTATTAATTTGTGTATTTATCTTTGGTCGTAGTGTAAATAAACAGGTTAACGTCATAACAGAAAAGAAATCTGTGTAATAAATAGAACTACTACACTACATCACATATATATACACATAGATGTCGGTTTCCAGAGTTTACAAAAAGAAACCATAAATAATACAGGGTAGAGAAAATGAGGCCGCTAAAACAAATAAATCAGCTTGTCTCTACAAAACAACACCCTAACTGGTTCCCATGAGACATTTCATATACTAAACATCTAGACGCACCACCCACTAAGCTGCTGCCTATGGCCCAGGATTTCAAAAGAGGGCCACCCTATACATGTCCTCCTACTATGTTATATAAATACCCTAGATGGATTCCGAGGAGAGGAATCTATTTGCCATGCTGGCATCTACCGGGGCATAGCCACCACTGCGTGCAGAAGATGAAGAGGGTGAGCTCGTTGCCTCTAATAGATCCTCCTCCTCAAAAAATGAGATAGAAGGGTTCTGCTGAGGTGGTAAAGCAGGAGGTGCAGCTGGAGCTGCTGCTGCTGCTGCTGGAGGTGGGAATGGATGTGCCATGTAGAGTGGGATGGCAATATAAGGTGCGGAAGGGTCAAATAGTGGGTGCATAAGTGGGACGACAAAATCTCTATGGAAAAAGAAATAAAAGCAAAATCGGCAACTACCAGATGGAGTGTAGAAACGGATCAAGGTGGATGTGGAGGTCGAGGAACTCAATGAAGAGGATGCCTATCGCTGCATTTGCCATGATCTGAGAATGATGTGGAAATATACAGTAGGGTAAGAATTTAAAGAAATTCTCAATAGGAATTCTAATTCTACGCACATCTGCCTTGGCCGTCATTCCTAGTTGTTTCAGTTTTTCTTAATTTTAAATGATACAATATAATAGTAATATTCAACTTAATTTAATTTGTGGAAAATATAACCCGAAACAAAAACTTAATTTTAAATTAAAGCAATACAAGTATATTTAAATAGGCACATTAATATAGTTGAAACAGTAGCCATAGGTAAACGGTAATATAATATAAGGAATATACAGTTAGCTATGACATTAACTTAAAAATTAACAAACAGTGCATATATATCTAAAATGGAAATTGCATGTAGTCTTTGGGAGCTTTCGATTCATGTAACTTATAATTTCCACTCTTGGTCCCCTGTGAGTGTTTAGCTGTATACTCCTAGATAATAGTCTACTTTTCAGGACCGAGCTCGTTCCTATATAGGATTGTTGGGTTTACTTTTCTTGACTTTCCTACTGATCTATTCCCTTTAACATTATTCAGGGGCTAGCCCATGCAATATGGAATCATAACATTCTTCATAAATTGCATGTACATCTAGTATTATTTTTCTTAAGTATCACATATGCACAAATATTTCACATAGTATATGAAGTCTTTGCTGAAATTTCGACAGCATAACAATCGAGTCTACTTTCCCATGAATAGTGCCAGTCTACCAGAAAGATCAATCAAGCATTCAAACCAACATAGGTCAGCAAATTTATAACAACAATATCAATTATATAATGTGCCAACATCAATATGGTTTCTGCTCATTATACTCAATTCTTCCCAATTTTGTAAAATTCACCATAATTTCTATTCAATTCATTTGGACCTAAATTTTTGATATGTTATAGTACTATGTGTCTAGTTTCCAACCCTTTTAGTCACATCTTATTTTGATTTATGTAGCTCAAGTTATTCAAGGTTTATTTCAGTCTGCCCTACAACTAGCCAAAATTGCACCCTTATAAGTAAAAATTCACTACAAATAGGAAACTAGGTAAAACCATATGAAACTTATACCAAATTAAATCTAACAGAACAAAATTTTACTTGAAACAAGTTGCACCTCATTTGCATAAGTTGACCTTTCTGGATTGCCCTGTTCTAGCCCAGTTTGGACTTAAGTCAACTTCATCGAATTACTAAGAATAAATGGGAATGAATCTAACTCTAAAATTCTTATGAGATATTTCTCTACATGTTAGCTTTCGAATAGAGTTGGTTGCACTCAATTTAGAGTTTTTCAGCATGAGTTACACTCTTCTCAACTCATACTGCCCAGAAAAGGATCCAAAATTTCAGGCTAAATTTCAAAAATTCATAACTCGCTCAATACTAATCCAATGGTCTTATATTTTATATGGTTGGAAAGCCCTATTTGTCTAGTTTTATGTAAAAATATATTCACTAAGTTTCGATGGCTAGATTCTTGTCCGTACAAGATGAACGTACGGATGTCGTAGGGTTTTTCACCCAAACAGCATCTTGCTTCTTCTATTTTCAAATTCTTCCTCTCCAACTTCAATTCTAATTCAATCGTACATATTAAACCTAACTTAATTGATCATATCCAACCCATATAACTTCAGAATAATGAAAGAAAAAGTAACCCTGAACAGCCCCAATCCATAGAAAATAAGAACAGAATTTAGAATTCCTACCTTTGCTATGTGTTAAGCTTGCTAGATTCAAGTTTTGGAGCAAGGAAACTGTTGGAACTTGTTGGAATTTGGAAGCTTAATGAAAAGGGAATGACTATGAGGTGAGATGGAAAGGAAATGAAGGGATATTTGCTGAATATGAGGCCGAAAATCTGCAAGGAGTAGGAAGGAATTATTTGAAAACTTTTGGAAGAAGTTGCATGTGATTAGTGGATTCTTCTCTTTATTCCAACTTGATACTGCATGTGATTGGTGGATTCTTATCTTTATTCCAATTTGATGTGGCTGCCTCTTTTTAAGGCTGATGTTGTGCCATTTAAGAAGGGCTGGTGGCTGAATCTTGGTTGTTCAATCTATAGTTCTCACAGTATAATTTCTATTGATTCAGTTCTGACAGTTTAAAATACTGAAATCTTCCTTTAAATCAGTAAAATGATTTTGGAAAAATCCTATGAGATTTCTTATGTTTCTAATCTAATTTCCTCAAATCTAATCTCTCCTAATGATACTTAATTGGCTTTAACTAAATACTTAATTGAATTCTAATTAATCTCAATTATTCAATAAAAATCGAATAACTTGGTTAAAAATGGTAAAATTTTTCGGACGTTACATTACTACCCTCCTAAAAAAAATTTTGTCCTCAAAATTTAGTACTTGAGAATAATTTAGGATACTCTTTTCTCATATCTGACCCTAATTCCCACATACAGTCTGCTGAGTTTTCGTGTCCCCATGCTACCTTCACTAATTGTACAGCTTTGTTTTGAAGGTGTTTGATGCTCCTGTCTACTATCCGTGCTGGGGGTAAATGAAGAGTTAAGTCATCCCTTAGCTAAACTAATTCAGGTTCTAAGAAATGTATGGGATCAGGCTGATATTTTCTGAGTTGAGAAACATGGAAAACATCATGAAGATTTGACAGATATGGAGGTAAAGCGATTTGATATGCAACTGGTCCAATTCGCTTCAAAATTTGAAAAGGGCCTATAAAGCGAGGCTTAGCTTTTTAACTTTAATAGCTTTACCTAGTCCAGTTGTCGGTGTGATCTTTAGGAACACATGGTCTCCCTCTTGAAACTCCAATGGCTTTTTCCTGACATCCACGTAGCTTTTCTGATGGCTTTGGGCTGCAAGTATCTTACTAAGGATCTTCGTAATTTGTTCTATAGTTTTCTTGACGAGTTCCGGTGCTAGTAGACTCGGCTCTCCTGATTCATACCAATACAATGGAGATTGGCATTTCTATTTGTATAATACTTCATATGGAGCCATGCCGATACTCGCATGATAACTGTTGTTATATGTGAATTCAACTAGGGGTAAGCATCAATCCCAGTTTTCGCGCTATTCCAAAATATATGCTTGCAACATATCTTCCAAAGTTTGAATAGTTCATTCCATTTGACCATCCATTTGTGGATGATATGCAGTACTTAGACATAGTTTAGTAATGAACACTTTCTGAAATGCTCCTCAAAATTGCGAGGTAAAACTTGGATCTCGATTTGAGATGATGGTTGAAGGAATGCCATGTAATCTCACCACTTCCTGAATATACAATTGAGCTAATTTCTCCAGAGGATAATTCGCTCAAACGGGTAAAAAGTGAGCATACTTAGTTAGTCTATCCACTATGACCCATATAGCGTCATATCCCGAAGGTATCCTTGGTAAGCCCACTACGAAGTCCATAAAAATGCTCTCCCATTTCCATTTCGAAATCTCTAAGGGTTGTAGAGTTCCTGCTGGTTTCTGATGCTCTATTTTTACTTTTTGGCAGGTTAAACATTTATTCACAAAACTCACCACATCTGTCTTAAGGCTTGGCCACCAAAACATCTTCTTGAGATCTTGATACATCTTGTCAATGTCAGGATTATAGTGAACTCGCTCCTGTGGGCTTCCTCTAAGATCCTCTTCCTAAGGTTGTCCTCCTCAGGCATACATATCCTTCCCTGATATCACCATACTCCTTCTGCATCTTGAGTAAAACCTATTAGTTTTCCGAATTGCACCAGTTGTACTATATGTTGAAAGTTCATTCCTTTGTTGTACCTGTCGGATTTGATCTTTGAAATCACTAGTTATCTTAATTTGGTTTAACTGAACAGCATGACGGGTTATAAAGATTCCCAAGTTAAGGTCTCAAAAACTCTCTATAAGTTCTGTCTCCTTGATCATCATTCATGCCATAGTTAAAAATTTTCTACTTAAGGTGTCTGCCACCACGTTTACCTTGCTAGGATGGTATTTTAGCTTAAACTCGTAGTCTTTAAGAAATTCCATCCATATTCACTGCCTCATGTTTAATTCCTTCTGATCAAAAAGGTATTTTAAACTTTTGTGATCGGAAAATACTTCAAACTTCACTCCGTAGAGATGGTGTCTTCATATTTTTAGGGCAAATACTACCGCCGCCAACTCAAGGTCATGCGTCGGGTAATTTCTTTCATGAGTCTTCAGTTGTTTGGAAGCATACACGACCACATTCTTGTTTTGCATTAACACACATCCTAACCCTTTTCTGGAGGCATCACAATAAACTTTGAATGGTCCATAAGGATTTGGTAGAGTAAGCACTACGGCTGTTGTCAACTTTTTTTTTAAGTCCTGGAAACTTTGTTTGTATTCGGGTGTCCATTCGAATAGAGCATTCTTCCTGGTTAACTTTATTAGGGGCAGAGCTATCTGAGAGAAGTTTTTAACAAATCTCCTACAATATCTTGCCAGATCCAAGAAACTCCTGACTTCCGTAACTGTCGTTGGTCGTTCTTGATTCAATACTACTTCTACCTTACTGGGGTCTACAGAAATCCCTCCATGGGATACCACATGGCCGAGAAATTTCACTTCTTTCATCCAAAATTCATATTTGGATAGCTTGGCATAGAGTTTCTTCTCTCTTAGAATTTGCAGAACCAATCGCAAATGTTCAGCATGCTCCCGTTCCATTTTCGAGTAAACAAGTATATCATCAATGAACACCACCACAAATTTGTGAAGATATGGTCGGAATATCCGATTCATATAATCCATGAGTATTGCTGGCGCATTCGTCAACCTGAAAGACATCACAGTGTATTCATAATATCCATAGCGAGTTCGAAAGGCCGTCTTTGGAATATCTTCTTCTTGAACCCAAATCTGGTGATACCTCGACCGTAAGTCAATTTTGGAAAATATAGTTGCCCCTTGCAGTTGATCCATGAGGTCATCAATCCTCGATAGTAGATATTTATTCTTAACCATTACTTTATTCAACTACCTATAATCCACATATAGTTGCATGCCCCCTGTCTTTCTTCTTAACTAACAAAACTAAGGCTCTCCATGGTGATGCACTTGGTCTAATAAATCTCTTTTCTAGGAGTTCTTTGATCTACTTTTTAAGTTCGATTAGCTCCAAGGGTGACATTCGATACGGTGCTATAGATATCGGTCTCGCTCCTAGTACCAATTCAATGGTGAACTCGATTTTCCTCTCAGGAGGAAATTCAGGGATATTCTCAGGGAACAAATCGGGATATTCTCTAATAACTAGAATATCTTCTAACTTCTGATCAACCTTCGTTACATTGGTTGATAAGAGAATGTACTCTATACCCCTATTCCCATGGTGATGTATTGCTAAAGAGCTTAAATAAAGGTTTAGAGGGGTTATCGGTTCAGGGGAGGAAACAGAGGGAAACATGACTACTCTATCAGAACAATTTAACATGGCTCGGTTGACAGAGAGCCAATCCATACCCAAAATGATGTCAAGTCCGGACAAGGGAAAACAAATTAAATTAGCTGAAAAAGTTCGACGTTCTATCTGAAAAGGGACATTCATACAAATATGATTGGTCATAATGGGCTCATTTGTAGGAGTAGAAACTAGCAAGTCATATGGTAATTCAAAAATAGGCAATTGCAAAACTGACATGCAATCATGAGAAATGAAAGAGTGTAAAGCACCTGAATCATATAAAACAGTCAAGGTCTTATCATTCACTTCACATGTATCCTGAATCAAATCTTCAAACCTTTCAACTTCTTGTGCATCCATAGTGAAAACTCTTCCTTGACATTGCGGCCTGGGAGTCAGCTGAGGGTTTCTGGCCGGACATTCATAGATCTTTTGGCCTGGCTTGCCATATCCAAAACAGATATTTTGACCTGCCAAGCATGGGTGGTTGCTATGATTCTTGCCACACTGGCTGCAGGTTGCTTTCCCTTATTGCCTATTGGTTGAAACTTTCTCTATGGCTGAGAGTTAGATTTAAACCTTGGGGCCTACAGTGCCAATCCTTTCTTGAAGTTGCTGCTAGCTGATTTAACAGCAGTTAGCTTCCTGTTACAATCCTCCACCAATTGGTATTTGTTAACCAAAGTGGGAAAATCTCTAATCTCCATTGGCCCTGTGGTGGTAAGAATATCTTCTCCCAGTCCACCTTCAAATTTCACACATTTCCAAACCTTATCAGGGTTCCATTGATAGATTATGAAAAATTTACACAACTCCTCAAATTTTGCTATATACTCCGATATACTACTATTCCCTTGACGAAGATGCATAAACTCCAGCTCCTTGGCATTGCAGACAGAGACAGGAAAATACTTCTGATAGAATGCATCTCTAAATACATCCTAAGTGATCTCCATTTGGAACTCTTCGAGTAACCGTCGTACACCATACCACCAGAACTCTGCATCTGCTTCCAGTATATAGGTGGCAAAGGTCACCTTCTGGTGGTCTATGTAGTCTAAGACAAAGAAGACTTTCTCCATAGCTTTAACCCAATCATCAGACTTATCAAGGTCGAAGGCTCCCCTGAAGCTGAGCGGGTTGGCTTTTCTGAACTCGGCAAATTTGAGGTACTTTAGGTCCATTCCTAGACCATTAAAATTTCCTCCATGACCAACTTCAGGTTGCCTACCTAGTTGATTCATCATCCGGGTTACTGCAGCTGCTTGTTCTCGCATGGCGTATGCCATCTCTCGCATCATGTCCATGAACTCAGTAGATTCCTCCTGAGCTGAATTCATTCGTGGCCTACCCCGCCTTCCGGAAGCCATCAAGTTCTGAACACACAAAACATGAGTTTTGAGTTGATTAGGCTCAATACTAAGTCCAGTGTGCTTGTAAATAACAGCATATGGTCAAGTAATTCCCTCACATGCATCCTATCCAGATGGACAGGACTCAGTGCATAATAATGTTTAAGAAACACAAAGCATATGTGAAGCATAGTCAGTCCAATCCTCAGGCCTATACTAGGATAAACTATTCTGATACCAAAAATGTAACACCTTACCAGACAAAATACTATGCTTAAGTCATAATATATTACTTAATAAGTTATTACGTGTAGTTATCTAATTAAAGTTTCACTTAAATCCAATGCTATATACTCATAATGGAATTAACTATTAATTTGTGTATTTATCTTTGGCAGCAGTGCAAATAAACGGGTTAACGTCATAACAGAAAAGAAATCTGTGAAATAAACAGAACTATATATATATATATATATATATATATGTTAGTTTTTAGAGTTTACAAAAAGAAACCATAAACAGTATAGGGTATAGAAAATGAGGCCTCTAAAATAAAATAAACCGGCCTGTCTCTGCAAAACAACAGCCTAACTAGTCCCCACGGGACATTTCATATACTAAACATCTAGACGCACCATTCACTAAGCTGCTGCCTATGACCCAGAATTTCAAAAGAAGGCCACCCTATATATCTCCTCTTACTGTGCTACATAAGTACCCTAGATGGATTCCAAGGTGAGGAATCCATTCGCCATGCAGGCATCTGCCAGGTCATAGCCACCATTGGGTGCAGAAGATGAAGAGGATGAGCTCGTTGTCTCCAATGGGTCCTCTTCCTCCTAAAGTGAGATAGAAGGGGTCTACTGAGGTGGTAAAGCGAGAGGTGCGGGAGGTGCAGCTGGAGCTACTTCTGCTGCTATTGCTAGAGGTCGGAATAGATATGCCATGTAGAGTAGGATGGCAATGTAAGGTGCGGAAGGGTCAAATAGTGGGTGCACAAGTACGATGGCAAAATCTCTACGGAAAAAGAAATAAAAGCGAAATTGGCAACTACCATATATATATATATATATATATGGAGTTTAGAAATGGATCAAGGTGGATGTGGAGGTCAGGGAACTCAATGAAGAGGATGCCTATCGTTGCATTCACCATGATCTGAGAATGACGCGAAAATATACAGTAGAGTGAGAATTTAAAGAAATTCTCAGTAGGAATTCTAATTCTACGCATATCTACCTTCGCCATCATTCCCAGTTGTTTTGGTTTTTCTTAATTTTACATGATACAATATAACAGTAATTTTAACTTAATTTAATTTGTGGAAAATATAACCCAAAACAAAAACTTAATTTTAAATTAGAGCAATACAAGTATATTTAAAGAGGCATACTAACATAGCTAAAACAGTAACCATAGGTAAACAGTAATATGACACAAGGAATATGCAGTAAACTATGACATTAACTTAGAAATTAACAAACAGAGCATATATATCTGAAATGGAAAATGCATGTAGTCTTTGGGAGCTTTCGATTCATGTAACTTATAATTTCCACTCTTTGTCCCCTAGGAGTGTTTGGTCGTATACTCCTAAGTAATAGTCTGCTTTTTAGGACCGAGTTCGTTCCTACACAGGATTACTGGGTTTACTTTCCATGAGTTTCCCATTGATCTATTCCCCTTAATATTATTCAAGGGCTGGCCTAAGCAATATGGAATCATAACATTCTTCATAAATTGCATGTACATCTAGTATTATTTTTCTTAAGTATCACATATGCACAAATATTTCACATAGTATATGAAGTCTTTGCCGAAATTTCGATAGCATAACGGATCGAGTCCACTTCTGCATAAAAAGTGTCAGGCTTCCAGAAAGATCAATCAAGCATTTAAACTAACACAGATCAACTAATTTATAAAAACAATATCAATTATATAGTGTGCCAACATCAATAAGGTTTCTGCTCTTTATACTCAATTTTGTCTGATTTTGTAAAATTCACCATAATTCCTATTCAACCCATTTGGATCTAAATTTTGGATATGTTATAGTGATAGGTGTGTAGTTTCCAATCCTTTTAGTCCCATCTCATTTTGATTTGTGTAGCTCAAGTTATTCAAGGTTTATTTTGGTTTGCCCTACAAATAGCCAGAATTGTACCCTTATAAATAAAAATTCACTAAAAAAAGGAAACTAAGTGAAACTATACAAAAATTATATCAAATTAAATATAATAAAATAAAATTTTATTTGAAATAAGTTGCATCTCATTTGCATAAGTATAGCTTGAGATATAAGCCCTATAGTTGACTTTTTGGGACTGCCCTATTCTAGCCCAGTTTGGACTTAATGCAAACTCATTGAATTACTCGGAAAAAATGGGAATGAATCTAACTTTGAAATTTTTATAGGATGTTTCCCTACATGTTAGCTTTCAAAAAGTGTTCGTTGGACTCAATTTAGAGTTTTGTATGGTGAGTTACGCCCTTCTCAAGTCATACTACCCAGAAAAGGACCCAAAATTTCAGGATAAAATTCAAAAATTCATAACTCACTCAATACTAATCCAATGGCCTTATATTTTATATGGTTGGAAAGCTCTGTATATCTAGTTTCATGTAAAAATAGATTCACTAAGTTTTGATGGCTAGATTCTTGGTTGTACAAGATGAACGTACAGATGCCGTAGGATTTTTCACCCAAATAGCATCTTGCTTATTCTATTTTCAAATTTTTCCTCTCTAACTTCAATTTCAATTCAATTATACATATTCAACCTAACTTAATTGATCATCTCCACCTCATATAGCTTCAGAATAATGAAAGAAAACGGAACCCTAAACAGCCCCAATCCATAGAAAACAAAAACAGAATTTAGAATTCCTACCTTTGCTATGTGTTAAGCTTGCTAGATTCAAGTTTTGGAGCAAGGAAAGTATTGGAACTTATTGGAACTTGGAAGCTTGATGAAGAGGGAGTGAATATGCGGTAAGATGGAAAGGAAATGAAGGGGTATCTATTGAATATGAGGCCGAAAATCTGCAAGGAGTAGGAAGGAATTATTTGGAAATTTTTGGAAGAAGTTGCATGTGATTGTTGGATTCTTCTCTTCATTCCAATTTGATGTGGCTACCTCTTTTTAAGGCTGATGTTGTGCCATTCAAGAGGGGTTCGTGGTTGAATCTTAGTCATTCAATCTAGGGTTCTTATAGTATACTTTCTATTAATTCAGTTCTGACAATTTAAAATATCGAAATCTTATTGATTTCCTTTAAATCAGTAAAACGATTTTGGAAAAATCCTATAAGGTTTCTTATGTTTCTAATCTAATTTCCTCAAATCTAATATCTGTAGATGATACTTAATTTTCTTTAACTAAATACTTAATCGAATTTTAATTAATCTCAATTATTCGATAAAAATCAAACAATTTGGTTAAAAATGGTAAAATTTTTGGGATGTTACAGAGATCACATAACACCTGTCCCTCCATGCCATGTGGTGCCTTATGAATATAGTCCCTTAGCCATCTTGGTTCCCTGCGGTTTCTGAGACCCTTCCTCAAAGTTCCCGCCTTTGCCTTGTTAGTTAGCACCACTTTCGGATTTGCTACCACGTGTACGTTCGGGATGTCATCATTTTTGGCCTTCAGCTTCCTCATAAATGCATCATAATCCCCCTTTTTGAAATTAACCTTGTCCTCAAGGTCAAAGTCAGGATATAGCTGTTTGAACAGCTCAAGCTCTTTCCAGGTTGCATATTCCCATGGCAAGGATTGCCACTGAATAAGGAGCTATGGTTGCCATTTCCCCTATTTCTCTACTTTACGAAAAGCAATTATTTTTGCTAGTTGCAAAAAGGGGCCTAAATCATCCGCAATCAAGGCTAATAGTATAGTCTGCTGCGTTGGTTCTCCCCCACACTTCCTCAGTAGTGAAATTGGAAAACTGGGTGTATGCAAGCTGATTCTGGTAACTGTAGGCAGTATGCCACTGCGCCAACTCATTCTTCAATCCGAAATGGGCCAAAGTATTTCATACTTAGCTTCTGGTTTTTTTAAAGAGCTATCGAAGTCTGTCTATAAAGCTAGAGCTTCACAAATACAAAATCTCCTACATTAAATGCAACATTTTTTCTTTTCCAATCAGCTGCGAATTTCATTCTCTGTTGGGCTTGGTGCAGATTTTGCTTGAGTTGAGCTAGTAAAGTGTCTCTTTCAATCAGCTGGCTTTGAACGGATGGATGATAATCTAGAGCTGGTTCATAACAGATGATTAGGGTGGATCTCTCCCAAAAATAGCCTTATATGGGGTCATTCCAATAGTAGATTGGAATGCCGTATTATACTAGAAATTTGCCCAAGGAAAAAATGGAACTAATCCTTAGGATTTTATTGCATGTAGCAGTGTAGATACGTCTCCAAGCACCGATTTAGGACCTCAACTAGCCATCCATTTATGGATGATATGAAGAACTCATAGCTAATTTTGTCCCCTGCCTTTTAAATAATTCTTGCCAAAACTTGCTTGTGAACACCTTATCATGATCTGAGACAATGAATTGAGGTAAACCATGGATCTTAACAATATTCTGCTCAAATAATTCTGCCACCTTCTTTGCTGTAAAATCTGTTAGAAGAGCTATGAAATAAGCAAACTTAGATAATCTATTTATAATCACCATTATAACTGAACATCCATTGGAGGGAAGAAGTCTAATGATAAAGTTCATAGCAATATCTTGCCATATTTGGCTTGGAACAGGCAGTGGTTGCATCAATCCTAATGGTGGTTGGGTGCTATATTTTGCTTGTTGACAAAACAAGCAACCACAAACATATTTTCTAATGTCAGTAAACAGGTCCTTCCACCAAAATTGTCCCGCTATGCAAGCTAAAGTTCTGTTGATTCCAGCATGTTCACCACTGGGACTATCATGAAATTCCTGCAGTATCATAGTTTTGATGGGTGAATTTGGTGGAATAACTAGTCTTTCCTTCCAAAACCAGTAGCCATTCTTTTGCTGCAAATGTAAGTCCCCCCCGGGTTCTGACAGAATATCAGTCCTGGGATCATACGTAAGATTTCCTACTATAACTGCTGTAAGAACCCAACTTGAGTCATAGAAATGGCCATAAAAACTCTAGACAATGCATCAGCTGCCTGATTATCGGATCCTTTTTTGTATTCGATAGTAAAAATCAAATCCCAGTAGTTTCGGAAGCCATGCTTGTTGTTCGGGGGTTTGGATGAATTGGGATTGCATTTCTTTGAGGCTTTTATGGTCAGTTCATATCGCAAACTTGTGGCCCAATAGATAGTGCCTGAATTTGGCTACGGCCTCAGTGATGGCATGCATTTCTTGGGCATAGGTTGATTGTCGTTGCATCTTATTAGAGAGCTTCTTAGAGAAATAAGCAATAGGGTGTGAGTTCTGACTTAATACCGCACCTATTCTTGCACCTAATGCATCAGTTTCGAGTACAAATGGCTGCTTAAAGTTCGGTAGAGCTAGTACCAAGGCTTGTATCAGTGCTGTTTTAAGGGCAATAAAAGCTTGCTGGGCTTGTTCTGTCCACTGGAATGCGTCCTTTTTTAGGAGGTTAGTTAAAGGTGCAGCAAGCATGGCAAAACCTTTAATGAATTTGCGATAGTAACTAGCAAGCGCCAAGAATTCTCTAGGTTGTTTAACAGAACTTGGTGGAGGCCATTGTTGAATTGCTGCAACTTTGGAGTCATCCACTCTAACCTCTTCCCGAGAGTCCACATGGCTCAAATAATCAATTTGACTCTGACCAAAGGAGCACTTAGAAAGTTTAGCAAACAGAGATCGTTGTCTCATCGTGTCTAGTATCTGAGTTAAATGTTCCATATGTGAGTTCCATGTTGGGCTGTAAACAAGGTTATCGTTAAAAAAGACTAGTACGAATTTCCTCAAGAATGCAGCAAAAATAGAATTCATTAAGGCTTGAAAGGTTGCTGGTGCATTTAAGAGGCCAAATGGCATCATAAGCCATTCATAAAGTCCTTGGTAAGTTCGGAATGCTATCTTGTACCTATCTTCTGGACGCACCGAAATCTGGTGGTATCCTGAACGCAAATCTAACTTGGAGAAGAATTGAACACTAAACAGTTCATCCAAGAGTTCATCAACTGTAAGCATTGGAAAGGAGTCTTTGACCATTACTGCATTTAAAGCCTGGTAATTGGTACAAAAGCACCATGTGCCATCTTTCTTTTTCATTAGTAGTACCGGCGAAGAAAAAGGGCTAGAGCTTGGCTGAATTATTCCTTCCTGCAGCATATCAACCATTATCTTCTCTATCTCTGACTTTTGGCTATGTGGATGATGGTATGATCGCATATTAACTAGTGCTGGATTTGGTAATAAGGTGATGCTATGATCATGGGATCTATTGGGAGGCAGACCATGTGGTAGCTAAATGCTTCTTTGTATGTGTGCAGCAGAATTGAAATTTCAAGCTGCAGTTCGAGTAATGCTGTGCAGGAGTTTCTAGTGTCTGGAGCTGCAAGGTATAAAGTTCTGCAATTGCATTAGTAGCCTAAAGTCTCCGCAATTGATGGAATTGTGCTTGTGTGGGCTGATTTAAAGTCTCCTCTTGTAAGGTAATTACTTCACCATCCAAATAAAAAGTGATGAAATGTTTATTATAATTCACCAAGTGTGTATCAAGTTTAGCCAACCATTGTGTTCCCAATACCAATTTAGCTGCAGCAATAGGTAGAAGGAATGCCAAAACCTGTAAATAGTGGCCTTGAATAACCAGAGGTATCTGCTTGATTTCACCTTCACATTCAAGTTGATTGCCATTGCCAACAACCACCTAAAATTTAAGAGATGGTTCCACAGGTAAGTGCAGAAATTTAGCTATGCGGCTTGAATAAAATTGTTGGAGCTTTCCCCATCTAAAAGCACTTGGATTTCATGTCCATTAATGAAACCTTTGAATCTAATAGTGCCTCTGCCCACTATCCCCTTCATAGCATGGTAAGACAGGTGATGTGGTTGTTCCTCCACAATCTCTTGTTCTGACTCCGAATTTTCTAGTGGAAGTGCATCAGGTGGATCCTCTTCTATCTCCTCACCTTGAAGTAAATATAGTGTTTCTTTGCACATTTATGGTTAAGTGTATAATGCTTATCACAGGTAAAGCATAGGCCCTTATCTCTTCTAAACTGAATGTCAGCAGGGGTAAGTTTCTTGAGATGGTTTGGTTTGGGTGGTGTTGGTAGTAGAAGGCTGTTGATCGGTTTAATTGTTGGTGTAATATTGGTACTGGAGTTATAGGGAATAAATGGTTTAGTGTGTATGGTTGTAAGTGGTTTGGGTGCATAGTAAGGAATACAGTTCTTATTTGGATAATATGGCAGTGTAAATCTATCCTCAAACAACTTTGCAAAAGACACAACCTGCAGCAATGGCTGAGGATATCGTGATATCACTTCTTGTTTTAGTTCTGGATGTAATCCCCAAATGAAACAATCTAGTAGTAGTGTATCATCCATACTATAAGCCCGGTTAGCCAAAGCAGTAGAAGAATCATAATACTTATCCACAGAACCAGTTTTAGTTAGCTTCAACAACTCAGCTTTAGGATTCTCAAAATGTGATGGACCTAATTAAATTTGGATAGCAGTAGAAAGTGCCAGCAAGTTATGTACCTGATTAGCTTTTTCTAGCATCTGAAACCATGGTAATGCCTTGCCCTCAAGAGGCACCGAGGCAATGTCCACATGTTGCTCTTCCGGAATGTCATAAATCTTGAAGAACAGCTCATCCTTATAAATCCAGTCCAATGCATCACCTCCCGAAAATCGAGGAAAATCCAGCTTAATACCTCGAGGATGGCCAAAAGGCAAGGAATGAGGGTGAACTTCATGATCTTGAATGGGATTCGAAGAGGAACTTGGATGCATCTGTTGTAGAGCAGCCTTGAGCAACAATTTCTCCAGCATAGACTCTAATCTATCCAATCTAGACCTTATGGATTTGAGAGCCGCATTTGTTCCTTGCTAAGTGTGAGCTTGAGTTTGGATCATCTCCATCATTTTGTCAACCTGTGTATTAAGTTCTTTGAATCTGGTATTATTAGCCATGGAGGAGCCAACGAAAGCACCAAATGATAGGGAACTCAAGAAGACTTTACAATCAACTCTCAAACAGAATAGAATTACAGTGAAACAATGGTATAAATGGCTATGAAATGAGTCAATGGACACGTATAATCAATATGTATGGGTTATGTGTAAGTATATGGTCATGTAGCAGTTCAACTAATAACAACAGAAAATTGAACAAATAGCTAGTATGCAGAATAAGAACACTCTCTAATTCCTTCTGAGATGCTTCTTGGAATGTCGAGATCACATAACACTTGTGCCCTCCATGCCGTGTGGTGCCTTATGAATATAGTCCCTTAGCCATCTTGGTTCCCTGCGATTTCTGAGAATCCTCCTCAAGGTTCCCGCCTTTGCCTTGTTAGTTAGCACCGCTTTCAGATCTGCTGCCACGTGTATGTTCGAGATGTCATAATTTTTGGTCTTCAGCTTCCCATGAATGCATCACAAATCAGCACACATTGGGCGCAATGTAGGAGAATAATTACTCTGCATCGTCATAGAATCTTGGTCAAGCCATTAGTCGTCATAACTACTTCTTGCGCCTTGTGATCTGGAAATAGACAACACATGCTCCACAGTGACGATGTGCTCCGTTGCTACTGTCAACACCTTCAGGGCCTTGTTCAGACCCATCGCCACTCACATCGGGTCCTCATATATCTCCCTCCTCACTTCCCTTGTCGACAGTGCTGTTTCCACGAGCTTCAACACCCTCTCAACCACTGACGCAGTCAAATCGACTCCCATACAAGCTTCGAGGATAGAGGTCAAAAGAAGGAAGAAGCACGAAAAAGAAGGAAGAAGTATAATGGGTTTTGGTCATATGAGTTTTAATTTATTAATAAGCTCACCATTAAATTAGCGTAGATCTAATGGCTAATACTGGGTGTAAGTAAAAAAAACTTACACTGGGATGAGTGGATCTTGCCTCATGTATATATAAAAATTTTAACTTATATAAAAAGATTAAAACCATCTCTATATAGGAAGTTTACTTCGAAAGACTTCTCACAATGAAAGTGGTGAAAGCAAAAGAATTCTATGATTTTACTTGAACGGGATTCTACAGCAACAATTAATTTTGAGAGAAAATATCCAAACATAATTTTTTTCATAGAATCATGTTTTACTATTCCCTTAATGGAATTTTGAGTGGCTGATTGTGAATCCAAATATGCTATCAGTGATAAAAAATTGGCGGGATATAACTAACACTTCTATCTTCTAAATACTTAACAAACTACCAAAATTGTTTTTTTTTTTAATCATTATTATACTACCAGAATTGATTACAATAAATTAGTTTTGGTTGTTGTTAATGGGAGCCTGACCTGTATCAAGTAATACTACCCGCCACAAGCTAAGGATTGGATTCCCAACTTGGAAATCTTACATTTGCAACTTTTTTATAGTTTTTTAAGACAATATTGTAGCTTCATTTTAAATTATTTTTTAGTAGATAACTTTATTTAAAATTCTTATAAGTAATGCACACGTACATTATGTTAAGTAATTGGGTTGGTTCAGATCAAATTTCAGGCGGAAACAAATCCGAATTGATCAATTTTTATATCTTCGCTTTGGTTTGGGTTAATGAATTTTTTTTATCAAATCCAAACCAAACCAAACTAGTCAAATTTGGTTTGATTCAGTTCAGGTGATTGGATTATTCATTTTTTTTTTAATTTTTGTAAAAAAATAGAATAAAAAATGATTTAAAAGTCTTTCTTATATAAACCAACAAACCCTTTTTATTTTAGAGGGAAGCCAACACAAAAAAAAAAAAAAGCAAACCCAGCCCCAAATTCTTAATCTTTTTAGTCTGAATATATATATATATATATATATATATATATATATATATATTTAAAAGGCTAAAAAAAAAAAGACATGGCCCAATAATTACTGACCCTAACAAAGTTCCTCAATTTTTTTCAATATAAACTTGAAACAGCAACCTTGAAACGGAGCTAGTGTAGCAATAGTGCAGACTCGTGGTGGTTGCAATGGTGAGAAGTAAGAGGATGGTGGTAGCCAACGAAGCTCACTCAGCAATGTAGCAACGGTGGTCGGCTAAGCGAGATCGTGTTGCGAAAGTGAAGATGCAAATTGCGAAACAGGGAGGGGCTAACTGGTGAATGGTGGCAGCTGGCTGACAAGTGGGTGTGGGTCGTGGCCAAGGCTTGTGTGGTTGTGGTGGCTGAGTCATTTCTTGTGTGGGGGATAAGTGAGGGATACTGATAAGGCTGGGTGGGATGGGAAACACACAACTAAAGAATGGAGTGTTATTGTGTTAAGAAAAAAAAAAAAGAATATGGGGTTTTCAGGTTAGGCCGAGTACCGAGTTACAAACCCCCTAATCTGATGACCGAACCAAACACTGATTGGTTGTAATCGAGTTGTATTTACTTGATTCGACAACCCAAACCAAACCAAACCAATTTAATTGATTTGGTTCAGATTGGTCGAGTTCATTGGGTTGGCTTAGTATGCATACACCCTATTTTTAGACGATGCATGAGAGAATGTCTTTATATTTTCTAATGCTATAAAGTTATCATATTAAGAATTGTACAATTATATAATAAAAGGTGCATTATTAATCAATTGTCAAATTAAATCAATAACTTGTATTGTTATTCATTAACAATGAACTCATTAAACATTTATCTATTACTTTGTGTTAGAATATTTTTTGACATAATTTTTTGGTAAACCAAGAGGGGCATAGGGCTAACGAAAAATACAAGAAATCAGCATGTGTTTGGTTTTAATTACTTTTTGAAGAATAATTATACTTTTTAAAAATGGCTTTTTAGTAAAACTTAATTATAAATTATATTCAAATTTAAAATAAATCAATTTGAATATGACTTAATTATAGGAAAAATTGCAATTTACCCCTTGAATTATAAACCATATACACTTTAGCCACTAAAGTTTAAAAATTTTACAAATCGATCCCTTAAACTTTCCTAAATGTGCAGCTCGATGTCCTAAATTTTTTTGAATATGTGATATTTTTGTTAACAATTGATAAAAAAAATTAACGAAAAAGTCAATTTGCATATTTAGGAAAATTCAAGGGGTCGATTTGCGTATAACCCAAAGTTCAGGGGATACAATATATTTATTATGACTAAAATGCATATTTGCAAATGTTCAAAGAGTTGATTTGTATATTTTTAAATTTTAGGGGATAAAGTATACATAACTTATAATTCAAGAAGTAAAATGCAATTTTCCTTTAATTATATGGATATGATAATTCTAGATACATCACCTAATAGCTAGGGGTGTCTCGAACTTGGGTTGGATTAAGCAAAATTTTCCTTTTAAACTAACCCCCACTCATGAGTGAGTTGGGTTGAGTCAAACTCTTGGGGTTCGATGTACATTTGTTTTGAAAAAATTATCTATTAAGATATATTAAATATATAATCAAATATAATAAATCTAAACATATATAATTTCTGATATAAATATTAAATCTTTAAATATACATGACAACTATAAATCTGACAATGAGGGTTATTTTTTTAACCTTACTATCAAAACAAAAACAATCCTTTGAAGGCTTTAAGTCAAAAAGTAAAAGATATTATACCCCATTTCACGAGTCACAGTGTTGACATTGCATTAGCCTAGCTTTCTTTCTAAAATAATTTTTTAAGCCTCAAGAAATATTTTTTCAAGTCCAACAAGAAAAAGCTCATTGTATTGCACATATTTTACACAAGTTTGAGACCACTAAAATAAAGATGGGTTGGGTTGGGCTTAGTTGGTTGAAAATTTGCAAAACCCACAACCTATCATAGATGTTATGGGTTAGAGATTCTTCAACTTAACTCACCCAATAACCCAATCCAACCTATAGTTTATGCATTGGGTTGAGCTAAAATTTGCCCGTTTGTAGGTTTAGAAATGGCAAAACGGGCTCAACTCGTCGGGTTGGCCTGTCAAACCTACCAAAAATAACGGATTGAATTGACATATTTGGCCTGCTAAAAATTTTCAACTCGCTAACTCATTTCAAATCTTAACCCGCATGGCTTTGATGACCTAGGTGGGTTGGCCCACGAAGCCAAGCTTGCCACTTTTTTTTTTAGGTTCAAGAGTATTTTTAAAAAATAATTATAGATTTTTATTATAAATTATATTATTATTATATTTTTATTAATTTATAAACTTTATACTCTAGACTTTATATTATAAATTTATAGTTAATTATTATTTATAAATTTATTTATATATCCTAATTAGTTTATTATATTTATATTTGAGTTAAATTTAGATACAAATTATGTAGATTAATTATTTTATTTTATTTTATTTAAGTAAATTTTTTATTCAATATATTTTTCTAATTTTTAAAGTAATTTAACTCATAAAAAATATTAAAATAAATTTATTTATGTTTTTTATTTTTTTGGCGGGCAACCCGTCCTTAAACGAGACGGGTTAGAATATTGAGTCCGTCTTTCTAATTTGAGCCGCCCCACCCCATCCCGCTTTTGGCAGGCTGTGGCGGACCATCCTGTTTTGCTATCTCTACATAGGTTAACCTAACCCAACAGACAAATTAGACACAAAAGTGATTGGTTGCATTATAAGTGAACTGCAGTCTCGCAGGAAATTTGCTTGCAATTAATGTCAGAGATTCGAACCTTGAAAATGACACTTTAATTAAAAAAAAAAAAAAGTTTTATCTTATCACCATTTGCGGCCCAAAATTGTATAAATAATTTATGAAAAAAGAAAAAATTAGGCAATTCTTTTAGAGGGTAATACCATACCGTTGTATTCTTTTTGATATTATGTAATTGTTATTTTAGAGTTTACAGTTACACCCAAGCAAAAGAAAGTAATAAATAATTTTAATCATAGTTAAAAATAAGTCAATTAATTAAAATTACCCTTTATTAAACCAATAATATCACATTATTTCTTTATCAATTTCTATATATAAATATCACTATTTTATGAAATTTTAATATGAAAGAGAAATAGTATTTTAAGGAAAATAACTCATTTTTTTATGAAGAAAGCAAACAAAATTTTTATTAGTTGAGATATTCTAGAAAAATAAAACTATTAAATACATATAATTATTAGTATATTTACTATTGATAATTAAGGATAAAGGTGAAAGTGAAAACTTTAATACCTCTTTAATATTTTTCAAAAATTAGTATATTTAAAATCAAATTATCTAGGACTGGAGTAAATAATAAGGATTCAGTTTAGAAACAAATTTAAAATAATTTTTTTATAAAGCCATCCAATTATGATTAGATATTAGTGAAAGTATTTAATTTTTATGGTAATTATTTTAAAAGTTATAAAAATAAAATATTATTAGTATATTTAATATTAATAATTAAGGATAAGAGTGAATGGAAAATAAAATTAATACTTCTTTAATATTTTTTTAAAAATTAGTATATTTAAAATCAAATTTATTTAGGATTGTAGTAAATAAGGATTCAGTTTATAAACAAATTTAAACAAAATTTTTTTATAAAGTCATCCAATTATGATTAGATATATTTGTAAAAGGATGTTTGATATGGCTTAATCTATTTGAATTACTGATAATGTAACTTTAAATTACTTGGGTTTATCATATTACCTTGTTTGGTTGAGCCACATTATTAGCAATCTAGATTTCTAAAACACTGTTAGAAATGCGTTATTTATCAATGAAAAAGTCGAGCAAATTTGTCGGTAAGTATTTTCTCAACGGAATTACTGATAGACATGATCCATCTGTAAGATACATATTAGAAATGAAAAAAATGAATATTACCGATTGGAAAAGTTTATCCATTAGTAATTTAAGTAATTATACTGACGAAAAAAATTCTTCAATATAATTAACAACAACATTAGCAATAATAGCATCAGAAAGCGTCATTAATAGAATAAATTGACGAATTATTTATAATTATCGATGGATTATCCATAGTAATTTTACGTACCTCTTTTATTTTAAAACTATTACCGACATATTATTCATTAGTAATATAAAAAATAATATTTTAATATATATAATTACCAATGAAAAATCCGTCGATAATTAAAAATAATAATAATTTGCCTACTAATTATTACCAATGGAAAGTCTGTTGGTACTTAAAGATTTTTTTATTTTATATTATTAAAAATTGAAATTAATATTTAAATGTTTCAAATTATCCTTTTAATTATTCACAAATCTATATAATTAAAAATATAATAAAATATAAAAATATAGACAGTTAATTAAAATAAAAAATTGTCAATAATAGAATAAATAAAATATAACTGTCAAAGTACAATTCTAAAAACAAAAAGTATCCTAAAAACTACAAATACTGATCATCGTCGATATTTGAAATATTGTCATCGTCTCCAAGTGTGTGGTGGTTTGGAGAATGTGGAGGTGGACGCAGAGGTGATGGAGGTGGTGGAGAGTATGCACTGGATGATGAACTACCACTTTACATATGCTCGAAGTGGTTGTACACGGTCATCATCCTCTAATTCATGGATTACATCTATTGTGTGCACTGCTCTTTATCCACTACTCTATGCACCCCTTGTTAGCCTCCTTGAGCTGCCTTTGCATCGATTCATTCAGTGCATAGACCTGATCACGAATGTCCTCTGAATCGGTCCCAATAGGCCCAACTCTAGACATAAAGCCTGGAGAATATGAACTGCTATAAGTAGTCCTCATCCTATAAATCCGCCACTTGTAGCGGTCGCCAACTATTTGGGTCTATATCTTGTCATCACTAATAGGTGGGCCGGCAGGAGTGCTCTCGTCCCCTTGCTATGACTACTGCGATCTGGCCTCGGTCAATTGCTGGGTGAGCTCATCCTATAATTGGAAGAAACAAAATAAATTAGATTAAAGAATAACCAATATAATAAATTAAAAGTATTGAAAACTAAAATTATAAGTACATATGTGGTCTCCGACTAAGTATCAACCCACCGGGACTTGTCCTGCTTTTGGATGTGGGTCTCTCGGAATAGCTCCCCCTAAGTCGGTAGCCTGCTCATCATCTTCTCTTATATTTCAAACAATTTTCACGTGATCATATAATATTTAATACAAAAATTGAATAACTAAATGAGTGAAGGATGATATTTACCATCCTCAGCCACACACCCTCAACAGTAGTGGAGCCTCTTGTGTGCGGCGAGCCACCTCGAGCTGATCCTCTATTCGCCGAAGCCTTCACTTGGTTCATCTTGAACTCGAGTCAGTCCCAGTAAGCCTTTAGTGCCTGGAGGATACATCAGTGAGCCAATGGGTGCTAGCGTCGTTCTCTCAAATGTTGTCAAACATATCGCGAAGTCGCTTCCCAGCCTTGCTGCTATACGCCTTTTAGATTGAAGCCTCCTCACATGGATCAATAGTAAACATACGCTGCACACAAGTAATGAACTCCAAATATGATCAAGTTGTTCTTTCAATGCAACCGATAGTAAACACTCCATAAATATATGACAGTCATGACTTTTCACGTCAAAAAACTTTCCTTTTGCAACATTCTCACAACTACCAAAGTTTGAAGCATAACTATTAGGCATTTTTAACTTTTACACCTACTTACACATATCTTGTCTCTATATAGAGGTCAACGTATAACTAGCCTTAGGCTTCGACCAACGACCATCTCTTAAGGGTTGTAAATTTAACTCAGGGCATTTATAGTAATCCTCTAAATCCATCATTGCTTTTTCATTATCTTAGTTTGGTCACTATTCACCACAGTGTGCATAATATTATCAAATACGTTCTTCTCAACATACATCACATCTAAATAATGACACACTAAGTGATCCTTCCAATATGGTAGTTCCTAAAATATACTTTTGTTTGGTCTAATTGTGTTCGACCCCAAAGCCAAGCAATCTAAAAGATTTTCCAATTTTTGTAATCTTTACAACTTGCCTAAGCTATCCCACATTTGTTGACTGTTAAGTCTAATAGGAGCCTCCTTATTGTCTATGGTATTCTTTCTAAATCTATACCTACATCGCCTATAAGTATGATCCATATTTAAAAACCTTCTATGGCAGTTAAACAAAAAAATTCTTTTTGCCACATTTTAGAGTGAACGCTTTTGTATCCTCCATACATATCGGACACGTCAATTTCCACTATGTCATCCATCCAAATAATATCACATAAGTTGGAAATCATTAATAGTCCACATCAATGCTGCCCTTATTCTAAAATTCTACTTGGTTGTGATGTCATAAGTCAAAACACCATCATAGATATCAATCTTGGTTTTCGGATCATCGGGACAGGGGATTATGCAAGTTAAGAAGAATTAAAGATCTTTCATGCACATTTCAAGTGGAAGATTGTAAGGAGTAACAATCACAGGCCAACAAGAATATGGTTTACTAAACTGATTATTAAGAGTAAAACCATCCACACATATCCCTAACCTAATATTGCCAGAATCAGATGCAAAGTTAAGATAGATTTTATCAAAATGTTGCCAAGCTTCACCAAGAGAAAGATGTATCATTACACCATCACTTCTTCAATTCTCAAAATGCCACCTCATGTAAGGTGCTAAATTTATTGATATATACACCTTTTTAAGTCTAGGGTAATAGGGGCAAATAGTGTATTATCTTATGTGAAATATTCTTATACGTCACACTTTCCCTTCTTTCAGCTTAAACCTAGGCTCTCCATAGAATTTACACTGAGTTAGGACAACATCATCCTTGTAATAGAGCATACACCCATTCAAATAGCAATCAATCTTCACTTTATTCAATCTAAGCTTAGAAACTATCCTTTTGGCTCGGTAAAAGTCCTATGGGATAGTTTCTGGTTGTGGACTAATTTCACTTATTGATGAAACCCATTGATCAAAGGAGCTTTGGCTTTGGTTTGCCTCTGACTTGTTACTCAACGTTCTTACTACTAGAGACAGTTGGGAATACACATACCCTTCCCAAAAAGGCTTATTCACTGCCTCTAACAAATTATAAAATCTCTCATCATTCGGATTTAAAATCTCTTTTGAAGGTTCAAAATACATTCCAAACTCATGGCCAGAAACATAAAAAGTTGTTCCTTTATAACAACTAAAGTTATCTTCCCAAGTCACATTACCACCTTCTTCATATCTACATGGACCCCAATCAAACTACTTTCAACATAACCTACACTGAATTGATTCTCCAATTGTAGAACTTTCCCATGTTCAATCCAAACCCAATAGTTAAGCTTAAATACATCCTTGTATAGGTGATATCTAATGGATTCTATATCTGAAAATCTCTTACATTTACATTTATGACAAGGACACCTAACTATCCCTTTATGTATAAACTACTCTATTCAAACACAAACTGTTATGAGTTCATCAACCCCCTCATAAAATTCTGCGCAATTTATCATACATCCATACTCGATTTGGAGTAAACATTTTGTATCTCAATAATATCATACATCTACAAAGCAACACAATCACACATCAATAAAAAAAAAAAAATTAGTTAAAGTCTCCTTGTAAATTAAGTGTCCCCACTAATTCTTCTTACAATAATTTTTTAGTCCACAACAATATTTTAATGCACACTTTCAATATTTATTTAATTCAACTAATATTTTTAAATAATGTTAAAAAAGATTTAGGTAAAGTCTCCCCTTTAAATTAGGAGCCTTCACAAAAATTAATTCATCAATTAAACATAAATAACAATTACTTATTTCATTACAATGATTATTTAATTCAAACACTATTCTAAATGATCAACAAAATTTGGGCAGAGTCTTCTCTTAATTTAGGAGACTCCACAAAAATTATTTCATCAGTCAAACATAAATAACAAATATATGCAATCATAAAAATCAATCAGTTAATTCTAAAAATTGTTCTAGAACGCATCCCCTTACTTTACATCATGTAAGCACACAATACCATAACACACAATTCAAATGATGGAAACAAAATCTAAGGCTTCCCCCAGTCATGCAATCTCATTCTCTTTCTTCTACCCTACAAATTTATGCAAGAAATTTTAAATCTTTAATATTTCAGAAAACATAAAGTGAAATAAATGGTACAATGTACATACATAATACTTCCTAACTCGCTCAAATCAGTCAATGCACCAATCACCATGTGCTCAAAATGAGATCTTTAACAATCAATACAATGAAATAAGTTAATTAACTAACTTAGAAACTAAAAACTTTGAATAAATAAATGGAATGAAAAAAACACAAGAGGCTAAAATAAAAAAAAATAAATAGATTAAAATACTCAATGACATACCACGAACATGATGGTGGTCTCCAGTGGTAAAATGGAAGCTCCGACAACACTCAAATGGCCAATGGCCAAATAGGGGACGAGAGAGAGAGAGAGAGAGAGAGAGAGAGAGAGAGAGAGAGAGAGAGAGAGAGAGAGGGAGGTGGTGCGAAAGAGGAAGAAAAAAGGGTGTCTCATGTTTTAACGTTCTGGTTTAATATTACCGACATATTTTCCTTCAGTAATGATTTAATGAAACTAATCGTTTCATTGATCACATTTTATCAACGGATTTTCCGTCAATAAATAGATAATGAAACGAATCATTTCATTAATCAACCATTACAAATAGAAATTCCATCGGTGATATGTGAATTGAACAGTCTCTAGTGGTAACCCCAAAATTTCAAATATGGAATTTCCATCGGTAATATTTAGAAAAGAAATCTTGAAAAAAAAATTAAAAAATACATAATATTTATTTTATTTTAATTATTGACGAATTTTTCATTAGCAACATGTTAAGTTTTTAAATGAAAATTAAAAAACTAAAATATGATTACTTACTGATGGTTATTCGATCGGTAATTTACTTTCTGTATCGATGGAATTGTATTTGGTAAAGTATTAATTTTTTTAAAAAAATAAAATTAAAATGCAAAATGTTACCGATGATGTATTTGTCAGTAATGGTAATGACGCCAATATTTATTGATGGTTTTATAGATGGAATACGAAATTGTAGGTAAAGTTCCACCTCAACTTTTTTTTTTAATTTTTCCAATGAATAATTCGTCGATATTTCTGATAGATTATTACCATCGATAAAATCTGTTGATTTTCAACAAATTTCTAAAAGTGAGACAATCCATATTATCTTCAAAGTGATAATGTGAAACGTGCCTATAGAAGGTGTCTATATGGATTACCATTCATGTGGTAATCCTCTTATTATTATTATTATTATTAATACAAATTATTGGTGTTATTATACTATTAATATTATTGTTAACCTTTATTATAATAATTAAGATTAGTAATAACAATCATTATTATTATTATTATTATCATTATTATTATTATTAAAAATATTACCTAGTAATTAGTTATAAACTTTGTGGTAATTATTTTAAAATTTATAAAAAATAAAAATGGATTATTATATTTAATATTGATAATTAAGAATAAAAATGAACGCAAAAAAATTAACACTTCTTTAATATTTTTTAAAAAATAGTATATTTAAAATCAAATTTATGTAGGATTGGAATAAATAATAAGGATTCAGTTTAGAAACAAATTTAAAATAAAATTTTTTATAAAGTCATCCAATTATTATTAGATATATTACTAAAAGTATTTAACTTTTATGGTAATTATTTTAAAAGTTATAAAAATAAAATATTTATTAGTATATTTAATATTGCTAATTAAGGATAAAGGTGAAAGTAAAAAAATTAATACTTCTTTAATATTTTTTAAATTAGGATATTTAAAATCAAATTTATTTAGGACTGGATTGAATAATAATGATTCAGTTTAGAAACAAATTTTAAATAAATTTTTTTTATAAAGTCATCCAATTATAATTAGATATATTAGTAAAAGTATTTAACTTTTGTGGTAATTATTTTAAAATTTATAAAAAAATAAAAATTTATTATTATATTGAATATTGATAATTAAGGATAAAAATGAAAGCAAAAAAATTAACACTTCTTTAATATTTTTTAAAAATTAGTATATTTAAAATCAAATTTATTTAGGATTGGAACAAATAATAAGGATTCAGTTTAGAAACAAATTTAACATAAGATTTTTTATAAAGTCATCTAATTATGATTAGATGTATTAGTAAAAGTATTTAACTTTTATGGTAATTATTTTAAAAGTTATAAAAATAAAATATTTATTAGTATATTTAATATTGATAATTAAGGATAAAGGTGAAAGTAAAAAAATTAATACTTCTTTAATATTATTTTAAATTAGTATATTTAAAATCAAATTCATTTAGGACTGGATTGAATAATAAGGATTCAGCTGAGAAACAAATTTAAAATAAATTTTTTTATAAAGTCATCCAATTATGATTAGATATATTAGTAAAAGTATTTAACTTTTATGGTAATTATTTTAAAAGTTATAAAAATAAAATATTTATTAGTATATTTAATATTGATAATTAAGGATAAAAGTGAAAGTAAAAAAATTAATACTTCTTTAATATTTTTTTAAATTAGTATATTTAAAATCAAATTTATTTAGGCTTGGATTGAATAATAAGGATTCAGTTTAGAAACAAATTTAAAATAAAATTTTTTATAAAGTCATCCAATTATTATTAGATATATTACTAAAAGTATTTAACTTTTATGGTAATTATTTTAAAATTTATAAAAATAAAATATTTATTAGTATATTTAATATTGATAATTAAGGATAAAGGTGAAAGTAAAAAAAAAATAATACTTCTTTAATATTTTTTTTAAATTAGTATATTTAAAATCAAATTCATTTAGGACTGGATTGAATAATAAGGATTCAGTTTAGAAACAAATTTAAAATAAAATTTTTTATAAAGTCATCCAATTATGATTAGATATATTGGTAAAAGTATTTAAATTTTATGGTAATTATTTTAAAAGTTATAAAAATAAAATATTTATTGGTATATTTAATATTGATAATTAAGGATAAAAGTGAAAGTAAAAAAATTAATACTTCTTTAATATTTTTTTAAATTATTATATTTAAAATCAAATTTATTTTGGCTTGGATTGAATAATAAGGATTCAGTTTAGAAACAAATTTAAAATAAATTTTTTTATAAAGTCATCCAATTATGATTAGATATATTAGTAAAAGTATTTAATTTTTATGGTAATTATTTTAAAAGTTATAAAAAATATAATTAATTAACCATATATAACATTTTTATATTAATAATATATTAAAATTAGTGAAAAAAAAAACTCCCGTTATTAAGCCAATCTGCTGAATCATTGCCTTGCCTAATTGTGTGACAAAAAGTCACTATGGTTACGGGTGCAATGTACGTTTAGAACATAAAATATCAATAATTGTTTTTGGTTGCATTATTTCCTTTAAATTAGAATCATTTTAATTTGTTATTAATTACATTCTTTTTGAGTATTTACGTACCTTTTTTTTTTTTTTTTTTCAAATAAACTAGTTTCACTTAGAAAAGATATATAAAAAGCCACAACAAAAACAAAGTTGACTATTTATAAGTTGATTACTGATTACTAAGAAATCAAAAAGAAAAATCTCCCAAATTTAGGAGTGTGTGTCTTACCCCCCTGAAGTTGTTGGCATGGACGCTGTTCGCAAAGCTCTTGATAAGGTTGGAGGGGAGAACAATTCATCCTCGGCGACGGTGTCTTCATCGCTGGGGACGGTGTCTTCGCCGTCTTCATCATTGTCGACCTCGTCGTTGATTCATGTTGAGGTTTCGCCTCCTCAATGTCATTCGTCTCTCATTTTGACTACAGCTCCCAGGCACGTTCGACGCTCGCTCTCTTCTCATCTTTTCTTTTGGTTATTCCCTTCATTTTTTTTTACCCGATTTTTTGGGTCTCACTGCAATACTTGATGCCACTTTATTATTCGATTTTGCTTGGCTTCTATTATTCATTCCTTATTAATCGCCATTTTGAATATCCTTCATGTTTATTTTTACTGATATAAATATCATAGCAGTAAGCAGTTTATTCACCTCAAAAAAGTTTAGGTTATGAGTTACGATGATATTTTAGCGGTCTTGTTGGAGCATAGTGTGACTTATGGGTTTTTAACTAGATGAAATAATTTTAATTATCATATGTGTATATAATATTGATTCGTGATTAATAAGATGTATATCACTTCAATGTACAAAATTGTATTAAATTTTATCAAAAGAGAATCTGCATAAAGCAAAATCAAGTTTGTACCTTCAGTTTTGAAGTTTTGCACGTGTTGCTGCTTCAAAGATTAGACGTCATACACTATTGAATCCACAATAGATATTTCATTCGATGACCTTCTCAGTGAAAAAATTCGTGTAAAATCTGTTACAAAATCATCTTCCTTCTTGCTGTCAAGCTTTTGTTTGATAATGATTTTGTCTGTTGAATCTGGAAGAGTCAGAACACGAAGATGCTAACCTATCAATTAAGGAATAAACTTTTGATTCCTTTGATTTCACTAATCGTCGACATGAGTCACCAATACTACTTAAACTCTTCAGTTCGTTTTGGTGCATCAATCTTATAATGCTCATAAAACTTGTTATTGAGTTACCTGGATGCTGTTTTGTCATCAAAGTATTATTGTTCTTTTCATTGCATAAAATCATTAGGTTAATTATTGCAACCATCTAAGCCTTCAAGTTATACTTTGAATCTTAATGTTTCTCTTATTTTTTTGGCAATTTTTTTTGGCTCTTTGGTGCTTTTTTTTTTTTTTAAATTTTCCTTTTGAGTTGGCAAAGATGTGATGAAAATCCTTAAATCTAGTTTCTACAATCATCAATTGACTTTAAATTTCGTATATGTGTTCGGAATATGTGATATTGAATGCTATTGTGCAGAGAAGCAACATGTTACGGGGCGTGCTCTAAGCTTTGTGCACTTTTCTTTGTTGCTGGAGTAGTTTTCGGCTACACACAGAGGAGACGTGTTAGACGTTGGACTTCAAGAGTTCTCAGGCGATTCACAGATAAATGATGTGAATGTTTTCTCTGTATGTTTTCCGTTTTCATCAGTATTATTGGCACTGAATAACTCCTAATTGCAGGTGGTGTTTTGGTATGGTTTTATTTTCACAAAAATGTTAAGAGACAAAAAGATAGTTTTTGCTCCATGGTTGGATTGTGTTCCTTCTGTTCATTGATTGTGATATGGATTTACTTATCCAACTGCTATTTAATATCAAGGAGTTGTTTTTGGCTGTTTGCCACAATGTCGAGATCTATGCTTTTTCTTTATGCGAAATGTTAGAGGTTACGAAAAATCCTGTACGGAGATATGCACGAAGCATCAAGCTCGTGATCATTTTGTTATTTTTTTTTGGTTTGTATCATCTCCCTATTAGAGGGAAGGAAATTAATCATATCGACCTAGTTTCACTTGCTCTCCGAACTGGAGTTAATTTTAGAAGTCGAATCAAGATCCTCCTTGAGACTTGCCTATATATTTCAATCATTATACCAACTCCTTTATTGATATTTTGTTTTCTTTCCCTCGGAATTTTTTTATTGCGAAATATAAAATAACCACTGCATGTATTTATCTCACTCATAAACTCAAAAGTATTTTCCATTAGAAAAGTTATTTGTACCTATAGAGTTGGCACAAATCCCAACACCCCTTTGTTAGCCGGAAAAGTATTTCAATAAAAAATTAAAAGGAAAAAATTTTATATGCCTTTTAGCTTAAATTTCTTACCGTGTCAGGTAATAATGTTGATTTAGCCGGTTCATATAATACAACTCATTTTTTATTTACAAACAAATCCTACGTGCACAATCTCTTTCTTCTTTGCATCCCAATCACATTATCATGGTCATGACGGCTAGCTCCTCCTAAGTTCTTATTTATTTATTTCTCAACTCATATTCTACATTTGCGGTACGCACAATTCTCTTCAAATTTCGATGTCCATGGGGAAGAGTTCTAGGATGAGTTCATGTTGTAAATGTAAGCACTCTGCACCAGTGAGGTTGACAGTCAAAGAGTCATTGGCAGTAATGTGGAGCTTGCTGTAATCACCAATCTTGGTGTCGATCTCAAGAAAGTCTTGGCCGCCGAGGGAAACGACATTGGATTCGACCTTGAAGGAGACGACGAATTAAGGTATTGTTGACCGTTGTCGCTAATTTGTTATGAAGATGTCAAATTCTTGAGGCTTGATTGGTATTGCCCTGTAGGATTATTCCAACTTAGTCGTGAAAATCTCCCACGTATATTAGGCTTGTCTGGCGCTAACCAAGATATCAGAAATAATAGAAATTAATCTCGAGATTGACCCAAGAAGAAAAGGTGAGAAGACAAATATGCGTCAATGTGTCAGAAAAAAACGTTGCAACGCTAATGATGTTATAAAGCAAAATTATCAACGTTAATAAAGAGACGGTAGGGGATATTATGAATGTTTGTGGGTTGATTTTTTGGAAATGTGGAGTTTTGGTTAAGATCATGGAGGATGTAGGCAGTTTTATCAAGGACATTGTTTCAAGCAATGTGGGAATCAAAATCTTTTGAAAATATTTTGAGAAAGAATATCCTAGGTTGAACATGAGCGCAAATGCTTTGAATATGATATCTTTTGGACTATAAACCAAACTTAGATAGACAAAACTTTAAATTACAATGTAATTGGTGAAGTTTTAACTTTTTATTAATCAAAACCTTTTTAACATAAATTGTGTCCTACCAAATTACATTTACACCCCTCATTTATTTTGTGTGGTTAACATTGGCACTTTTAAGCCATGCGCGTGTTTGGTAGTTCATGAATGCTCAAAAGACTAAGCATGTGTTTGGTTTGGTGTTCTGTATGCCAAACGTTGGTTGAGTTGCCCTTGAATGTCATGCCATTATGTTTGGGTTTTTTGAATTATGGTTGTGTTAATGGGTTTTGATTGCAAAACCTCAGTTAGCGCTAAAGCAACCATTTTTTGCTTCTCAGTTGAAGGCTCGACATTCAATGCATATGTAAAATTCATTTTACCTTTTTAGCCTTAAAATTTCTTTTTTTATTTATTTTTTATTTTATTTTATATACTTTTAGTAATTATATATTTAAAAGTGATTTTAATTAACAACATTCAAATAATATTTATTCTATCATAATCACTTTTGAATAAAAGTATCCAAATATAAATCACATTAATATCAACCCACTTTTGCTTAAAATCAACTTTGACAAAATTAAGTTGACACAAATCACAAATTGCAAATGCTAATCCAAACATTCACTAAGTCCTAATCATATAGGAGCAACTCTGCTCTACATTTATATAGGTGATTTTATCAAATATATAATGTACTTTATACTCCAATCGTAAGGGTCATGAAATTCATTAAAAACATATATCTTATTCCCACATTAAAAGCAATTTGGCATTACTCACATTTCTCACACTGTAGTTGTACTATAACAAGTGATGAATGCTGCAAAGAGTTGGATGGAAAGGTTGGCTTGCGCACACTAACCTTGGGACAAAAGCTCGGCTCTAGTGCAAATCAATAGATTTGCCCCACTTTTGCGCAATACCCTCAAGTGGTGGCGTGGCCTATGAACCCTTTTCACAAAATTCTCTAATTAATTTTTTGGGTTGATTAAAAATTTAATTAGTTTTGAGAAGAATTTATTGAATGTTTGACTTAGTCTTTTAGCCATTATACGAACCAAAGTCATGGGATCTTCACTCACAAAAGTTGGGCTCCCATTACTATTAATTTTAAATTGGCTTAAGTATCATTTCTCTTTATGCAGCAATTGTAAGCAATAAACTATTTATGCATAATTAGATTATCATGAATACATTAAATCCAAGATCTAGAACTTCATGTATTTCACATAGTTTAGATAAGAAAGCGTACCGTTCTCCATTGGGCTTGAATGAAGAAGATAGTCTTTAAGCAAACACAATATGGAGGATAATGATTTCTCTCTCTTAACCTCTTTCTTAATGGCACAATAGTGATGGAGACAATATGCTCTTATTGATGATTGAGAGAGGACCACATCCTTGGTTTATATAGACAATGAAAAGATGCTTCCATCAGACACCTCCAATAGTCATGTCTTTACATATTGAATAGTCATACCTTTACATTGAATAGGTATGACCATTCATAATGATGACTCTTCAATATAACTATTCATAAAGATGCCTCTTCAATAATCCAATTAATGAATTTCATATTTATATAATAATTATTAAACTATTATATGGGACATAATTCTTACATTTTCCCACTTGTCCCATATAACAATACTTTATAGTTTAATAAGATACATAATGCGCAAATTAAGATAATGTTAAATTCTCATTATATTGGCTAGAACATAATATCATGACTAAGTAGAAAATTAATGCAAGTCATGGCGGTTGTATGTCACTATTTTCTCGACATAGTCCCTTCCACGTACTACAACACTAACCTTCTTACTCAACATGACCCATAATGAAGAGTATGGTCCAACTTTAATGCCTTTATTAAAAGACCATTATTCCTGTTGTCATTACTCTAATCCATTAATGTATACTAATTAGAAACAGGAAATAAATATCAGAAACAAACTTTATTATTGAGCTCAGAGTGTCAAACAAGTCAAAACAATTATAATACAATATCATCAATGATGTCCAATAATGCCCATTCTCTCAACATGCTCATAAAATGTCTTGGGCGGCAGTCCTTTTGTTAATGGATCTGCAACCATAAGGTTTGTGCTAATATGTTCTATTGACACTCTTTGTTTCTGAACTTCTTCTTTAACGGCAAAGTATTTGATCTCCATATGCTTAGCACCCTTAGAATACTTGTCATTTTTAGAGAAGAAGACTGCTGTGGAATTGTCACAATAAATTTTCAGCGGCTTGGCTATACTATCGACAACCCCAAGTCTTGAAATAAAGTTTCGTAGCCATAATCCTTGAATAGTGGCCTCAAAGCATGCCACAAATTTAGCCTCCATGGTGGATGCAGCAATGACAGACTGCTTTGCACTTTTCCATGAAATTGCCCCTCCAGCAAAAAGGAACAAATAACCAAATGTGGATTTCCTTGAGTCAACACATCCGGCAAAATCTGAATCTGAATACCCAAATATCTCTAGATTATCAGACTTGCTATAAGTGAGCATGTAGTCTTTTGTTCCTTGCAAATATCTGAGAACTTTCTTTGCAGCCTTCCAATGATCTAATCCAGGATTACTTTGATACCTGCCTAGCATACTGACAGCAAAACTAATGTCTGGCCTGGTACAAGTTTGTGCATACGTTAAGCTCCCAATAATAGATGCATAAGGAATATTTTTCATTTGCTCTCGTTCCGATTCATTCTTTGGACATTGCATAAGACTAAATTTATCCCCCTTCTGAATTGGAACTATTCCTGCTGAACATTTGTCCATCTTAAATCTTTCTAAAACTTTATTAATATAGGCTTTCTGAGACAACCCTAACAATCCTTGTGACCTATCACGAAATATTTCTATTCCAATCACATAGGTTGCCTCTCCTAGATCTTTCATTTCAAAGTTTCTAGAGAGAAATTTCTTGGTTTCATGTAACAAACCAAGGTCATTAGTAGCAAGCAAAATATCATCAACATATAAGACTGGAAAAATAAACTTGCTCCCACTGATCTTCATATATATACACCGATCAACAGCATTTTCCTTAAAACCAAAAGAGGTTATGGTATCATTGAACTTAAGATACCATTGGCGGGAAGCTTGTTTAAGTCCATATATTGACCTTTTAAGTTTACACACCATGTGTTCCTTGCCTTTAACTGAAAAGCCTTCAGGCTGATCCATATATACTTCTTCTTCTAAATTCCCATTAAGAAAAGCAGTTTTAACATCCATTTGATGTAACTCTAAATCATAATGAGCCACTAAAGCCATAATGATTCTAAGTGAGTCTTTTTTAGACACTGGTAAAAATGTCTCTCTATAATCAATGCTATTCTTTTGAGTGAAACCTTTTGCAACAAGCCTAGCCTTATATCTTTCGACATTGCCATTTGAGTCTCGTTTTGTTTTAAAGACCCATTTACACCCAACCTTTTTGCAATCTTTAGGCAATTCGACAAGATTCCAAACTTGGTTATCATCCATAGATTTCAACTCATCTTTCATTGCATTGATCCACTTATCAGAATCATCACATTCAACGGCTTGAGAAAATGAACCTGGATCATCATTTATTCCTAAATCAACTTCTGACTCTTGTAAATAAACCACATAATCATTAGGGATAGCTGATTTTCTTTCCCTTTGAGATCTTCTTAATTGTGGCTCATCTACTATAAGGTCATTATTGACATCTTCGTGATGGAGTATTTGATCATTAATATGTTGTTCTTGGCCATTATTATGTTGTACAATTACTGCAGGAACAACAACTTTAGAAGTCATGGGCAAAGGAATCTCAGCCCTAGCTTCTTGAATGCTAACATTACGCAATTCTTTACTCCCACTAGTTTCACCATTTTCAATGAATCTAGCATTTCTAGCTTCAACAATTCTTGTACTATGATTAGGACAATAAAATCTATACCCCTTGGACTTTTCTGGATATCTAATGAAAAAACCACTGGTTGTTCTAAAGTCCAATTTTGTTTCATGTGGATTGTGAATTCTTACTTCCGCTGGGCAACCCTAAACATGTAAGTGTTTTAAACTAGGTTTCCTTCCAGTCCGTAATTCAAAAGGAATTTTTGGATCTGCCTTACTAGGAACCCTGTTTAACAAATACATAGCAGTTTTCAATGCATACATCCACAAAGAAATGGGTAAAGAAGAATGACTTAACATACTCCTAACCATTTCCATTAAAGTACGATTACGCCTTTCTGCTACACCATTTTGTTCTGGTGTACGTGGCATTGTGTATTGAGCACAAATGCCATGCTTTTCAAGGAATTTAGCGAATGGACCAGGATTTTGTCCGGACTCATTATACTTTCCATAATATTCACCACCTCTATCTGATCTAATGATTTTCACCTTCTTTTCTAGTTGTCTCTCAACCTCATTAATATATACCTCAAGGGCATTCACAGATTGAGATTTCTCATGTAATAAATAAACATGACCGAAACGTGAAAAATCATCAATAAAGGTGATAAAATATTTTTCTCCACCAAAAGATGGAATATCAAAAGGACCACATATATCAGTATGTATAATTTCAAGAAGCTGCGTACTTCTTGTGGCTCCTTTCCTAGTGTGTTTTGTTTGTTTTCCTTTAATACAATCAATGCACACTCCAAGATCAGTAAAATCCAAATTTGGAATGATCTCATTCTTTACTAATCTTTGCATTCTTTCTTTGGATATATGACCCAATCGTTTATGCCACAAATAAGCAGAATGTTCATCAACTAAACTACGTTTAGTGCCAATATTATGATGCAGGGTCATTAAGGTCTCAATAAAATAATTATCAAGTTTAAACTTGTAAAGACCATCACATAAGATTCCAGAACCAATAATATTATTATTCTTCAATAAAGTAAATGATTCAGAACCAAACTTAAAAGAGAATCCCGCTTTATCTAGCTTCGGTAAAGAAACTAAATTGCGAGAGAATGTGGGTACATAAAGGATTTGAAATAGATCCAAATAATGTCCAGTATCTAATGACAAACGATAAGTGCCAATTCCTTCAACTGGAGCCTTGGTTCTGTCTCCCATGTACACAAATTTTTCACTTGGCTTTATGGTTTGGATCGAAAGGAATCCCTGCATTGTATTGGAAATATGAGTTGTGGAACCAGAATCAATCCACCAAGTATTATAAGGAACTTCAGTAAAATTTGATTCGAAACATACAAAAGCACTAGGCTTACCTTTCTTTTCGAACCATGCTTTACGTTTTGGGCAATCTTTCTGATAGTGTCCTATTTTATGGCAAAAATGACACTTATCTTTCTTATATTCCTTCTTGTGGATTTGAGGAGAAGATTCATTCAGGTTATGTAAACCTTTCTTCTTGCCTTTCCCTAGTTTCCTCTTAAAACTACTTCCAGCTTCTTGATGCCTTACAAGATGAACTAAATGAGACTGTTGACTCTTTAATCTTGTCTCTTCTTGAACAAGCATACTGGCCAATTCATTAACACTCCATTTGTCCTTAATAGTGTTATAATTCATTTGAAATGGCCCATATTGTTCCGGAGGCAAGGAATTGAGTATGAATTGCACCAAAAAGTACTCATCCACAGACATCCCCAATGACTTTAATTTTGCTGCTAAATTTGTCATTTCAAGAACATGTGCATGCATGGTACGTGAACCATCAAATTTCATGGTGGTCAGTTGACTCATTAGTGTACCAGCAAGTGACTTGTCAGCAGTTTGTGAACGTTCTTTCACAAATTTCATAAATTCCTTAGCACTCTCCGTTTTGGAAAGGGTAGACTTAATGTTGTCTGCAACCGTCATTCGCATGAACATCAAACTTAATCTGTTTGACCTTTCCCATTTCTTATATAATGACTTTTGTTCAACACTGCTTTCATCCGTAATAGCAGCAGGTTTCTCTTCTTGAAGGGCTAAATCAAGATCCAAAACACCTAAGTGAAAGTGGACTTGTTCCCACCAATCAGAAAAATTCATTCCATTGAACAAAGGAACAGAGGAAGCATGCGAATGAAGTGAAGGAATAGGTACTGCAAATAAGAATCAATCATAACTTAATGCTTTGAGACATAAAGTTTATCACATAAAAATCAGATTCAAATAATGGAGACAATTATTAAACACATATCAAAGTTCACCTTTGGGTGATCCTAAGACATGCAAACATAATGATGCTAATATAATACATTAATCTAGTTATTGAGGTATGCTAATTGGAATTATTTGCTATCTTTGGATATGCAGAATAAAACTACTAGACATATCAATTACTAGCAATTATGTTCACTAATTATAAGAACAAATAATCAACCTTTGGGTTATCACGGAATTGTCCTATAACAATGAACTTCAATTTACCCACATAATATAATGTCATTTACAAGCATCAAAATCTATGGGTAACTGAAAATACTTTTACAATTTAAAATTTATCTTCTTTAAGATTTGGCCACTTTGGTGACTAACAAATCATACATCATATAAAATTTTAAGTTGTAAACAAACATTTAAGATAAACTACAAACATAAATATTACTACAATATAATCAAATGTTTGCAGTAAATATTTAACATAAAATATATATATTAATATATTGAAAACATACATCTTTAATTTATTTATTCATAAACATAATGAATAAATGAATAAATGATAATTAACAATTTATACATATACATATATTTAAATAGAATGAACGTCACCTTCATTCGGTTCATGGAAACAATTAACAAATAAAATTAGGATAACAATGATATTATTATTATATATAAAAAAAATAGAATGAATAGCCACTGAAAAGGAAAGTGACGTTAACATTCCAAATCGCTAAGAATGGTTTCAATTAGAAATTTCAAACCGCTAAGAATGGTTTCGATTAGAAATTCAAGAACGGTTATTATATGAATAGATGCCTATTCGTAGAAAATTGTTTATTGCAAAATAGTTTTTAAAACTGTTACGTTCTTCATGTGGAATGAACGCAGGCCTTACATCAGTTTGGGAACAGCATTTGTAATTCCAAACATTTAAAGTTTTTTTTCAGGCAAAACAAAACAGTAATATGTCATGTAACACAAATTTGCCTGATTAGGCTTTGGTGATTGTCATGCACATAAAAACAACTTAATTTCCCATTCAAAAACGGCATTTGTGAAAAACAAATGCTTTACTTCATTTGAGATAAGCTTCGGTAATCAACAAAACAAAAAAAAAAAATGCTTTTACTTGAAAAGGAGTTAAGAGTTAATGGCACATTCGCGGAAGACATAAATTTGGATGAACTTCAAACAAGCATTGCAAAAACAAAATTGACTACGCCTAACAAACAAGTATGGCATCAGCGAAGAATCATGGTTTGAATGACATCACTAATTACCAGCCATTTTTGGATATAAATGAAGATGATGAAGAAATAGGCCAATATAAATATAGAACACGGAATTAAGAATAAAGCAAATATTCATCAATATTTATCTTCAAAGGAAAATACATGAGTTCTTAAACCTACTGCTCTGATACCACATGTAAGCAATAAACTATTTATGCATAATTAGATTATCATGAATACATTAAATCCAAGATCTAGAACTTCATGTATTTCACATAGTTTAGATAAGAAAGCGTACCGTTCTCCATTGGGCTTGAATGAAGAAGATAGTCTTTAAGCAAACACAATATGGAGGATAATGATTTCTCTCTCTTAACCTCTTTCTTAATGGCACAATAGTGATGGAGACAATGTGCTCTTATTGATGATTGAGAGAGGACCACATCCTTGGTTTATATAGACAATGAAAAGGTGCTTCCATCAGACACCTCCAATAGTCATGTCTTTACATATTGAATAGTCATGCCTTTACATTGAATAGGTATGACCATTCATAATGATGACTCTTCAATATAACTATTCATAAAGATGCCTCTTCAATAATCCAATTAATGAATTTCATATTTATATAATAATTATTAAACTATTATATGGGACACAATTCTTACAGCAATCACAAAATTTCTTCACATAGGCTTGGCTAGAAGATTTGCTAGATTCACTTATGGCTTCACATAATCCAAGGATATAGTTCTATCTTTTAGCAATTGTTTTATCACCTGATGTCTCAATCTAATGTATCTATTTTTACCACTAAATGTCTTATTATTTCCAAAAGTTATTGCTACTTTATTGTCAGAATACAACATAGAATTGAAGGTGTTGGTTTTACTCCCAATGGAAATTGCCCAACAAAAAGAAATATTTGGATGGTTCTGAAGCACCACGTAACTGTGCTCACAGCCAATAAATGACATTTTGGATGAGACTCACCACTAACTTACACTTTTATCTAAAATATCATTATATTATTGGCTGTGAGTACAATCACATGGTGCTCTAGGACCGCTCAAGTATTTCTCATGCCAAGAAATATTTCAACCACTCAACCTAGTTATTAGCTACTCCATAGCAATAAAATATGACTTTTATGGTGAATTTTGCAATTAGAGTTTGCTTAGCTTATCTCCAAGTTATTGCACCACACTTATGGTGAGCACTTAGTTACTAGTGGATTTAATTTCATCTAAATCTGTATTTTAGTAAACATCACTTCGTCCTTCTAACACAAATGGGATATCCACTATCATCAATATCACAGTTCAAGGTACTTAGGAGCCAATACAATGTAATGATCATTGTTAGGACTTTGTGTATATCTGCTCAATCTACACATAACATATGCCTCTATCAGGTTGAGTAAATTTCATCAAATGCAATTAACTTCCTTAATCTGCACATACTCAAATTGAGCAATAGGGTGACCTTTTTTAAACTAGGTGTCAACATCATAAGCAGTACTCGTAAGGAGAAGATTATGCATTTTATTCATTATTTCAAATAATTAAGGACAAAAAGTACTTGATTACAGTTGCTCTTGTCAACAAAAACATTATGGGTGCACTTGGATGTGCTTCTACAAGGGGGAGAAGTAATTTTTTTCAATTTTTTTTGAAAAAAAAGTATTTATAGTGTTGTTTGTTTATATTTCTCCAAAAAAATAGAAGTAGACAATAATTAGTTTTGCAACTTTTTTAAAAAGTAGAAGATAACTACTTCTCCTAAAAGCAGAAATAATAAAAGAGAAAGAAAATGGTCTCGAATTTTGAACCCATTACTTTTTCATAATATTTTATCATTCTTGATATGATCATGGAAAATAAATTAGACACAAGCAAGCAAAGGCGAGGAGGAGATCCTTTGGAAGGACTTGGTGGACCAATGATTGGATCCAAATCAAAAAGAGCTAAGAAAGCTTTGGGCCAAATGATTTCAAGTTTGTTTGAGGCAAAACCCATTCAAGAAGATGAAGACCCAACACTAGTCCATTGCATTCACATGGCTAAACAAGCTTAATTATATCTTTGGGCTTGTTAATTTTAAGTTAGTGATAATGTAACTGGACTTGTAATTTCATATAGCCCATAACTTGTTTTTAGCTATTTAGCTTTTTACTCATTTTTAATAAGTATAGGTTTTTAATCATGGGCTAAGTGTTGCAGCCCACTTGCTAAACTCTAGTTTATTTTATAAACCTTGTAAACAACTTTTGAGGGAATTTTTGGCAAGTTGAAATCAGAATACTTTTCAATTAAAGTGTTTCGTTGGTTCTTGCTTGGAACCCTAGGTTTTATCAAGAGTTTTCAATTGCTCTTGTGGTGATCACCCTTGACTTATGAATCATCCCTGATTGTGGCGCCCTCCAATCTATTTTCATTCCTTGTCCCTTCCATCTTTTGTGAATTTTATTTCTCCTTAATTGAATTACAACCAAAATACACCAGAAATTAGGGTTCATGGATAATGGATCATAACATTTGTTAATTAGAGCCAGCTTCTTTGAGTTGCAGAATTGGTCAATCTTTTTTGGTTCATATCTTGAGTTTTACACATTATATTTCGGTGTTTCTTGGGCCTTTTCTGAAGTTCAGAATCTCATCTTTCATCTCATTTTTGAATCATTGAAATTTGAATTTTGTAGCTCGAGATACAACGATTTTTTTCTGAACTCAGTCTAGTACGACTTTGCAATTTGTTTTCTTTGAGTTCTTGTTTGATTCATCCTTTTTACTTTGCTTAATTTCTTGATGTTCTTCTAATTTCCATTTCTGTCTTTGTTGATATTACATTAGATCAGTGGGTTAAAAAAAAAAGGTGCAGAATGTTCATCATATGTTCTTGATGTTCTTGGGAATTGTTTCATTCTAATCTTTCTAAGCTTTGTTAGTTTGATGTTTAGTTGTTAAATATGTGCTTGTTTTAATATGATTCCAGTTGGTCTGTTCATCTACAATCATCAAGAACAGATTGAAAAAAAAAATAGAATTAAAAAAATGTAGAATTTGAAAAAAAAAAAAAGGTCAAAACATTGGCTTGTTTCTTGTTGTTCTTCAAACCTTTAGCTTGTTCTTGTCTTGTTTGGCCTCTGATTTGAGTGTGCTTGTCCTTGTTTAGTTTTTCTTGCTTGCCTCTTTTCGATCTTAAAAGTTTTGTCTTAAAGTTTTCTTTTGTTTGACCTCTTATTTATTTTGTGATTTGACATAACTGTTTTTTGGAGTTTCTCTTTGAATTGACTAATGATTCCATTTAAGAGCCTACAAGAGCACTTGAGTGGTAAAAGGCAAGAGAGCACCTTACACAAAAGCCAATTAGAGAGCAACAAACACGAGTGATACACCTCTAAGAGTGTAAACACGTGAGAAGTGTGGTGAGGTCCCATTGATTTCACTTTTGTTTTCTTTTACTTGAATGATGGTAGGAATAGGTGGTAGTGGTAGCCTTCCTCCTGAAGGAAACAACAGATTGTTAGTGGAGGCTATTATAGCTCAAATGGAAAAGATGATGAGGGAGCATACAAAGGAGTTATATGTGATAATTGAGCAGTTAGAAAATCAAGGACATCATGATGATGATGGACGTAAAAGGAGGCTCAATGGAAAGAGAAGAAGAGATCATGAAGTAGATCCAAGAGAGGACATAATTAAGGGAGTAAAACTCAACATTCCCTCTTTTAAAGGGGAAAAGTGATCCGGAGGCATACTTAGAGTGGGAAATGAAGATTGAACAACTTTTTGCTTGCCACAACTATACTAAAGATAAAAAGGTGAAGGTGGCAGCCATCGAGTTCACAGATTATGCTCTCATTTAGTGGGATCAATTGCAAAAAGAGTGACTTAGATATGAAGACCGTTTGGTGGATACTTGGGTTAAAATAAAGAGGTTAATGAGGAGGAGATTTGTCCCTTCCTATTATCAGAGGGACCTTCATAACAAGCTCCAAAGACTCACAGAAGGTAGTAAGAGTGTTGATGAATATTACAAGGAGATGGACGTGTCTTTGATTAGAGCCAATGTGAATGGAGATAGGGAGGCTACTATGGCACGCTTTCTGAATGGGCTGAATAATGACATTAGAGATGTGGTTGAGCTACAAAATTATGTGTAGTTGAAAAACTTGGTACTTCAAGCTACCAAAGTGGAGTAGCAACTTAAGAGAAAAGGTACATTGAGGAAGAGCTCTTCTAATTTCAATTCTTCAAATTGGAAGGAAAGAAATAAGAAGAAGGGAGGTACTTCTTCTAGCAACACCACGGCTGCACCTCAAAGGACTCAATTCATGTCCAATGAGACCTCTAAAAAGACAAGGAGTAGTGATATAAAATGCTTCAAGTGTTTGGGGAGATGACACATAGCATCCAAATGCCCAACGAAGAAGACTATGCTTCTCAAAGACAATGGAGAAATCACTAGTCAGTCCTCATCCGAATCTGCCCTAACTAGTGAGGATGAGTATGATGAAGAAATTGCACCTGAAGGAGATTTGTTTATGGTGAGGAGGTTGTTGGGCAGCCAAGCAAAAGATTTGGATGAAAGCTAAAGGAAAAATATTTTCCACACAAGGTGTATTATCCAAGGAAAGGTTTGTTCTTTAATTATTGATGGAGGGAGCTGCACTAATGTTGCTAGTGCAAAGATGGTCTCAAAATTGAATTTGGAGACTAAACCACACCCACGGCCATATAAACTTCAATTGCTTAGTGAGGATGGTGAAATGACTGTAAGTAAGCAAGTGAAGGTGGAATTCTCCATAAGAAAGTATGATGATGCAGTTTTTGTGATGTGATGCCTATGGAGGCTTGCCATTTACTTCTTGGTAAGCCTTGGTAGTATGATAAGAAAGCTCTGCATGATGGGTTCACAAATAAGTTTTCATTTGTACATAAAGAGCGCAAGACTATTCTTGCCCCTTTGTCTCCAAGAGAGGTTAGTAAGGATCAATTGAAAATGAGAGATAAAAGAAAATAGGAAAGAACTGAAAAAGAGAGTGAAAAGAAAAAGGAAAAAGGGAGTGAAAAGAAAAAGGAAAAAGAGAGTGGAAAAATACTGAGAAAATTGCAAAATCTGTTTATTAAAGAAAAAGAAGTGAAAAAGGCTATGCTCATGAAAAAGCCAATGCTTTTACTTTTGAGTAAAGAAAGTAAATTAAATGAAGCAGGTGCTACTAACTCTCTTCCTTGTAAGGTTTCTTCTTTGTTGTAGGAATTTGGGGATGTCTTTCTCAAGGAGGAACCTCACGGTCTACCCACTCTATGAGGCATAGAACATCAAATTGACCTCATTCCAGGAGCTTCATTGCCTAATAGGCCAGCCTATAAGAGTAATTCTCAAGAGACCAAGGAGATTCAAAAGCAAGTTGAAGACTTGATGCAAAAAGGGTGGGTGCAAGAAAGCTTAAGTCCGTGTGCAGTTCCAGTCATTCTAGCGCCTAAGAAAGACGGAACTTGGAGGATGTTCACTGACTGTAGAGCCATCAATAACATCATGGTAAAGTATAAACATCTCATTCCTAGATTAGATGATTTGTTGGATGAATTGCATAGTGCTTGTGTGTTTTCTAAAATTGATCTTAAAAGCAGATATCATTAGATTAGGATTAGAGAAGGGGATGAATGGAAAACTGCTTTTAAAACCAATATGGATTATATGAATGGTTGGTCATGCCTTTTGAATTGACAAATGCTCCTAGTACCTTCTTGAGATTGATGAATCTGTGTTAAGGGAATTCCTAAGAAAGTTTGTTGTGGTTTATTTTGATGACATTTTGATTTATAGCAAATCCTATGATGGTCATCATGTGCATTTTGTAACATCCTCCTCAGTACAATACCATGCTTAAGTCATAGTACCACACCCTGGAGATGTTACTGTTACCTGAGCGGACCTCATCTGACAAAGAACTTCCTGCCTTCGGAAATTTCTACAATCATCTGGAGACAACATGGAAATAGGAGTGAGAATTATAAAATTCTCAGTAGGATTCTCTAATTTGCATACATAGTGTCATCATGGTCGTCTCCAGTTTGCTTCGGTTTACTTTGAAAAAGGTGAACATACTGCACAAACTGTTTAAATTTTACATTTCGAAAATGTCTTATCCGAAGCAAAGTTCATTTTTACTCATATACTGGTCATTTGGGGAAAGTGTACACAAAATTAATTCATGAATAAATCCATGGACAATAACTTCAACATATAAAACGCACATAGCATTAATCTAATGGGAACATAACATCTGTACCTAACTTAACTTGCACTTGAATTCTTATATATACATACAATTTTTTATTTCCCTTTTATTTTACTTCTCTTTTATTCGGCACACCTAGGCGTTACGTATCACCGTCCCTAGGGTGCATTTACTGCCCTTGGGTAGTCTGGCCTTGGAGTGAGCTCGTCAGCTTCACCCATGACCGTCGTCACACCGACTCACCCACAAGGGGACCCACGTGCCTTTAGTCTTGGATGGATCTCATTCTGGTCACGTGCCTTTAGTTGAAGGGATTCTTATGGTCACGTGCCTCTAGTTGAAGGGATCTCTTCTGGTCACGTGCCTCAAAATTGAGGGATCTCATCTGACCACGTGCCTTCAACATAGAGGGATCTCATCTGACCACGTGCCTCCAAGGTAGAGGGATCTCATTGTCTTAGCTGCCTTCACAGGGAGGGATTCAAGTGCAACTGCCTCCAAGTGAAGGGATTCATATCTTTATCATTTAACTGCCTTCACAGGGAGGGATTTCAGATAACTGCCTCCAAGTGAAGGGACTCACATTCAATATATTCACAGTCTTTCGTTCCCATACATATTCAAGCATAGTTATACATATGCTACATCTCTTACCCTCACATACCTCATAACATAATTATGTCATTCTTGAATACAGGGTTTCTATATACCCATTTATACTTTAATTCATCCTTACATCTAAACATTCATAGCTTGTTAGACTTCTGCCGTAAATCCGGCAGCATAACGGATCAGGTCCGTTTCCCCATGAATAGTGCCAGCATCTCACGGACAAATCAGTCATAGCAACATAATCAATTTATTCATATATATGGATTAATATAAAACTGGCAATTCTCAACTCAAACCTTATATGTTTCACTAACACTTGTAAAATTATCATTTTGGCCATCCTATCAATTCTATTCGGTTCTGCCCGAATCTTGTATAATCCACCTTTATCTCTATTCAACTCATTTAAATCTGAAATTTGGATATGTCATAGCTCTATATGTCTACTTTCTAACCTCTTTGGTCCCATGTCATTCTGATTTATATAAATCAAGATATTCACCTTTTACTTCAGCCTGTTCAGTCACTAGCCCGAATTATACTCCTGGGAATATAAATTCACTAAAAATCGAAAATAAGCTCAATTCTTACGAAATTGGTCTCATATCAAAGCTAACAGGATAACCTTTCAGTTGCCACAAGTTTCACTCCATTTTCTTAAGTACACCTCGAGATATAAGTTCTGAAAGTCGACCTTCCTGAACTACTCTGTTTTGGCCTGGTTTGGACATAGGGTAACTTCCTCGAATCACTGGGGACAATTGGGACCATAACAAACTCGGAATCTTATATTGGGGTGTTCCCCTATGTGTAAGCTTTCTAAAAAACTTAGTTTCACTCGATTTGGAGTTATATAGGGTGAGTTATGCCCTACTCATGTCACCCTGCTCGGATGAAAATCCTGAACCCTAGGTCAAACTTCAGAAATTAGTATCTCCCTCAATACTAATCCAATAACCTTATATGATATATCTATGGAAATCCCTGGATGTCTACTTTCATCTAAAAATGGTTTCATCGGATTCGACTGATCGTAGGCGGAGCCGTACACTCCGTCGTACAGACTGCCGTGGAATTCATCAATTGGACAATATTCCAACTTTCACTTCTCCTAGTTTTCTTCTTCTAATCTTAATCCCAACTCAATATTTCACGTTAACTCAATCATGATCCATCATAATACATCTATTAACCCATCGAATACCTGAAGAAGAATACAAGTTCATACAGCCATAGGGCAAATAATTCAAGAATAAAAGTAGAATCCTACCTCTTTGGAGTATGATTTGAGCTAGGTGCTGAAACTTGGAGTGTTAGAGCCTTACTAAGCTTGAAGGAGTAATGGAGTTGAAGAAGAGAAAAGAGAGCTGAACAAGGGAGAAAGTGGCGTAGAAATGGGGCTGAAGGAGGGAAAGAGATGAGTTTATATGCTTGAGGTGGTAGTTAACTTGGAGGGCTTTGATTGGCTGAATTTTCTTGTGGACAAAATTTAGCTACGTCTCCCTTTCAGTGGAACTTGCCGCCATACTGTTTGAAATCGGAACTCGCATTTATTCTATTTCAAGTCGGAACTCGTCCCTATTACACTTGAGGTCGGAACTCGTGTCGTTTTTACTTGAGCTTGGAGCTGAAGCCTAATGTCGGAACTCGTACCAGCTTGTTTGTGACTTGGGGAAATCCTGTATCAAGGTTTGATTCCGGAAGTCGAAAGCTTACAATCACATAATCTCGGAACTCCCAATTCAAACTCGGAAACCACGCACACTATTTTGAACCTTGTTGTCTTAGGTCGGAACTAGGGAATTCGAGTCACATTTCCAAACCCAAGTACTTAAACTCGGAAGTTGATATCTTACATTTGATTATGTCGGAAACCGTGTATAAATACCTTTGAGACATGAAGTCGGAAGTCGTGAAATAGCAAATTATGCCACTTGAAGTCGGAGGTCGGAAATTATGCCCAATATACCTCTAAGTCGGAAATCGGCAATAATCAAAATTGAAGATTAAATCGGAAATCGTACAGGATGTGAAGTCGGAAATTATGTCGAATCCGAAGTCGAACTCGGAACTCGGAAGAAATTCCTTCTATCTAAGTTTCAAAGGTGAAGTCGGAAATCGGGGGATGGTCAATCCTGCTGGCAAAGTCGAAACTCGGAAATTGGGATGTTACACATTTGAGGAGTGTTTTGGAAGCTCTTAGGCATGAGAAATTGTACGCCAACATGGAAAAATGTATTTTTTGTATAGATCATGTGGTTTTTTTTTTTTTTGGTTTGTTGTTAGCTCACAAGGAGTGCAGGTTGATCAAAAGAAGGTGAAAGCTATTCAAGAGTGGCCAACTCCTAAGAATGTTAGTGAGGTAAGAAGCTTTCATGGTTTAGCTAGTTTCTATAGGAGGTTTGTTAAATATTTTAGTAAATTGGCTGCACCCTTGAATGAAGTAATTAAAAGGCATGTGGGATTTAAATGGGGTGAAAAACAAGAGCAAGCTTTTGCTGCCTTTAAAGATAAATTAACTTATGCACCTGTACTTGCATTGCCTAATTTTGCTAAATCTTTTGAGATTGAATGTGATGCATCTAGTGTGGGAATAGGGGCTGTTTTGATGCATGATGGGCACCCAATTGCTTATTTTAGTGAAAAATTAAATGGTGCTATTCTTAACTATTCCACATATGATAAAGAGTTGTAAACATTAGTAAGGGCATTACAAACATGGCAGCATTACCTTTTACCCAAGGAATTTGTGATTCATAGTGACCATGAGTCCTTGAAGTATTTAAAAGGACAAGGTAAGCTGAATAAGAGGCATGCCAAGTGGGCTGAGTTCCTTGAGCAATTTCCCTATGTGATCAACCATAAGAAAGGTAAGGCTAATGTGGTTGCTGATGCGCCTTCAAGAAGGTATGCTCTATTCTCTACTCTTGAAACTAAATTCATTGGTTTTGAGCATATAAAGAAACTATGTGAGCATGATCCAAAATTTTCTCAGATTTATAAGAATTGTGTGCATGCTGTCCAAAATGGGTACTTAAGGCATAAGGATTATTTATTTAAAGAGAAAAGGTTATGTGTGCTTAAATGTTCCATTAGAGAGTTGCTTGTAAGAGAGGCATATGAGGGGTTTAATGGGGCATTTTGGAGTCTAAAAGACTTTAGACATACTGCATGAACATTTTTATTAGCCACACATAAAACATAATGTGCATAAATTTTGTGAAAGATGTATTGTTTGTAAGAAGTCTAAGTTAAAGGTAATTCCTCATGGACTCTATACTCCTTTGCCAATTCTTGATTTTCCTTGGATTAATTTATCTATGGACTTTGTTTTAGGACTACCTTGAACAAAGAATGGCAAGGATTCCATTTTTATGGTGGTGGATAGATTCTCCAAGATGACTCATTTCATACCTTGCAAGAAAGTGGATGATGCTTGTCATGTAGCTGACTTGTTTTTCAAAGAGGTAGTGAGGCTTCATGGATTGCTCAGAAGCATTATAAGTGATAGGGACATCAAGTTTCTAAGTCACTTTTGGAGGACACTATGGGGTAAAATTGGTACTAAATTACTTTTCTCAACTACTTGTCACCCCCAAACTGATGGGCAAACTGAGATAGTTAATAAAACTCTTTCTACTCTCCTAAGGGCTATTATAAAGAAGAATATTAAGTCATGGGAAGAATGTTTGCCTCATGTAGAGTTTGCATATAATAGGGCTGTCCATAGCACTACTAATTGTTCTCCTTTTGAGATAGTATATGGATTTAACCCCTTGACTCCTCTTGATTTACTGCCTATGCCTAACATTTCTATTTTTAAGCATAAAGCTGGGTAAGCTACGGTTGACTTTGTAAAGAAGCTGCATGAGCAAGCAAAAGCTCAAATTGAGAAGAAAATGGAGAATTACGCAAAGCAAGCCAATAAGGGCAGAAAGAAGGTTGTATTTGAACCCGATAATTAGGTTTGGGTACATATGAGAAAAGAGAGATTTCCGTCTCAAAGGAAATCCAAACTCCAACCTAGGGGTAATGAGGAGCTAAATTCGAGAGTGAATTCTCTTGAAGAAGGAGGGGATGATATGATCATGAAAAATAAATTAGACATAAGCAAGCAAAGGTAAGGAGGAGATTCTTTGGAAGGACTTGGTGGACTAATGATTGGATCCAAATCAAAGAGAGCTAAGAAAGCTTTGGGCCAAATGATTTCAATTTTGTTTGAAGCAAAACCCATTTAAGAAGATGAAGATCCAACACTATTCCATTGCATTCACATGGCTAAACAAGCTTAATTATATCTTTGGGCTTGTTAATTTTAAGTTAGTGATAATGTAACTGGGCTTGCAATTTCATATAGCCCATCACTTGTTTTTAGCTATTTATCCTTTTACTCATTTTTAATAAGTATAGGTTTTTAATCATGGGCTAAGTGTTGCAGCCCACTTGCTAAACTTTAGTTTATTTTATAAACCTTGTAAACAACTTTTGAGGGAATTTTTGGCAAATTGAAATCAGAATACTTTTAACTTAAAGTGTTTCTTTGGTTTCTTGCTTGGAACCTTAAGTCTCATCAAGAGTTTCTAATTGCTCTTGTGGCTATCACCCTTAGCTTATCAATTATCCCTAATTGTGGCACCCTCCAATCTATTTTCACTCCTTGTCCCTTCCATCTTTTGTGTATTGTATATCTCCTTGATTGAATTACAACCAAAATACACTAGAAATTAGGTTTCATGGATAATGGATCATAACAATTCTATCTTTAACTTTTTCTTGAAGATAGTACTTCTTATCCATTAAAATGTAGTTTTATACTGAAAATGTACTTTTATATTTATTACATTAAAACAATTTAGCAACTTTCGATTCCAATAAAATGTAGTTTTACAATTACATCTAAATGTAAAATAATTTTCTACTTCTACTTTTATTTCTACTTCTAATTCAACTTTTGAAGAGGTACTTCTTCCAAAATATTAATCAAACATGCCTTATGTCTGGTCATGACAATTCTACCAGACTCAAAATAAACCTTAACCATAATTTTTCCTGTTAGAGCCACCAAAACTAAATTCACCATAATGTTAGGTACATGAAGACCTTCATTAAGAGCCAAGGTCATGCCAAATTTAAGCTTTGGAAAAACTTCAACTTTTCGTAAAATTTTAGCCATTTAGGAATCATATAAGATATACTTGTTCTTCTTTGTCACCCACAGAAGTGTAGGAGGTAAATGCATCTTTGTTACCACAAATGTGCATGGTAGCCCAAAATTCAACCACCTAGTGATTCACATTGGCCATAAGTAAAATTTGAGAAATGATTGAATCAATCACATTATCTCCTATAACCAGATTTCCTCTTGGTTTAGGAGGATTCTAATTTAATGTTACTTCCTTACGACATGGAGCTACCTAATGACCTTGTTTATAACTAACCAAACATCCTCTTCTTATTTTGAAAGTGGGATTCACTCTTAGCACATAATTCTGCTTATTATAATCAAATATAGACACTACCAAAAACAAGCAAATTACCGATGGAATTTATTCGTCTATGTTATCTGTAACACCCTCCTAAGCACAATACTATGCTTAAGTCATAGTACTATACCCTGGAGCTGTTACTGTTACCTGAGTGGACCTCATCTGACAGCAACTTCAGCCGTCTTTGGAAACTTCTACAACCATCTGGAGACAACATGGAAATAGGAGTGAGAATTATAAAATTCTCAGTAGGATTCTCTAATTTTCATACATAGTGTCATCATGGTCGTCTCCAGTTTGCTTCGGTTTATTTTGAAAAAGATGAACATGCAGCACAACTGTTTAATTTTACAATTTCGAAAAATGTCTTATCCGAAGCAAAGTTCATTTTAATCTTACACTTAGCATTTGGGAGAACCCATAAAATTCATTCAATTATAACACCATGAATAATAACTGTCGCATATTAAAACACAGATAACATCAATATGCTGAGAATATAACATCTGCATATAAAATTACTCGTACTTAAATTCATGCCTATACATGAAACTTGCTTTTCGTTCTTCATCTTCCTTTTCGTCATAAAATCTTTAGTCTTTAGTCTTTTACTTGGCACACCTAGCCGTATCGCCGTCCCTAGGGTGCATTTACTGCCCTTGGGTAGCCTGGCCGTGGAGTGAGCTCGTCAGCTTCACTCGTGACCGTCGTCACACCGACTCACCCGCAAGGGGATTCACGTGCCTCTAGTCTTGGAGGGATCTCATTCTGGTCACGTGCCTCTAGTTGAAGGGATCTCTTCTGGTCACGTGCCTCAAAATTGAGGGATCTCATCTGACCACGTGCCTTCAACATAGGGGGATCTCATCTGACCACGTGCCTCCAAGGTAGAGGGATCTCATTGTCTTAGCTGCCTTCACAGGGAGGGATTCAAGTGCAACTGCCTCCAAGTGAAGGGATTTCATATCTTTATCATTTAACTGCCTTCACAGGGAGGGATTTCAAATAACTGCCTCCAAGTGAAGGGATTCACATTCAATATTTTCACATTCTTTCATTCTCAAACATATTCGAGCATAGTTATACATATGCTACATCATTTACCCTCACATGCCTCATAACATAATTATGTCATTCTTGAATATAGGGTTCCTATATACCCATTTATATTTCAATTCATCCCTACATCTAAACATTCATAACTTCTTAGACTCCTGCCGTAAATCCGGCAGTATAACGGATCAGGTCCGTTTCCCATGAATAGTACCAACTTTCACGGACAAAACAGTCATAGCAACATAATCAACTTAACACATATATGTCAATGTCAAGCTGGCAATCCTCAACTCAAACTTTATGTGTTCCACTAACACTTGTAAAATTATCATCTTGGCCATTCTGCCAATTCTATTCGGTTCTGCCCGAATCTTGTATAATCCATCTTTATCTCTATTCAACTCATTTAAATCTGAAATTTGGATATGTCATAGCTCTATATGTCTACTTTCTAACCTCTTTGGTCGCATGTCATTCTGATTTATATAAATCAAGATATTCAACTTTTTCTTCAGCTTGTTCAGTCACTAGCCCGAATTACACTCCTGGGAATATAAATTCACTAAAAATCGAAACTAAACTCAAATCTTACGAAATTGATCTCATATCAAAGCTAACAGGACAAACTTTCATTTGCCAAAGTTTCACTCCATTTGCTTAAGTACATCTCGAGATATAAGTCCTGAAAGTCGACCCTCCTGAACTACCCTGTGTTGGTCTGAATTAGACATAGGACAACTTCCTCGAGTCACTCGGAACAATTGGAACCATAACAAACTCGGAATCTTATATTGGGGTATTCCTCTGTGTATAAGCTTTCTAACAAAACTGGTTCCACTCAATTTGGAGTTGTATAGGGTGAGTTATACCCTCCTTATGTCACCCTGCCCGGATGAACATTCTAAACCCTAGGTCAAACTTCAAAAATTTGTATCTCCCTCAATACTAATCCAATAACCTTATATAATATATCTATGGAAAGCCCTGAATGTCTACTTTCATCTAAAAATAGTTTCATCGGATTTAACCGGTTGTAGGCGGAGCCGTACACTCCGTCGTACGGACTGCCGTGGAATTCTCACTCAGGCAGCATCCCAACCCATCCATTTCTTCTAATTTTCTCCTTCTAATCATAATTCTAAATCAAGAGCTACTATGAATTTAATCATAATCCATCATAATACATCTAATAATTCATCACATACACAAAGAAGAGTTCAATCTCATGCAATTATAGGGCAAGGGATTCAAGAGTAGAAGTAGAATCCTACCTCTTTGGAGTATGATTTGAGCTAGGTGCTGAAACTTGGAGTGTTAGAGCCTTACTAAGCTTGAAGGAGTAATGGAGTTGGAGAAGAGAGAAGAGAGCTGAACAAGGGGGGAAAGTGGCGTAGAAATGGGGCTGAAGGAGAGAAAGAGATGAGTTTATAAGCTTGAGGTGGTAGTTAACTTGGAGGGCTTTGATTGGCTGAATTTTCTTGTGGACAAAATTTAGCTACGTCTCTCTTTCAGTGGAACTTGCCGCCATACTGTTTGAAATCGGAACTCGCATTTATCCTATTTCAAGTCGAAACTCGTCCATATTATGTTTAAGGTCGGAACTCGTGTCGCTTTTACTTGAGCTTGGAGCTGAAGCCTAACATCGGAACTCGTAACAGCTTGTTTGTGACTTGGGGAAATCTTGTATCAATGTCGGATTCCGGAAGTCGAAAGCTTACAATCACATAATTTCGGAACTCCCAATTCAAACTCGGAAACCACGTACACTATTTTGAACCTTGTTATCTTAGGTCGGAGGTCGGAAGCCATGCAGCTGGTAATCCTATAATCTCGGAACTCCCTATTTGAACTCGGGAATGCCAATGCTGGATGTAAAATCGGATATCGGAACTAGTTTGTCTGTGAGAATTGGCTCAAGGGTCCGAACTCGTGTCCACTCCAATTGAGTTCAACACTAAGGTCGGAACTCGGGAATGCGAGTCACATTTCCAAACCCAAGTACTTAAACTCGGAAACCGTGTATAAATACCTTTTAAGACATGAAGTCGGAAGTTGTGAAGTAGTAAATTATGCCACTTGAAGTCGTAGGTCGGAAATTATGCCCAATATACCTCTAAGTCGGAAATCGGTCATAATCAAAATTGAAGATTAAATCGTAAGTCGGACAGGATGTGAAGTCGGAATTTATGTGGAATCCGAAGGCGAACTCGGAGTTCGGAAATAATCCTCTTATCTGTATTTCAAAGACGAAGTCGGAAATCGGAATGGATTAATCCTGAGGGCGAAGCCGAACTCAGAAATCGGGATGTTACATTATCGACAGATTTTTGACGCATAGACGAATATTCTATTGGTAAACCAATAAATAAATTTTCTTAAAAAAATAATTGATGGAATAAGTATTTCGTCAGAAGATCCATCAATAAAGTTAGCATAATATGGCGCAAAAAAGTTACCAACATAATTACCAATGGATTATATGTCACTACAAACAAACTAGTTTATCTTGTAGTTACTGACGGATAATTCGTTGATAATAATTTAATTAATTTTTTATTTTAAAAAAATTATTTGTTATCAATGGAAAACTTCCATCAATATTCAAGTTAATACCTATTTCAAGGAAATTGACACTTTACTGACAGAATTTCCATCAGTATTCAAATTTATATACTTTGGAGGGAAATATAAATATTTCCAACAAATAATCCGTCGGTAATTTGAGTTAGTGAAATGCTACGTTTTATTAACTTAGTTATCAATGGAATATTTGTCGGTAATGTTAGGGCTCAGAACTTAAACGTGAGCCCCTTCTTCCTAAACACAAGCCCATTCTTTCTCCCCTATTTCTTTCTTCTTCTTCTCTCTCTACACTCTTTCTTCTCTCTTCTCCTCACACTCGCACTCACACCGCTACACCACACCACTGCATCACCGTCACGGCTGCCGCCGCTCGTAACTACTTTTTCAATTTGTGAGGTTTGTATTCCTAACCTTTGGTTTAACATGTTAATTTTATGTGTTTAATTTCATGACTTTAATTTTATGAGTTCAATTTTATTACTTTAATATTTTTAATTTATCATGTTAATTATTATGAGTTTAGTTTTATGAGACTAAATTTAATAGTTTGTTGTGTTAATTTTATGAGTTCCTATTATTGTTGAAATGATTTAATTATGTTGAAATTTATGAGTTCAAGTTATTGAAATTTATGAGTTACTATTATTATTCTTATTAATTGTGATAAAATAGTTGAATACTGTATCTAATTAATTGTTGTGGAGTATCCTAATTTAAGGGTAAATTGCTGAAATTGTGTTGAAATTGTTGAATACGGGGTCTTATTATTGAATGAATTATTGTGGAGTCTCCTAAATTAAGAGAAGACTCTATTGAATTCATTAATTATTGAATTAATTGTTATATATATTTGTTTTAGATATGGCGGGCAAAGGCAGAGGTCGACCGAGAAATAATAGTACTTGCTCCCTCTGTAACAACCTCTATCATATAAGCCGTGCTCGAGTCATGGAGTTATATTAAAAGGTTGTCACTGTACTAAGAAAAATCTTTAAAATATGGAGGATATAATACATGGCCCTTGAACTACTCATTTTATTGCTAACTAATAATCTTTGATACATAGATAATAAAATAACTACACTTTTAAAAAAAACTATAATTGACATAGTACATAGTGTTTACATCCGACTAGTCGTTAGCTAACTTTAATAGTCTCTTGGTCTGGCTTATGCCCGATTCTTGCTCAATGAATGGCCCTGTACTCTACCTCGCACTTGATTTCTAACTTGGGTGCTGGAATATTTACGGAAAAGAGAAACATACAAGTAGGCAGTGAGAACCTAAGGTTCTCAGTAGGTAAACTCAAATTACTACTCATACAGTGCCATCATAAACATTCCAGCCGCTTCGGTTTATTATAAAAATATGAACACATATAAATAAATAATGGTTCAATTTTAAGTTGAAAACACCTTTCTCGAAGTGGGTTATATTTTAACAACCACTTGCCATATCATATGACAGACATAGAAATACGAATAGTATAACATGCTTCAACAAGGATCATAATAGCATTATGACTTAACTAGATAATTGAATATGCACATATAAATGCATATACTTGAATGTATGCAAGTGCACTTGACTTAATTTATCTCTTCTTTAACTTGCAACTTAACCTTGCTATTCTGTACTTGGTCCCCCGGAGGTGAATGGCCTCTCTCACCTCTGGGTAATAGCCTGCTTTTCAGGTCCGAGCTCATACCTATACATGAGTGACGGGTTTACTTTCCCTGACTCTCACACCGGTCTATTCCCCTTAAATCTGGTCGAGGGCTGGCCTAAGTGTTAGACAGTACCGCTCTGGCCCACGCTAGCCGGGTCTATGTCATGCCTCACGTGGTAGCTTGGTACGTCTTTCTTGTAAGTTCTCATAAATCTTATTCTTCTTTGGACATGATTATACATGCATATGATACATGCAATCATTCATATACTTCATATCATATTTAAATCATTCTTGCATATATAAATCTCATGAGCATAACATATAAATGTATAACATTCATATAATTCACATATTTCTGCCGGAATTTCGGCAGCATAACGGATCGAGTCCATTTCCCCATGAATAAAGCCAAACTACCAGAAGGATCAATCAAGCAACAAAACCAACATAGGGTATCAAGTTTTCTAACAATAATATCAATCATATAACATGTCAACATAAATACATAACTAAAGTTTTTTTTTTTTTTTGCTCATTCTACTCAATTCTGCCGGATTTGTAAAATTCACCATAATTTCTATTCAATTCATTTGGACCTAAATTTTGAATATGTTATAGTTCTATGTGTCTAGTTTCCAACCCTTTTAGTCCCATCTCATTTTGATTTATGTATCTCAAGTTATTCAAAGTTTATTTCTATCTGCCCTAAAACTAACCAGAATTGCACTCTTAGAAGTAAAAATTCACTAAAAATAGAAAACTAGGTGAAATCATACGAAATTTTTATCAAATTAAAGCTAACAGGACAAGCTTTCTAATGAAATAAGTTTCATCTCATTTGCATAAGTATATTTTGAGATATAAGCCCCGAAACTTGACCCTACTGGACTACCTTGTTCTAGCCCGATTTGAACTTAAGTCAACTTCATTGATGTGCTGGGAACAAATGGCAACAAATCTGACTCTGAAATTTTTACATGTTAGCTTTCAAATAGCGTTAGTTTCACTCAATTTGGAGTTGTGTAGGGTGAGTTATACCCTTCTTAACTCATACTGCCCAGATGAGAATCCAGATTTCTAGGTCAAACTTCAAAAATTCATAACTAATTCTATATTAATCCAATGGCCTTATATTTTATATGTATGGAAAGCCCTGAATGTCTAGTTTCTTATAAAAATAGTTTCATCAAATTTAATCGGTTGTAGGCAGTACCATACACTCTGCCGTATAGACTGTCGAGGGAAAAACCCTAACAGCTTCTTGAATTCTTCTTGGATTCATGTTTTTCTCTAATCAATCCATCCAATCTTCAATTCAAACTCACATATACACAGTAAACCAACCTTAATTCATCATCATCACTCAAGATAACATCAGAATCTTGCAAGAAATTGGGAAGAAAATGGAGTCTTAATCAGCCCAATTCAAAGAAAACAAGAAAGAAGTTGGAATTCCTACCTCTTCTAGGTGTTGTTGTGCTAGATTGGTGCCTTGGATTTAAGGAATCTTGATGAGGCTTGAAGAGTAGATGGAGATGGAGTCAAGATGAGTTGAGATAGGAGAGAAATAATGAGAGTTCAGCAGGTTATAAATCCGAAAATAATCAAGGGAGTTGGAAGGAAATAATTAAAGACTTTTGGAGCAAGATTGCATGTGATTGGTGGATGTGTTTTCCTTCTCCAATCTGATTTGGCTGCCTTCTTGAAGGCTGATTGTGGTGCCACTTGTTTGGCTGAATCTTGGCTATCCATCCTAGGGCTCTCACAGTATAATTTTTATTGATTCGGTTCTGACAGTTCAAAGTACCAAAATCTTACTGATTGCCTTTAAATCGGTAAATCGGTTTTGGAAAAATCCTATGAAGTTTCCTATACTTTCAATCTACTTCTCTCATATCTAATTTCTCTAAATGATACTTAATTGGCTCTAAGTAAAAATTTAGTCGAATGCTAATTTATTTTAGGTAGTTGATAAAACCGAACAACTAGGCGAAAATGATAAAAATTCAGTGGGGATGAGACCAAGTTTCTCTACTATCTTGAGCAACACTTGGCACCACTCATATGTGGTAAGGATGGCTAGATTTCAGCCATTCAACCTAAGGTTATCAATGTAGAATTCTACTGACTCGACTCTATCAGTTTAGAACACTGAATATTTATCGATTTCCTCCAAACCGGTCAAATGTTACTTAATAGTTTAAGATATCTACATGTTCAATTTAATTTATCTTAAGCCTAATCTCTCTAACTAATATCTAATTAACTCTTGATAAATATTTAATTAACCTCTAATTGCTTTTACATAACTATTGAAACCGAATAAGCGAATTAACGGAGTAAATTAGACATTTTCGTAAATCCGAAGCCTTTCGGTTTCCTATTTTCTGTAACTAATGGCATTTTCATAATTTTGAGCAAGTCTAGGGGCACCCCATGCATTTCACACCAGACTGCCTCCATGGTCCAATCGGCAGAGATTTAAACTTTTACGGTTTCGTCACGTAATTCTGCTCCGCTTAAAATCCCATTCTGCTAATTCTACCGATGTGGGGATGTAAATGTCATTTTATGAAAAATTCTAGGGTTATTGTGGAAATATCCACTTGGGGTTAAAGTACAATTTTTAAAACTTTTGGGCAAAAGTGAAATTAACAAAAGTTGATACGGGCACTTTTGTCATTTCCTAATTTTTAACATATGGCAATGCCATATTTTCAACGGCAGTGTTACACTATCTTATAATTCCAAGTGTGAGGATCGTCATGGCATAGTGCTACTTGAGAAATTCTCACACTGCCTAAGGTAATTAATTCAAAGTTTCCATTACGTTCGGTTTACTAAAGTGGGGATGTTACATTCTACCCACTTTAAAAGAATTTTGTCCTCAAAATTCTAGGATTAAGAAGGGTCAAGGACAAATTCCTTTTAACTTATAGAGATATTCCTCTTTTTGAGTTTGCATCTTGTCTTGAGATTGCTTACTGATAGTTATGAGGTAATGTCTTAATACGTACAAAGGATCCATAAGGGTTATGCTGGTGTCTGAACTTGCCCTGTCCCTATGACTCTCTGAATCATTGTTCAGTTTATTGGAGACTCTTACTCATCTCCCTTGCTCTATACCCCACTAGTCCTGCTTGGTGGTAGCTGCTAAATCTTCTGCCACTTGTACATGAGACCCCAGATATTTAACTCATGAAAATTTGCAATTGCAAAGTTTAGCAGTTACCATAGTAATTGACGTCAATATGTGGTGACGATAATACCTATGTAAAGGAGGTCTGTATATTCTTTTCCAGGATTCTTATTCGCTCAGTTACTCTTAGTTCAATAATAAATTCGCCTCCGATACGGTTCTTTAGAAACATAGGCTTAGGCCTTCTCTCAAAATTATAATTAGGAGCCTTAACTTAAAACTCATTCTTCTTGGTAAAATTTGTCTCATGCCTAATGCCTGTAGGAAAATTTCAGGTCACTCCCACTATACAGATTAAGTTTTATGACTCGTGACTCGTCCTATTAGTCTGATATCCTCCTTAATTCCTGGTTATTGAGATATAAGCAGTTTAATGTGAAAATCAAGGTTAAAAGTCAGATTCTTTCATCAAAGCTGCAAAGTTTTTCCTTACCATATTGTCTTACAAGATGACTTTCTAATATCTAAGTAAAGAGTTGTCGTGGATTATATAGGTACCAAAATATACTTTGTTTCGCTGACGTTCTGATCCATCATCAAATTCATCGAGTAAATTCCTCATCCTCCATGTCATGTGTCTAACTACTTGTGCACTATGTTTTCCAGTAAACTTGCTAATACTTGTGCCTTGGGTCCCAAATACCAACTGAAGAAGTTCTTGCCATTATGAAAACTATCAGCTACAGCAACGATCAACTTCGACATATAGTAGTCATAATGGCTTCACCAAAGTTTTTCCAGAAACTGACCAGGCCATATCCAAACTCTCGCCTACCTGATCCTCTTCGATCAGTGATAAATCCCCTTTCGTTAGGTTTTAGGTGTAATGCTAAAGCTTCCTTCTAAATATAACTATAGTCCTTGCTTCGAAATCTCTCCTTCTCTTGTGGACTTTACTCCATTTCTCATTATTTGCTAATCGGATCTTGTATCGTTCTTGTTGAACTTCTCAGTGATTGTTGCGATACTTGCTCCCTCAAAATATGATCAGCTTCACGTAAGGAAAAGATTATGGGACAGCAGAAGTTCCTGCCACTTTTCTATTTTCTTCAATTATTTAGTATGGAGATTCCTCGACTGTTGCGTCGATGTCCACCTCTCACTTTTTGTGGGTACCTTAACTGCTAAACCTCTTAGCTATTCTTCATAATATCTTGCTCTTAGGATGTAATCCATTTGCTGTGAGAGATGGGAATGATAGTCTTGCTTCCCTGTTGTAGTTACAATATGAGGACTTTCCAGAAGGTCACCCATCATAATATTACTCTCGTCCGAGCATGCTTGACTACGGAACTCTAATGGAACCTAGTGCGTTGGTGATGATCACATTTAATCTAGCCCAAGTTATAAAGACTCTTCTGACTACCTCTAATTTCGACATCGTAACCTTGCCCCCTCATGGGGCATGTTTCCAAATTCTATTTGATCTTATATTGGTGCATCATTTAGTCTTGTTTAAGGTGCATTAGGTCTGCTACACTTATGGCCGGTGCCAAGGCAACATTACTTGGTATTTCATACACAATCTTGTCTGCACCGTACTTCTCATACTAGGTAGCTTTTCTCTCTTTAGTGGGCTAGCCATAAATCCAAACTTCCTTTGTTCCTACCTCGTTCCTACTGTGTTCTATTGTTACTACAGAAACTTGTCTATTTTCATTCGTCAGAACTTACCTTGCCATTGTTCCCTCGGTCTATCAGGATTAGTTGCATACTTTAAATTTTTATTACTCTCGCCTGAATCCGAATACATTCTTTATCGGGTTACTCCCCTTATAGCATATATAATGGTATCTAAGGGTAATTGTTCGGTTTTGCCTTTCTTCTCTGAATAAACTCATTCCGCTACTAATAACAGGTTGAAGATGATTCCATCATCCAGTTCTTGTGGTGGCTGAGGTTGATAGAATTTGAGCATGACTAAATTTTCTAACATTCCCCTTATTCCTGAAAGGTAGGAAAAATTACACTTGATTCGTATGCCACCTCTAGTCTGAAAGTGTTTCTACTTCAGGTTAGTAGGAGATATATGGTCTCTCTTTCTTGTTACACTTATAATTTCATCTGCTTCTTATACCATGTATAGTCATATCTCCATCTTGATTCAATGTACAGTTAGATGAGTCTCTTTATAGTTTGCTCAACTGTTTCCCTTTTGAAGCCAAGACTCCACTTAGTACTCTTCCAATTTGCAATTGCTACAAAGTTAGCTCCCTGTGCCCTTGAGGGAGTTGTCACTCTATTCCTCTGGACGGGGACTTAAAAAGGTTTCCTATGTACCTAACCGAAGCTTCTGCCCTTAGCTTCTTTCACTGATCCCTTGCTTCATTCGTCCACCCTACAAGTTTCTTAATGAAGGATCAGGTTTTTATAATATGGTATTATCACAATCCAAAATTACTCCTATCGAATATTAAAGTTACAAGACCAGGTAGAAAGATCCCGTAGATTCAAGCTAAAAGAGATAGTCTGGGTAGCTTTACTTCGTTTTCGTAACGTGAATAACTGCGCCTTTACTCTGATATAATGTATAATTAGATGAATTTCTTCAAAGTTTGTTAATGTTTTCCCTTGAGGCTGAGATCCTGCTTAATGCTCCTCAGTTTTACAAGCGTTCGAAAAAGAAAACCATTTTAACCTCTGAATAGAGTCTTGAAAAGGTTTTCCCTTATACCTAACTGAGGCTCCTAACCTTAATTCCCTTTTCTAAAACCTTGCCTCATCTGTCCACACTTCAAACTTCGTAATGAAGGATTGGGTATTTCTGATATGGCATTACCATAATCTAGATTAAAAACTATTGACTGAATTTGCCAGTGAAGTACTTTCGAGGGAATCTTACTTACGAAGAAAATAAGGGTACCATCAACGCCGCTCGAGATGACTTACTCTTGTCAAGAATTAGGTCTACTACACTAGGCAAGAAAATTCCTAGATTCAATAAAAAAAATAGCCTGGATCAAGTGGTTGCAAATGAAGCTTAGAATAAGCTTCGTCAGAGTGAAAAAGATTCTTGCTCCACTCATTACTAACTAAGATCCTTCCTTTGATGACTTAAATGTTGAGTTGCCCAATAGCACTTGGGAGATGATCCTTCTTAGCTATGACCAAATATACTAGGTCAATGCCAAACCGTCCAACACGATTTTCCTTGAGTGAAGTCTCAATTCTCTGAACCCTTTGACTTGCTCAGTTGTCTACCTCTTATTGCCATTGTTACTTCCTAGGAGTCTCATCCCTAATATTTATGTTTAGAAAATTCCTAATAAGCCGGTAGGATGTCATAGGTCTCTGCTTACACAAAACCTTATATTGAGGTGATCAGGCTCAATATTCAGTCAAGTGCAGCAGGTAGTCCACAACACTCACCGCAAGGCTACCATGAATAATATTTCTATGTCCTCTTCATGCGAGGACCTAAAGCATCGTTTATCTAGATTCTCAGAGTATGCATTAGAAGCATAATCAGTCCATCCACGGGCCTATACAGGATGAACTGCTTTGATACTAATTAATGTAATAACCTCTCTCATATAAGTCATGCTCGAGTTATGAAGTTATATTAAAAGGTTGTCACTGTACTAAGAAAAATCTTTAAAATATGGAGGATATAATACATGGCCCTTGAATTACTCATTTTATTGCTGACTAATAATCTTTGATACATAGATAATAAAATAACTATACTTTTAAAAAAAAAACTGTAATTGACATTGTACACAGCGTTTACATCCAACTAGTCGTTAGCTAGCTTTAATAGTCTCTTGGTCTGACTTATGCCCGATTCTTGCTCAATGAATGGCCCTGTACTCTGCCTCACACTTGATTTCTAACTTGGGTGCTGGAATATTTACGGAAAAGAGAAACATACAAGTAGGCAGTGAGAACCTAAGGTTCTCAGTAGGTAAACTCAAATTATTACTCATATAGTGCCATCATAAACATTCCAGCCACTTCGGTTTATTATAAAAATATGAACACATATAAATAAATAGTGGTTCAATTTTAAGTTGAAAATACCTTTCTCGAAGCGGGTTATATTTTAACAACCACTTGCCATAACATATGACAGACATAGAAATACGGATAGTATAACATGCTTCAACAAGGATCATAATAGCATTATGACTTAACTAGATAATTGAAGATGCACATATAAATGCGTATACTTGAATGTATGCTAGTGCACTTGACTTAATTTATCTCTTCTTTAACTTGCAACTTAACCTTGCCATTCTGTACTTGGTCCCCCGGAGGTGAATGGCCTCTCTCACCCCTAGGTAATAGCCTGCTTTTCAGGTCCGAGTTCGTACCTATACATGAGTGACAGGTTTACTTTCCCTGACTCTCACACCGGTCTATTCCCCTTAAATCTGGTCGAGGGCTGGCCCCAGTCTTAGACAATATCGCTCTAGCCCACGCTAGCTGGGTCTATGCCATGCCTCACGTGGTAGCTTGGTACGTCTTTCTTGCAAGTTCTCATATATCTTATTCTTCTTTGGACATGATTATACGTGCATATAATACATGCAATCATTCATATACTTCATATCATATTTAAATCATTCTTGCATATATGAATCTCATGAGCATAACATATAAATGTATAACATTCATATAATTCACATATTTCTGCCGGAATTTTGGCAGCATAATGGATCGAGTCCGCTTCCCCATGAATAGTGCCAGGCTACCAGAAGGATCAATCAAGTAGCAAAACCAACATAGGGTATCAAGTTTTCTAACAATAATATCAATCATATAACATGTCAATATAAATACATAACTAAAGTTTTTTTTTTTTTTGCTCATTCTACTCAATTCTGCCCGATATTGTAAAATTCACCATAATTTCTATTCAATTAATTTGGACCTAAATTTTGAAGATATTATAGTTCTATGTGTCTATTTTCCAACCCTTTTAGTCCCATCTCATTTTGATTTATGTATCTCAAGTTATTCAAAGTTTACTTCTGTCTGCCCTACAACTAACCAGAATTGCACTCTTAGAAGTAAAAATTCACTAAAAATAGAAATCTAAGTGAAATCATACGAAATTTATATCAAATTAAAGCTAACAGGACAAGATTTTTAATGAAATAAGTTTCATCTCATTTTCATAAGTATATTTTGAGATATAAGTCCCGAAACTTAACCCTACTGGACTACCCTATTCCAGCCCGGTTTGAACTTAAGTCAATTTCATTGATGTGCTGGGAACAAATGGCAACAAATTTGACTCTGAAATTTTTATGGAATGTTTTCTTACATGTTAGCTTTCAAACAGCGTTAGTTTCACTCAATTTGGAGTTGTTTAGGGTGAGTGGTACCCTTCTCAACTCATACTGCCCAGATAAGAATCCAGATTTCTAGGTCAAACTTCAAAAATTTATAACTAATTCTATACTAATGGAATGGCCTTATATTTTATATGTATGGAAAGTCCTGAATGTATAGTTTCATATAAAAATAGTTTCATCAAATTTAATCAGCTATAGGTGGAACTGTACACTCCACCGTACGGACCATCGAGGGAAAAACCCTAATAGCTTCTTGAATTCTTCTTGGATTCATGTTTTTCTCTAATCAATCCATCCAATCTTCAATTCAAACTCACATATACACAGTAAACCAACCTTAATTCATCATCATCACTCAAGATAACATCAGAATCTTGCAAGAAATTGGGAAGAAAGTGGAGTCCCAATCAGCCCAATTCAAAGAAAACAAGAAAGAAGTTCGAATTCCTACCTCTTCTAGGTGTTGTTGTGCTAGATTGGTGCCTTGGATTGAAGGAATCTTGATGAAGCTTGAAGAGTAGATGGAGATGGAGTAAAGATGAGTTGAGATAGGAGAGAAATAATGAGAGTTCAGCAGGTTATAAATCCGAAAATAATCAAGTGAGTTGGAAGGAAACAATTGAAGACTTTTGGAACAAGATTGCATGTGATTGGTGGATGTGTTTTCCTTCTCCAATCTGATTTGGATGCCTTCTTGAAGGCTGATTGTGGTGCCACTTGTAGGGTGTGTTGGATGAATCTTGGCCATCCATCTTAGGGCTCTCACAGTATAATTTTTATTGGTTCGGCTCCGACAGTTCAAAGTACCGAAATCTTACCGATTGCCTTTAAATCGGTAAATCGGTTTTGGAAAAATCCTATGAAGTTTCCTATACTTTCAATCTACTTCTCTCATATCTAATTTCTCTAAATGATACTTAATTGGCTCTAAGTAAAAATTTAGTCGAATGCTAATTAATCTTAAGTAGTTGATAAAACCGAACAACTAGGCGAAAACGATAAAAATTCAATGGGGGTGAGGCCAAGTTTCTCCACGATCTTGAGCAACACTTGGCGCTACTCATATGTGGTAAGGGTGGCTGGATTTCAGCCATTCAACCTAAGGTTATCAGTGTAGAATTCTAGTGATTCGGCTCTGGCAGTTTAGAATACCGAATATTTATCGATTTCCTCCAAACCGGTCAAACGTTAGTTAATGGTTTAAGATATCTACATGTTCAATTTAATTTATCTTAAGCCTAATCTCTCTAATTAATATCTAATTAACTCTTGATAAATATTTAATTAACCTCTAATTGCCCTTACATAACTATTGAAACCGAATAAGCGAATTAACGGAGTAAATTAGACATTTTCGTAAATCCGGAACCTTTCGGTTTCCTATTTTCTGTAACTAATGGCATTTTCGTAATTTTGAGCAAGTCCAGGGGCACCCCACGTCATTTCACATCAGACTGCCTCCATGGCCCAATCGACAGAGATTTAAACTTCTACGGTTTCGCCACGTAATTCTGCTCCGCTTAAAATCCCATTATGCTAATTCTACCAATGTGGGGATGTAAATGTTATTTTATGAAAAGTTCTAGGGTTATTGTGGAAATATCCACTTGGGGTTAAAGTATAATTTCTAAAACTGTTGGGCAAGAGTGAAATTAACAAAAGTTGATAGGGGCACTTTTGTCATTTCTTAATTTTTAACATATGGCAGTGCCATGTTTTCAACGGTAGTATTACACTATCTTATAATTCCAAGTGTGAGGATCGTCATGGCATAGTGCTACCTGAGAAATTCTCACAATGCCTAAGGTAATTAATTCAAAGTTTCCATTACGTTCGGTTTACTAAAGTGGTGATGTTACACCCTCACCCCAACATCCACCTCCACCACTCTAGAACTGACCACTGCCACTACCGCATCTACCCCCACTCCACCACCACTGGTAACATCCACATGGACTCCAGCAGATGTGTTTGCCCCTACTCGAACACGCTACCACTAGGTGATTGCCCTACTATTTCACAACTGCAGCTCACATGAGACAGCGGAAGAGCAGCTGGCTCATCAGATAGGCAAACGTGCTTGGTTCCAGACAAAAAAACTTGGTAATTAATTTTAAAGTCACTATTTATTATTGTTAATTGGTATATAAATTTTAATTTGTTATGTGTCTCATTTAGTTGGCTACCTGCATCTGATGGTCTACATAAGATCACAAAAATCATCTAGAAGTTGCATGATCAATTGTACAAGAGTTTCGATAAACTCTCAAAAGAGGAAAAGCAACTGCGTTACCGCGAATGGAAGGTAATCTCAATGTTTTTCTTCTATATATATAATCTTAAATAACATTGTGTAACATTTGTATATGCAGAGACACTATATCATTGACCCTCGAGATGACACCTATTTCTTGAAGGCATTCAACACCCGTGTGGCGAAGTGGATATAAGACATGTACCTTAACATTTGAAATAGAGATGGCGGCCAAACTCACCAAAAATGGTAGGTTGGATTGGCATATTTGGTTTGCCATAGTTTTTCGGCCTGCCTAACCTACCCCGCCTAACTAGTGGACTTTGGTGGGGTGGGGTGGATTGGGCTTGCGGGCTAGGGGACTATCTCTTTTTTTTTTTGGTGCATGGTTTTTTTTTTTAAATTGAACTCCTTCTTGAAGCACAATTCCGCCACCATTACAGTTAACCAATCTTTCTCATGAATGTCTCTAACTCACGGCACCTGCATATTATCCATCAATATAGATACCGTTCGTCACCACCACACCATTAGATATAGATACTCTTAATTCACCAATCTGCAACTGAGTGTTGGTTCTTTGCCCACGTGTTATTCCAATCTCTTCATCTGTCCTGTAGTTGAGTTATGAATTGGTGCCAGTGGACAATACCTCAATAGTTATTTGAATCTTCTTCCCTTGAGATGTCATCTTGAGATCTTGCCGATGCTTCAACAAGTGCAATAACTTTGGTAAGAAAAAAAATCCTCCAATATACAAATGGAAAGTTACAATTATGTTCATGTATCATGTGAACCATTTTCATCTTCTTTGTTTTTTTTTTTTCGTTGAAATAGAAAAAGAAAATATGGAAGAGAACTTGAATTAGAAAGTCATGAACCTCACCTACTAAAAGAACTATCAATATCCCACCTTGGACGACACCAAATAAAAATATATAACATCAATTATGTAAAGTTAACAAGAAATTGAGTCAGTATAAAAGAATTGTATAGGAAGCTAATGGAATGCACCATGCTTTTACATGTATAAGAATTGTATTGTTATTTTTGAGTTTTTGTTGTAAACTATGTTATTATTATGCTTTGTTAATTTGCGGACTTTATGTTATAGACTTCATATTATAAACTTATGCTTAATTATTATTTGTAAACTTCTTATATATATATATATAGGTGGGCCGACCCACCAATCTGCCCTTAAATGGAGGGGGCTATAATATTGAACCCGTTTTCCTGATTCAACCTATCCCGCCCAGCCCTCTTTGCCACCTCTAATTTGCGAGGGTTGTGATCCCCATCCGCAGTGGATAATTGAGGCCAACTTGAGGGCCTTGTGGGACTATTGGAAGTTTGAGTAGAAGTTGGCAAAGACTAAGGTTAGTAGAGCCTCAGTTAAGGGTGGCTTACTCCATTGCGGTTAGTCAGCCACCATAAAGTCCACTAGGACATGGTTGGTAAGTTAAATTGCTTGTGTATTTAATTAATTTAACAATTATTTATATTTTTTATTTACTTATTACGATATCAAAATAACTTTAAAATACAGGCCAAGCTCTGGGACAGACAACCTATTCATGGAGAGTTGTTCTGGGAGACCCACACTAAGAAAGAAGACAAGACATAGTGGGTCAACCAACACTCTGAGCAAATCTATGTAATTTATAAACTTAAGCCCTTTTTCAATTATTCCTAATATATTAATTCCCTTCTCAAAGTTTAACTTGTTTCACTTAATTATAATTGTAAGCCAAGTTCACATAGCGGCTGTAGGAGGCCAAGTCTCGGCAAATCCAGCAGGCTGTGGATGGCACCAAGGATTGCCTAGCCCACCTATTCAGAAGAAAATGGTGTGGTCAAATACAGTCAACAATTCTTATAAGAATCGCATCTACGACATGGCAACCTACTACGCTAATAGCGTGTCCCCTAGCTCTATGAGCATGAGCGGAGCCTCAGTTGGGGGGTCTAATATAGATGATGAGGTCCATGAGATAGTTTTCAAGCTCAATGCAAAACTTCAAGCATAGGCTCATTGGATCAAGAAGTAGGAACAATGCCATGTTCAGAAGAAATCTGAGTTGGTGAAGCAATTCACCGACCAAATGAAGACCCTGAAGAAGGAGTTGAAGCAGGACAAGAAGAGCTTGCGGAAGGAGATGATAGACCTCTTTTGGCAGATGCAGTAGGTGGTTTAGCACTAGCCAATGCTTCTTCATTTGATTCTTCTGATGTTGAGGACTACTCCTAATATAGTTTTTAATTTTTTTTCCTTTACATTTTATATTTGAATATTTTATGTATTAAGTTCAATTAATTAATTTATGTATTCATTAATTTGTGTGCATAATTATTATTTTTAATTATATAATTTTTAAATAAAATATAAAATTAATTATAAAAAGAGAAAATAGAAAATAGAGACAATAATTAAATTAATTAAAAAATTACATTGAAATTACCAATGGAATATTCCATCGATAATAATATAATAATACTTTAAAAATGAAATATTACTGACGGAATTTTTTGTCTATAATTTTTTGATATTTGTGGATAATATATAATCCCAAGAAAAATGGGGACGAATTTTCTAAAAAATTATCGACATATTATTTTATTTTACTTGCGGAATATTCGTCGATAGTTTATCGATAAATAATTTTTTCCGTCGATAAATTCTACTGACCAAGGTTTTACCAACAACTACTTTTCATCGGTAAATCCACCAATAAAATATGTTACAGATAGATGTTTTTGAAAAATCTATTGAAAAATGCGTCGGTAAAACATTATTTTCTTGTAGTGAGGCTTTTTAACATTGTACCTTTTCTTTTAAGCTTGCAGCAAATTTACCTTGAAGCTAATGCCTTTACTCTTGCTGTTTTGATTTCTTTCTAGTTGGAGTCCTCAATAATACTATGTTTGATCATACATGCAAGGGTCATTTTATTTTTTTTCTTGGGTGTTTTTGTTGGTGTTTATTGTCCTTCCAAGATTCACGTAATTTTTCAATTAGTATTCAAACAATGAACTCATCCAGCAATGTAATCTTTTTAGCCTTATGGTTCTCTAGCAGCTTATGATAGTTGATTTATGCTCAAATGTCTTTATCATCCATCATTTTCCATCTGTAATAATTTCCAATGACAAAATTCCACCCCCATAATTCTCAGTAGTGTAGTTAAGAACCATGGACTCCTAGATCTTTTTGGCTTCCTCGTAAGAACAATAAACATTGAAGAGTTCATTAGATAATGTAGACAGGATTGTGTGATGGAAAACCTTATTAATAGGATAAGTTAAGTCTCCGAGTTTCTTTCGACTAGTAGATAACCAGGTTTGGGGATTGTCTGAGCGTATGCAAGTCAACACATGTCAAGAACGAACAGAACATGCTCTTGCCTTTTTTTGAAATTCTAGCCTTCAAACATCTTAATCTCTGAGACATCTAGAAAGGGCCTGACATAGGCAAAAATGGCTAGAATAGGGGTTGAGTTTGTGAGTTTGCATGGTGGCAGAATTGTTGTCAACACTTGTGTTCATGATGTTGGCATTATTGTTGTTAGCTTCACTGTTAACAATATCGGCAAAGGTGGGATATGTAACATCCCGATTTCCAAGTTCGGCTTCGCCCTCAGGACTGATTCATTACGATTTCCGACTTCGTCTTTGAAACACAGATAAGAGGATTATTCCCGAGTTTCGAGTTAGTCTTGCTGGATTCTCGACTTCATGCCTTGTACGACTTCTGACTTCATATGGATTATTTCCAATGACTTCCGAGTTTAACCTTCAAGTCCGAACACATGAACGTAATTCCATGAGATCCGTCTTCATGTCTCAAGGAAAATATACCCGACTTCCGATTTAAGCTTCAATTTTGATTATTGCCGGTTTCCGACTTAGCGGTATATTGCGCATAATTTCCGATATCCGACTTAAAGTGGCATTATTTATTGCTTCACGACTTCCGACTTCATGTCTCAAAGGTATTTATACACGGTTTCCGATATAATCAAACGTAAGATATCGACTTCCGAGTTTACGAACTTGTGTTTGGAAATGTGACTCGAATTCCAGAGTTCCGACCTTAGTGTTGAACTCAATTGGGATGGACACGAGTTCGGACCCTTGAGCAAATCTTCAGTCACACGAGTTCCGATTTTACATCCAGCATTGGCATTCCCGAGTTCAAATAGGAAGTTCCGAGATTATGTGATTGTGAGCTTTCGACTTACGGCCTCCGACCTTGATTCAAGATTTCCCCAAAGTCACAAACAAGCTGGTACGAGTTCCGACCTCAAGTATATAATAAGAATGAGTTCCGACTTGAAATAGAGTAAATGCGAGTTCCGATTTCAAACAGTATGGCGGCAAGTTACACTGATAGGGAGACGTAGCTAGATTCTGTCCACAAGAAAATTCAGCCAATCAAAGCCCTCCAAGTTAACTACCACTTCAAGCTTATAAACTCATCTCTTTCTCTCCTTCAGCCCCATTTTCTACGCCACTTTCTCCCTTGTTCAGCTCTCTTTTCTCTTCTCCAACTCCATTACTCCTTCAAGCTTAGTAAGGCTCTAACACTCTAAGTTTCAGCACCTAGCTCAAATCACACTCCAAAGAGGTAGGATTCTACTTTTATTCTTGAATTATTTGCCCTATGGCTGTATGAACTTGTATTCTTCTTCATGTATTTGATGATTTAATAGATGTATTATGATGGATTATGATTGAATTAACATGAAATATTGAGTTGGGATTAAGATTAGAAGAAGAAAAACTAAGAGAAATGGATGGATGAGGGTGCTGTCTTGGTGGGGATTCCACGGCAGTCCGTACGGCGGAGTGTACGGCGCCGCCTACAATCGGTAAGATCCGATGAAACTATTTTTAGATAAAATTAGACATTCAGGGCTTTCCATAGATATATCATATAAGGTTATTGGATTAATATTGAGAGAGATATGAATTTTTGAAGTTTGACCTAGGGTTCAGAACTTTCATCCGAGCAGGGTGACATGAGGAGAGTATAACTCACCCTATACAACTCCAAATTGAGTGAAACCAGTTTTGTTAGAAAGCTTACACACAGAGGAACACCCCAATATAAGATTCCGAGTTTGTTATGGTCCCAATTGTTCCCGGTGATTCGAGGAAGTTGTCCTATGTCTAATCCAGACCAAAACAGAGTAGTTCAGGAAGGTCGACTTTCAGGACTTATATCTCGAGGTGTACTTAAGCAAATGGAGTGAAACTTTGGCAAATGAAAGGTTACCCTATTAGCTTTGATATGAGACCAATTTCGTCTGATTTGAGTGAGTTTTCGATTTTTAGTGAATTTATATTCCCAGGAGTATAATTCGGGCTAGTGACTGAACAGGCTGAAGTAAAAGATGAATATCTTGACTTATATAAATCAGAATGACATGGGACCAAAGAGGTTAGAAAGTAGACATATAGAGCTATGACATATCCAAATTTCAGATTTAAATGAGTTGAATAGAGATAAAGGTGGATTATACAATATTCGGGCAGAACCGAATAGAATTGGCAGAATGGCCAAAATGATAATTTTACTAGTGTTAGTGGAACACATAAAGTTTGAATTGAGGATTGCCAGCTTGACATTGATATATATGTGTTAAGTTGATTATGTTGCTATGACTAATTTATCCGTGAAAGCTGGCACTATTCATGGGGAAACGGACCTGATCCGTCATGCTGCCGGATTTACGGCAGAAGTCTATAAAACTAGGAATGTTTACAGGTAAGGATGAATTAGAGTATGAATGGGTATATAGGAACCCTATATTCAATGACATAAGTATGAGATGAGATATATGAAAGTAAAGGACGAAGCATATGTAGGAGTGTCGGCAGAATGGTAAGGAGGCTACGAGCCTTTATACGTTACGAATATGTACATGAAGACCATGTGTGCAATGATACATGAAAATAAATGAAGTATATGTATGAGTACACTCTTTATAATTATGCTTGAATATGTATGAGAATAAAAGAATGTGAATATATTGAATGTGAGTCCTTTCACTCGGAGGTAGTTATTCGAGGTCCCTCCTTGTGAAGGCAGCTAAATAAGATAAAATGCGGGTCCCTTCACTCGGGGGCAGTTATTTGAAATCCCTCCCTGTGAAGGCAGTTAAATGATAAAGACATGGGTCCCTTCACCTGGAGGCAGTTGCACATGGGTCCCTCCTTGTGAAGGCAGCTAAAGACTTGGGTCCCTCTATGTTGGAGGCAGTTGCACTTTGGGTCCCTCCAACCTAGAGGCAGTGGGTCCCCTTGTGGGTGAGTCGGTGTGACGACGGTCACGGGTGAAGCTGACGAGCTCACTCCAAGGCTAGACTACCCAAGGGCAGTAAATGCACCCTAGGGACGGCAATATGTAACGCCTAGGTGTGCCAAGTAAAAGCTAAAGAATAAAGATTAAAGATTAAAGATTAAAGCTTATGCAGGTACCCCACTCACATGAGGCATGGCATCGACCCAGCTAGTGTGAATATAGGGGACAAAACTTACATGAGGCATGGCTTGATCTAGTTAGTGTAAGTACCAAAGGAAGATCCCATATTCCTAAGGAACGTGACATGGCGATCACGCTCTGATGGGGTATGACATGGCGATCATACTCTGGAATGAGGCACGTAAAGATTTCATGATGACAAAAGAAAAGAAAGATGAAGAAAGAAAAGCAAGTTTTATGTATAAGCATAAATTTAAGTATGAGTAAAGTTATGTGTAGATGTTATGTTCCTAGTATAGTGATGTTGTGTGCGTTTTACTATGCTACAGATATTATTCATGGTATTATACTTGAATGGATTTTATGGTTTCCCCCAGATGCTAAGTGCATGATTAAAATGAACTTTGCTTCGGATAAGATATTTTTCGAAATGTAAAATTAAACAGTTTGTGCAGCATGTTCACCTTTCTCAAAATAAACCGAAGCAAACTGGAGACGACCATGATGACACTATGTATGAAGATTAGAGAATCCTACTGAGAATTTTATAATTCTCACTCCTATTTCCATGTTGTCTCCAGATGATTTTAGAAGTTTCCAAAGACGGCTGAAGTTCTTTGTCACGACGAGGTCCACTCAGTAACGAGAATTGACTCCAGGGTATAGTACTATGACTTAAGCATAGTACTGTGCTTAGGAGGGTGTTACAGGATAAACCATAATCTTTGGGATTGTTGTTGTCAATTATTGCTAATTTTCTGCAAAGATGAAGATGTTAAAAGCTTGAGGTGCGCTTGGCCCCGCTTTCAAGGATTATTTCGGCTCAGTCTCGAAAATCCAAGGGAACAACAATCTCATTTGGTGAACTAGGGAATAAAAAATAGAAAAAAATGATCTCAAGTTTAACCTAGGAAGAAGAAGTGAGAAGAGAATGATGAATGTGTTAAAAATGTTGCAAGGCCAACAATTTTAAAAAGCAAAATTGTGAATATCTATACTTACTATTCTATGAAGGGGCTAAACACTTTAACTGCTCCCAATTTTCTTTCCTATCTTACCATAACGTTGATGTCATTTGATCTTTAAATTTGATATTCTAAAACTTTTAAACAAAGGATAAAATATTAACTTTTTATTTTATACCTTTCGGTTATTTCTCTCACAAATCACTACACATTCTACCAGTAACCGTCCTCTCCTCCACAAATTCCACATTCACACTCTTCAAAAACAAGCATCTGAAAAGATAGAAAACTCAAATGGGTTTAAGGCAACAGAACCTAACAAAATTCTGAAGTAAAAGATGCATGCTGTCATGGAGTGGTGGATCACGGTGACTGCCATTAAAAGCATGTTTTGGGAATCGTTAGGGACCATCACGTTTGTAACACCCTACTTATTTAATGTTATGCTTAAGTCATAGCAAGAAATTAAGTAGTTTGTGTTACTGTGTTAATATTCTATTTACGTTTCATTTATCCGAATCATTTAGGGGAAATGGGATGCCATACAATGAACGTGATAGAGTTTATTTCGTTATAACCACACAGTAAACATAAATAACACACATACTATCAACTGTATATAGGCATATATATATAGACGGGAACCACTGTTTTAATTTACAGACAAGTTTCAAAACAGGATACATAAGTGGGGTCGGGTACCAAAAAGAAACACAAGACCCATGTCAGTCGATCCGATCCTACGTGGTCCTTAGTGGACGTTTCAAATCTATCACTGCATGTATGACCCAAAGCCGCACACTGCCAAAATAGGGTCATGCTGTACAATACGGCCTGTGGCTGACCTACTTAGTCAGGTAGCCGTTGGCCACACCGAGCCCGGCTGGTGAGTAGTCAGGAACTGATCCAGAGGAGGAGGAAGATGAGCCGGTGGCCTCCGAGGGGTCGCTCTCGGAGCTGAGCGGGATGTCTGGTACTACCTGCGGAGGTGACTCCGGTGCAGGGTCAGCAGGGGCTACAGGTGCAGGGGGCGCTGGTGGAGGATGTGCCGCGTACAACGGGACCTCAAAGTATGGGGTGGTAGGATCAAAAACAAGATGATGTAAGGGGACAGTAAAATCCCTATCACTAAATAGATACAAGCGAAACTGGCAAGAGCCGGCTATATACAATGAGCCCACTGCCGGATCATGGTGGAGCTGCAAGTCTGGAATCTCAACGAAAAGGGTAGCTGTCGTATCCATCGTCCACGTCTGAGAATGAGGCGGAAATGCGAAGCGAGGTGAGAACTCGGAGAAATTCTCAGTAGGGTTTGCATATAGTGTATACTGACCTCGCGTTCATTCTCAGTTGCCTCGGTTTTATGAAATTTTCTTAAAACATGAGATTAAACTTAACTACATTTACTTAGTAAGGTTGAGAAAAATGTCTAGTCTGAGGCAAGGTTCAGTTTTACTTAAATAACATAAGAAACAGAATAAACCATCAACACTAATACATAGGACAAAGGGGCAAGATAGTGTATATACAACCACAAGTAAACACAACGGACAAGCGCAAGCGGTATGCAATGACATGTTAAATGCAGCCATGCACTTGATGTAATTATGCAAATCTCATTCTTCATAACTTTTCCTCTTACTTTTCATCATTTTCCATCACTTGATCCCCTGGGAGTTCTTGGCCATTTTAGACTCTTGGGTAATAGTCTGCTTTTCAGAATCGAGCTCGTTTCTATACAGGAATGCCGGGTTTACTTTCCCCGACCTTCCCACCGATCTATTCCCCTTAACTTTTTATCCGGGGCTGGCCCAAGTAGCATGGAAATCTCATCATAACATATTCTTTGAGTTCATCATAACATAGCTTTCATAGCTTTCTTGAAAATGCACATGCCTCTACATGTATCTCATAATTCATGCATAAGCTTTACCGCAATTTCGGCGGCATAACGGAACGTGTCCGCTTCCCCATGAATAGTGCCAATATTTAGCATATCAATTTATCAAGAGAAACACTTCATTTCATACATAAATCAACATATTTCATTCATGCTTCAATCCTCAATTCAAGATATAAGTATTGCACTTTGGAATATGCTTACTGCCTCACTGCTTGTATTCAACCCGGTTCTTGTAAATTATGCCATAATTTCTATTTAGGTCATTTGGACCTAAATTTTGGATATGTTGAAGTGTTATGTGTCTATTTTCTAACCTCTTTGGTCCCATCTGATTTGGATAACCATAACTCAAGATATTCGGGTTTTATCCCGGCCTGCCCTGTGGGTGGCCAGGATTGCACACTTAGAAGTAAAAATCTACTAAAAATCGAAGACTGGCTCAAATCATATGAAATTGGCCTCATATCAAAGCTAACAGGACAAAATTTCATATACAAAAAGTCCCATTTCATTTGCCTCAGTAGGGCTCGAGTTACAAGCCCCGAAACTTAGCCTTCCTGAACTGCCCTGTGTTGGCCTGGTTTGGACATAGGGTAACTTCTTCAATTCACTGGGCACAACTGAGTTGGTAACAAAATCGGAATCTTATATTGGGGTGTTCCCCTGTGTGTAAGCTCTCTAACAAAATTGGTTTCACTCGAATTGGAGTTGTATAGGGTGAGTTACACCCTTCTCAACCCATACTGCCCGGGTGGATGTTCTGATTCCTAGGTCGAACTTCAAAAATTCATATCTCTCTCAATATTACTCCAATGGTCTTCTATGATATATGTGTGGAAAGCCCTAGATGTCTAGTTTCACATAAAAATGGTTTCATTAATTTTGAACGGCAAAAGGCGGAGCCGTACACTCCGCCGTACCGACTGCCGAGGATTTTTGAGTTTTCCAGCCTCTCAACCCTTCCTATCTTCATCCTTCCTTGTGTCTAATCCAGTTTTAATCTCATAGACTGCCAATAAACCAGCTATAATTCATCATGATCAATCAATCAACATATCAAAATTAAGGATTTAAATCACCATCAATCATCCAAGAGTCAGAAAATCAAGCAAGAAGAAAACCTCTACCTTTATGATCAGGTTAAGCTTGTTGAGTTGGTAGCTGAAATGAGAGTTGGATGGAGTGGAGAAGAGAAAAGAGGGTTGAATTGAGGAAGAGAAGACAACGTGGGAAGAGTGGGGCTGAAGAGGCAGGAGGAGGATATATATATACACAAGGCTCTGAAGTGGTAGTTAGGATATGTGGCTTTGATTGGGTGAAATTCTTGTGGGTAAAATTCAGCCATGTCTCCTTCTTGTGTGACAAAAATGCTCTCCACGTCGCTTAAGAAGTGAAACTTCATTGCCACAGCATAGGAATGTGACATCGGAACTCGTGAGACTCTTAAAGTCGGAATCCATGCATAGCTATTCGGATGAAGTCGGAACTCGTAATTATCTTCTCATTTAGTCAGAATTTGGGCATAAAGTCGTAACCCGGAAATCGCAAGGTACAGCTACCTTAAAAGCGAAAGTCAGGGCCAGAACGTGAAACCAAAACACTCAAACCCAGAAGTCGGGGTCATCCTTGAATCGATTTTTAAGCATAGCATCGGATATAAGGATTCAAAACATAAATTCTGTGTACCCAGAACTCGGAATTTATAGAACCTGGCACTCCAACTCGATATCAGAACTCGGGAATGAGGAGAAAAGATCTTGGTAATGAACTCGGAATCCAATTTAGTTAAACTCGGAGGTCGCACTTCGTGTCTATTTTGAATCACCTAATATCGGAACTCGGATATCACGTTCGTTCCTATTTGAGCATAAGGTCGGAAATCGTAAGCTACATGCATGAGGTCGGAAATCGGAATAAACCCCTTGTAAGACTTGGAACGAAATCGGAAGTCGAAGATACTACTGAGGTCGGAAGCGGAATTATAAGACAAACTCGGAACTCGAAATTTTCAACATTGGATGGGATCGGAAGTCGGAAATCGGACGTTACATTACTACCCTCCTTTAAAAATTTTGTCCTCAAAATTTAGTGCCTGTGAATAACTCAGGATATCCTTTTCTCATCTCTGATTCCAGTTCCCAAGTGTAATCTTCAGCACCTTCTTTTCCCCATGCTACCTTCACTAGTTGCACAGATTTATTTCGGAGTTGTCTGCTGCTTTTGTCTACAATCCGTATTGGTTGAACATGGAAAGTCAGGTTCTCCTTCAACTTTATTGATTCGGGTTCTAGGGAGTGCGTAGGGTCAGGTTGATACTTTCTGAGTTGGGAGACATGAAAAACATCATGGAGGTTTGATAGATGTGGAGGCAAAGCGACTCGATACGCCATTGACCCGCTCCGCTTTAGGATTTGGAAGGGACCAATAAAACGAGGATTTAGCTTCTTGATTTTGACAGCTCTACCAATCCCTGTGGTAGGAGTAACCTTCAGAAATACATGGTCTCCTTCCTGAAATTCCAGAGGTTTCCTCCTGGTATCCGCGTAACTCTTCTGGCGGCTCTGAGCAGTAAGCATCTTGCCTCGTATTTTCTTGATCTGCTCGGTGGTCTGCTCAACTAAATCAGGCCCCAATAGAGTTGATTCTCCTGTCTCATACCAACATAAGGGCGATTAGCACTTTCACCCATATAATGCTTCATAAGGAGCCATACCAATGCTAGCATGATAGCTATTGTTGTATGCGAACTCGGCCAATGGTAAATATCGATCCCAATTTCCGTGTTGCTCCAGTATATAAGCTCGTAACATATCTTCCAAGGTTTGAATTGTCCTTTCTGTTTGGCCATCCGTTTGCGGGTGGTATGCAGTGCTTAGACATAACTTAGCATCGAATGCCTTTTGTAAGGCTCCCCACAACCTCGAAGTAAACCTTGGGTCTCGATCGGAGATAATGGTTGAAGGGGTTCCATGCAGCCTTATAATCTCTTGAATATACAGTTGTGCCAATTTTTCCAACGGATAATTCGCTCGGATGGGTAGAAAGTAGGCAGACTTAGTCAATCTATCCACGATGACCCATATGGCATCGTATCCTGTTGGCGTTCTTGGCAATCCCATCACAAAATCCATGGAAATACTTTCCCATTTCCACTCAGGAACTTCCAAGGGTTGAAGTGTCCCAGAGGGTTTCTGATGTTCTGCTTTCACCTTTTGACAGACCAAGCATTTACTTACGAAGCTCGCTACATCTGACTTCATGCCTGGCCACCAAAACATTTTCTTGAGATCCTGGTACATTTTAGTAATGCCAGGATGTGCAGTGAACTCACCCTTATGTGCTTCCTCCAATATTCTTTTCCGGAGATCGTCCCCCTCAGGTATACATACCCTATCATGATGTCGCCAGATACCTTCTTTATTCTGAGTAAAACGCGTTAATTTTCACGATTGCACGAGCTTGATCATACGTTGGAGATTAGCATCTTCTCTTGAGCTTGCGAATCTGGTCCTTGAAGCTCTGGTTATCTGAATTTGGTGTAGCTGAAGAGTCTTGGGAGTTATAAGAATTCCCAAATTAAGATTTCGGAAACTTTCAATAAGTTCCTTCTCTGTAATCATCATCCACGCGACAGACAATGATTTTCTGCTTAACGCATCTGCCACGATGTTCGCCTTACCTGGGTGGTATTTCAATTCAAATTCGTAGTCTTTAAGGAGTTCCATCCATCTCCGCTGCCTCATATTCAATTCTTTCTGATCGAAAAGGTACTTCAAACTCTTATGATCAGAAAAGACCTCGAACTTTACTCCATATAGGTGATGTCTCCATATTTTCAAAGCAAACACTACTGCTGCTAATTCAAGATCATGAGTCGGGTAATTCCTTTCGTGTGGCTTCAATTGCCTGGAGGCATACGCGACCACCCTTCCAGCTTGCATCAACACACATCCTAATCCTTGTTGGGAAGCATCGCAATAGACCTCAAATGGTCCTTGAGGGTCTGGTAAAGCTAGCACTGGTGTCGTGGTCAACCTTCTCTTCAAATCCTGAAAACTCAGTTCACACTCCGGCGTCCACTCGAAAGGGACATTCTTTCTGGTTAGCTTGGTCAAGGGCAAGGCTATTCGAGAAAAATCCTTAACGAATCGCCTATAATATCCAGCTAAGCCCAGAAAACTTCGGACTTCTGAGACTGTAGTTGGCCTCTCCCGATTGAATCGCTTCTACTTTCTTTGGGGTCGATGAGATTCCCAGATGACACTACGTGGCCGAGAAATCTTACCTCCTTCATCCAAAATTCACATTTGGATAATTTTGCGTTGAGTTTCTTTTCTCTTAAAATTTGCAGAACTAATCGTAAGTGTTCCGCATGCTCTTGCTCCGTCTTCGAGTAGACAAGTATATCATCGATGAAGACCACTATAAATTTGTCCAGATATGGGCGGAATATTCGATTCATGTAATCCATGAATACCGCCAGTGCGTTAAATCAGCCCAACCGACATTACGGTATACCCGTAGTGTCCGTAACGAGTCCGAAAAGCTGTCTTAGGAATATCTTGTTCCCGAACTCGAATTTGGTGATATCCAGAACGCAAGTCGATCTTGGAAAATACTGCTGCACCCTGTAGTTGGTCCATGAGGTCATCAATCCTTAGTAGCGGATACTTGTTCTTAATTGTCACTTTGTTCAGTTGCCTATAATCCACGCATAAGCGCATGCTTCCATCTTTCTTTTTGACCAACAAGACCGGAGCTCCCCATGGCGACGCGCTTGGTCGTATGAATCCCTTTTCTAAAAGCTCTTCGATCTGTCTTTTTAATTCCGTCAGCTCCATAGGTGACATTCGGTACGGAGCTATAGATATTGGTCCCGCACCCGGAACCAACTCAATGGTAAATTCAATTTCTCTCTCTGGAGGAAATTCAGGGATGTCTTCTGGAAAAACATCCGGATATTCTCTGACAACGAGAATTTCCTCTAGTTCTTGCTCGGCTTCAGTCACATTAGCCGACAAGAGGATATACCCTTGCTTCTTTGGCCCAAAAGAATTCAAATAGAGGAGTGTTGCCGTCTGGGATGCAAAAGGTGAGACAGAGGGAAGTACCACTGTCTTATCAGAGCAATTGAGTACAACTCGATTGGCAGAAAGCCAATCCATACCCAGAATTATGTCAAGTCCAGATAGAGGAAGACAAATCAAATCGGCGGCAAAAGTCCTACCCTCAATTCGAAGAGGGACATTGGGGCATATTTGGCTAGTCCTAACAGGCCCATTAGTAGGAGTAGAAACCAATAGATCATAAGGTAACTCAGAGATTGGCAATTGCAAGGCAGCTACACAGCTATGAGAAATAAATGAATGAGAAGCACCCGAATCATAGAGTACAGTTAGGGCCTCACCGTTCACGTCACAGGTGTCTTGGATTAGTCCCTCAGACTTATCAACTTCCTCCGTATTCATAGTAAAGACTCGTCCTTGACGTTGTGGTCGGGACGACTGTGGTGGATTCCTGGTTAGGCATTCATAAACCTTGTAGCCTGGCTTGCCACACCCAAAGCAAACATTCTGGCCTGCCAAGCACGGCCGATCGCCATGATTCCCACCGCACTTCTTGCAAGTTGGATTTGGAGGGGGCCTTTGAGGCTGCTTGCCTTTGTTCCCCGTCGGCGGGAATCTCCTATGTTGTTGAAAGTTGGGCTTGAATCTTGGGCCTTGCGGGGCTAACCCCTTCCTGAATCCACCGCTAGATGCCCTGGCTGCCACTAGTTTCGAGTTGCAATCTTCCACCAGTCGGCATTTGTTTACCAACGTGGGAAAATCTCTAATCTCTATTGGCCCAATTGCGGTAAGAATATCTTCTCGTAATCCTCCTTCAAACTTAATACACTTCCAGGTTTCATCTGGATTCCTCTGATAAATTGTAGAAAATTTGCATAGCTCCTCAAATCGGGCAATATATTCGGATACTGTCCGATTTCCTTGACGCAGCTGCATAAATTCAAGTTCCTTGGCATTTCGAACTGAAGCAGGGAAGTACTTCTGGTAGAATACATCCTTGAACATCGTCCAGGTGACTACCGTCTGAGATCCCTCGAACAATCTTCGTGCGCCGTTCCACCAAAACTTCAAGGCCCGCTTCAAGCATGTAAGTGGCAAAAGTCACCTTCTGGTGATCCGAGCAATCTAGGACAGAGAAAATCTTCTCCATGGTTTTGATCCACTCGTCAGCTTTGTCCGGGTCATACGCCCCTCGAAAACTTGGCGGATTTGCCTTCCTAAATTCAGCAAATTTGAGATACTCCAAGTTAGCCTCTGGGTCATGGGGGTTTCCTTTACAACCGGTTGCAGGTCGCCTGCCTAGTTGTTCCATCATCTGGTGGGCTGCCGCGGCTTGTTCCCGCATCGCATGGGCCATTTCTTGCATTGTGGCCACGAAGTCAGTCGGGACCTCTGGAGCGAGTTACGAGCGTGGCCTACCTCGCCTTCCGGAAGCCATTAAGTTCTGAGCACACAAAACAAAAGTTATTGAGTTGATCAGGCTCAATACTATGCCTAATGTGCTAGTAAATAACGGCTCACACGGTCAGACACTTCATACACACGCACCACTATATCTTAACCATAATGGCAAGATTTAGTGCATGCCATCAGCTAAAAACACAGAATATGCGCGAAGCATAGTCAGTCCAATCCTTAGGCCTTAGCTAGGACGAACTGCTCTGATACCAAAATGTAACACCCTACTTATTTAATGTTATGCTTAAGTCATAGCAAGAAATTAAGTAGTTTGTATTACTGTGTTAATATTCTATTTACGTTTCATTTATCCGAATCATTTGGGGGAAATGGGATGCCATACAATGAACGTGATAGAGTTTATTTCGTTATAACCACACAGTAAGCATAAATAACACACATACTATCAACTGTATATAGGCATATATATATAGACGGGAACCACTGTTTTAATTTACAGACAAGTTTCAAAACAGGATACATAAGTGGGGTCGGGTACCAAAAAGAAACACAAGACCCATGTCAGTCGATCCGATCCTACGTGGTCCTCAGTGGACGTTTCAAATCTATCACTGCATGTATGACCCAAAGCCGCATACTGCCAAAACAAGGTCATGCTGTACAATACGGCCTGTGGCTGACCTACTAAGTCAGGTAGCCATTGGCCACACCGGGCCCGGCTGGTGAGTAGTCAGGAACTGATCCAGAGGAGGAGGAAGATGAGCCGGTGGCCTCCGAGGGGTCGCTCTCGGAGCTGAGCGGGATGTCTGGTACTACCTGCGGAGGTGACTCCGGTGCAGGGTCAGCAGGGGCTACAGGTGCTGCAGGTGCAGGGGGCGCTGGTGGAGGATGTGCCGCGTACAGCGGGACCTCAAAGTATGGGGTGGTAGGATCAAAAGCAGGATGATGTAAGGGGACAGTAAAATCCCTATCACTAAATAGATACAAGCGAAACTGGCAAGAGCCGGCTATATACAATGAGCCCACTGCCGGATCATGGTGGAGCTGCAAGTCTGGAATCTCAACGAAAAGGGTAGCTGTCGTATCCATCGTCCACGTCTGAGAATGAGGCGGAAATGCGAAGCGAGGTGAGAACTCGGAGAAATTCTCAGTAGGGTTTGCATATAGTGTATACTGACCTCGCGTTCATTCTCAGTTGCCTCGGTTTTATGAAATTTTCTTAAAACATGAGATTAAACTTAACTACATATACTTAGTAAGGTTGAGAAAAATGTCTAGTCTGAGGCAAGGTTCAGTTTTACTTAAATAACATAAGAAACAGAATAAACCATCAACACTAATACATAGGACAAAGGGGCAAGATAGTGTATATACAACCACAAGTAAACACAACGGACAAACTGCAAACAGTATGCAATGACATGTTAAATGCAGCCATGCACTTGATGTAATTATGCAAATCTCATTCTTCATAACTTTTCCGCTTACTTTTCATCATTTTCCATCACTTGATCCCCTGGGAGTTCTTGGCCATTTTAGACTCTTGGGTAATAGTCTGCTTTTCAGAATCGAGCTCGTTCCTATACAGGAATGCCGGGTTTACTTTCCCCGACCTTCACACCGATCTATTCCCCTTAACTTTTTATCCGGGGCTGGCCCAAGTAGCATGGAAATCTCATCATAACATATTCTTTGAGTTCATCATAACATAGCTTTCATAGCTTTCTTGAAAATGCACATGCCTCTACATGTATCTCATAATTCATGCATAAGCTTTACCGCAATTTCAGCGGCATAACGGAACGTGTCCGCTTCCCCATGAATAGTGCCAATATTTAGCATATCAATTTGTCAAGAGAAACACTTCATTTCATACATAAATCAACATATTTCATTCATGCTTCAATCCTCAATTCAAGATATAAGTATTGCACTTTGGAATATGCTTACTGCCTCACTGCTTGTATTCAACCCGGTTCTTGTAAATTATGCCATAATTTCTATTTAGGTCATTTGGACCTAAATTTTGGATATGTTGAAGTGTTATGTGTCTATTTTCTAACCTCTTTGGTCCCATCTGATTTGGATAACCATAACTCAAGATATTCGGGTTTTATCCCGGCCTGCCCTGTGGGTGGCCAGGATTGCACACTTAGAAGTAAAAATCTACTAAAAATCGAAGACTGGCTCAAATCATATGAATTTGGCCTCATATCAAAGCTAACAGGACAAAATTTCATATACAAAAAGTCCCATTTCATTTGCCTCAGTAGGGCTCGAGTTACAAGCCCCGAAACTTAGCCTTCCTGAACTGCCCTGTGTTGGCCTGGTTTGGACATAGGGTAACTTCTTCAATTCACTGGGCACAACTGAGTTGGTAACAAAATCGGAATCTTATATTGGGGTGTTCCCCTGTGTGTAATCTCTCTAACAAAATTGGTTTCACTCGAATTGGAGTTGTATAGGGTGAGTTACACCCTTCTCAACCCATACTGCCCGGGTGGATGTTCTGATTCCTAGGTCGAACTTCAAAAATTCATATCTCTCTCAATATTACTCCAATGGTCTTCTATGACATATGTGTGGAAAGCCCTAGATGTCTAGTTTCACATAAAAATGGTTTCATTAATTTTGAACGGCGGAAGGCGGAGCCGTACACTCCGCCGTACGGACTGCCGAGGGTTTTTGAGTTTTCCAGCCTCTCAACCCTTCCTATCTTCATCCTTCCTTGTGTCTAATCCAGTTTTAATCTCATAGACTGCCAATAAACCAGCTATAATTCATCATGATCAATCAATCAACATATCAAAATTAAGGATTTAAATCACCATCAATCATCCAAGAGTCAGAAAATCAAGCAAGAAGAAAACCTCTACCTTTATGATCAGGTTAAGCTTGTTGAGTTGGTAGCTGAAATGAGAGTTGGATGGAGTGGAGAAGAGAAAAGAGGGTTGAATTGAGGAAGAGAAGACAACGTGGGAAGAGTGGGGCTGAAGAGGCAGGAGGAGGATATATATATACACAAGGCTCTGAAGTGGTAGTTAGGATATGTGGCTTTGATTGGGTGAAATTCTTGTGGATAAAATTCAGCCATGTCTCCTTCTTGTGTGACAAAAATGCTCTCCACGTCGCTTAAGAAGTGAAACTCGCTGCCAGCGCATAGGAATGTGACATCGGAACTCGTGAGACTCTTAAAGTCGGAATCCATGCATAGCTATTCGGATGAAGTCGGAACTCGTAATTATCTTCTCATTTAGTCAGAATTTGGGCATAAAGTCGTAACCCGGAAATCGCAAGGTACAGCTACCTTAAAAGCGAAAGTCAGGGCCAGAACGTGAAACCAAAACACTCAAACCCAGAAGTCGGGGTCATCCTTGAATCGATTTTTAAGCATAGCATGGGATATAAGGATTCAAAACATAAATTCTGTGTACCCAGAACTCGGAATTTATAGAACCTGGCACTCCAACTCGATATCGGAACTCGGGAATGAGGAGAAAAGATCTTGGTAATGAACACGGAATCCAATTTAGTTAAACTCGGAGGTCGCACTTCGTGTCTATTTTGAATCACCTAATATCGGAACTCGGATATCACGTTCGTTCCTATTTGAGCATAAGGTCGGAAATCGTAAGCTACATGCATGAGGTCGGAAATCGTAAGCTACATGCATGAGGTCGGAAATCGGAATAAACCCCTTGTAAGACTTGGAACGAAATCGGAAGTCGAAGATACTACTGAGGTCGGAAGCGGAATTATAAGACAAACTCGGAACTCGAAATTTTCAACATTGGATGGGATCGGAAGTCGGAAATCGGACGTTACATTACTACCCTCCTTTAAAAATTTTGTCCTCAAAATTTAGTGCCTGTGAATAACTCAGGATATCCTTTTCTCATCTCTGATTCCAGTTCCCAAGTGTAATCTTCAGCACCTTCTTTTCCCTATGCTACCTTCACTAGTTGCGCAGATTTATTTCGGAGTTGTCTGCTGCTTTTGTCTACAATCCGTATTGGTTGAACATGGAAAGTCAGGTTCTCCTTCAACTTTATTGATTCGGGTTCTAGGGAGTGCGTAGGGTCAGGTTGATACTTTCTGAGTTGGGAGACATGAAAAACATCATGGAGGTTTGATAGATGTGGAGGCAAAGCGACTCGGTACGCCACTGACCCAATTCGCTTTAGGATTTGGAAGGGACCAATAAAACGAGGATTTAGCTTCTTGATTTTGACAGCTCTACCAATCCCTGTGGTAGGAGTAACCTCGAAATACATGGTCTCCTTCACGAAATTCCAGAGGTTTCCTCCTGGTATCCGCGTAACTCTTACGGCGGCTCGGCAGTAAGCATCCTGCCTCGTATTTTCTTGATCTGCTCGGTGGTCTGCTCAACTAAATCAGGCCCCAATAGAGTTGATTCTCCTGTCTCATACCAACATAAGGGCGATTAGCACTTTCGCCCATATAATGCTTCATAAGGAGCCATACCAATGCTAGCATGATAGCTATTGTTGTATGCGAACTCGGCCAATGGTAAATATCGATCCCAATTTCCGTGTTGCTCCAGTATATAAGCTCGTAACATATCTTCCAAGGTTTGAATTGTCCTTTCTGTTTGGCCATCCGTTTGCGGGTGGTATGCAGTGCTTAGACATAACTTAGCACCGAATGCCTTTTGTAAGGCTCCCCACAACCTCGAAGTAAACCTTGGGTCTCGATCGGAGATAATGGTTGAAGGGGTTCCATGCAGCCTTATAATCTCTTGAATATACAGTTGTGCCAATTTTTCCAACGGATAATTCGCTCGGATGGGTAGAAAGTAGGCAGACTTAGTCAATCTATCCACGATGACCCATATGGCATCGTATCCTGTTGGCGTTCTTGGCAATCCCATCACAAAATCCGTGGAAATACTTTCCCATTTCCACTCAGGAACTTCCAAGGGTTGAAGCGTCCCAGAGGGTTTCTGATGTTCTGCTTTCACCTTTTGATGACCAAGCATTTACTTACGGCTTCGCTACATCCGACTTCATGCCTGGCCACCAAAACATTTTCTTGAGATCCTGGTACATTTTAGTAATGCCAGGATGTGCAGTGAACTCACCCTTATGTGCTTCCTCCAATATTCTTTTCCGGAGATCGTCCCCCTCAGGTATACATACCCTATCATGATGTCGCCAGATACCTTCTTTATTCTGAGTAAAACCCGTTAATTTTCCTGATTGCACGAGCTTGATCATACGTTGGAGATTAGCATCTTGCTGCTGAGCTTGCCGAATCTGGTCCTTGAAGCTACTGGTTATCTGAATTTGGTGTAGCTGAAGAGTCTTGGGAGTTATAAGAATTCCCAAATTAAGATTTCGGAAACTTTCAATAAGTTCCTTCTCTTTAATCATCATCCACGCGACAGACAATGATTTTCTGCTTAACGCATCTGCCACGATGTTCGCCTTACCTGGGTGGTATTTCAATTCAAATTCGTAGTCTTTAAGGAGTTCCATCCATCTCCGCTGCCTCATATTCAATTCTTTCTGATCGAAAAGGTACTTCAAACTCTTATGATCAGAAAAGACCTCGAACTTTACTCCATATAGGTGATGTCTCCATATTTTCAAAGCAAACACTACTGCTGCTAATTCAAGATCATGAGTCGGGTAATTCCTTTCGTGTGGCTTCAATTGCCTGGAGGCATACGCGACCACCCTTCCAGCTTGCATCAACACACATCCTAATCCTTGTTGGGAAGCATCGCAATAGACCTCAAATGGTCCTTGAGGGTCTGGTAAAGCTAGCACTGGTGTCGTGGTCAACCTTCTCTTCAAATCCTGAAAACTCAGTTCACACTCCGGCGTCCACTCGAAAGGGACATTCTTTACGGTTAGCTTGGTCAAGGGCAAGGCTATTCGAGAAAATCCTTAACGAATCGCCTATAATATCCAAATAAGCCCAGAAAACTTCGACTTCGTGAGACTGTAGTTGGCCTCTCCCAGTTCAGAACTGCTTCTACTTTGCTGGGGTCGACAAAGATTCCCCCAGATGACACTACGTGGCCGAGAAATCTTACCTCCTTCATCCAAAATTCACATTTGGATAATTTTGCGTAGAGTTTCTTTTCTCTTAAAATTTGCAGAACTAATCGTAAGTGTTCCGCATGCTCTTGCTCCGTCTTCGAGTAGACAAGTATATCATCGATGAAGACCACTATAAATTTGTCCAGATATGGGCGGAATATTCGATTCATGTAATCCATGAATACCGCTGGTGCGTTCGTCAGCCCAAACGACATTACGGTATACCCGTAGTGTCCGTAACGAGTCCGAAAAGCTGTCTTAGGAATATCTTGTTCCCGAACTCGAATTTGGTGATATCCAGAACGCAAGTCGATCTTGGAAAATACTGCTGCACCCTGTAGTTGGTCCATGAGGTCATCAATCCTTGGCAGCGGATACTTGTTCTTAATTGTCACTTTGTTCAGTTGTCTATAATCCACGCATAAGCGCATGCTTCCATCTTTCTTTTTGACCAACAAGACCGGAGCTCCCCATGGCGACGCGCTTGGTCGTATGAATCCCTTTTCTAAAAGCTCTTCGATCTGTCTTTTTAATTCCGTCAGCTCCATAGGTGACATTCGGTACGGAGCTATAGATATTGGTCCCGCACCCGGAACCAACTCAATGGTAAATTCAATTTCTCTCTCTGGAGGAAATTCAGGGATGTCTTCTGGAAAAACATCCGGATATTCTCTGACAACGAGAATTTCCTCTAGTTCTTGCTCGGCTTCAGTCACATTAGCCGACAAGAGGATATACCCTTGCTTCTTTGGCCCAAAAGAATTCAAATAGAGGAGTGTTGCTGTCTGGGAGGCAAAAGGTGAGACAGAGGGAAGTACCACTGTCTTATCAGAGCAATTGAGTACAACTCGATTGGCAGAAAGCCAATCCATAGCCAGAACTATGACAAGTCCAGATAGAGGAAGACAAAACAAATCGGGGGCAAAGTCCTACCCTCAATTCGAAGAGGGACATTGGGGCATATTTGGCTAGTCCTAACAGGCCCATTAGTAGGAGTAGAAACCAATAGATCATAAGGTAACTCAGAGATTGGCAATTGCAAGGCAGCTACACAGCTATGAGAAATAAATGAATGAGAAGCACCCGAATCATAGAGTACAGTTAGGGCCTCACCGTTCACGTCACAGGTGTCTTGGATTAGTCCCTCAGACTTATCAACTTCCTCCGTATTCATAGTAAAGACTCGTCCTTGACGTTGTGGTCGGGACGACTGTGGTGGATTCCTGGTTAGGCATTCATAAACCTTGTAGCCTGGCTTGCCACACCCAAAGCAAACATTCTGGCCTGCCAAGCACGGCCGATCGCCATGATTCCCACCGCACTTCTTGCAAGTTGGATTTGGAGGGGGCCTTTGAGGCTGCTTGCCTTTGTTCCCCGTCGGGGGGAATCTCCTATGTTGTTGAAAGTTGGGCTTGAATCTTGGGCCTTGCGGGCTAACCCTTCCTGAATCCACCGCTAGATGCCCTGGCTGCCACTAGTTTCGAGTTGCAATCTTCCACCAGTCGGCATTTGTTTACCAACGTGGGAAAATCTCTAATCTCTATTGGCCCAATTGCGGTAAGAATATCTTCTCGTAATCCTCCTTCAAACTTAATACACTTCCAGGTTTCATCCGATTCCTCTGATAAATTGTAGAAAATTTGCATAGCTCCTCAAATCGGGCAATATATTCGGATACTGTCCGATTTCCTTGACGCAGCTGCATAAATTCAAGTTCCTTGGCATTTCGAACTGAAGCAGGGAAGTACTTCTGGTAGAATACATCCTTGAACATCGTCCAGGTGACTACCGTCTGAGATCCCTCGAACAATCTTCGTGCGCCGTTCCACCAAAACTCGGCGTCTGCTTCAAGCATGTAAGTGGCAAAAGTCACCTTCTGGTGATCCGAGCAATCTAGGACAGAGAAAATCTTCTCCATGGTTTTGATCCACTCGTCAGCTTTGTCCGGGTCATACGCCCCTCGAAAACTTGGCGGATTTGCCTTCCTAAATTCAGCAAATTTGAGATACTCCAAGTTAGCCTCTGGGTCATGGGGGTTTCCTTTACAACCGGTTGCAGGTCGCCTGCCTAGTTGTTCCATCATCTGGTGGGCTGCCGCGGCTTGTTCCCGCATCGCATGGGCCATTTCTTGCATTGTGGCCATGAAGTCAGTCGGGACCTCTGGAGCAGGTTCTGAACGTGGCCTACCTCGCCTTCCGGAAGCCATTAAGTTCTGAGCACACAAAACAAAAGTTATTGAGTTGATCAGGCTCAATACTATGCCTAATGTGCTAATAAATAACGGCTCACATGGTCAGACACTTCATACACACGCACCACTATATCTTAACCATAATGGCAAGATTTAGTGCATGCCATCAGCTAAAAACACAGAATATGCGCGAAGCATAGTCAGTCCAATCCTTAGGCCTTAGCTAGGACGAATCAAGCGCTCTGATACCAAAATGTAACACCCTACTTATTTAATGTTATGCTTAAGTCATAGCAAGAAATTAAGTAGTTTGTATTACTGTGTTAATATTCTATTTACGTTTCATTTATCCGAATCATTTGGGGGAAATGGGATGCCATACAATGAACGTGATAGAGTTTATTTCGTTATAACCACACAGTAAGCATAAATAACACACATACTATCAACTGTATATAGGCATATATATAGACGGGAACCACTGTTTTAATTTACAGACAAGTTTCAAAATAGGATACATAAGTGGGGTCGGGTACCAAAAAGAAACATAAGACCCATGTCAGTCGATCCGATCCTACGTGGTCCTCAGTGGACGTTTCAAATCTATCACTGCATGTATGACCCAAAGCCGCATACTACCAAAACAGGGTCATGCTGTACAATACGGCCTGTGGCTGACCTACTCAGTCAGGTAGCCGTTGGCCACACCGGGCCCGGCTGGTGAGTAGTCAGGAACTGATCCAGAGGAGGAGGAAGATGAGCCGGTGGCCTCCGAGGGGTCGCTCTCGGAGCTGAGCGGGATGTCTGGTACTACCTGCGGAGGTGACTCCGGTGCAGGGTCAGCAGGGGCTACAGGTGCTGCAGGTGCAGGGGGCGCTGGTGGAGGATGTGCCGCGTACAACGGGACCTCAAAGTATGGGGTGGTAGGATCAAAAGCAGGATGATGTAAGGGGACAGTAAAATCCCTATCACTAAATAGATACAAGCGAAACTGGCAAGAGCCGGCTATATACAATGAGCCTACTGCCGGATCATGGTGGAGCTGCAAGTCTGGAATCTCAACGAAAAGGGTAGCTGTCGTGTCCATCGTCCACGTCTGAGAATGAGGCGAAAATGCGAAGCGAGGTGAGAACTCGGAGAAATTCTCAGTAGGGTTTGAATATAGTGTATACTGACCTCGCGTTCATTCTCAGTTGCCTCGGTTTTATGAAATTTTCTTAAAACATGAGATTAAACTTAACTACATATGCTTAGTAAGGTTGAGAAAAATGTCTAGTCTGAGGCAAGGTTCAGTTTTACTTAAATAACATAAGAAACAGAATAAACCATCAACACTAATACATAGGACAAAGGGGCAAGATAGTGTATATACAACCACAAGTAAACACAACGGACAAACTGCAAACAGTATGCAATGACATGTTAAATGCAGCCATGCACTTGATGTAATTATGCAAATCTCATTCTTCATAACTTTTCCTCTTACTTTTCATCATTTTCCATCACTTGATCCCCTGGGAGTTCTTGGCCATTTTAGACTCTTGGGTAATAGTCTGCTTTTCAGAATCGAGCTCGTTCCTATACAGGAATGCCGGGTTTACTTTCCCCGACCTTCACACCGATCTATTCCCCTTAACTTTTTATCCGGGGCTGGCCCAAGTAGCATGGAAATCTCATCATAACATATTCTTTGAGTTCATCATAACATAGCTTTCATAGCTTTCTTGAAAATGCACATGCCTCTACATGTATCTCATAATTCATGCATAAGCTTTACCGCAATTTCAGCGGCATAACGGAACGTGTCCGCTTCCCCATGAATAGTGCCAATATTTAGCATATCAATTTGTCAAGAGAAACACTTCATTTCATACATAAATCAACATATGTCATTCATGCTTCAATCCTCAATTCAAGATATAAGTATTGCACTTTGGAATATGCTTACTGCCTCACTGCTTGTATTCAACCCGGTTCTTGTAAATTATGCCATAATTTCTATTTAGGTCATTTGGACCTAAATTTTGGATATGTTGAAGTGTTATGTGTCTATTTTCTAACCTCTTTGGTCCCATCTGATTTGGATAACCATAACTCAAGATATTCGGGTTTTATCCCGGCCTGCCCTGTGGGTGGCCAGGATTGCACACTTAGAAGTAAAAATCTACTAAAAATCGAAGACTGGCTCAAATCATATGAATTTGGCCTCATATCAAAGCTAACAGGACAAAATTTCATATACAAAAAGTCCCATTTCATTTGCCTCAGTAGGGCTCGAGTTACAAGCCCCGAAACTTAGCCTTCCTGAACTGCCCTGTGTTGGCCTGGTTTGGACATAGGGTAACTTCTTCAATTCACTGGGCACAACTGAGTTGGTAACAAAATCGGAATCTTATATTGGGGTGTTCCCCTGTGTGTAATCTCTCTAACAAAATTGGTTTCACTCGAATTGGAGTTGTATAGGGTGAGTTACACCCTTCTCAACCCATACTGCCCGGGTGGATGTTCTGATTTCTAGGTCGAAATTCAAAAATTCATATCTCTCTCAATATTACTCCAATGGTCTTCTATGATATATGTGTGGAAAGCCCTAGATGTCTAGTTTCACATAAAAATGGTTTCATTAATTTTGAACGGCGGAAGGCGGAGCCGTACACTCCGCCGTACGGACTGCCGAGGGTTTTTGAGTTTTCCAGCCTCTCAACCCTTCCTATCTTCATCCTTCCTTGTGTCTAATCCAGTTTTAATCTCATAGACTGCCAATAAACCAGCTATAATTCATCATGATCAATCAATCAACATATCAAAATTAAGGATTTAAATCACCATCAATCATCCAAGAGTCAGAAAATCAAGCAAGAAGAAAACCTCTACCTTTATGATCAGGTTAAGCTTGTTGAGTTGGTAGCTGAAATGAGAGTTGGATGGAGTGGAGAAGAGAAAAGAGGGTTGAATTGAGGAAGAGAAGACAACGTGGGAAGAGTGGGGCTGAAGAGGCAGGAGGAGGATATATATATACACAAGGCTCTGAAGTGGTAGTTAGGATATGTGGCTTTGATTGGGTGAAATTCTTGTGGGTAAAATTCAGCCATGTCTCCTTCTTGTGTGACAAAAATGCTCTCCACGTCGCTTAAGAAGTGAAACTTCGCCAAGCATAGGAATGTGACATCGGAACTCGTGAGACTCTTAAAGTCGGAATCCATGCATAGCTATTCGGATGAAGTCGGAACTCGTAATTATCTTCTCATTTAGTCAGAATTTGGGCATAAAGTCGTAACCCGGAAATCGCAAGGTACAGCTACCTTAAAAGCGAAAGTCAGGGCCAGAACGTGAAACCAAAACACTCAAACCCGGAAGTCGGGGTCATCCTTGAATCGATTTTTAAGCATAGCATCGGATATAAGGATTCAAAACATAAATTCTGTGTACCCGGAACTCGGAATTTATAGAACCTGGCACTCCAACTCGATATCGGAACTCGGGAATGAGGAGAAAAGATCTTGGTAATGAACACGGAATCCAATTTAGTTAAACTCGGAGGTCGCACTTCGTGTCTTTTTTGAATCACCTAATATCAGAACTCAGATATCACGTTCGTTCCTATTTGAGCATAAGGTCGGAAATCGTAAGCTACATGCATGAGGTCGGAAATCGGAATAAACCCCTTGTAAGACTTGGAACGAAATCGGAAGTCGAAGATACTACTGAGGTCGGAAGCGGAATTATAAGACAAACTCGGAACTCGAAATTTTCAACATTGGATGGGATCGGAAGTCGGAAATCGGACGTTACATTACTACCCTCCTTTAAAAATTTTGTCCTCAAAATTTAGTGCCTGTGAATAACTCAGGATATCCTTTTCTCATCTCTGATTCCAGTTCCCAAGTGTAATCTTCAGCACCTTCTTTTCCCTATGCTACCTTCACTAGTTGCGCAGATTTATTTCGGAGTTGTCTGCTGCTTTTGTCTACAATCCGTATTGGTTGAACATGGAAAGTCAGGTTCTCCTTCAACTTTATTGATTCGGGTTCTAGGAGTGCGAGGGTCAGGTTGATACTTTCTGAGTTGGGAGACATGAAAAACATCATGGAGGTTTGATAGATGTGGAGGCAAAGCGACTCGGTACGCCACTGACCCAATTCGCTTTAGGATTTGGAAGGGACCAATAAAACGAGGATTTAGCTTCTTGATTTTGACAGCTCTACCAATCCCTGTGGTAGGAGTAACCTTCAGAAATACATGGTCTCCTTCCTGAAATTCCAGAGGTTTCCTCCTGGTATCCGCGTAACTCTTCTGGCGGCTCTGAGCAAAGAAGCATCCCGCCTCGTATTTTCTTGATCCGCTTCGGTGGTCTGCTCAACTAAATCAGGCCCCAATAGAGTTGATTCTCCTGTCTCATACCAACATAAGGGCGATTAGCACTTTCGCCCATATAATGCTTCATAAGGAGCCATACCAATGCTAGCATGATAGCTATTGTTGTATGCGAACTCGGCCAATGGTAAATATCGATCCCAATTTCCGTGTTGCTCCAGTATATAAGCTCGTAACATATCTTCCAAGGTTTGAATTGTCCTTTCTGTTTGGCCATCCGTTTGCGGGTGGTATGCAGTGCTTAGACATAACTTAGCACCGAATGCCTTTTGTAAGGCTCCCCACAACCTCGAAGTAAACCTTGGGTCTCGATCGGAGATAATGGTTGAAGGGGTTCCATGCAGCCTTATAATCTCTTGAATATACAGTTGTGCCAATTTTTCCAACGGATAATTCGCTCGGATGGGTAGAAAGTAGGCAGACTTAGTCAATCTATCCACGATGACCCATATGGCATCGTATCCTGTTGGCGTTCTTGGCAATCCCATCACAAAATCCATGGAAATACTTTCCCATTTCCACTCAGGAACTTCCAAGGGTTGAAGCGTCCCAGAGGGTTTCTGATGTTCTGCTTTCACCCTTTGACAGACCAAGCATTTACTTACGAAGCTCGCTACATCTGACTTCATGCCTGGCCACCAAAACATTTTCTTGAGATCCTGGTACATTTTAGTAATGCCAGGATGTGCAGTGAACTCACCCTTATGTGCTTCCTCCAATATTCTTTTCCGGAGATCGTCCCCCTCAGGTATACATACCCTATCATGATGTCGCCAGATACCTTCTTTATTCTGAGTAAAACCCGTTAATTTTCCTGATTGCACGAGCTTGATCATACGTTGGAGATTAGCATCTTGTCTTTGAGCTTGCGAATCTGGTCCTTGAAGCTACTGGTTATCTGAATTTGGTGTAGCTGAAGAGTCTTGGGAGTTATAAGAATTCCCAAATTAAGATTTCGGAAACTTTCAATAAGTTCCGTCTCTTTAATCATCATCCACGCGACAGACAATGATTTTCTGCTTAACGCATCTGTCACGATGTTCGCCTTACCTGGGTGGTATTTCAATTCAAATTCGTAGTCTTTAAGGAGTTCCATCCATCTCCGCTGCCTCATATTCAATTCTTTCTGATCGAAAAGGTACTTCAAACTCTTATGATCAGAAAAGACCTCGAACTTTACTCCATACAGGTGATGTCTCCATATTTTCAAAGCAAACACTACTGCTGCTAATTCAAGATCATGAGTCGGGTAATTCCTTTCGTGTGGCTTCAATTGCCTGGAGGCATACGCGACCACCCTTCCAGCTTGCATCAACACACATCCTAATCCTTGTTGGGAAGCATCGCAATAGACCTCAAATGGTCCTTGAGGGTCTGGTAAAGCTAGCACTGGTGTCGTGGTCAACCTTCTCTTCAAATCCTGAAAACTCAGTTCACACTCCGGCGTCCACTCGAAAGGGACATTCTTTCTGGTTAGCTTGGTCAAGGGCAAGGCTATTCGAGAAAAATCCTTAACGAATCGCCTATAATATCCAGCTAAGCCCAGAAAACTTCTGACTTCAGAGACTGTAGTTGGCCTCTCCCAGTTCAGAACTGCTTCTACTTTGCTGGGGTCGACAAAGATTCCCCCAGATGACACTACGTGGCCGAGAAATCTTACCTCCTTCATCCAAAATTCACATTTGGATAATTTTGCGTAGAGTTTCTTTTCTCTTAAAATTTGCAGAACTAATCGTAAGTGTTCCGCATGCTCTTGCTCCGTCTTCGAGTAGACAAGTATATCATCGATGAAGACCACTATAAATTTGTCCAGATATGGGCGGAATATTCGATTCATGTAATCCATGAATACCGCTGGTGCGTTCGTCAGCCCAAACGACATTACGGTATACCCGTAGTGTCCGTAACGAGTCCGAAAAGCTGTCTTAGGAATATCTTGTTCCCGAACTCGAATTTGGTGATATCCAGAACGCAAGTCGATCTTGGAAAATACTGCTGCACCCTGTAGTTGGTCCATGAGGTCATCAATCCTTGGTAGCGGATACTTGTTCTTAATTGTCACTTTGTTCAGTTGTCTATAATCCACGCATAAGCGCATGCTTCCATCTTTCTTTTTGACCAACAAGACCGGAGCTCCCCATGGCGACGCGCTTGGTCGTATGAATCCCTTTTCTAAAAGCTCTTCGATCTGTCTTTTTAATTCCGTCAGCTCCATAGGTGACATTCGGTACGGAGCTATAGATATTGGTCCCGCACCCGGAACCAACTCAATGGTAAATTCAATTTCTCTCTGGAGGAAATTCAGGGATGTCTTCTGGAAAAACATCCGGATATTCTCTGACAACGAGAATTTCCTCTAGTTCTTGCTCGGCTTCAGTCACATTAGCCGACAAGAGGATATACCCTTGCTTCTTTGGCCCAAAAGAATTCAAATAGAGGAGTGTTGCTGTCTGGGATACAAAAGGTGAGACAGAGGGAAGTACCACTGTCTTATCAGAGCAATTGAGTACAACTCGATTGGCGGAAAGCCAATCCATACCCAGAATTATGTCAAGTCCAGATAGAGGAAGACAAATCAAGTCGGCGGCAAAAGTCCTACCCTCAATTCGAAGAGGGACATTGGGGCATATTTGGCTAGTCCTAACAGGCCCATTAGTAGGAGTAGAAACCAATAGATCATAAGGTAACTCAGAGATTGGCAATTGCAAGGCAGCTACACAGCTATGAGAAATAAATGAATGAGAAGCACCCGAATCATAGAGTACAGTTAGGGCCTCACCGTTCACGTCACAGGTGTCTTGGATTAGTCCCTCAGACTTATCAACTTCCTCCGTATTCATAGTAAAGACTCGTCCTTGACGTTGTGGTCGGGACGACTGTGGTGGATTCCTGGTTAGGCATTCATAAACCTTGTAGCCTGGCTTGCCACACCCAAAGCAAACATTCTGGCCTGCCAAGCACGGCCGATCGCCATGATTCCCACCGCACTTCTTGCAAGTTGGATTTGGAGGGGGCCTTTGAGGCTGCTTGCCTTTGTTCCCCGTCGGCGGGAATCTCCTATGTTGTTGAAAGTTGGGCTTGAATCTTGGGCCTTGCGGGGCTAACCCCTTCCTGAATCCACCGCTAGATGCCCTGGCTGCCACTAGTTTCGAGTTGCAATCTTCCACCAGTCGGCATTTGTTTACCAACGTGGGAAAATCTCTAATCTCTATTGGCCCAATTGCGGTAAGAATATCTTCTCGTAATCCTCCTTCAAACTTAATACACTTCCAGGTTTCATCTGGATTCCTCTGATAAATTGTAGAAAATTTGCATAGCTCCTCAAATCGGGCAATATATTCGGATACTGTCCGATTTCCTTGACGCAGCTGCATAAATTCAAGTTCCTTGGCATTTCGAACTGAAGCAGGGAAGTACTTCTGGTAGAATACATCCTTGAACATCGTCCAGGTGACTACCGTCTGAGATCCTCGAACAATCTTCGTGCGCTGCTCCACCAAAACTCGGCGTCTGCTTCAAGCATGTAAGTGGCAAAAGTCACCTTCTGGTGATCCGAGCAATCTAGGACAGAGAAAATCTTCTCCATGGTTTTGATCCACTCGCCGCCTTTGTCCGGTCATACGCCGAAACTTGGCGGATTTGTCTTCCTAAATTCAGCAAATTTGAGATACTCCAAGTTAGCCTCTGGGTCATGGGGGTTTCCTTTACAACCGGTTGCAGGTCGCCTGCCTAGTTGTTCCATCATCCGGTGGCTGCCGCGGCTTGTTCCCGCATCGCATGGGCCATTTCTTGCATTGTGGCCATGAAGTCAGTCGGGACCTCTGGAGCAGGTTCTGAACGTGGCCTACCTCGCCTTCCGGAAGCCATTAAGTTCTGAGCACACAAAACAAAAGTTATTGAGTTGATCAGGCTCAATACTATGCCTAATGTGCTAGTAAATAACGGCCACACGGTCAGACACTTCATACACACGCACCACTATATCTTAACCATAATGGCAAGATTTAGTGCATGCCATCAGCTAAAAACACAGAATATGCGCGAAGCATAGTCAGTCCAATCCTTAGGCCTTAGCTAGGACGAACTGCTCTGATACCAAAATGTAACACCCTACTTATTTAATGTTATGCTTAAGTCATAGCAAGAAATTAAGTAGTTTGTATTACTGTGTTAATATTCTATTTACGTTTCATTTATCCGAATCATTTGGGGGAAATGGGATGCCATACAATGAACGTGATAGAGTTTATTTCGTTATAACCACACAGTAAGCATAAATAACACACATACTATCAACTGTATATAGGCATATATATATAGACGGGAACCACTGTTTTAATTTACAGACAAGTTTCAAAACAGGATACATAAGTGGGGTCGGGTACCGAAAAGAAACACAAGACCCATGTCAGTCGATCCGATCCTACGTGGTCCTCAGTGGACGTTTCAAATCTATCACTGCATGTATGACCCAAAGCCGCATACTGCCAAAACAAGGTCATGCTGTACAATACGGCCTGTGGCTGACCTACTAAGTCAGGTAGCCATTGGCCACACCGGGCCCGACTGGTGAGTAGTCAGGAACTGATCCAGAGGAGGAGGAAGATGAGCCGGTGGCCTCCGAGGGGTCGCTCTGAGCCGAGCGGGATGTGCGGTACTACTGCGAGGTGACTCGGTGCGGTCGTAGGGCTACAGGTCGCAGTGCAGGGGCGCTGGTGGAGGATGTGCGCGCACAACGGGACCTCAAAGTATGGGGTGGTAGGATCAAAAGCGAGGATGATGTAAGGGACAAGAAAATCCCTATCACTAAATAGATACAAGCGAACCGGCAAGAGCTGGCTATATACAATGAGCCCACCGGGATCATGGTGGAGCTGCAAGTCCGGAATCTCAACGAAAAGGGTAGCTGTCGTATCCATCGCCCACGCCCGAGAATGAGGCGGAAATGCGAAGCGAGGTGAGAACTCGGAGAAATTCTCAGTAGGGTTTGCATATAGTGTATACTGACCTCGCGTTCATTCTCGCTGCCTCTGCTTTATGAAATTTTCTTAAAACATGAGATTAAACTTAACTACATATACTTAGTAAGGTTGAGAAAAATGTCTAGTCTGAGGCAAGGTTCAGTTTTACTTAAATAACATAAGAAACAGAATAAACCATCAACACTAATACATAGGACAAAGGGGCAAGATAGTGTATATACAACCACAAGTAAACACAACGGACAAACTGCAAACAGTATGCAATGACATGTTAAATGCAGCCATGCACTTGATGTAATTATGCAAATCTCATTCTTCATAACTTTTCCTCTTACTTTTCATCATTTTCCATCACTTGATCCCCTGGGAGTTCTTGGCCATTTTAGACTCTTGGGTAATAGTCTGCTTTTCAGAATCGAGCTCGTTCCTATACAGGAATGCCGGGTTTACTTTCCCCGACCTTCCCACCGATCTATTCCCCTTAACTTTTTATCCGGGGCTGGCCCAAGTAGCATGGAAATCTCATCATAACATATTCTTTGAGTTCATCATAACATAGCTTTCATAGCTTTCTTGAAAATGCACATGCCTCTACATGTATCTCATAATTCATGCATAAGCTTTACCGCAATTTCAAGTGCATAACGGAACGTGTCCGCTTCCCCATGAATAGTGCCAATATTTAGCATATCAATTTGTCAAGAGAAACACTTCATTTCATACATAAATCAACATATTTCATTCATGCTTCAATCCTCAATTCAAGATATAAGTATTGCACTTTGGAATATGCTTATCGCCTCACCGCTTGTATTCAACCCGGTTCTTGTAAATTATGCCATAATTTCTATTTAGGTCATTTGGACCTAAATTTTGGATATGTTGAAGTGTTATGTGTCTATTTTCTAACCTCTTTGGTCCCATCTGATTTGGATAACCATAACTCAAGATATTCGGGTTTTATCCCGGCCTGCCCTGTGGGTGGCCAGGATTGCACACTTAGAAGTAAAAATCTACTAAAAATCGAAGACTGGCTCAAATCATATGAAATTGGCCTCATATCAAAGCTAACAGGACAAAATTTCATATACAAAAAGTCTCATTTCATTTGCCTCAGTAGGGCTCGAGTTACAAGCCCCGAAACTTAGCCTTCCTGAACTGCCCTGTGTTGGCCTGGTTTGGACATAGGGTAACTTCTTCAATTCACTGGGCACAACTGAGTTGGTAACAAAATCGGAATCTTATATTGGGGTGTTCCCCTGTGTGTAAGCTCTCTAACAAAATTGGTTTCACTCGAATTGGAGTTGTATAGGGTGAGTTACACCCTTCTCAACCCATACTGCCCGGGTGGATGTTCTGATTCCTAGGTCGAACTTCAAAAATTCATATCTCTCTCAATATTACTCCAATGGTCTTCTATGATATATGTGTGGAAATCCCTAGAGGTCTAGTTTCACATAAAAATGGTTTCATTAATTTTGAACGGCAAAAGGCGGAGCCGTACACTCTGCATCGACTGCCGAGGATTTTTGAGTTTTCCAGCCTCTCAACCCTTCCTATCTTCATCCTTCCTTGTGTCTAATCCAGTTTTAATCTCATAGACTGCCAATAAACCAGCTATAATTCATCATGATCAATCAATCAACATATCAAAATTAAGGATTTAAATCACCATCAATCATCCAAGAGTCAGAAAATCAAGCAAGAAGAAAACCTCTACCTTTATGATCAGGTTAAGCTTGTTGAGTTGGTAGCTGAAATGAGAGTTGGATGGAGTGGAGAAGAGAAAAGAGGGTTGAATTGAGGAAGAGAAGACAACGTGGGAAGAGTGGGGCTGAAGAGGCAGGAGGAGGATATATATATACACAAGGCTCTAAAGTGGTAGTTAGGATATGTGGCTTTGATTGGGTGAAATTCTTGTGGGTAAAATTCAGCCATGTCTCCTTCTTGTGTGACAAAAATGCTCTCCACGTCGCTTAAGAAGTGAAACTTCGCACACAGCATAGGAATGTGACATTGGAACTCGTGAGACTCTTAAAGTCGGAATCCATGCATAGCTATTCGGATGAAGTCGGAACTCGTAATTATCTTCTCATTTAGTCAGAATTTGGGCATAAAGTCGTAACCCGGAAATCGCAAGGTACAGCTACCTTAAAAGCGAAAGTCAGGGCCAGAACGTGAAACCAAAACACTCAAACCCGGAAGTCGGGGTCATCCTTGAATCGATTTTTAAGCATGGCATCGGATATAAGGATTCAAAACATAAATTCTGTGTACCCAGAACTCGGAATTTATAGAACCTGGTACTCCAACTCGATATCGGAACTCGGGAACGAGGAGAAAAGATCTTGGTAATGAACTCGGAATCCAATTTAGTTAAACTCGGAGGTCGCACTTTGTGTCTATTTTGAATCACCTAATATCGGAACTCGAATATCACGTTCGTTCCTATTTGAGCATAAGGTCGGAAATCGTAAGCTACATGCATGAGGTCGGAAATCGGAATAAACCCCTTGTAGGACTTGGAACGAAATCGGAAGTCGAAGATACTACTGAGGTCGGAAGCGGAATTATAAGACAAACTCGGAACTCGGAATTTTCAACATTGGATGGGATCGGAAGTCGGAAATCGTACGTTACAACGTTACCCCGTAAACCACATAGAAATCATTCAAAGGAAGATCCTAGTACATAGATTGGGTTTGATGTTTTTGATGATGGAAACAAACCATCCAGTTCCTTACCTTTGCAGCAAAGAACTGAAGCTATCCAACGGCACCAAGAACCACTCCAGATGTACAGTGATTGATAGAACCAAGACGGGGGTTGAATTAGTTCACTAATAGAAATTTATAAATCTAAACAAAACATAAACAGAAAACAATTCAGAATCAAGCTTTGAATAGTTAAACACAATATAGCAGAAAATTAAAAGAGAAAAGGGTGAAGAGAAATGCACAACAATTTATACTGGTTCGGTTACAATTCGCAACCTACGTACAGTCCCCAATTGCTTGGGATTTTCTTCATGAGTTGAATTTTGGCTTACAAGACTTTCAACCAACCTTCCTCCACCTATCTTTCAAGTAGAGTGATTCTAGATAGAAAGGACTCTTAGAATGCTACCCGCACTCTTCCTTCCTTTCAAGAAAATGAACAACTCAATGATGAAAGCAAAGTGTTGCTCTTGAATATAAGCTACAAGAAAAAACAACTCTCTAAGAGTAGAATGAACAATTGTTAGAACAAATACTAGAACCCTTAATCTTTATTTTCTCTTGATGGAAGGTCTACTTTTCTTCTTCACCTTGAAGGCTTTTTATAGATAATATACTGTTGAAGCCTACTAGCCGTTGGAGAGAATTGTGGCTAGAGTTTGGGCAAAAGATTGTAATCTCGCGTAACTACTGTAACTGGTCAGTAGTTACTAGATCCTGACCCTTAGTTGTTGCTTTAGTTGCTGTTTCTCTCTGCTTTTACAACCATGCCACATTTCACTCATGAGAATGTTTGTTGCATAATTTCATCCCTTGAATATGAATATTCTAAGTAAAAATAGGTCATATAATAATTTCAAATTAGATGTTTCAATATTGTATTTAGACTTAAATAAGGGAATCATTCACTAGGATAAGAAAGAAAATTCTTAAATATAGCATCTTCCTTTAATGGAAACTAGAAATTAGCACTTATTACTCATCATCAAAATCATATACTCAACATTCTCCCCCTTTTTGATGATGAAAATGATTCCTAATATTTAAATAGGTATATATGAAAGAGGTATTAGAGTAAGCAGCATGTAATCTTTTCAAATTTTCCATCAAGTATTAAAGAGTAAAAAGGTAAAGAGAACTCCCCCTTTAGTCCATGACCTTCTTGGATGTTGCTCCCCCTTAGCTCATGCTTGCTCCCCCTTAATTCATAATCTATGATCTTGTTCCTCTTAGGCGCTTATACTTGTTCATAAAGAACTACATATTTTTCTCCCCCTTCAGCATCAAAAAGGATAAACAAAAGAGAATAGAGAAGAATATGCAAACTAGAAAGTTACACAAGCATAGCAACTAAGTGAAAATTACAGCAACTAAGTACCATTCATAACATAGTAAAATATAATCAACCAAAAAAAAAAAATTGAGTGCTATGATCAGGATAAACACAAAAGCTAATGTCAAGGATTCACCATATCCAGATTCTATGAAAGCCAAAAAAAAAAAAAAGGAGCAGAAGCAAATCTAGCTAAGTTTTTGGATAATGAGGTTTAATAGGTTCTGCATAGTTTCTTGGTTTGCCTTAAGCTATTCTTGGTTTTCCAAAACAAGGGTAATGTCATCACATGCATGGGCTAATTGATTTTTTAAGTCCCCAAGTTTCTCCAAAGCAATTTGAGAGAGAGATGGCATGTTGGAAGGAGCAGTGAAGTGCAATCAGAATTATGAGTGTTGAATGTTGACTTGTCCTCATGAGATGCATGGCTAGCTTCTTTAGAGGATGCAGATTCTGATTTTTCAGATGAATTTTTACTGTTTTGGGCTGCTTCTTCCTCTTCCTCTTCTTCTTGAGAGCACGATCGAACCCACTTACCATTGGACAATTTCTTGAACCTCAAATATCTCATTAATTCTTCATCAAAGTTGCCCCTAGTGTGTGTTTCTTGAATAGCTTCATCGGCCAAAATGTCAACACCAAAATGAAGAAAAAATTTTGTGATAACCATATCATAAGGGAGTTGTCCTTTTGCTTTCCTTAAAAATCTTGGCATCCCATTGAAGATCAAATCGCCAAGGTCAAGCTTCCTGCCTTGCATGGCACACCATATAAAGAAGACAAAAAAGAGAGTGATCTCATTTTGACTGCCATATTTTGGCATTATCACTTGAGTCAAGAAGTGAAATAAAAGTCTAGATTCCACACTAACGAGCTTTGTTGCATCAGGTTTGAGATTAGCACAACAATGTGTAAGATTAGATAATTCACCACTATACTCAAACCCTTCATAGCAAGGAACAACATTAGCAAAGTAGATAGCTTCAGCTTTAGAATCATCACACCCCAAAATATCGTTTAGACTATGAGCATCTAAGGAAATTTCAGTCCCAAGCATACAAGATTTTAATAGAGTACCAGTTTCATCCACAAATGAGTTGGCATAAAAGAGTTTAACAAAACGAGGATATACCTTTTCATCAAGATGTAGGAATGATGTCCAACCCATATTTTCCAATCTTTTGAACGCATGTATATTCTCATTCTCAAAGAATGTCAGATTCACTGTTCTCCTCAAAAGCAATTGACGCATCCCAAAGGATTGAAATTTCCTTTTAGCATCTTTGTTTCTAAACAATAACAAATCAGCTTCAGACAAACCAATTTTAGAGGATGGTTGAGGTTTCTTTGAAATATTTTTCTTGGGTTGGAGAGCCTTCTTTTTGGGTTTTTTCCACCTTTTTTACCCTTTTTAGGTGCCAAGTTGAGAAAAAAAATTTCAACACAATGCTTTGAATACAATACCCGGTGTCAGTGTCCACTATTGTCTCAGTAACACAATAGGCCCACTATAGAATAATGGTCCCCCAGCATAAGCCACTAAATACTATATACCTCAGCAAATCCCCTTAAAGCTCATACGCACACAATATGCAACAAACAAACAAATTTCTCAACACCAAAAGCAGATTAAATTATCCATAGAGATATGCAAGATCAAGAGTTTTTCTTCAATATTCTCGAAAAAAAATAGACTTCAAGAGCTCAAGCCCAAACTAACCATAGAACTCATAACCCAAATGAGGAGGCCGACATACAATGGAGTACCTCAGAACCCGACAACAGAGAGGATGCCTGCAGTGGTGATGGGCTAGTCTGAGTTTGCAATAGTGGCTAGAATGAACACGGTGGGAGCCGTGGTAGAAGAGCAGATAGCATCGCACGTAGTCGTGGTTGTTCGCCGGAGAAGGAGACGCCGCTTTTGCTGAGGTGAGAAGCGCGATGGAGATCTGCCATGGAAGAAGAACCGCCGTTGGTGGAGAGATCTTTGCCGGTGCTTTTTGCTGATGCAATGGTGTCCATCACAGAAGATAATGGTGGTGGCTGAGGTAAGTTTCCTTGGCTTCAATTTGGGGGTTAGGTTTTGAAAAGAAAAAAAAAAGGAAGAATGAGAAATGGAGAAGAGAGATCAAAGAAGTAAGAAATGAGCGTACCATCCCTTTTCCCTGTCCTCCTCTTTTTTTTTAACAAAAAATCACAAAGACAAATATGCCCTTATTTAGTGGAGACAAGAAACGTGTGGCATAATACAAAAATCAGAGAAGAACAGCAACTACTTCCAGCAACTACAGGGTAGTTGCTAGTTTTGCCCAGTAACGAAATACTAGTTGCTAGTTTTACCTGACTTACATAGACATGAAAAACACTTGAAAAATACTTCATAAAGCCCTGGATATAATTCCAATCAACTAGAATTTGCATAAAATATCATGTAAATCATCATTTCAAGTACTCTAACAAATAGGAACTAATTATGTAAAAATTCACTTAATAGATATAATTCAAGACATAAATGCATGTTTAATATTCTTATTCTAAACTTGTTAAACCAATTTCATTTCTTATGAAGCAAAATCTCTCCTCATTAAGTGGCTTTGTAAATATGTTTGCCATCTGAAAACCTGTGCTTATAAATTCAAGTTCAATATGGCCTTTTTGCACATGATCCTTTAAAAAATGGTGCCTAATCTCAATGTGTTTTGTTCTAGAGTGTTGAATAGAATTTTTTGACAAGTTAATAGCACTAGTATTGTCATATTTAATAGGAGTTTTGTTAAGTTTAACACCATAATCTAGGAGTTGGTACTTCATCCATAAAACTTGAGTGCAACAGTTTGTAATGGCCATGTATTTGGCCTCTACAGTGGATAAAGCCACTGAGAATTGTTTCTTTGAGTGCCAAGGCACTAGACATGATCCTAAAAACTGACAATCTCCACTAGTACTTTTCCTATCAAATTTGCAACCGGCATAATCAGCATCCGAAAAACCAAGCAAATCGAAAGACCCATGTTTTCCATACCACATACCAAAATTTTGAGTTCCGAGCAAGTAATGAAAAATTCTTTTAACAACCATAAGATGTGATTCCTTAGGATTTGCTTGAAACCTCGCACACAAGCATACACTAAATAGAATATCAGGTCTACTTGCTGTTAAATACAACAAAGACCCTATCATACCTCTATAGACCTTCTCACTTATCGCCTTACCATTTTCATCCTTTTCTAACTTGGTGGTTGGGCTCATTGGTGTAGCTATGGGTTTAGCCTTATCTATTCCATATTTCTTTAAGAGTTCCTTTGTATATTTGGCTTGGCTAATGAAGATACCTTCTTTTGTTTGCTTCACTCGAAGACCAAGGAAGAAAGTCATTTCCCCCATCATACTCATTTTGAATTCACCCTGCATAAGCTTTGAAAAATCTTTGCACAAGTTCTCATTACTTGAGCCAAAAACAATGTCATCAATGTAAACTTGAATAATTAATATATCATGATTAAGAGATTTTGTAAACAATGTAGTGTCAATACCTCTTGAAAAACCATTTTTAATCAAAAACTTACTTAATTTTTCGTACCAAGCTCTAGGAGCTTGTTTTAAACCATAAAGAGCCTTAGTAAGTTTATAAACATAATTTGGGAAATTATCATCTTTAAAACCGGTAGGTTGTCTTACATAGACTTTCTCATTTAGAAAGCCATTTAAAAAAGCACTCTTTACATCCATTTGATAGAGCTTTAAAGTTTTTAAAACATGCATATGCCAAAAACATTCTACTGGACTCTAATCTAGCTACCGATGCATAAGTTTCATCAAAATCTATACCCTCTTGTTGGTTGTAACCTTGTGCAACCAACCTAGCTTTATTTCTTACCACATTACCTTCTTCATCAAGTTTGTTACAAAAAAACCCACTTGGTGCCAATGATAGTGTGATTTTCTGGAGGATGAACAAGTGTCCAAACTTCACTTCTTTCAAATTGGTTGAGTTCCTCTTGCATTGCCATGATCCAACCCTCATCTTGCAATGCTTCTTCTACATTTTTCAGCTCAATTTTGGAGAGAAGGGCAAGGTTGTTCATGTTTTTAAATGACAATCTTGTTCTCATTCCACTTGAAGGGTCTCCAATGATGAATTCCATTGGATAACTTGATGAGTTTCTCCATTCTCTCAGTAACTTTGGGTGAGTTTCATTTGTTGGTTCATCTTGAACCTCATTGTTTGTATTTGTTTCATGTGATGGTTTTTCCCTTTGGTCTTGACTTTCTTCATCTTCCTTATTGAGTGGTAAGCTCACCTCATCATCCTCTTTCCTTTCAATAGACTTACTCAAAGAAAAATCATTAGATTCATCAAAAACAACATTCATAGACTCTTCAACTACCATTGTTCTTTTATTATACACTCTATAAGCTTTACTTGTAGTTGAATAGCCAAGAAAGATACCTTTATCCGATTTGAAATCGAATTTTCCAAGATTATCTTTTGTATTAAGAATATAGCACTTACAACCAAACACATGAAAATGACTAATATTGAGTTTTCTACCCTTCCAAAGCTCATAAGGAGTCTTTTTCAAGAGAGGTCTTATTAAACATTTATTCAAAATATAGTAAGAGGTATTCACAGCTTCAGCCTAAAAATAGTTAGGTAGATTATTTTCACAAATCATAGTTCTTGCTATTTCTTGTAGGGTTCTATTTTTTCTTTCAACAACACCATTTTGTTGTGGTGTTCTTGGGCAAGAGAAATTCTGTTTAATGCCATTTTCATTGTAGAAATTTTCAAAAGATTTATTTTCAAATTCCTTTCCATGGTCACTCTTTATACAAGAAATAACAATTTCTTTTTCATTTTGAATTCTTTTACAAAAACTTTTAAAGACTTCAAATGTTTGATCCTTATGAGCAAGGAAGAGTACCCAAGTAAACTTAGAGAAATCATCAGCAATAACAAAAGCATACCTTTTACCACCCATACTAGCAGTCTTTGTGGGACCAAACAAATCCATGTGAAGAAGTTGTAAAGGTCTTGATGTTAAGACTACATTGATAGGTTTAAAGGATGATCTAGTTTGTTTTCCTTGTTGGCATGCTTCACAAATATGATCTGTCTCAAAACTTATTTTTGGTAAACCAAGTCCCTTTTTGAAAGTTTAGAAATAAGATGCATGCTTGCATGTCCTAATCTTCTATGCTATAACCATTTTTTATCGTCTTTTGAAGTAAGGCACTTTATATTTTTGGATTGAATGTCTTCCAACCATATAATGTAGAGGTTATCATATCTATGACCAACACATAATACTTTAGTATTATTAATGCCATGAATGATGCAATAAGATGATGTAAAGACTACTTTATGCCCTTTATCACATAATTGGCTAATGCTAAGAAGATTGTGCTTAAGACCTTCAATTAAGAGAACATTGTCAATAAAGGAAATAGAGTTTATTGGAATTTTACCAACACCAATAATTCTGCCTTTACCATTATCTCCAAAAGTGACACTTCCTCCTTCTTTGTACTTGAGGAAAACAAATTTGCTAGGATCCCAAGTCATATGTTTTGAACATCTGCTATCAAGAATCCATAGATCCTTGTTGTTTGCCTTCAAGCACACCTACAAAACAAATTTATCTTATTTTAGGTACCCAAATTTTCTTGGGTCCTTGGAGGTTAGAGTTTGAAGATAATCCCTTAGCTATCCACATTTTGTTGAAACCATTTTTCTTGTTGACACATGCATATGCAAAGTGACCTTTCTTTCCACAATAGTTGTATGTTATGTAAGGTGTTGTTAAAGCACTTGTTTTCACAAAAGATTCTTATAATATTTTTCAGTTTTACCTTGATTGAATCCAAGTCCTGCTTTATCAAAAGAACACTTTTGTTTTCCCAATAGAATATCCAAGTTTTCTCTACCTTTCACAAAGCTAGCAAGATCCTTAGTGAGTTCTTCAACCTTTCCTTTTAAAGAGGCATTTTCAACAATTAGAACTTTTTCATTTTCACTTGGGGCACTTTCTAACCTTTGTGTCTCAATTATTTTTCTTAGTTTCTCAATTTCATTTAAAGCACTATCATATTTTGATTTTAAAGCAAAATATTTGGAAGTTAACTTTTGAGAATCCTCAAGTGCTTGATCAAGCATTTCATTTAGTTCATCATATGTATAAAAGGAATCTTCAACACTTAACTCCTCATGGCTTTTTGCCATGAAACACATGTTTGTAACTTCTCTTTATCTTCTTGTTCACTTTTCGATGAGGAGTCATCACTATCACTCCAAGTAGCCACCATTGCTTCCTTCGTCTATGCCTTCTTAAATTTTTTTCTTCAAGATATGTGGACATTCGGACTTGTAGTGGCTTGGTTCCTTACATCCATAGCATATTACTTGATCTTTGTTGAGTTCTTCATTGGTTGGGTCCTTTTTCACTTTTTGTCTCCTTGTTGCTTGAGACTTCTTCCTTTGAAGGGTGGAGTCTTTTGGTGAGGAAGGCTATTTCTTCATCTTCATTCATTTGACTCTCTTCATCACCTTCTTTGCTATGGTAGCTTGAAGTGGCTTTTAGTGCCATCCCTTTCTTTTTCTTGTTTTCATCATGAATTTTATTAAGAAAAGTAGTTTCATAAGTTATAAGGTTACCTCCCAAGTCATCATAGGTGATAATGTTGAGGTTATGTCCTTCTTATATTGCAGCCATCTTTGATTACCATTCCTTAGTGAGGCTTCTCAATATTTTCCTTACCAATTCTCTATTCGTGTAGACCTTTCCAAGAGCATCCAGAGTATTGACTATGTTTGAGAACCTCTCAAACATCTCTTCTATCTTTTCATCATCCCTCATGTTGAAAAGTTCATACTTATGTACTAGCATGTCAATTTTTGCTTTTTTAACTTGACAAGTACCTTCATATGTCATTTCCAACTTATCCCACATTTGCTTAGCAATTTGACATCTCGAAATCTTCCTAAAATCATCAGGATTGACAGCACAATAGAATATATTTTTTGCTTTTGCATTTTGCTCCATTTTCTTCATGTCTTCGTCACTAAACTCCTCTTCATTTTTCTCCATTTATTTGCCATCTACCATCTTCTTTGGTATTGTTGGTCCATTTTTAATCACAAGCCATAGCTTGTAATCAATGGATTGTATGAAGATCTTCATACGTTCCTTCCAATAGGTGTAATTTGTTCCATCAAAATACAGAGGCCTTGAGATGGATTGCCTTTTCATGATAGTTAAATTCATCAAATTTCCTGCTATTTACCTAGAAAAGATCGTTCTTTCAAGCTGTTAAGCCTTATAGAAAGTTAGGCTCGGATACCAAATGATAGAACCAAGAATGGGGTGAATTGGTTCACTAATAGAAATTTATAAATCTAAACAAAACATAAGCAGAAAACAATTTAGAATTAAGCCTTAAATAGTTAAACATAATATAGTAGAAAATTAAAAGAGATAAGGGTGAAGAGAAATGCACAACGATTTATACTGGTTCGATTACAATTCGCAACCTATGTCCAGTCCCCAATTGCTTAGGATTTTCTTTACTAGTTGAATTTTGGCTTACAAGGCTTTCAACCAACCTTCCTCCACCTATCTTCCAAGTAGAGTGATTCTAGATAGAAATGACTCCTAGAATGCTACCCACACTCTTCCTTCCCTTCTAGAAAATGAACAACTCAATGATGAAAGCAAAGTGTTGCTCTTGAATATGAGCTACAAGAAAAGACAACTCTCTCTAAGAGTAGAATGAACAATTGTTAGAACAAATACTAGAACCCTTAATCTTTATTTTCTCTTGATGGAAGGTATACTTTTCTTCTTCACCTTGAAGGCTTTTTATAAATAATATATTGTTGAAACCTACTAACCATTGGAGAGAATTGTGCTTAGAGTTTGGGCAAAAGATTGTAATCTCGCGTAACTGCTGTAACTGGTCAGTAGTTGCTGGATCCTGACCCGTAGTTGCTGCTTTAGTTGCTATTTCTCTCTGCTTTTACAGCCATGCCACATTTCACTCATGAGAACATTTGCTACATGATTTCATCCCTTGAATATGAATATTCTTAGTAAAAATAGGTCATATAATAATCTTAAATCAGATGTTTCAATATTGTACTTAGACTTAAATAAGGGAATCATTCACTAGGATAAGAAAGAAAATTCTTAAATATAGCATCTTCCTTTAATGGAAACTAGAAATCAGCACTTATTACTCATCATCAAAATCATATACTCAACAGTGATGATGTAGCATGTTCGGAGACTAGAGAACCAAATGTGAATTTGCATGAAGATTCTACTTCATCATCATCTTTAGTTCTATGCAATTATATAAAGGGAATTCTAATTGTAACACTTTTTTCGTCTCTACTAATCCTATTGAAACTCTCCTCCAGGTTCATAAATATCTATACTAAGGTATGTTCCTTGTCAACGGTTTTTAATTTTTATTTATTTATTTTTTGTGTTTGCAATTGGAAAATTGAAATTCGGGTAGTGAATCCATAACTTCGATTCCTTTATTGTTGGGATAAAGGATTGGTTGTTGTTTTTGGGATACAGAGCTTGGCACTGGGGGCATTGGACATCTTCTTGGTGGGTGACCGGGGCATTCTAGCTGTGAAGAAATTCGCTCACGGGATCCATGGGAAAGGTGCTTTTGTCAACTTTGGCGAAGGATACCAGAACGTAGGTTTGCCGTTAGCGCATTGCATGGCCAAGAAAACACTTTTTATGAAGGAAGAGATACCAACATGCTTCTCATGAGTCCAATGGCTGGGGGCAAACTTCGCTCAACGGGGCTTCATCAGCTTGATATTGAGACTAGGAGGGAACGTACTTTTTGTTTAAACCCTTTTGACCTGAACTTCAATAACAAAGACATAAATAAGAAAAGAGTGTAAGACTGCCAAATACTGTCAGTAAGGTTTTAGTTCAGTCTGTTTATTATCGTCTGCGCTAATTAATCTTCTCATTTTATTTTTCGATCGTGTCTAATTTATAGAATTTAATCGACACCGCATGGCTTATTGTCATTGATAATAAATACTTTTCACCAGAAATAAAAAATAATAATAATAATAATAATAATAATCCCCTGCAACTGATTGATTATATAGAAAATTTGTTTCACCAATAACTTAGCAAGATATGATGTTAGACATGCTTACAGAATGGGATGTTGAAATTTTATTTCAATAGAATTAACTTCCCTTGAGTTGGACTTTCTGAACCTAAATATTGTCATTTAGTGCTAGAAACGGAGTATTTACCTTCTCAAAACCAATAAAATTGAACAATAAAAATTTGCTGACAATGAAGGTGTTCAATTATGTTTTTCAAACCAAAAATATGGTACCGTTCTCTGAATATCTGGATCTTAATAAATTTAAATTAGGGAGAAGGGATGGGGAACTTTTGAAAGGTTGTTAATGAGATTTTTTTTTTCCTTTGACACGGTTGTCAATGGGAAATTGCGTACTCGAAGAAGAATACCACAACAACAAAAATCTTATTCCATAGGCTAAAGCGCAAAATCTTCTTTTCGACTATATATATATATATATATATTAATTACAATGTAATATACGTGCGCGGTTTAGAAATCAGAATGCAGTAACTCGCTTTTGAAACGTAACAAAACTTATGTATGCATATATATGTTGCGTTTTCCTCTATTTTAAATTGATTTAACGTTGCTATTTAAAACTGTATGCCTTAAGAGTATGTATGAAACTTCTTAGATTATGAAATAAATAGGGTTGAAAAGAATTCTTACTAGGTGAAAAGTTTTACAATTTTAAACTTTTATTAAATACTTATGATTAAAATAAAATATACTACCAAAATTTATTAGGGCAAAATGTAGGTAAATGAAAAATATTTTAGATATGTAATCACATTTTAGTCTCCTAATTAAAGGCATGGATAAAAAAGGACAAGCCACTGATATTGGCAAAAAACTCAATTCCTAAGTTTTTTTTTTTCGGGTCTTGATAAAATTACTTGTATGCAGGCCTTATCATTAGGACTAATCCGACCCGACCTAATGGAGGTCCCTCAAGGAGGTCGAGGTCTACCAACGATAATTTTTTCTATTCTCATTTCATAAGTATTTGTAAATATATTTATATTTATAAAAAAATAAATATATAATAATTATACCAGTGTTTATTTCTGCAATCTTTCTACCATATAAAATATATCATATATATTTGTATTTCTTTATTTTTCAAATATTGATGTAAATTTTTTAGTTAAATTAATTATTGATTATTAATTATGAATAACATTAATAGTAAAAAAATATATAGATATGTCGATGCAATAAATTATATGTTAATAATTTAATTTTGCTGCACTGTCAATACAAAAAGGTTTACACAGACATAAAATTATATATTACTACATCAGTAAAAGTATTTGATTTAACCATCCACTTTCTTAAAAGTCTAACAAATAAAAATATGTGATTCAATAATAATAAAAAACTCTTTTACACTGATAATATATTAAATTAATATCATATATCAATAACCAAAAAATGAAAGGCGGCTTAACAGGCATGATAGTGCCTACTAAACCACTAGTTAATAAATAAATATTGTGAGATATGATGAACGTTAGTAGGCTGGTATTGTGGGAAAGTGGGAATTTGGTTGAGATCATGGAGAATGTGGGTAGTTTCAAGTAACGGCTGTATCTATACTACTATACCAAGGCACTAGGCTCAAACCTTAGAAAAAGCAATTGTTGAGAAAGTTTCTTACTCCCAACAGAATACGATGGTAAAAATACCTTAAAGACCAAAAACAAAAAAAAGATATGAATTTACGTTTTGGCCTCCTAGTTAAAGACATCAATCAAAAAGGACAACTCCTTGATATTTGTAAATAATTTACCAGATTAATTTTGATATATTGTTAATGTAAAAGTGTTTTACATTAACAACTAATCAAATTGCATTATATATGTGACTTTGAATGTAGTTATTATAAAAGTCAAATATGATTGTTTTTTTACCAAATATAAGTTGAATTCCATTTATTCGAATTTTTTTATTTTTTAAGAGATCAATGTAAGAGTATTATTAATTAAATTGATATACAAATATAATTTCATAGGCATGTTTAATGAGATTACTTTTGATGTACTATTAATACAAAAAAGTTTTATGCTATTCTCTAATCACATGCTTCTATTTAGAAGAATTTTCAAGTAATAAGCGATTGAGTTAAATACTTTTACTGATGTGGCAATATATAATTGCATATTGATGTAATACTTTGATACAAGTGATAGTAAATGGAAGCCTAAGAATAACTCTCACCCTGAGGCACACATGGCATCAGATCCAGAATCAGTGGTTACTAACAAACCAAAGGTGGGAACCTTGAGGAGGAGCTTCAGGAGCTGCAAAGAACCAAAGTGGCTAATGGACACTATTCATAAGGCTCCAAGTTCCACGAAGATGGGCATGTGATGAGTAAGAAATAATCCTGCCCTTTGCTGCTATTCTATCGTCTCTCTGTTGCTGTAATGCTTCCTTTCTTTCTGCAGAGCTGTCTTCAATTCCCTTGGTCAGGTATTATCGTTGGAGCTACTCAATTCTTGATTGCATTCTGAAGTTGCGTCAAGTCCGCATACAAACGGTTTGTTAGCTCCTATTTCTATTTCATTTTCCTATACTTGATAGGTTGTCTCATAAGATCATATACTGATTTTTATGTACATCAGTAAGAACCATACTTGTTGACAGATCATATTTAGTGATTAACTCTCACACCATAATATTTTCATTCAATTTTCTGATTTGAGACTTTATTTTTGAACTGAGCTTATATCAATTGGTGCTTTCATTGACTCCTCCATGATCGAGAATACAAGAAGTAAGGATTTGCAGAACAAGGTTGACAAGATTATGGAGGCACTGCAAACCAAGGCCAAGAACTATGCGAAACTAATGCAGCGGTGGTGTTTACCGGCTCTAGGCTTGATCGATTGGAGACTATGATGGAGAATTTTTTCGGTCAACATAACCAACATACTCAGAACCAAGGCTTTTCTCATTCTAATTCTGAACCAGTACATTACGCTTCATACCAGCATGCTCTATTTGGGCATCATCATGGCCTAAAGCTGGATTTTCCTCTTTTTTCTGGTGAAGATGCTTTGGATTGGGTTTACAAGGCCGAACGATTTTTCAAGACATGTGAGATTCCAGAAAACCAGCGGGTGGCTATAGCTTTTGTGCATTTTGAGGGTAAGGTTTTGCATGGTTTCAGATGATGGAAAAGACAAATCAGGTACCTAATTGGCTAGCCCTCTCTACAGCTATTCAAGTACAATTTGAACCTTCCTTGTTTGATAATACTAGAGTTGAACTATTGAAATTAACCCAAACTAATTCGATGAATGAGTATTATGATCTTTTTACTGCTCTGGCTAACTGTGCTTATGGTATGGATGACACATTATTGTTGGACTGTTTTATTAGTGGGTTGAAACCTAAATTGAAAAGGGAAGTGATTTCTAGATGCCCTAACTCCTTATTACAAGCAGTCTCTTTTGCTAAGTTGTTTGAGGAGAGATTTAATCCACAAACATATCCCACAAAACACTGTGTTCCTTATTACAACCCCAAACCAGTAAGCTTTATACCACCCAACCCCAGCAACACTACTACCACCCCACCCAAACCAAATAGTGCCCCGTTACTACTTATCCTAACCAAAGCTACTCACCTTAAGAAACTGACCCTGCAGATATTTAATTTAGGATGGATAACAGTTTGTGTTTCACCTGTGATGAACGCTATTCTCTCAACCATAAATGTACCAATAAACATTGTTATCTACTTCAATATGAGGAAATAGAAGAGGAACCACCGGATGACACCCAATAGGAAACCTCAAAATCTCAACAAGAGAGTATAGAGGAGCAGTCCCACCATCTTTCTTATCATGCCATGAAAGGTACAACAGGCAGAGGAACTCTCTAGTTTAAGAATCTAATTAATGGCCATGAAATTCAAGTATTGTTAGACCGGTGGAGTTCAGACAATTTTATTTAGCCACGGATAACCAAATTCCTCCATTTACCCTGAAGTGTACGAAAAAGCAATATGAGCTTCTTGTCGTGTACCGAAAATTAGAGAGTGTGTGAGAAATTTTAAAAGTGCAATGATTGAGTATATACTGGGATTTGGGTATATTTTTTTGGTGTCTATAATGCTATTAATTGTAGTAGAGGAGAGTTTGACTAGAAAATACTATATGGTAATTATCTTTAAATATGGTGAAATATTTTTAGAGTTTGTCTCATGATTTTTTCCTCATTATTCTAGAGGATTTTCCATAGTAAAATTTGGTATGCAATTTCTTAATATATTTTGTTGGTGTGAATAATGATGAGTGGATCTCACTATAAAATACTATTTATATGCTTTATTTTATTTGTTACTCTCCACATAAATTTGGGCACACTTCCGTTCACATCCATAAAGTGCTTGATACACTTGGAATGTACCTTACTAATTGAATACATATGACCAGAGGATCGATATTCTAGTAGGTTCAGGGATTGGCTTGTATTTACAGCACAAGAATGGTTTGTGGTTCTAGAATGACAGGTTACTAATTCCAGCAAATTCTTCGATTAAGAATAGCAGACTAAAGGAATTCCATGATGCCCTTATAGGCGGACATGTTGGTATAAGCAGGACTTCATCTCATATCTCAACTCAATTTTGGTGGAAAGGCCTTTCTCATGATGTTAAACAATATGTTCAAAGTTTCTTGGTGTGCCAACAAGCAAAATACAATACTCAACCACCCCTCGAACTGTTGCAACCCTTGCCTATTCTGAATCAAATATGGCAAGACATAGTAATGAACTTTATCACTGGACTTCCTCCTTCCAATGGGTGTTTAGTTATCATGGTTATTGTGGGCAAGTTATCTAAATTTGCTCATTTTCTATAGTTACCAACAGACTTTATAGCTAAGAAGGTAGTAGAGTTATTCGTACAACACATGGTTAAGGTGCATGGTTTATTGTAGTCCATTGTGTCAGATAGAGATAAGGTGTTCACAAGCAAGTTTTGGCAAGAAATCTTTACCAAATAGGGGACAACACTTGCCATGAGATCCTCCTACTATCCCCAAACAGATGGACAATCCGAGCTATTAAATTGGTGTTTAGAGATGTGTTGATGCGATTCCGGCAAGTATATCGGATCGTATAAGTAATAAAGTGATAAGTAAAGTATCATTCCGACAAGGATAGATCAAATACCGAATAATCTAAAGGAATAACTATTTGGATAAAATGGAATTACTGATGAGAAAATTAAAATTTAAATAAAATAAATAGAAAAAATACTGATGCAAAAAATTCCAACAGTGTGGATAAATGCAATGGGATGGATGCTAGGGCTAATTAATTTCACCTATTATAGACATATTTATTATGAATTTTCGTTAATCATTTTCTATCCTAATTAACTCACAGTCGGTTCCCCTTAATTTATTCCTAGCCTCTCTCGAGGACAAGCAATACTCTTTATCCTAAACTGATTGCCTAATCTCTTAGCACAAACTAATCTAGGAAAAAGGTTGAAGCTCTATGGGTTCCTATATTGACTGCGTGAACTGGGTTTGTCTATATCTAGTTTTTGCTCAGCTCACAGTGTTTATGTTAAGAAGCTCTATTCACAAACCCTCTTTTGAGTTATTGTAAATCCCTAATTCAATTAATTAGTGATCAAGCAATTAAAAGCATTAAGCACAAACAAAAACACTAAGCAATAGAGATAGAAAATAGGATTAACATTAATCCATGAGTAAACTTGGCATACAAAAAGGGTCGATTGACGCCTTAGCAAAAGAAAACTAGTTCATTACTGAAGAAAAGAAAATAATGGAAGAGTATAAAAATGAGAAGATAGAAGAAATAAAAGCCATAAAGATTTCTGAGTAGAGACAAGAGATTCGGAAGAATATGGATCTCTCTATGTTGAACTTGAGGTCTGAAATCCTTGAATCTTCGCTTTTAATCTCTTTAAAAGAAGTCTTCTATCTTGGGAGGTGTTTAAAAGTGTCTAGGGATCTCTTTTCTAACCTTAAGTGTTGCCTTTTATAGTCCACGAATCCCTTTTCTAGAAATTAAGCCTGAGCCTAGTAATTCTGCAATTGGGGTTGCACTATAGCGCAACAAAAATTGCGTGGGTGAAAGCGGCATTATGCTATAGCACACTTGCACGACAATGCTAACCTCGTTTATAAACTTCCAAGCTTTGTTGTGGTCAGAATAGTTGGAATTTGTCCTTGGAGGTAGAAATATCATATGTAGATATTTGAGTAAGCTTTCCAACGCAACAAGAACCACCTCAATCGAAGTTCTATAGCTCAAGATATAGGCAATATACTAATGAAAGGTCAAACCTGACAGCATCAAAGATAGGATGAGGCTTCAATCTTGTTTTGCCTTTTTTCCCTTGAAGACTCTAGAACTGTAAAAAGTTCCAACACCATAGTTGGAGATCTTCTTCTCTTCTTTCCAATGAATCTTGAATCATCATAATTCGACTTCTAGAGAGCTAGATATAGAATTTCAAATACTGAAAGGATCTGATTTCATACAAGCTAAACTCTCTCATAACTCTAAATTCCAACTTAAGTGCTTGTAACTAATGACAATCAAAATAAACCCAAAATAAGTATCCAAAATATAAGAAAATAATAGAAAATAAAAATACCACCCAATCTCAACTACTTAACTAAACTAAAACAAAATAGCAACTAAACTAAACAACTACATCCTAAATTAAATGAAAACTAACTAAAAATATAACTCACCAAAGGGAATTATCATGTGTCTACGTTGCTATACCCAACAAAATCCTAAGAATTGGTATAGGCTTCTTCCATGGGCTAATTATTGGTACAACATAGCATTCTAATCCACCACCGGCATGACTCCATACAAGGTTGTTTTTGGGAGAGATCCACCCTCCATTATCCGTTGCGAGCCTTCACTTGATGACAACCCTTCTGCTCAAAGTCAATTAACGTAGTGGGACACTCTTTTATCTCAGCTCAAGCAAAATCTCCATAAAGGTTAGTAGTGAATGAAAGAAATTGTTGATGTAAACAGATGTTATGCTGAATGTAAAAGATTATATCTTTGTAAAACTATAATCATATAGGCAACATTCGATGGCCTTTCGAAAGAATATGAAACTAAGCATGAGGTATTTTGGACCTTTTTGGGGTTGAATGCATCAGTGCATATTGCCTTCAGTTGTCGGAGTTAGCACACATCCACCCGATTTTCCATATTTCACTACTCAAGAAATGTGTCGGAGAATCAATTTAGCAAGCTATCCCATCAGACCTCCACATTAATGACATAGTCCCAATTTTGTAACCAGTTGTTGTGTTAGATTGTCATAAGTGGACAGAAAAGGCACATGGCAATCTGAGCTCCTTATCCAAGGGGGGCCCTCACCAATAGTAGAGACATCTTAGAAACTGGTTGAGGATATCAAAAGGTTTATCCTAACTTTGACCTTGAGGATAAGATCAATTTTAAAAGGGCGAGTTATGATATGAGTGGCAGCAAATTAAGGCTTAAGAATAACTCTCAAACTGAGGCATACATGGCATCAAATCTGGAATTAGTGGTAAATAATAAACCAAAGGTGGGAACCTTGAGGAGGAACTTTAAGATCTACAAAGAACCAAAGTGGCTGATGGACACTATTCATATGGCCCCAAGTTCCATGAAGATGGGCATGTGATGTTGGGTACCAGAGTTATGAAAACAATATAATGCAACTAAAATAGAGCTAAGAAAATTTGGAACTAATACAAAATATTTAACATGGAAAACCCTCTAATGGTGAGGGAAAAACCATGGGCAAGATAGAGAAGACTTTCACTATGTGAAAATAAAAATTACACCTTCTCTCTAAAATATAAGGAGAAAATAATAATACTTTCTCCTATATTTGGAGAATGCATTATAGAAAAACTCTCCAAAGACACAAACACACAAACAATCTAAAGTGGGATGCAAGAACTCCATAAGGAGGTCCTCTATTTATAGATGGGAGTTCCTTCTCTTATGCTACTTCATGGCCAATACGGTGCAAGAATTTCTTCCATAATTCTGACACAAACAAAGCAAGTTGAGAAACAAAATTCAACATATCCCTACAAGAATTTAATCACCAAAAGAATGAAGGAATGTTTCTTTCTTATAGCTTCTGAGAGGCACGAGAAAAGGGAGAATATTTTCTCCACCATCCAACCACTTCATCAATGCTCCAACATTTGTTGACTTTTCAAAGCCAAAAGTGGCTTTACATATTCACACAAGTTCATAATCTACCACTTAAAGTTATTTTGGTGAGCTTTCACAATCTTTCTCATCTTGCTAGTTCCATGCTGCTTGCATTTCTAATAGGCCATATAAGGATATACACCATTTAAATTTGTTAGAGTTGATCAGCTTTGTCATGGCATCTACTAGGTTATCTTTCATGTGAATCTTTTCCATATCCACTATTCCTTCTTCTACTACTTCTCAAACAAAATGATGTTGAACACCTATGTACTGTATTCTGGAATGAAAAGCTGAATTCCTTGCAATGTGCAAGGCACTTTGACTAAACAATACACAATAATCTTCTTCTATTTGTGCAAAAGTTCCTTCATTAACCTTTAAATCCAAATTGCTTTCTTGCAAGCTTGTATAATTGCCATATATTCAGCTTCTATAGTAGATAGAGCTATAACAGTCTGTAACTTGGATAACCAGCTCACAGCTCCGTCTATAAGTGTGAATAAATAGCAGATTTCCTCTTATTAAGATCACCTACAAAATAGAAATCAACATATCCTCTGACAATAAACTCTGAACCTCCAAAACATAATGCAACACCTAAGGTTCCTTTAATATATTTTAGGATCCTCTTAATAGTGTTTCAATGCTTTTGACCTAGATCTGCCATAAACCAACTAACCAATCCAACTGGTTGAGCAATATCTGGCCTTGTACAAATCATGGTTATCGCAACCAGGATCGCGACGGGACAGCGAAACATAAGATAAATAAAATGAAAAAGGTTAAAAATGAAAATAGAAGATGAAAATTGACGGATGACGAAAAATGACGAATGATGGAAAGAAAATGATGTAATGGATGAAAATGAGGGTTAAGTCAATGAGAAATAGTTCAATGCAGTCGGCGCCGATATTTATTTTGAAATGGAAAAACTATTAGAAAAAAACCCTTCTTATTATTTTTTCTTAAAAAAAGAAAAAGTGGCCTGCAAGAACCAGATTTGAGTTCGGGAGTTGATTATGATCAAGGAAGATTTGGATTTTAATCCTACTGCACCCCTGATACATCTATCTTTTAGACGGTTATCTTAAGTAAGTTATGCAAATTAATATCTCTAAAAATATTTATTTTACCCTCTAAATACAAGATTAATAGTAATTGATTATTCATAAAAAAAATGAAAAAACTTTATCCTTTTTTAATTTTTTTGTTTTTTTAAAAAGATATTTTTTTAATTCAAAACATTACTTTTATTTTGTTTTTAGGATAAATAAAGATACAACAGTTATTGACAAGTGTAATAAAGAAATTGAGAAAAATTAATTTTGGCTTGATTTGCGCTCCTACATATCCTTTGATACAGTAAAGAACTCAAAGCCACATAATTCTTTTAAAAAATAATTGTGTGTTGATTAATTTTATTTATAAAGATATATTTTTTATATAAATTTATAGCAATATCTTTTTTTGAGAAAATGAAAGGAAATATATATATTTATTTTTATTTACTACTAATATTGAATCCTACCAGTGTTTCTAATAGAACCTAACAAGACCTGAAGAGTTTCAGGAAGAGCTTAATTGATCAGTACTCCAATCCTCTTTTGATATTTCTGTCATCAACCAATTTCAAATTATGTTATTTTAAATGAAACAATAAATCAAAATGAGTTATTATAGTCATTTACTTAAATTAGTAATAATAAAAAAAAAGAATTCTGATTATAACATTTAGATTTAACAAATTTGCTTACTATTCTTATTCATTTACTTTTATAAAACATATTTTTATTTTATTATGTAATTAAAGTCAAATTCTATCAGTGCTCCTGATAAAATTTAATACAGCAATGCTATATAGCACGAATTGATTTTCATGCAAATGTACCGAAAGGTTTTACACTCAATTATGGATGGGTAAGGCATTAAATAAGGAGAGAGAAAAAATAGTTACTAGCCAAAATGTAAAGTCCATCACTTGTTTTGCAAGATTTGTACGTCGTTCCACAAAAAAATATTCATACTATTTAGCATTTTTGAATTTAATATAAAATCTTAAGAATATTAAGAAGAGTTTAGTAATTGGTACTCTGATTCTCTCCTAATTTTTTTATTGTTGGCTAGTTTCAAATTATTTTTACTTTATCAATATAAATTTAAAGGGATTTATGAAATAAAAAATTGATGATTGCATACTAATAGACAATTAGATTAATTGACTTTGTTTTCCTCCTCCTTTTATTTTCGTGTTCATTGATTTATTTATGTGCCTAGTTTTTTTTATTATTCTAATTAGAACCCAAAAGAAAAAAGAAAAAAGAATGAAACGAAAAGCAAAAATAAAAACATAAAAAAGAACGTCGCTTGGGTCGAGGGAAAAAATAAAAACACAAAGAGCCAAGTTCCATCAGATTAACATTATTAGTTAATAACAATAAATAAAAAATAAGAATACGAAAATGAAAGATGAGACAAATAAGAGGAAGCAGAAAGAATAGAAAGAGGAGCAATATGTGGGTTAGGGATTTCATTTGAAGCAGAGAGATGGAGGCTTGGTCTGGAGGCTGGGTAACAGCGGTAGCCAGAAATGGTGGCGGGTCACGGCAGTGCATCTAGATGGTGACATGGCGGCATGGGTGCATGTCCGAGGTAGCTCATGGTGGTGTCTCGCGGTGGCAACGACAGAGCAGCGGAGATGGCAGCATAGCGGTGTTGGTGTGTGGTGAGAGGATGTAGAAGGAAGCTACTGCTTAAACCCACGGAGGACAATGGTGGTTTCTGTGCCTGGTCTTGGCTGTGGTGATGAGTTCGTTTTTTTTTTTTTGTTTTAATTTAAGATCTGGTTTGTGGTTTTCTGATGTATGGGTTATGTTTAGTGGTCATTACACTCCTCTGTTCTTATTTTGATGCTTCCTTCTCCTTTTATTTGTTTTATTTATTTTAGATTTTGTAGATACTAAGAAATCAGAAAACTAAGGTGTGTTGTGTGTGCAAATGCACTTGTGGTGTGTGTGACAGTGACTGTTTGAATATCTGAGGTCTCAGCTTCTTTTTTTCCTTCAATTTAGAACAAATTTATTCAACTGTGCATATATATATGAATGTATTTGAGTGCATCTTGATGCTACAGATCAGTTAGCAAGCAATAATTAAGCAAGTACAATGTTCATTTTATTATCACATTATCTTAGGAAAAGAAATTGAAATGAATTGTGAGTAACTAAAGTTGAACCTGCTGTCTTCACCATCTGATTCTTCTCTTCTTGTTTGCTTAGAAATTGAGTAAGAAGCTGTGTCTTTTTATCAAAGAAGTGTGTGTGTGTGTGTTTTTTTATCTTCCGTTACTCCCTCTTTTATAATGTTCTTGCACCGCCCAAATCATGCGAGTTGCACAACTTGCTGCTGATTATTTTTTATTTTATTTTCTTATTTTAGCTTTTTTTATTTTTATTTTTATTTTTGTTCTTGTATTGTTAAGATTTGGGTTGGGCTGAAACATAATTTTTGGCCAAACAAATTATTGCTTTGGGCTGATTGAGTTTTTTTTCAACATTTTCTTCTTCTTTTTTTTTTTTTTTTGCATTATGGAAATTTTCATTTACTTTTTCATTTTTTTATAATATAAAAAAATACAATGATAAAAGAGAATGGAAAATAAATAGAGTATGAAATAAGAAGAAGCCAATTAAGAGAGGAGATGCATAAAAAAAATTAGAAGATTCAAATTTAATTGCAATAAAAGGATTCTTCTTTTTTGCTATCATGGTGTTTATAATAATAATAATAATAATAATAATAAAATGAGAACTTTTTTTGAAACTCATTAAAAATTGGGTGCTAAGAATGGCATACACAAGGCTTCCCACTACTGATGCATACGATACTTGAGACATTTCCATCCTTTTCGCTTCATTGCTAGGACATATTCCTAAGGATAATTTGTAATTTATAGGAAGTGGAGTAGAAACTGGCTTACAATTCTACATATTGAAGCATCGCAAGATTTTTCTTAAGTAATTCTTTTGAGAAAGCCATATCTTCCTATTCTTTCTGTCTCGGTGAAGTTGCATCCCCAAAATCTTGTTTACGAGTCCCAGGTCATTCATATGAAACTTCTTAGCCAATTGTGCCTTCAATTCTTGGATTCGATCTTTGTTGGGGCCTACCACCAACATGTCATCTATGTACAACAGCAAAATGACGAAATCATTATCGCCAAACCTCTTGTAGTATGTACAATAGTCTAAACCTGTTGTATCTGAGGCAAATTATAAAGAAATCAAATCTCTTGTACCAACACCTTAGCATCTGCTTTAGACTGTATGGAGATTTGGTTAACATACAAACCAAGTTTTCTTTTCCTTGTTTCTCAAAGCTTTCTTATTGGACGATGTATATCTCCTCTTCAAGTTCTCCATGAAGAAAAGCAATTATCACATCTAACTGTTGAAGATGTAAGTCAAATACAACACACATAGCCAGCACTACTCTGATAGTGGGAAGTATGACAACTAGAGAAAATATCTTATGAAAATCAATACCTTCTTTTTGAGTATATCCTTCTACCACCAATCTTGCACGATATCGTTCCACCTGATCCTTGTTATCTCGTTTAATCTTATAGACCCATTTGTTGCCAACAGCTTTCTGACCCTTTGGAAGTTCAACAAGTTCCACTGTTTGGTTCTTATACAAGGGTTCCATTTCTTCTTGCATTGCTGTCATCCACAGAGAAGCATATGGACTATTTAAAGTCTATTGATAGGTTGATGGCTCTCCTTCTTCTATTAGACGACAATGTGCACTGTGGCTTGCCATAACATAGTCTAAGTGCTATGACGATGGTCTTGTCTGGCATGTTGATTGCTAGACTTCTTTATCATTGGCCTTATTTGAGACTTGTTCATCATGTACTGGTTCTGCTTCAAAAGAATCATCTTTAGATTTCTCATCTATTTGAACTATGGTGGTCTCTTTCACAGTGTTTTCATTTCTTTGCTGTCTTTGCAGTTCATTTTTTGCAAATATCACATCTATCCTGACAATAACCTTGCAAACAGTGGGATCCCTCAAGCGATACCATTTAACACCATCAGCATAACCCAAGAATATATTTGTTCTTTCTTGGGAGTTGAACATCACATATGCAAGACATCCAAACACATGTAGAGAAAAATAATCTGCCAACTTGTCATTCTACATCTCCATTAGTTTCTTTAAGCCAATTACAATTGATGGTGACTGATTTATCACATAACAAGCAGTTTTAACTACTTCTACCTAGAAAACTTTGCTAATCCTGCAGTTCTTAACATTGCTCTTATTCTTTCTAGGAGAGCCTTATTCATGCACTCTGCTACACCATTTTGTTGAGGTGTATACACAACTGTGAATTACCTTTGAATACCCTCTTGCTTACAATATGCGATAAAATCTCCATCTATATATTCTCCTCCATTGTAGGTCATCAAACACTTGATCCTCTTTCTGGATTCAAGTTCTACTCTTGCTTTGAAATCTTTGAATATCATAAATACATTCAACTTCTTCTTAATTAAGTCACCTACAATCTCCTGGAGTAATCAGCAATGAATGATACAAAATATTTTGCTCCTTTTAGGGACATCTCTGGTGACACCCACACATCATAATGAATCAAGTCTAGTATGTGCTTGCTTTGAGCAGTCAATCTATCAAACGTTAATCTATGTTGCATACTTGTAACACAATGCTCACAAAATGGTAAGTTAACATATTTGAGCCTAGGAATGAGATTACGCTCTACAAGAATCTTCAAACCATGTTCTGACATGTGGCCTCATTTGCGATGCCACATCATGGTCATTTCTTCTTGGCTTATTGATGCAATTGATGCCTCTACCTCCTGCAACATATTTCCTAAAAGTATATATAGATTTGCAACCATCTTTTCTGCCTTCATTACCACGAGAGCACCTTTAACAACTTTCGAGATCCCACCTTCAATGAGGGTTTTACACCCAACATTATCTAGTTGTATAATAGACAATGGATTCTTCTTCAAACCCTTCACATGTCTTGCTTCTTGAATTATGAGAATGGAACCATTAAACATCTTTATTTTGGTAGTGCCAACACCTACAATTTCTAAGGCATGGTGATCTCCCATGAACACAAATCCTTCCAAGACAGGTTCATAAGTGTAAAACCAGTCATGGCGTGGAATCATGTGCCAAGTTGCTCTGAATCCATTATCCAAACATTAGTGAGTTATTTATAGCCTTTAGAACCAATTGCTACTTCGCTATATAGGATTTCTCCATCACTAGAGGTACTTGCAACACATCCTTGAGAGGTTATTGCCTTTAGAGCCTTTTCTATATTCTTCTTATTTCGACAATCTTTGTTTAAAGTGCCCTCTCATGCCACAATTGTGGCATCTAAAGTTTTTCCTTATTTATGACTTTGATCTATTCTGACCATGACTCCCACCGGAGTCATGCTCCATTGATTTTCCGCTCGCCATCGACAACACCTCTACTTGTTTTGAGCTCTCTGATCTATATTCCTTATTCTTATGCCTAGATTCTTCCTCAAGAATCGCACCAGAGATTTGGCAATATTATTATTTGTGATGTTGATGATGAGCTGATCATATGGGTCAGGTAAATTTTGAAGTAGAAGTTCTGCATGTTGATTCTTTGCTATTGTACAATTGATACTATAAGCTAAGAGAATAACATATGTAGATTGTTGATGTGATCCATCACCGATATGGATTCACTCATCCGAAGAGAATACAAACTCCTTTTTAAAAATATTCTATTGTGAAGTGACTTGACCTCGTACAATTGAAAAAAGCATCCCAAATTTCCTTTGTCGTCTTTTTCTCTGCGACACTTGATAATATTGAATCTGTAGTGCTAGATGCAGATTGGCAATAGCATTGTCATCCATCTCCTTCCATTTGTCATCAGCTAACCCAGTGGGTCTACCTTCAATTCCTGGTAAACAATTATCCTTTCTCATGATTGCCTTTATCTTCAGTTTTCACAAGGAAAAATTATTCCCATTAAACTTCTTAATCTCAAATTTTGTTGCCATATTATTTACCAAGATTTGTTTCTCAACTAAACCAGTTCTCATTTTTTTCCACCATGAATGGTACCGCATACATGAGCAGCACCATATATTTATACCATATATAGAACAAATCCAATACGCGTTAACAATACTACAAAAGTATACAACTATACATATAAATAATGACTGTGAGTAGTAAGTTGTAGTGTGCACAGTAACCAGTGGCTCTGATACCATTATTGGATACTAAAGTTATGGAAACAATATAACACAACTAAAATAAAACTAAAAAAATTTGGAATTAACACAAAATATTCAACATTTCTAATGTTGAGGGAAAAACTATGGGCAAGATAAAAAAAAGCTTTCACTATGTGGAAATAAAAATTACACCTTCTCCATAAAATATAAGGAGAGAACAATAGCACTCTCTCTTATATTTGGAGAATATTATTCTCACTATAGAAAAACTCTCGAAGGACACTAACACACAAACACTCTAAAGTTGGATGCAAGAAATCCACGAAGAGGTCCTCTATTTATAGATAGGAGCTCCTCCTCTTATGCTACTTCAAGACCAAGAGCATGCAAGAATTTCTTCCATAATTTTGACACAAGCAAAGCAAGTTGAGAAACAAAATTCAACACATCCCTGAAAGAATTTAATCACCAAAAGAATGAAGGAATTTTTCTTTCTTACAACATGCACGAGAAAAAGGAGAATATTTTCTCCACCATCCAACCACTTCATAAATGCTCCAACATTTGTTGACCTTTTAAAGCCAAAAGTGACTTTACATGTTCACACACGTTCACATGTGATGAGCAAGAATTAATCCTTCCCTTTGCTGCTATTCTATTTTCTCCCTATTGCTATAATGGTTCCTTTCTTTCTGCTGTTCTCTCTTCAATTCCCTTGGTCAGGTATTATCAGTGGAGTTACTTAATTCTTGATTGCATTCTGAAGTTTCTTCAAGTCTGCTTACCAACCATTTGTTCCTATTTTTGTTTCATTTTCCTATACTTGATACATTGTCTCATAGGATCATATACTGATTTTTTAAATATATCAGTGAGAACCATACTTGTTGAAGTTGTTGCCTCTCCCCTTCATATGGGCCTCACCAATTACTAATGCCTCCTCATGTATATCAGTAATGAGATAATGACAAGATTTTAGATAAATAAAAAAAAAATAAGTAAAAGAAAGAAATGTTAGAATTGGAATTAGAAGCACATATCAATGAAACTCAAGATAAATGAGTTATAGTTACTATTATACCTAATCTTGTATTAAACAAATGCTTTGTGCACAATATCTCTTTTCTCTGCATTCCCAGTCACACCAACATTGTCAAAACGGCTAGCTCCTCTTACACCTCTTCACCATTTTGTCAACTCATCATATTCTATACTTGTGGCACACAATTCTCATCAAAATTTGATATCTACAAGAAGGACTTCTAGGATAAGTTTAAGCTGTAAATCTCAACACCGATGAGGTTGTGCAGTCAAGAAGTCATCAGTAGTAACATTAAGTTTGCTGTTACCACCAATCTTGGTGTCGATCTCAAGAAAGTCCTGGTCATTGAGTGAAATGACCTTGGGGTCGACCTTGTATGTCATGACCCAAATCGAAGGTCATGACCAAAGTATAGGATGGATTAACCACCTAACAAACCTAACTAATATCAAAACAATATAGATTCTTACAGAAATTTTGACATACTGTCCCCTAAAAATAGGATATGCCAAAATATACAACTCTTCTGTTTAACAGTTCACAACATACAACCCAACATTCATATTCAAGACTATTCTCAAAATGCATCACAGTAACAAAATACATCATTATCATATCAAGAGAGTAACATATAGAAAACGGGAATGTGCCTGTAGCTAGTGGACACAACTATAGTTCATACACATCAAAATATTCAAAATACTTCTTAACCACATATACAATTACAAGAAGGTTCACACAAATATGTGTTAGACTCACCAAAATAATCTACATCTTAACTTGTTGGAGGACCTAGATTCGGATCTGCATTGGATTGAAACATGTAGAATAACAAAGTGAGTCAAATAGGTTAGTGAGAGATAACATATCGATAACAGGAATACAACAAACTCAAGCACGAGTTTTTCAAAAACATATTCAACAGGTTACATATCCATACTTAGAACATAAAACGAATTATAGTAGCGATACAATTCAAATACAATGTGTGTGTATGTGTGTGTTTGTATGTTTTGGTAAACAAGAGGGGGTATAGGCCTAAAGAGAATTACAAGAAATCATTATGTGTTTGGTTCTAATTATTTTTTGAAGAATAATTATGTTTTTTAATAAAAAAAGATTTTCAACAAAATTTTAAAGGCATATTGTTTTTCACTTGAAAATAAATTAGGCCAAACCTAATTTAACAATATGCACATGATAATCATGATTTTGAAAACTAGACTAGACTAAGCAATGGAACTAGGAACTGCTGGTCGAGAACTAATAAACCAACCAAATCGGACTGGTTGTACCAATTGGCTAGTTAAAATTATTATTTGATTATGAATAGTGAAGCTAACAACATTTTTATAGTGAAAGATGGGCAAAACAATCACCTTAGTTGGCTAAGTCAAGAACTACTAGCTCCATTACTCTTTTAAAAAAAGCTTAGAGAAGATAAGTATAAAGCAATGTAATACATGAGTATTTATAAAAGCCTTGAGACTGAAAACTGTTAGTCTAGATAATGTGAAACTTCGTAAAAACTTTATGATAGTCTTAAGAGTAAAAAGTTTAAAGTTTGAACAATGTGAGATTTATTCATGTAATTGTATTGGTTATATTCATAACTTAATATAGTATTTTTACTTTCTAAAGTTATTTTTATCATGTTAAAATGTTATTTTGCTCTTTATTTGTATTGTTTAATAATATTTATATATATATATATATTATTAATATTCGATCCAATTTTTAGAACCTTAATGCTAATATATAGAGACACCACCTAACAATAAATTAATACCAGACTGTTGGGTTCTCTTCCATCCTAAATAACTGTCATTTGGAATTTACGCATAACTTAAAACACTTTAATAGTAATTAAAAATAATTTAATTTAACAAATTAAAATTAAAAATTTATCAAAACTATAATTTCATTATTACTTCATATTATTCCTTTCTCAATATCTATATATATATAACTGCAACTATTTTATGAAATGTTAATAAGTAGTCCCTTCGGGGACATTCGATAAAATGAAATGTTAATAAGTAAAGAAATAATATATTAGGAAAAAAAAACAAATTTAATATGAAGAAAAGGAGATAAAATTTTATTAGTAGAGATATTTTAAGAAAAGGAAATCAATATGTACTTTTAATTATTAGTATATTTAATATTGATTTTAAAGACAAAAGTAATTATAAGTAAAAACGATTAATACTACTTTAAATTTTTCTAAAAAAAAATTTGCATATTTAAAATAAAGTTGTTTAGAATATTTTATGAATCCGATTAGGACGTGGTTAGTCTTTTATTACATAGTTTATGTCACGATGATTTGAGGATACCAAATCTTTCATTAATGGTTAGCATCAAATTCTCCATTATTTTTTTTCTTAGTCTGCATAATTTATTTGTTATTAATTATATTCTTTTTAAATAATATTTTGATACTTATTTTTTTTTAATAAACGAATTTTAGTAAAATTAAAATAATAATAATAATAATAATAAAACACACATACAAAACACGATCCAAAGTTATTTTGACTAGCGATTATCACTCGAGAAGAAGAAGACAAACCTTTGAAACATAGAAGTGCAAGGACACTGCAGGCATGGACACTGTTGGCATAGCTCTTGCTAAGGTTTCGGTGGAGAACAAACCTTTGGATCTGAATGGCGGCACAGGGCAAAGTGCTCATTCGTCTCTCGTTTTGACCACTAGAGCTCCAAGGCATGTCCCTTCCTCCCCTTCTTCTCACGTAATCTTTTGCTTATTTCTTCTATCTTTTTATTAAAAAAAAAATTGTTTAGTATTCGATATTGCTTAGCTTCTGTCGTTTACTTCATTTTCATTTTTACTGCAATTAATATCATAACAGAGTATTCACCTAAAATCACAAAGAAAGGGAGGGGAAAAAAAAACGCTTAGGTTAGACGATGATATATGTTTTAGTGGTCTTGGTGGGGATGCATTCCGTGACTAATGGGTTTTAAACTTGAATAATCTTATAGTAATCTTAATTATCAGATATGTACATACTATGATTAATATGATGTACTACAGCTGCATCACCTCGACTTATTAAATGGTACTAACTTTTATTAAACGAGAATATGCATAAAACACTATATCAAGTTTGGACCTTCAGTTTTGAAGTTGTGCACTTGCGCTTGTTGCTGCTTCAAATATTAGACGTCATACACTGTTGAATCCACAATAAATCGTTCATGCCATGACCTTCACAGTGAAAAGAATCACGTAATATCTATAAGAAAATCATTGGATGATCATTCATGGCTGTTAATAATGATTTTTACTGTTGAATCTGGAAGAGTCAGAATCATGGTTTTAAATTGGGCTATGGTTGCGGTTGTCATTACATTTCGAATACTATGATTGCAGAAAAATGCTGCTAATACGGCCGCAATTGCTACTGTGGTGTGATCGTAGAGGACTAGGTAATAGCAATATTGTGGATGCAACAACAATATAGCGGCTGCAATTGCGTAGAAAATGCAATTTAAAACCATGGTTAGAATAAGAAGATGCTAGCCTATCAATTAATAAATAAACTTGTGATTCCTTTGGTTTCACTAATTCTCAACATGAGTCACCAATACTATTTAAACCTGTCAATTTGTTTTGGTGCATCAAACTTATAATGCTCATCAAGAAAACTTGTGTTTGAGTTACGAGGATGCTGTTTTCTTATCACTGAGTATGTATACTTTTCATTGCATAAGATCATTAGGTTATCGCAGCAATCTAAACCTAAGTTATACTTTGAATTCTAAAGTAATGTTTCTCTGATTGATTTGGCATTTTTTTGGCTCTTTGGTACTGATTGTTTTCAGTTTTCCTTTTGAGTTGGCAAATGTGTACTGAAAACCCTTGAATCTAGTTTCTACAACCATCAATTGACTTTTAAATTCATGTTTGGGTTCGAAATTTGAGATTTTGAATGTTATTTTGCAGAGAGGGACTATCTTGCGGGGTGTGCTCTAAGCTTTGTGCAATTTTCTTTGTTGCTGGAGTAGTTTTCGGTTACACACAGAGGAGACATGTTAGTCGTTGGGCTTCCAAAGTTCTCAAGCGATTCACAGATAATTGATGTGACTGTTTTCTCTCTATGTTTCCCATTTCCATTGGTATCATTGGCATTGAATGACTTCTAATTACAGATGGTGTTTGGGTATGGTTTTATTTTCGCAAAAATGTTTAGATAAGAAAGATATTTCCATCATTAGATTGTGTTCCTTGTGCTCATTGATTGTCATACGGATTCATACTTATCCAACTGCTAGCTAATATCAGGGAGTTGTCTTTGGCTGTTTGGCACAACGTCGGCAACTATGCGTTTGTTTTATGTGAAATGTTAGATGGTACAAAAAATCCTGTTCTCTGCACGGAGCATCAAGGCTGTTAATCATTTTGTAATTTTTTCCTTGTCATTTGTTATTTATTGGGGGTAAATTTGGTATGAGATAAAAATGAGGGAAAAATTTTTATGAATTGGATATAGCGGCGCTTATGGACTCAAAAGTAGTTTTGTCAAACTCAGCTTGAACTGGCTGGTTGGATTGATAAACTAACCAAGTAACTGGTTTGAGTTGCACAAAAGATTGGCCATGTTTGGGAATTAGTATGAACTAGTTTTGTAAAAAAAAAAAAAAAAAACTCATTTGAATTTTTTATATAAAAATAGTTGATTTTATAAAATTTTAACTTTTTTAAAAAATAATAGATGACTTTTCAAAGTCATTATTTAATATCAATATTTAGTTAGTTCAAGTGGTTTGGCATTTGTTCTTATTAAGTAAGGTCGCAAATTTGAGTCTTGTGGATAGAAAAAAAACTAGTGTTTGTAGAGCTTTACCCCTATAGTAACCTATAGTAGACTAACTCAGCTCAAACCAAATAAGTTAGATGTTCAATAGACTTTTCAGATATTGATAGTTTATACAAAAAAAAAAAAAGTTATTGCTCAACTACTTGAGCCTTAAAGTGAGAGTTTTTTTTTTTTTGGTACATCAAAATTGTAAAGAGATATTGCACTCACAATTCTGGGGGATGGAACATTTATAGTTACTTTTCTTCCCAACAAGTGTGCTTCCAAGAAGTGAACTCATGTCCTCATCGTTATGAGAGACCAAGTTGCTTATCACTCGTCCAATAGCCTATTGGTAGTGTGAGCTAATTAAGTTAATACTACAGTCCTTTCATTTTATAACTAAATATTTGGCTCCCAATTTCTCCACTATTTGATATGGTAATAGTGGGAAGGAAGCTGTATATAACTTGTTTTCTATTGGTACTTTTAATGCAAGTGATATTATGTAGGATATTCACTAGCTTGCAAGTGACACACCTTTTATTTTATAACCTATGTATTTTTATATATTTATTTAATTATATTTGATTCAACCAATGAGCCACTGGTTGAATTAGTGATATGGTATTCTGACTGAGCCGATTATCATGTCAAGTTTTATAACTATGCTCAAAATGGAAAATTTTTTTTCTCACAAACAACTGTTACAAGCACAATTTCTCTCTCTCTCTCTCTCTCTCTCTCTCTTCCATGCATTCCCAATCACACCACCGTTGTCACAACAACTAGCTCCTCCTAACCTCTTCACCCTTTTGTCAACTCATATTCTACACTTGTGGCACACAATTCTACTAAAAGTTCGATATCTGCCCGGAGGAGTTCTAACTTCTACGATGAGTTTAGGCTGTAAATCTCAACACCGGTGAGGTTGGACGGTCAAGGAGTCATTAGTACGTAGTAACATAGAACTTGCCATTATCACCAATCTTGGTATTGATCTCAAGAAATTTCTGGTCGTTGAGGGAAACAATGTTGGGGTTAGCCTTCAATGTCATGACCCAAATCTAGGGCAATGGCCAACGCATAAGATGGATTAACCACCTAGTCAGATTAACTGACATCAAATCAATAATATAGATTCTTATGGAAAATTCGACAAAGTGTCCCCTACAACATAAGACATCCGAAAATATACAATTCCCCTATTTAACACTTCGCAACATATAATCCAACGTCCATATTCAATAGCATTTTCAGAATGCATAACACTACTATATAAGAAGCGAGATCCGACTATAGCTAGTGGACATAATCGAAGTTCATGCACGTTGAAATGTTCAAAATATATCTTATCCGCATATATAACAACAAAAAAAGCCCACACATATATGTGTTCGACTCACCAAAATAATCTATGTTGCTAATTAGCTGGAGGACATGGACTTTGGTATGCACTAGAATCTGAAACATGTAGAATAACAGAGTGAATGTATCAAACAAGCCCAGTAAGAAATAATATATCTACAATAAGAATGAGACAAATTCAGGCTTCAGTTTTTCACAAATATATTTAATAGAGTAGCATGTACATATACAATGTGTGTGTGTGTGTGTTTTGGAAAACAAGAGGCGGCATAGGCCTAAAGAGAACAACAAGAAATCAACATATGTTTGATTCTAATTATTTTTTGGAGAATAAATCAGCCCAAACACGATTTAACTATACACGTACGATAACAGACACATCATCTAAGAATAAATTTAATACCATATACTGTAGGGTTCTAGCTCTTCCATCCTAAATAATTGTTATTTAGAATCTACGCGTAACTTAAAATACTGATAAATAACTTTAATTAACAATAATTAAAAATAAGTTAGTTTAACAAAATTACCAATTTATCATAACTATAATCTCATTATTACTTCATAGTATTCCTTGCTCAATTTCTATATATAACTGTAACTATTTTATTAAATTTTAATCAGTTAGGAAATAATATTTTAAGAAAAATAAATGAATTTAATATGAAGAATGGAGATAAAATTTTATGAGTAAATCTACATTTGGTTCTTGAAAGATTGTTTTTTTTTTTTAATATTTTAGTTCTTAAAAAATTAAATAGATACATTTTAGTCTCAAAAGATTTAATGTTAAACTAATTAATCTCCGTAATAAGAAAATTATATATGTATTAATCCCTGAAAAGCATCAATTTTTAGCATATTAGTCCTTAAAAAATATTGGCTTTTATAACATATTAATATTTTAAGAATTAAATTGTTAAAATGAAAATTTTTTAAAAATTAAAGTGTATATCTACTCATAAATTTAATTTTAAGAAAAGAGATAAAATTTTATTAGTTGAGATATTTAGTTAATAACAATTAAAAATTTAATTTTTAAAAAAGTAGTTATATTTAAAATTACAGTTGTTTAAGACTAGAGTAAGCAATTAACTATTATTAAGCCAATGTCTTAAATAATTGCTTTCTTCATTATTATTTTTTTCAATCTGCATAATTTTTTTTATATGGACTGCATAATTTTTTTTATTAATTATATTCCTTTTAAATAATATTTCATGCTACTTTTTATAGTTTCCATGCTTGTTTTTTCAATGAACAACTTTCGGTTGAATGAAGAATAGAACCAATGCTTGATCATTTAAGTAATTCGGCATTTGCTCTTCTTAAATAAAATCTCAAATTTAGATTTTGTGAATAAAAAAAATTAGCACAGAAAAAATTTTATTTTTCTTTTGATAGGCAAAAAAACTTTATTATCATAATTTGACTCGAACTAAATTACTTAGAATCTAATAAATAATTTCATACCGGTGATTTACGAGAAAATTAAGAAAAAACAAACACATACAACAAACCAATGAAAAGACTTTTAACAAAAAATTACGTTATTTGTATATCTAAAAAAAAGTGAATATCCTAACACTATTTTTATATTTTTTTTTCTCTCTCTCTATAAATTATTTTTTTACTTTCTTTTATAATTTTTTTCCTTCCTTCAACTAGTGATTACTACGACCACTCCAGAAGAAAGAAGAAGAAATTGAAAACAAAAACATAAACCTCTAAAATTTAGGAGTCCGTGGACGTTGTAGCATGGACGCTATTTGAAAAGCTCTTGGTAAGGTTTCCGGGAAAAACAAATCTTCATCGTCTTCACCTTTGGATCTGAACGGCGGCCCAGGGCAAAGTCCTCAGCTTCCTACTGCTTTGGTGCCTACTCAATGGTCTCTGGTTTTGATCACTAGAGCCCTCAGGCACGTCCCTTGCTCCCTCTCTTCTTCTCACTTCCTTTTTCTTTCTTTTTTTTTTAATGCTTTCTGGCTTATTCCCTTCTCATTTTCTCATTTAAATGAACAACTTGATGCCAGTTCATTATTCGATATCGCTTAACTTCTATTGTTCATTCTTGGTTAATCCACATTCTGAATCTGAATATCCTTCATTTTTGTTTTTACTGATATTAATATCATGACTGATTATTTACCTTAGAAAACTTTAGGTTAAACGATGATATTTTAGTGGTGGTGGTGGAGCATAGTGTGACTAATGGGCTTTTAACTTGAAGAATCTTAAGTTAAAATAATTTTAAGGGTAATGATCATATGTGTATATAATATTGATTCGCGATTAATATGATGTATATCACTTCAAGTTATATAATTGTACAAAATTTTATCAAAAGAGAATCGGCATATAACAATATCAAGTTTGTACCTTTAGTTTTGAAGCTGTGCACTAGTGCTTGTTGCTACTTCAAAGTTTAGACGTCAGCCACTATTGAATCCGTAATAAGTATTTCACGCGCGATGACCTTCTCAGTGAAACCAATCATGTGATTTGGTAGAAAATCATCTTTCATCTTGTTGTGAAGCCTAAGTTTAATTTTGACTGTTGAATCTGGAAGAGTCAGAATAAGATGTTACCTATCAATTAAGGGATAAACTCTTGATTCCTTTGGTTTCATTTCACTAATCCTCAACAGGAGTCACCAATACTTTTTAAACTCTTCAGTTTGTTTTCGTGCATCAAACCCATGGTGCTCATCTAGAAAACTTGTGATTGAGTTACCAGGATACTGTTTTGTCATCACTCAGTACGTACACGGTTCTTTTCTCTCTAGGTTATCGCAACCATCTAAATGTTCTAGTTATACGTTGAAGATTAATGATTCTCGAATTATTTTGGTAGCATTTTCGGCTCTTTATTTCTAATTGTTTTCAGTTTTCCTTTTGAGTTGGTAAAAATGTAATGAAAACCATTAAATCTAATTTCTACAATCATCAATTGACTTTCAAATTCGTGTTTGGGTTCGAAATTTGAGATATCGAATATTATTTTGGTTTTGCAGACAGGCGGTATCTTACTGGGAATACTCTGAGCTTTGTGCAATTTTCTTTTGTTGCTGGAGTAGTTTTTGGTTACAAACTGAGGGGACGTGTTAGACATCGGGCTTCCAAAGTTCTCCAGCTGTGGACAGATACTTGATGTGATCTTTTTCTCTGGATGTTATCCATATTCATTGGATTGTGGCATATGAATGAATCCTAATTGCATGTGGTGTTTTGGCAAGATTTTAGTTTCACAAAGACGCTAGGGGAAGAAAGATAATTTTTTTTGCTTCATCATTAGATTGTGTTCCTTATGCTCACTAAATGTGATATGAATTTAATTGTGTTTATTTCAACTTTTTAAAAAAATAATTATAAATTTTAAATTATATATATAATTAAAAAATTAAAATTTAATTTTCTTTAAAAATTATTATTTTTAATTTCTAAAAAAATTGAAAATAAATTTTTTTTAGAGTCGAATTATTTTTAAAAATTGTCTAAATATATAAAAATTAATTTTTTAATAAAAAATAATTTTTTATAAAAAAATTACAAACAAACACATTCTTAATATCAGAGAGTTGTTTTTGGCCGTTTGGCGCAATGTTTGCAACTATGCTTTTGTTTTATTTATCATTTCTTAACTATATAGGGCTTTTATTCAAGGTGGTATGTAACACTAGATCATTATTAATGGCTTTGTGTCTGGCTTAAGATGGACGGTCATTATGCATTTAACCGTTGGATATGGTAAAAACTTGACCAATGATCATCATGTTTTACCATCAACTTAATAGACACGTAAAAAAAAAAAAAAAACAAAAATACAATATTATAAATAAACTCAAAAGTATTTTTATTTAGAAAACAAATCCGTAAATGCACAATCTCTCTCTTCTCTGCTTCCCCAATCACACCACCATTGTCACGACAACTAGCTCCTGCAAACCTCTTCACCGTTTTTTCAACTCATATTCTACACCTATGGCACACAATTCTTTTCAAAATTCATGTCCATTGGAGGAGCTCAGGCTGTAATTTCAACACCGGTGAGGTTGGACGGACAAGGAGTCATCATGAACCTTCACGAGCTGTTGGACTTATTGGTAGTGACGCGGAGCTTGCCGTTATCACCATTCTTTGTGTCGATCTCGAGGAAGTCCTGGCTATCAAGGGAAACAACCTCAGACTCGACCGTGAAGGAGACAATGGAGGTGTTGTTGACAGTTGTTGCTAATTTTGTTGCGAAGATGAAGATGTCAAAGTCCTAATTGATTTGCCTTCAAGGATTATTCTAGCTTAGCCACGGAAATCTCCTACGTGTAGCAGGCTTGTTTGACGACCATTAGTAAATAACAAAAATAAAAACTAATCTCGAGTTAAACCTAGTACGAAGAAGGAAATAGATGAGCGTGAATGTGTCAAAGAAAACATTGCATGGCTAATGATGTTATAAAGCAAAACTATGGAAGTTAATAAAGAGACATTAAGAGATATTATGAACTTTTATGGGCTGATTTTGTGGAAATGTGGAGATTTGATGGAGATCGTGAATAATATATATAGTTAGTTTCAAATATTGGCTAAAAGACTAACTCAAACATTCAATTAATTCTTCTAGAGAAACCAATGAAATTTACATATCCCTAAAAATTAATTAGAGGAGTTTGCAAAATGGGTTCATGGGCCGTGCCACCAGTCGAGGTTATCGCGTGTAGGTGCGGCAAATTTATTGATTTGCGGCTTTGCGCTAGGCCGAAGCCTGGCCCCAGGTTTGGCCGTGTGAGCCAACCTTTCCATCTAGTTCTTTGCTAATTCATAAACAATTTAATATATATACAGGCGCACGCTCGCACACACATGTTATCAAGGACATTGTTTGAACAAAAATGGTTTGAAATATCACTTTGCATTCTAGCACAACAATCACCCACATATTTAAAAGGTCTGTAATAAATTTGAAAATATTTTGAAAAAAAAATCGTAGCTTAAATATGAGTGCAAGTGCTTCAAATCTAATGCCTTATGGACTATAAATCATAATTCTGAGAACTAGACTAGATCCACTGATTCAACTAATTGAATTGAGAACCAGTCACATGTTTAGTTCGGTTATCTCACAAAAATATTTATTTCAAAAACTAGTCATAAACGATGCAAACTGGTTCAAATCCAGCAAACCAACTAGACTAGTTCGTTTCTCATGGTTGACTAGTTTTTTCCTTTCTTTTTTTTTTCAAAAGCAACTTAAAATGGGGCATCCATATTTAAGTGAGACAATGAGAACTAAGGGCTTGGCAGCCATGGAACAATCATGGAAGAAGAAGAAATGGTGACTAAGGGTGGCGAGTAGAGGTGGTGGAGATAGGATGATGGTCGACGTCATGGATGCTATGCAATGGCGGCTGGATGCAATGTAGTGACAAGCGACAATAGTTCCTAGCTTGAAGGCATAAACACAAAGATGGTGGTGGGTTGGCTGCGCAACTCCATCCTATGAATTTGGGGGTTAGGGTTGCTACAAACTTTTGATAGCAATATGTAAAATACAAAACCAAAGTGGTGGTTATGGTTTAGATGTTTGGTGTTTTGTGGTTGAGGGTTGCTGATTTGTGGTTTGGGCCTTAGGCCTTTTGTGCTTTGCGATTTTTGGTCCTTTTATTATTGAGAGTACAAAAGATGTTGGCTGCTCGGCTATGCTAGTTGATGTTAAACCAATCTTCGATCCCAAAACAAAAAAAAGAAAAACCATCTTCATTGGAATGAAATCTAAGTTTGTGTTTGCAAAAGTTTTAAGATTAAAATTATTTAAATAATTACTTTTTTGTATAATCGATTATATGAAAATCAATTTATGTTTTGATAATTTAGCTGCGCAGTGGTTTTAAAATAATTTGTTTTGTTTAGATTGTATGAAAAAAGTTACTTTTATGGGGCAAAATTACTAAAAAAAGTATGAAATAATTATTTATATTATATAATATTTGATATTTATGGTCAATTTGGTAAAAACATATTATGTATATTGTACAAAAAGCTATTTTGAAATAATGCCCAAAATTTAGCTTTTACTTTTTCCCCTCAAAATAACTTTAATTTTTGGAATTAGATTATAATCCAATTCAATAAAACTTACCCAAACAAGATTTTTTTCTCCAAAACAACTTTTTTTTTTGCTATTTCCCAAACATATACTAAATGGGTGCACAATTTTCTTAGTACAATTGAAAGTAGCAAAAAATAAATAAACAAATAAATAAGAAAAGCTACTGTCTAACAAAGTGAACTCTCGATAACATGACACAAAAATAACACATAATTAATTATGTGTGTGTGTGTGTGTGTGTGTGTGTGTGTGTGTGTGTGTGTAATTAGTTATTTATATATTAATACTCAAAAAGACATTTTAGTATACTCCAATTGAACCCTAGTTGAACAAGACTGAACCAGTAAACTTTTGAATCAATTCTTTATCTCGAACAGTGCTATGAAACGAACTAAGATAGACAAGACTTTAAATTACAATGTGATTGTCAAAGTTTCAACTTTTATTAACCAAAATGTTTTTTTGTGTAAATTAGAGTCTTACTGAATTACATTTTCACCCCATTTATTTCTTGTATTTAGCATTATTTTGTGCTTTTCAGCCATGCATGTGCTCAGTAGTCCATGAATGCTCAAGAGCTAAGCCATAATCTCATAGGATTGATCGTACTTCACACTCATTTAATTATAAGGATGTTCATGGGGTCTGGGTAAACCCACGAACTTAACCAACCCAAATATAAAAAATCTCGATCAAGTGGGGTAGTCAAGATTGTTTGGGTAGAACATGATTAACTTATCCATTGGTTGGATTAGGTATTGGGTATAAAAATAAAACTCGTTACCTGACCCGTAGACCTAAAACCTTCTCACATATATTTTTAAAAACCAAAGCCCCACTATCTAATGACTCAAAATAAAAGAAACCCTAAAGGCTTACCCACTGCTAAGCAATGCTCACCTCCATCTTCTTTAACCTTCAACCCTATACCATTGTTGCTCCTTTCTATTTGCTACCGTTGCCACCCATTGCAAATGAATGAATTTGTTGCTCTACTAGAAATCAAATCTCGCATTCATCTTTTGTGCTTGTTTTGATCTCTACTACTGTTGCTGTGAAAAAGGCCTCACTATGAGAGAGACGACAAAGTTTTCCTTGTTCAGCCACTTTTGGTTCACTCTCATTTTCACGATAATGTTCACTCCATATTCTGATGTAGACTAGCAAGTATATTAGTTCAGTCAAGAAATAAAACGATGAGAAAAGTATCATCCCAAGATAATAGATCAAATACCAAGTAACTAACAGGAATTACTATTTAGACCAAAAGAATCGAATAAGTAAAGAAAACTAAAAATCAATTAAGGACAAGAAAATAAAACAACACTTTAAAGATGACATAATTAAGTTCACTAGGATGGACACTAGGGCTAATAGACTTCATCTAACTATGGACTTAATTACTGTAGATCTCAAATATCTAGTTTTTACCTTAATTGATTAATAATTGGATTCCCTAAATTAATTCCAAGCCTTTCTCAAGGTCAAATAATTTTCTTTATCTTAAATTAATTGCTTAATCTCTTAGCTACAAACTAATTTAGGAAAAGATTGAAACTTTATAAATTCCTAGCATAACCACACGAGTCACATTTGCATATCTCTAGTTTTCACCTAACTCATGATATTTTTGTTGAGAAGTTTTGTTTACAAACCCTAACTCTAGTTATTGCAAACCAATAAATTAATTGAATAGTAGCCAATCACTCAAAAGCATTAAGAATAATTATAAACACTTAATTGATAAGATAAAACCATAAACAAAATTAATCCATGTGCAATATCATCACATAGTAGGATCCATCAATGCCTTAGAAATGGGGTTTAGTTCATGATGGAATCACAAACAATAGAAAAAATAGAGAAAAAGCATAAACAAAGATAGCCATGATAAATCCAACAAAGAAGAAAACAAGGATTCTAATGTCTTGTGGTTGAAGTAAGTCTCCAACTCTTGGCAAAGCTCCTTGGATCTCCAAACCTTTCTTCTAGGGTTGCCCCTAGTGTTAAGAGTGTCAAAAGGTCCTAAATGGTACTCTAGAATAAGCTTTTATAGCCCCAAAGTCTTTAGCTTTAAATACAAGTTGTGTTGAAATTTTCCTGATCCTTTGTGCTATAGTGCGACCTTAAATTTCTGGACAAATACTTTTTCGAGCTTCTCTTCATTCTTTCGATTCCTAGACCTGCACAAAACACAAATTAAGACATAAATAACTATCTAAAAATATAGAATCAACTATTAAAGCTAAGAAGGAACCTAGTTATGTAAGTTAACTTAAAATAGCAAGAAAACTAGCTAAACCATGCAATTACCTCTAAGATTACACACAAAAACTAAGCAAATAATAACTATTATTTAACGAGAGTTATCATTTTCCCTTTCGGATCCTGATATTTGTAGCATTTATTGTACTATGAAAGTGGAAAGTATTAGAACAAGAACAACAAGGCATTTATATTTTGATTCTATTATGAACATTTACTTCTTGAAATTATAAAGATTATTTAAGGGGATGTTTGATAATTGAAGCATAGCAATGAATGGTTGGGTTTTTTCCCTCTCAAATGCATTTAAAAAAAAAAAAAGACAAACAACCGGAGTACTCGATTTGACTCGACCGTGGGAGATTTGGGTTGAGTGCCAAAATTTTTGAAAATGGAGCCAAGCTAGCCTAATCTCAATTGATTGGGTTAGGTCCCCCCCCCCCCCACAAAAAAAAACCTAACTTGAACTAATCAACGAATAGCCTGACTCATTTAGGTGATTTCATCAAGTATATGATACACTTTTATATCGTTGGGCTGAGAATATGATTTTGAAAGTAGAATTTCTTCTTGAGCTTTTCTTGTTAACTATCTTGCTTTCTTTCTTCTTGGCCTACTTAGTTTTAGATTATTAAGTGGTGGTCCCTTCCAAGTTTTGGGAAATGACCACTATACCCACATTTAGAGCATGTTACTTTATATATTCTCTTTACCCTATGTCCACTCCTGGGAACCTCTTCACTATCATCCTTCTTCCTATGCTTCTTTGGATGACCAATTGGCCTCTTTATCTTTGGTGGAATAGGTTAAATGTAGCTAAGGTTGTTTTAGTATTGCATTCCATTGACTGGCAAAATGGAGTTCGAGTAGGTAGCATGAAGGGCATCATTTGTTTGCTAATGATGGATGAAATCTTCAAGCCTTTGAGTTTTGCAGGCTATGGCTACAATAGCATGGTGGCAAGGCAATCCTGTTTGCTACAAAAAATTGCGAACTACCAAAAATTGAAAGTACAAAAGATATTGATAAATCCACCTTCACCTTATTCCCAAATCTTAAAACTTCAAAAACATTGCCAAGTTGGTCCCCCGACCATTAGGGAGTTCATTTATTGTTTTCTAACTTCTCTTTCTCAAGTCTTAAGAGCCATACTCATGCCAGATTTTTAGTGTATGATTCCAATGCCTTCTTGTGTGTCGCTTGCTTCCTTATAAATGTAGAATCTAAACACCTCACATATGGTTATAATTAGCTTGTTTCTATATTTCAAGATCTTCGCATTCCATATGTCATAATTGTTGTTAGTAATGTTATCAACCTTGGCCATGGACTGAAGTATGCTTTTATCCATGCTTCTGATTGAATCTTGCTCAAATACCACCCTCACATTCAACCTCTTCAACTTATCCATACCAGTTATAAACTCTTGGACAATCCTACTCTTGGCATATTGCCACACAATTCCTCTAGTTTCCTTTTTCTTCCATTATTTGATGTTATTTCAAATGTACATCACATGATTTTTTAAGGCACACATGGCATCACCTCTTATAAAGCCTATATCAAACAATACTCACCATACACAAAGCAACACAAGGTTAGCAAATATTTAATATGCAGCAATATCAAGCAACAAAAAAAGAAAAGAAAAGAAAAGAAAGAGAACACCTTTTGTCGATTGGACACAAAATTCCATTTATTCCTTTAGTAGCCACCAATGTCCTCATGAAAAAGAGACAAGAGTCACTTTTCTTTTGATTCACTATCAACCACAACATATGCTATCACATAGAAATGATTGCATCTTGCCTTACTATAGAAAGCATCTATCTTCCAAAGTAATCCTTCAAAAAGTAACCATCTAATCCTACAAATGGTCTACAACTAACTTTAAATCATTAGTAGCAAATGTTGTGGCCCGCTAACAAAGGGTTTGTATAAATGTACAATAAATAAGCTATAAATGAAAATTGGATGAAATTAAAAATACTAGTTCAAAGAGTCCCTTAAACATAAGATGATTCAATCATTAACACACAATATATCAAACATATAGAGTGTATCTAATTTGAGTTATTAGAGAGACCTCTACTAACAACCCCACAATTCTACCTAGAGACTTCTAGGCATTCAACCAACATACAATTGTTTAGATAATTAAGACCTTAACTCAAATTAATCTATGATAATTTCTAGCTCTAATTACATTAGCCTAGGTTTAAACTTAAACCTAATTCCTAATTCTTTAATTAATCAAGTTCATACCATTTAACCAATTAGTAATCACCCATCTAATTCTTCATTTATAAACCCACATATCAATACCATTCAATGCAAGTTTACAAATTAAAGAAGTCAAAGAATTAAGAAAATAAACATGATTGAGAATTAATCATAGGGTTTCAATATTACAAATGTAATACCCTTGGAGTCTCCTTAAACTAGCTTGAAGTCTTACTCTAGCATAGCAATGAAGATTACATAATAGAACCCAACACAAATGTCTTACAAAATGAAAGGAAAGGAAAAAAAAAAAAAAAGAAAAAAAGAGGAAAGGATAAGAGAAGAGAGAAAAAAATGAAAAAAAGTTTGAGAAGAGAGACTACCCTTCGCATCCCTATTTTCTCACTAGTTATTAGACCTAAATTATAAAAATCTAACATTGCCCTTAAGCCCAAATTAATTATCTATCTTTTAGCTTTAAGTAGCCACCTAATTTGCTTAATTTGGGCTTAAAATGAGAGAATTATGGCCTAATCTTTATAGCATGTCTAGGTTGTATCTCTATTCGCATAAGTCAATTTCAACATTGAATAAGCCTATCAAGATTTCATTATTTTGGAGAGTAATCTTATATGAATTGAATCTTTATGTCTTAGGTTTTAAATGGCACTGATTTTACCTCAATCCAATGTCTACAACTCAAGTTATAGCCCAATTAGTACATATTGCTTAGGTTCCAATGACAACAACCCTATTCTAACTTTATGGCCTAATTCGACCTAATAAACATCTGAATTAGCTTTCAACTTCTTTATCAAAGTTGTAGATATTTCTCTTAGCTTTTCTACAGTATAGAATTTGTAATTTTAAATGTCTGTAACTCAAGATATGCTCAAAATACAAAAATAGTGTAAATTTATAATAATACTAAAAAATACAATTAAGCCTTAGAGCCCAAACTCACAAAATGTGTCCAATATTGATCAATTAAGCACAAAAGAGGCTTAATAGACTAAATATGAGAGTTAGTCAATGTATCAAAGTATTAGTTATTAGTTCTCTCTTATATGCATCAAAACATATATAAAATCTTTGAAACAAAGGTAGCAATCCAAGTTAGGGTATCACATCATAGGGATTCAAGTTGAGGTATCACATCCATCTTTGCAGTGGCACCTGGGTTACTTCTCAACAGCTCATCCAAATAATGTTACAACCTAACATATTATTCTCTCTGTCCTTTCTGCTAGCTCCCTTGCCTTTTCTAAAGCTCTATAATCTTTTTCTCATTTTAGATGGACATTATAGTCCTCCTTTATATGATCAAATGCCTCAAAAAGCCTCAGGTCAAGATGTGTCCTAAGCCTTTTTACCATTTTTTTAATTGCCTAATTCTTATTAGCTTCTTTCTTTTCACTACAATAAGAGTGCTCATACTTCAAAGTTTTAATATAAAATCTTGGATTTGGAATTCCAGCCATAATAAATCATCATAAACAACAATTGCACACTTTGCCTTTGCCCTTACTTTGTCATTCTTTATCCACTTAAACTCCCTACTTGAGTTAATGTTTAGTCCTTTGCAACATTTTTATCTATTCTGAAATAATAAACTTCATACCTAATTCTAATTGAATATGTCCATATGAAGTACCCTCGTTAAATTGGGGATAAATAGGCCTAGAAGAACTTCCATCACCATCAGATGATGTAGGGGTTTTAGGGCTTCAAATGCATACTCATATGTCTATTCATTACTCTCAACATCACATGTCATCTCATTTTCAAACAAATCCTCAATCCTTGTCTCAGTTCTTTAACTTTCCTTGCATGGAATATATTTTTTCTTCCTAGCAAGGACCTTAACCTGAGGAATCTTTTTAAGCTGGATTGGACATTTTGGTTGCAACTTCTTTACCTTCCTTCTAACATGTATCTCACCATCATACTCATCTAGGTCTTCCTTTCTTGGGTCAAGCCTATAAAATTCAGCCTTTGAACTTTTCATAAACATCATTAGAGGATGAATTTCCACTTCGACCTATCCCACTACTATCTAGTTAACTACTCTCATTATTACCTTCCCCTCCATCCTTAACATTTCATCATCAACTTTTGTAGTCACCACCATTTTTATCATCTTTATCAACTAAATCACCACTACTTCCTCCTTATCCTTCTCATTCTCATCCTCAACCTCTTCCTTATTTTTGTTCAAATTACTAACTCCTTATTCTCATTAGCGTTTTCTATAAAATTAATTAGGCCAAGCCCAAATGTGATCCAAAAAATTAAATAGGCCTTGGGCCTAATTCTTGTAACAAGAAAGTTAATTAAACTAGATTAACTAAATTAATACATGATTATTTACATAAGCTACATCAAAACCATTTTAATGTCATAAAACAAGAACCAATCTTGGCAATTCATCAAGCCAAGTGGTGCCACCTGCTAACTCCTTGGAGATTAAGTTTTAAAATTTAATTTCATTTTGAATTTTTTTAAAATACAGAGTAGGTAATATACGATATGGTGTTAGCCTATTGTTGTAGAGAAAAAAGGAGTGCATCTCCTCTTTCCTTTCTCCCTTGGCCGTAGCATTAGAGAAGAGAGTGTGAGAGCTTTTCTTTTCCTTCTTCAACATCAAGGAGAAAGAAACATAGTGAGGAAATGACATACTTGAGTGCTAGCTTATTGGAGTTTTTTGTTCTTCTAGCTTCAAGGAGCTTCACCACTACCACCACCACCACCACCACCATTTTCATCAACGTCATCATCTTCATCATCTCTTTACTTCACATGTAAGGGGTTTTTTTTTCTTCCTCTTGAGTTTCTTATAACTCCCATGTTTCCTTTCTTTTGCTAGTTTTAATGCTTATCTTGATTCTAACTAGTTTCTTAATTCTTTATTGTTTTGGCTTGTTTCGTGGATTTAGGGAGGCTTGATGATGGTTGTGGGAGCTACTATTTTTATCCTCTTTTATTGCTAAAAATTTGTATTTTTGCTACTTAAGGTCTTTTGAACTTGATTGTTGAAGTGTAGTAGTGTTGGTGTTCAAAGAAAGAAAAAATTCATGTGTGTGTGTGTGTTCTGTAAGTCGTGGCCCTGCAAGGGTTAAGGGCGTGCTGATGACTTTTTTTTATTATTCATGATTGTTCATGGTATTTAAAACTCCTTGTAAATGTTACACTTGTCTTGGTATTAAAAGGATGAAAATTTAGGTGCATGCGTGTGTTGTGTGTTCTTTGACTATACATGGGATCAAGGGGGTGTGATGCTTCTTTTTGGTTAATTCAAGTTGATTTGAGACTATAAAAATGTTTTATGAAAGGTGTTTTTATGTTGGGTTAAGAGGTGATGTGCATGAAACTTCATGGCTTAGGTGTTTAAGCATCAAAATCATTTCCCCTAGGTTATGTGCTAGTTTTGGCCATGAGAGGAAAAAGGAGAGAAAATTGGTGTCTAAATTTGATTCATGTCTATTTGGGTTCTTAGAGTTGTTAAGATTAAATGATTGTGTGTTAATTTATGTTTGAGTTGATATGAACATGATTCTTGAGTATTAGACGTGATTAAGCCTAAAAGAATCTTTTCTTTTAGATGGAGTATAGGTTTTGACCATGTGAGTGTATCCACGAAGATTTTGTTTGTTGATTTGTTTGTTTTGGTAACTTGAGTTCTTCTAGGTGATATAGGTTTGGGTAAAGGTTTACTAGTTCCTAGGCTTGAATCTTGGTTATGGAGGATATGGAACTCATGTTTGTTAATTTATATGTGTATTAAGGATTTAGAGGTGATTGGTATAAAGGGATTAGTTTTATGATTTTTTTTTTTTTTTATGTTTGATTATGGCATAGATTGACTATGGATTATGTACATGCTAGCTTAAGGACAAAATCATCTCATGTTGCATGGGGTAGCAATTTAGCCAAGAGAGAAAAAGTGTAAGGAAATGTTATTCTATGTTTAGGAATGTATGCTAAGGTGTTTTGAATCCACTGGGACTTGTATTCAAAGTTTGGGTGATGAATTGTTTATGTTTAGGCTTAAATGAGATTTAAAGGTTGGATTTTAAGATTTAGCTAGATCTTTGCGTATTCTTGAAAATTAGAAAGAATGAAAACATTTTGATTTCTCTTCTCACTCATACATGAAATCAGATATGGGATGATCCTTGATGAGAAATTGTTTCTTCTAAGTTATTGTGAACTATGTGATTATTGAGCTTGATTATGAATTATGGATTTCATTGAAGCTAGATTTGATGATGAAATTATTAGTTCTCATATCATGAACACGAACATGAATTCTGAAAGGCATGAAAAGAGTTTTTTAGTATACACAACTGCAATTATTATTTGAGCATGATCCATGTGAATGAAAATATTTTCTAAAAAGACATGAAAAGATCAGAAAGTCTTGTAGTGCTAGTTATGTTTGTTGTATGGTGCCACATTGAGAAGATGCATCGAATAAGGATCATATGGTCAGAGATTTGAGCTAGGGGATATACTAGTACAAGAGCTCTCACATATCACAGACTAGAGATATGAGTGTGGACCTAAGTTATGAGTTATGATATCCATATGAGTACAGTAAAGTGAAAGTTAAAGAAAGCTAATGAAAGTGCATCAACAGCATTTTTGTATCTTTGCATTATTTGGTCTATTGCCTATTATGGCTGCATGATTTTCTCAAAAAAGGAATATTTACTTTCATTTGATATTTAGCAATTAAATGTTTTATTAAATGTCTGCTATATTATTGTGCATTGTCATATATTGTATGTTGGTTATTACATATTTGAAACCATGGGAGATTTTGGGTATTTGGCAGAACCTTAGAAGCACCACCTTTTACTGAGATTAATATCTCATCTTAATTTCATTGTTGCTTTTAGAGGAACAGATTAATGGCTCGATAGTAGTCATATTGGAGGTTGAGGTGACCACAACCTATGATCCCGTGTCGAAGAGTTCATCATTTTCTTATAGCATATTTGATCCTTTTACTACTTCATCTAGGTATGATGGAGTTGATGGAGAGTTGTTATCCTGACTTTACTTGATAGATAAATAGATTTTTTGTTATTCTTTTGGTTTGTATCTAGATCAAGCAGAGAATATCTATTTTGTAGAATGTATTAACTATCTTTAACTGTTAGACTTTAGCTAATGCATGCTACAAACTCTAGTACTATGATGATGGCTTTATGATGCCTATGCGTATTATGCTTTTGCTAGAGAGAAAGAGAGACGTTTATGTGTTTGAATGTCTATAGTGTTGTGTTGTGATATGATTAACTTGTCCAACTAGTTACACATGTCGTTAGTATAATTTTTGATAAATATTAGCAACTAGTATCCATGTAAATAACTATATAGTTTCACTAATTAAAAGAGGAATGCAAAGAAATAAGTTACATAAATAAGAAAAGATGAATGAAAAAAAATTATGGCCTAAAATCAAGTAGAAGAAAGTAACACATGCTAGTTAATTATAATTAAGTAGATTAAAAAATGTAAATCAATGATTAACTAGTAGGTGTTATAAGGTTATGTAATGGAATTGCAAGAAATGCACACTAATATGTCCTTTCACATTGGAGGTAACAATGCAAGAAGAATAACATAAAAGAGACAACACACAAATTTAACATGATTCGATTACTCTCAATCTACATCCACAACCCCTATAAAAAGTTCCAAAATCTTCAATGTCTAGAACTTTTGCACAGGTAAAATTACAAACTATCTTTACAAAAGGTTACATCATATGGATAGTTCCTAAAAACTACTCATACAACTTCATCATTCTCACTATTAGAGAAAACCTAAGCTAAAGTCCAAAGGCCTTGTTTATAGGCCAAACCTTCTATGAGGCTTTTACTCCCATTTGATGTGGGACTTTGATGTGAATGCCAAGACATAGCACAACCAGTTGCTTTTACAAACTTACTCCCGTGGTGAAAGGCAAGCACAATGGAGGTATGTAAGATTCTCAATTTCCAGTCATGCTAAATTACCTCAGTAACCCTGAGTAATTAGACACTTAATGAGAAATTGTAATATTAAGGCTTAATTAAGGGATTAATGAAGTGATTATGAGTTAATTATGAGGACAAAAAGATACAAGAACACTTAATTAAGATTAGAGAATATATAATTAAGTAAGTCAAATCCTTAATAGCTTAATTAAGTGCTAATAACACATAATTAGCTTAATCGAGTCAATTTAAGGGTAATTAAGCTTAATCGCAAGATTAATTTTTGTTAATCATGAAACACATGAGTTAATCACTAATCCTTACTTAATCATATTAATTAAGTTGCAAGAGCATTTAATCATATCTTTAAAATTCAAATTAAGTCAACTAGATAATAAAGTAATCAGTGATATTACTAAAGTAAAAGGCATGAGACAAGAGTGCTTTATGTAAGAGTTTGACCATGTTTTGTCTCCTCATCATCCAATTTATCTCCTTAATCACTAATTAACACAAAGTGACATAAAAATATCTCCCCGATTGCCCATATGTGTTACAGCCAAGCCACATGCACACACACGCACACACACACACACACATATTTCATTTTCATACTTTCATACTTTCATACTTTCATTCTCTCTCTAAACTCTTAAACTCTCCAATTTCTCTCTACATTCTCTCTTCTTCTTCTTCTTCACCTTCTTCTTCCTTTCTCCACCACCGCCATAACCAAACCTTCTCACTAAGCCTTTCAAAGATCACATCTTTTAGTCTTTGGAGACAAGATCTATATACTACAAACCTTATTTTCAAGAGAACTCAAGAGCTCTCTCGTTCTCTTTGCAAGGTTGCCACTTTCATCATCTTGGGGAGCCATCATTTTCTTCTTGTTTCGCCTTTAAGAACTTGCCATTTTCAAGCTTAGGTAGTGATCTTCACTCTTCTCTTTTATTTACTCAAGAAAGCTTAAAATTTGGCTCCTCTCATGACCAAGACTTTCAAGTGAAAGCTTGAGAAAAACTCTCATGCTCTTCATGAGCAAAAGTTTCCATTTTTAGTGAAATATATTCATGTTCTTGTTCATAAGTTGTTGTTGATTTTTGAAAGTTCCTTTCTTGAAATGCTTCAAAGTTTCTATTTTTCTTTCTTGATGCTTGAAATCTTGATGCTTCTTCTGAGTTGTTGGAAAAAAATTGATGATTCTTGGTGGTATTTGATTTAAAGTTATTTCTTTTATTATGATGATGCATATGTTTGAAAAAGTTGTCATCTTTACCACTTTCTCATGATTTGATAAGACTAAGAACATTCTTGATGCATAAATATTCTTAAGTTTATTCTTTGCAACCTTAAAAGTGGTGCAAGATTTAATGCTTCTTCAAAGTTTTATTTTGTCTTTCTTGAAGACAATAATATGTGTAAAAGTTTAAACTTTATGCAATATGAAGCTTTTTAAGTCATAAAAATGAAAACTTATCACTTCATGTCTTAAAAATAGAATCTTGAGTACAAGATCTTTCATAAAATCTCAAACTTTAATAAGAAAGTAGCCTTAAGCCATAAAGTTGAAGATTTGCATTTTAATCTTGTAAAAGTTGAACTTTGAGATAAAAATGTTGAGTAAAGTTCTAAGCTTTCTTAAAAAATGTCACTTATTAGTCTTAAAAGTGTTGACTTGCAATTTTTAGTTTATAAAGTTTGTACCTTGAGTCAAAATAATGCATAAAGTGTTAACTTTTATAAAGAATAAAACTTTATAATTCTAAAGCTAATGTCTTGTATCATTATTTCATAAAGAAAGAATCTTTTAGACTTTAAGGCAACTTTAAATCATAAAGTTGGAATTTCGATAGTTTTATAATGATTAAAAGTGTCAACTTTCTTAAAGAATAAGACTTTTAAATCATAAAGCTATCATCTTGTATTATTTTCTTATAAGGGTTGAATCTTTAAGATAAGAATATAATTTTAGAGACTTACACTTTCATAGAGGATAAAACTTTATAATCATAAAGGTGAAAACTTTCTATTCTAATTAATAAATTTTGAATCTTATACTTGTTGAAATAAAAACTATCCCTTGGTGATTGGTGAACATGGTGTTGTTGGGTTCATGAGTGTGGTTATGCGTTATCATGACCCAAAGACAAGAGGGATGTTGAAATCCTTGGGAACAAAAGTATGATTAGAACATCTAAGCATACCATGAACCTAGGAATCACTAAGTGCACTAAAGGAAATAATCACCTAACTTAGTTAACTTGAACAAGTGCTTCATAAAATATATACTCAAGTAAAAATTAATTTCTCATAAGGGCTAAGTAACCAAAAGACTACACACATTTATTTTAAATATGTGGTTCTCTCATGAGTAGCATGAAGAACCATATTATGGCTCATAAGACTTTCCACAAAAAATAACACAACTATGAACCCTCTTAGGGTAAGAATGTATGATGCCATTAGGCATGATATATGACAAGTTTGATTGAGCATTGTCTTATGATTGAATGATTGGTATGATGATATGAGATGGATATAATGGATTGTTGGTTGAAAGTTTCATGATTGGTATTTTGGAAAAGCTCCTATCTAGCCATAATACTGCTGGATATCCGTCCAAATTATGGACTTAGTCATATCATTGTATGTCCGGATGTATCTTGTCAAGAAGTACTATGCATGTAAGGTATAATGATAAGAAAAGAAAGAGTGGGATATGACCCTTTAATCACTTCAGTAAGGGAAGTGAAAGATAGTGACCTACAAAGACTCAAGAAACCTTTGTGGGGGAGACGAGGGTAACATAGAGAACCCTTCAACTTAGAGATAATCATTATCAGCTTAGTCTGATTTGGTTAGTATTGCATGATGATGGTCACGGAATAAGCTCATGTCCAAAAGTAGTCTATTTTAAAGGAAAAGTAAAGAGTGTTAAGCACGTGCTAAAAAAATAAAAGTAAAGTCAAAGTAAAACCATGGTCAAGTTAATGAGGTTGCATAAAAATGCATGTATCTATACTGTCCATGTGCATCATGAATGTTTATTCCATGCTTATGTATATATGTTTATGTATGATGTTAAGCTTAAAAGTAACCCTCTTTGAGAACTTATGTTTTCAAAACTTCTAAAATTGAACCTATGCATGTTTACTATTTTTATAATTAAACCTGAAGTGGTTGTAATGATGACAATGACACAGTGTTTGTCTAGTCACGATCCTACTGAGAAATCTAGTACTTTTCACTACTACGTTTCTGTGTTGTCTTCAAAGGATGCCGGCGTCGGGCATGGTGGTGATTTTTATTGAGTTCCCAGCATAGCATGGCGCTTTGACCTAGTGCTGAATGCCTCTGTGATGTTTGTGAGTGCAGTCATTAGGGTCTACATCTTTCAAAGGCTGTTTCAAGTACCTGTTATGAGCCCATTTTGTCGTCCACACTAGCCATACGACAAGGTCACCCTAGATGATATCCATCCCTACTTTCAGCCACCAAAGTATCCCACCGATGGCGAGTTTGACTTGGATACCCACCTGACATCAACTGTTTCTTTGGATTCCAATCCTTTAGAGCCATTCTACCCTAGTTATCATGTGGAGTTTGACCGATTCGAGTGCTCCTACCCTTCAGTAATTTGCCTGACTTCCAATTCGTCTTCTTTTTCTATAGCTCCTCATTATGCACCACCTCCGGTTCATAGCTATGGGTTCATTCGTACCTCCGACGTGGATGTGGACGTGGGCGTACTTGAGGATAAGGACATAGCAATGTTGCTTCTGATAGTTTTGGGAATGGTTTTCTCCTATCCGATAGTTGATTTGGATAGCACATGCGGAGTCGAGCATGAGAATAACCCTTTTTGGTTAGTAATTATGTGGTTATCATTTTCTTTTGACATGTATGGATGTATGGGATTTTTGATGTGTTTTCCTTTATGATGTATTTAGTTAGGTTTGTAAGGCCGACAGTAGATATCGAATCCATGACTATTTATATATGACTCTTGGCACTATTATTACTATATTAACTATGATGGTCATGAAATGATATTATATTTACCTAAGATGATTGTTATTCATGTCACCTCCATTTATTTTATTTGCACCGCTCATATGAGATAGCGATGTTCAACTTTACATGTTCACGATGCATTTATGACTCTTGGTTTTCAAAATGATTTACTCATGTTTTTATTGTTCAAAAAAGAAAAAAATTTACTGCTATTTTCAGTATAAAGTAATTTAAAAATGGTAAAGTTAGTTCGCGAGCAAAAGTAACAACTAATAATTTCATAATTTGATTTAAGTATAGCATGGGACTATTAGGGTGTTACAAGGTACTCATCTATAAATCATATAATAACACAATTAAACACTAATTTAATAAGAACATAACCAATACATAAAGGGACTCCCAAAAAATTTTACACACAAACACAATAGTTTTAGTTCCACGTGGACTACATGCAGGATTACATTCCTCAACCACAAACAATCCTGAAATATTTTAGCCATACCCACATTTTTAGGGTGCACACAGAGGCAACATTATGGGTGTTTGCCAAAGCACATTAATACTTACCTCTTTGATGCCTTGTTAGAGATTTCTTCAATTCTCCCCTCACCTATTAAGTTGTTCGGTGAAAAGACCCTTCATTTACCCCAGCATAGACTAAATGTAGATAAAAAAAAAAAAAAGCCAAAGCATCATGTAGTTTTTCCCTAGTTATGGAGGCTTAGCATAATATCTTCACAATCTGGAGGAGGAAAGTCACAAGATAGAATAAGATTAGGGTTTTGATTTGGGACTTCCAATTGTGAATGGGTGTTTCTGGGTTAGCAAAACACACTATTTTGCTTTAGAGAAAAAACACTTTACCCTTGAGTTATAGGTTGGTCATGTGCACTTTATTCCCATCATTTTGAAAATATGCAAATCAACTATTGAATTTTTCTAATGGTGCAAATCGGCCTTTCTATTAACCTTTTCATTTATTTTTAACGTAAATAGGATGTGTTCAAGAAAGTTTAGAATATCAGATTGTACGTTTTTTTTTAGCTTAGAGACCAAAATGTATATAACCCAAAGTTTAAAAGAGTAAAATGCAGTTATTTTTCATTAGCAATGGACATAAATTTAACAAAATGACTAAAATGCACATTTATGAATATTAAGGAGTCAATTTTCACGTTTTTAAAATATTGAGAGTAAAGTGTACATGACCTAGTTGAGGGGGATAAAGCAATTTTTTCTTCATTATTACTATTATTTTAGGTTCTAAGGATCTCTTAGTAGAATTAGAAAAAAATAAGGAACATCATGAGCAAATACGAATTAAAACCCTGACCAAATGTTAACAAACCCTTTGTCATATAGACCAAGGGAGATGCTATTTGAGCTCCAATTCTTTGGCAATTTTTTTCTTTTAGTTTTTATTAACTATATTCTTTTTAAATGATATTTTCATGCTTAATTTTTAAATGAACTAGTTAAAAAAAGAAAAAAAGAAAAACCTAAAACACCAACAAAGGTTTTCTGGCTAGTGATTACCGCTCGAAAAGAAGAAGAAATTAAAAAGAAAAACATAAACCTGGGTGGACGCCGTAGGCATGGACACTGTTCGCAAAGCTCTTGGGAAAGTTTCCGGGGAGAACAAATCTTCGTCGTCTTCTTCGTCTTCCCCTTTGGATCTGAACGGGCAAAGTGTTCAGCTTTCTAGTGCTTCGGCGCCTACTCATTCGTCTCTCGTTTTGACCACTAGAGCTCCCAGGCATGCCCCTCCCTCCCTCTCTTCTCCTCACTTATTCTTTTGCATATTCCCTTTTCGCTTTTTTTTTTTTTTTTGTTCTTTTAACTCATTGAAATGAACTACTTGGTGCCAGTTTATTATTCGGTTTTGTTTAGCTTCTATGGTTCATTCTTGATTGATCGGCACTCTGAATATGCTTCATTTTTTTTTTTTAAGTGCCATTAATATCATAACAGATTATTCACCTAAAAATGAAGCAAAAAAAGGGAAAATATGTCTAGGTTAGACGATGATATATTAGCGGTCCTGGCGGAGCGTAGTGTGACTAATGGGTTTTAACTTGAAGAATCTTAAGTTCAAATAATTTGAATTATCGCAACCATCTTAACCGATGATATTTTAGTTTAAACGATGAAATTTTGATTAGTTTTGGTTCTTTTCGTTGCATAAATAGTTCTTTATATTGTCAATCTCCGAATTAAAAACAAAAAAAAATAGCTCTTTAGATTATTGCAACCATCTTAACCTTCAAGTTATACTTTGAATTGTAAAGTAATGCTTCTCTGATTGTTTTGGTAGTGTATTTTTTGGCTCTTCAGTTCTGATTGTTTTATGTTTTCCTTTTGAGTTGGTAAAGATGTAATGAAAACCCTTAAATCTAGTTTCTACAATCATCAATTGACTTTCAAGTTAGTATTCTGGTTCGAAATTTGAGATTTTGAATGTCATGTGGCAGACAGGGTGTATCTTACGGGGCATGCTCTAAGCTTTGTGCTATTTTCTTTGTTGCTGGAGTAGTTTTTGGTTACACACTGAGGGGACGTGTTAGACGTTGGGCTTCCAAAGTTCTCAAGCGGTTGACAGATAATTGATGTGACTTTTTTCTCCTTATGTTTTTCATATTCATTGGTACCATTGGCATATCAATGACTTCTAATTGCAGCTGGTGTTTCGGTAAAATTTTAGTTTCACAAAAATTTGAGGGGAGGAAATGTAATTTTTGCTCCCTCATTAGATTGTATTCCTTATGCTCAATGATTGTGATGTGGATTTTGAGATGAAAGTGAAGTTTACTTATATATCTGGCTATTTGGCACAATGTCGGCTACTATGGTTTAGTTTTTTATGTCCTTTCTTAACTATATAGGCAATTAGATTTTCTGTTCAAGGTGGAGCATAGCACTTAATCATTATAAATGGTTTTGTACCTAGCTTGAAATGTTTTATATTCAACCTTTAGTTACATTTCCCTATATTTTGATTTTGGCTATAGGTTAAGATGGAAAATATTCATCAGATGAAGATGCCCTGGTATTGATTCCCACAGTTATTATTTACTAGTCACCAGACTCTTCAATAATGTTTTAAGTTTGTAACCTTCTGTTTTCACTCACTTTGTTGTTACATTCTTTTATCTGTTAGCATGCTGTTCCCAGTAATTCCTGGTCAAGGTTCGATTTTAAATTTAACCCATTAAAATAGCAGTTGCTTAGTTGCAGTTATAATACCTTGCTTTTAGTTAGTGGTGTCCTGGGGGTTGAGAAGATCAGTTCATATTTTAAGTATTTATTTTAAGTAATTGAAGTCCAAACTGCTTCTTGCTTCAAAATGTTATCCTTTCTTATGCAGAAAACTTAGGGAAGCTTAGCTGCAGTGTACTTTGGTCGATCAGATATATGGTGACTCTATAGACATGTTCCTGTATTACCCATTTTCATAGTCTCCACTTCTTATTTTCTTCTCAATTTTTATGTAATAATCTCGAATATTGTCTTTAGGTGTCATTGCTACCAGGATAGCTGTAATCCTCTTGCATTTCTCCTTTTCTTTTGTTGGCTAATAGTTTCTTGTTTACTGATGTAGATCTCAAACTCAGGTCAAGCCAGTTGAGTTACAAGTCTCACACTAAGGGCTTTATAAAATTTAGTGAATAATGCTTACACCTTTACCAGATTAAACTTTTGATCAGAATCATGTGTTTTCACTATGCATGTCTAGTTGCTAAATGTAGTTTTCCATTGTGTAGAACATGCTTAAAGGTGTTTGCATTGCCTGACACTGAAATTTTTGTATACTTTCCTTTGTTTATTTCTCGTGTATCGTGCCATATTTGTGTATCAAATACGATAATTACAGTTGCTGCCCTACTACAACCATGACCTAAATATTTCTTAATTTCCCTATTGAATCATTTAAATGGTAATTACAGAAAAATAAACAAAAGTTGTTTAAGTATCATTCCGTACTTCAGAAATACTCTTTGTGAAAGTCAAAGCGTGTAGTTGTCTTGTGGCTCATCTCAAGAGATAGCTTCTTTAGCTCCTTTGCCAACACTGGCATCCCGCAATAGAACACCCCTGCAAGTATTATGCATGATTTGCTTGTTAAAATTTGTCTAATACTATGAAGTAACAAAAATGGATTGAGGTTTAGGGGAGCAGTTCAAATTAGTTGTCTTCCACATCCTCCTATCTGTGCATGTGCTTTCTATGCAATCGGGCTGGTTTGTTTGTTATTGACAAGCATTTACAATTTATAAATCTCAATTATTATTACTTTTTACTGAAAATCATGAAGAGAGAATTCTTCATAACATTTTTAATTTAGGAATAAGTAAATACTTAACTAGTTAATAGTGGGCAATGGGTTACTATTTATTGACTCAATTAACCATTAAATGGAAATATTTTTACCATGAATTCTTTTTTTTTTTTTTTTTGCATTTATCTTTTTATTTATTTTGATTATCACTTGTGGAGTTTAGAACGTCTGACATGTTTTTGTGCTTTAAAGTTTTCTGTGTACATAAAATGCTATAAAATTGTTTGACATGATATTGATTGCTTTCAACATGATTGTCTGAGACTCACGGACCAATCCTTCCTTGTAAGGTAGGTTGTTTCCCTCAGCACCTACTTTACTTCTACATCACTCACAGTTTCAAGTGGTTCCTACCCCTGTACCCCGCCTTTTCTTCATTTTTCTTTCAAGAAAAAAATTAATCTTTTCCATTTTAAGTATATTTATAATGTCTGGCTTAGCAAAGAGGACTTATGGCCTGACCTCCTCATGTGAAGTATAGCATAAGCATAGGATTAAGTTAATTTGCAATTATTTGTTGTCCAAATATTACATGAGGAAAAGGAAAATTTAGATTTCCTGTTCGGAAAACAGTTCTGCACTTTGTAGCAAGTGATTTACCTACTGTAGATTGCGGATGTTTAGTGGCTATCCTGGTGAAAACATCTCTCCAGTTAGGCCTAGCAAAATGTGTCCTTGCCTGCAACAGAGAAACAATGAAGGTCATGTTCAGGTGTGTAATTACTGTGAACTGAAACAGTGATAGTTGTTCTATTTGTTCATAACTTCAGGCACTGAAATTTCCTCTCTTCATCTCAATAAAATTCTTCTTTTATCCAAATAGTGGAAAAAAAAAGAAAAAAAAAAATTCAGCACTGAAGATCTTACTCGAGTGCCGGATAGGATGTCAATGCCATGTTTGGCATGGTTTAGTGCTTGAATCATGGTGATTAGGGTTGATCTTGCATCCCCCTCTTCATAGACACTTGTAAGATAGTTGTGAAGTTCTATTTGGCCCTGACTCATGTGAAGAGAAAAAAAGGAGAAAAAGGACAGTCATTAAGCTGCTTCATGACAGTCATCTTTTTTAAAAATTAATATATATAGTGGTTTGATTAACTCTATGCGTAAGATGGAGACTTATTCATAAACATCATATATTACTTTGTGGTCCATTTCTGCAACTTGGTCCATTACTCCTTCAAACCATTCGAAAGATCCAGGTTCCCTGGTAACCCAGTAGAAATAAGCATTTGTAGTCCTCTGTGGTCTCTTGTTTCCACCTGGTGTCATATTTGAAGATGTAAAACTATTTAAGCTGTCTCCTGATCTGGTTGTTTCTGTGTTTGATTCCTGCACACGACCATGCACAATTGACATATGAAGGTAAAGATAGAATCAACTTTATGAAAAATGCAGCCAGAGTATGTATAGTACCATTTCATCAGTTGTTCTCGTTTCATTGAGAAGATTTCTGAGAATGCTAATGAAAGGAGTTGCTCCGATTCCTAATCCTATGAGGAGCAATACATCATAACTCTGGTAGTCTTGTGCTGGAGCTCCATAAGGGCCATCTAAGAACAGTTTCGGTTCTCTGTTTCCAAAAGTTTACTTTGATTATCGTCATTGTGTAATTTCCATGCATGAAAAACATATCTGGGCTTCACTTACCTTCTTTGTTCCCTATGCACTAGTTCACCTAGTGTTGCTCGACCACACACCAAAGGTAACGTGTCGTGTTCGGTGAAAAGTTGCTTAAGTGCTTTCGTCCAATCTCCTACTGTGCGAATGTGAACACTCAGATGCTCATCTCCTGGTGCTGAGGTGATGGAGAATGGGTGCCTAAAAGACGAAGACGTTTATTTGGACTTTATCAAATACCATAACATTGATGATAAATTGATAATAAACGTGAGAGCTAAAACCTTACTCACCACTCAAACGGAGAGATATTTGGGCACTGTAAAAATACGTACTGTCCACTTTTGTACTTGAATCCAGTTGGCTTGGACATGATTAAGCTGAAGACATTTCCTGGTGGCACCGAAACCTGCTAGGTCAAAGGAAATTTATATGGAAATATGTAATTCTCTTGTTGTATCATATTCATGCCAATTAATTGACTCTTAGTTAAAGTGAGTCTTAATTTTTTTATCAACCAATATTTAATAGACACCTAAAAATATCCTAAAAAGTGATGCAGATAATATTATTCATTTGGTCATCTCACGAGAGTGAGGTGTATTCATTCAGAAATAAAAGTCGGGACTAAAAATGAGGATGTGCATTATTACCTTCAGAATTTTCACTGAGTAATGTGCTGACCTACGAGTCCGTAGAGTACGCTCTGCTATGTACAGTAACAGTGGAACTGATATATACATCCATGTCTGAAATTAAGAAGGAAAAACATTGTTTTCTACTTCTACAATTTAGTGTTTAGGCAACATTCACTTTTTTCATGCTATGTAGGTTACAGTTCAAGTTCTTACCGTTTTGTTATACCACTGATGGGTCAAATACAAGAAATATCCGTGGATAATGAGCAGAATGTAGACAAGACCAAGAAGGTGGTGTGAGTACCAGAATGCATTAAAGCCCGTCAATCTGTTGAAGGGTGGAGGAAGCCTGAGTGCACTTCTCCTGAAGTGGTGAGTTGCCAGCGTAAAAGAGATGGCCATCAAAATAACCATTGAGATTCCTGTTACGCCTTCAACACCGGTCAAAAGTGTTTTGTATGTGGGTTTTTTGTTGTGGAAATCTGAAGCTATAAGTGAAAATTTTTCTGGAGATGAATTTACGAGAAGGCGGAAATCACATGACAGATGAGTGATTGCATGAACAGCGACTCCAATAGCTATGGCAAGTGCAATAATCTGTTAGGAGAGAGTCAAAATCAAATAGTCAAGGAACTAGCATGTGTCAGCACTAATTATACAACAACAACATCAACAATAACAAAATCTTGTTCAACTAAATGGGTTTAGCTACATGAATCACATAATGTTATAGTAAAATTTAGGTCTCCTTTAATAGTTCCATCCTTTTTCCCCCCTAGATTTTCATTTATCTCTAACTATTGGACTACATTTCGGTTGATCTACTCCTAGGCGTCTATAGATCTTTTCCACACATGCCAAACTATTGAACGTGAGATTTTACTATTTTTTTCATAATAGGTGTTATCCCGATTTTTTCTCTAATGCATTCATTCTTAATTCTATCTTGTCTAGTATGTTTACTCATCCAATGTAGTATTCTCATCTCTACAAGAAATTAAGAATATGTTTGGATTGGAGTAGATGGTGGAGCACAATAAAATGGGATTGAGTGAGTTTATTTCTTTTGTTTGATTATTTAAAATAATAATCGAATAGAATGGAATTGGATATAACTTATTTCATCTAATTGCATTCTATATCCTATTTTCCACTTCTCTTCTAAATTGGGGTATATAAATTAGAATTCCTATTATCCTATCCAATTCTATTATATTTTCAAAAAATGGAATGTAAACTACTCTCAATTCCATCCGTTTGATATCTAAACAATGGTATGGAATTTTCATTTCATTCTATTTGGTTTCATTCCATCCAATTCAATTTAATTCCACTTAGCATTATTATCCAAACAAAGCTTAGTCAGAATGGTAATGGGAGAATCTTCCCCTAATCCTCGTCGATGATCTAGCATTCATGTCTAGTTTAAAACGGTCCTGATCAGGGTTGACACCCCTCTTACCTTATGGAAATTAATATTGTCATCAAAAGGGACAAACTTTCTGGCTCTTGTGGAACGAAGCCATGTCAACGTGTTACGACAAACTGGTAAAAGGATGAGAGCCATATTGAACTTGAGAGTCTCTGCAGCACCTTTAGCCACTGGTATGCAGTAACTCATAACTATGAAAGTTGATCTGTTTCTGTACTGGTAAAATTTCCAGGCAAAAAGGCAAGCAATGACAACAAACCACAATAACAAAACCCAGATCCTCCTCCAATATTCTAATGCAAGACATTGGAGTGTCCAGAAGAATCTTTGGATCACATTTCTCGGCCTCAAGCCAGTCAAATTCTGACTCCAACTTACACTTGTGGTGCTTAGTTGTCTGCTGTAGTTCATGTAGCTGTCCTTTTGTAGTAACAACATTTCTAACTGCCACAACTGAAGGAGGGGCAGAAACTAAAATGGTCAGCAAAGCATAATGGGAATTGTAACATCATTATTTGTATAACCACCTAAAAATGGATGACACCAATCAATGGATAGTTATTTTTTTCTAACGTAATTTTTAAATCTCTGATTATCCACATTTTTCTTCTCTCTTTTACCCTTTCTTACCTCGATATAACCCAGGTTTTCTGGGTCCAACTCTTCCATTATTAACGCAGCGTATCTTTCAGCTTGTTCTTTTAGCTTCGATAGGTTATTTGCAGAAGCACTGAGCATTATGAGCTGTTGAATAAAAGTGAAAACAGAGAATATTTGTCAAAGCATGGTATAATTTAGCTTGAGGATTATGTCAGCAATAATAAAAGTAATAACGTAAATTCATCTATTGTCTTACTGGTCAATATTTCTCCTTTTCTTTAGTTCCCAATTTTTCGCTTATGAATATGATAATGTGCTTTTAATATCAGTCTCGAAGGAAGACGAGCTACAAAGATGAACTTCTTTATGTTTTTCTTTGTAGTCTATCCAACAAATTTTCAATATCATTTTAATCGTCTCGAGTCTTGTTAGTTTTATTATTATTATTATTATTATTATTATTATTAAAGAAATGTTATCTGTAGTTTTATTAATTGATTATGGCGAAACTTCAATACAATGATAAAGAGTTTACAGAGAATGTATAATACGTTTCAGATATTAGCATAACCTTATTCAGCTTATAAACAACACTACACTTTCTTTTCGTTGACGTAAAATAGCAAGTATTCATTCTGTTAATGAAAAATATGGAAGTATAACTTGCTATATATCTAAGTAACATTTCGTGGCAAACGTTCTTTGTTGTTTTTAAAAGATTGTTAGTTCATACAAGCTATTTTTTTTTTTTAATCATATGAGCTTTTTTTATAGTTAGATGTTACCAAAGGTTTTTCTGTACCACAACATTTTTTTTTTCCTGGATACATATTAACAAATGCTAGTAGACTACGACTCATTCATATCTTTTCTTGAGTAAAATATATTTATATATTTTCTTTAGCATGTCAAATCTTACCTCTTGTACTTCCTCCCTAGTAATTCTTCCATCGTCATTACTGTCCGCCCTGAAATAAATAGATTATAAATTTAACATTTGAAGAACAACGTCAAAATTCCATGTGCTTGCTCTCTCTACAACCAGGTGTTGCCGAATATAGGTGAAGAGTAGTTCTATTTATTGATGTTGCAGTTGCAGTCACAATTAAAAACAAAAGCAAAATTATGCATGACGTAACTTAATTTAAAGGTTTGTTTTCAGTGAAAAATTTAGACATAAATTTTAAATGAAAATTAATGCCTCATCCTTATATTTTTTTAAATTAAAATTTAAGGAAAAATAAACTGACTCTATGTAATTTCAACTAACGTTTTATTTCATTAAATTTGCAAAAAAATTTCAATATTCTCACACTTCATTCGATTCAAAATAGTTATCAATTTAGATAAAATTTTTTAGTTTATAATAATTGTTATTCTTATATATCAATGAAATATTTATTGTTGATTTTTCAATTTTATCCTTCATCTCCATTGATTAAAAGAAGTGGTTATTTTTCATCATATAATGAAATCATACATTCTACCATATAATAAAATTTAATAAACATATTTTAGTATATTTATATTATAATTATGCGTTGATTTTAAATTTTTTAATCTATGTAAAAATTACTAAATTGACAACTATTATGAATAGGAGGTGCCACTTGCCAATCGTGGAAGTAAGTAAAAGAGTATAATTATACTAATGGTACAATAATAACGTCACAAAATTCTATATACCCCTAATTTAAATTATTTTTGCTAACAATGATGATGGCTTCAGATTGTAAGCCAAAAGGTAGGTGGTAGTTTGAAGTATAAATAAGACAAAATGAATGAGATTCAATTATTAAATCAAATCGTCCTTAAATGAATTTATAATGGTGTCCTTAAATGAATTTAAAATGGTGCCTTGAACTACCGCAAAGGCTGACTTGCTAGAATTTAAGTGATTTATTATGTATTTGGAGGATATCCTTTTACTCAATAATAGGAGAAGTCGTTCCCTTATCGCTTTCTTAAACTTCTTTTTATAAATTCACATGAAATTATATGTATATTTATGGGTGTAAGTAAATTAGCTTAAAAGAAAAATTAACAAAACGAATCCTAATGCTTGTCCACTTTTTGTCTTTTTCCTTTTAAATATAAAATAAAAGACAAACAACGGGAAATAATTATTCAGAAGATGTACAACTGAGACCCCCATGAAAAGAGAAATAAATTGGCACTCACAAATAAGATGAGTGTCAATTACAAATTAAACGAAATGCTGGATCACATAGCTTAAACTTCATAAAAAAGCCTGTTTCGAATTTTGTACGAAGACATTTAATAAGCTATCAATTGTTTTGGCCGTTCATCGAGAGAGACATATTGCATCTTAATGAACAATGATTCTAAAAAATAATGCAAGGCAATCATAGAGAGGGACACAGGAGAACTTACATGTCAAAGAAAATCTGCAGGCGAGCATCAAAGCTCTGGTCTGAAATTTGCAACCAGAATTGATGCAGCTCTTCTTTCGTTATTTTGCTGACTTTCTTGTCCTTCCTTCTTGCCAACGCATCAAATATACCCACCGCAAATTCCTTCGAATCCTTCATCCCTTTCATTAATCAATTCAGCAAATTACAATTATTAACACAATCCCTACCAAATAAATTAGTATATCAATAATTTGAGTAGAAGTGTGTTTGATCTAAATTTTAATATGTATCTCATTCGTAATATAACTATGCACATGATTTAGTGTTTAAGCCATCAGTTCTGTTTTTACTATAAGTTGAATTCTACATTTTTCATACAGCTTAACAATGAATAGAAATTATTAACTAACAGCATATATTGGCAGATTATGTATTGCTAATTCAGTAATCACATGTGATTAACCTGCAATTTACTTATAAAAATCGGACCAAACTGTCTTGCTAAGCTGTGTCACAAATTGATGTTTAACCCCCATTCAATTACAAATTTAACTAGTTAAACTATTTGAATCATAGATCGAAAATTTTACCAGGTCAATTTCTATTCAATTTTTAAAACATTATAGAAAATCATGTATAAAAAGAAATATTTCCCTTAACTATACAAACTGATCACTTCATGCAATCATGCTATGTTATGCTGAGTAACTTAAGATTTAAATCGTTGTATCATTTAAATTACATGACCAAATCGTGAGGGAGGCAAATTTTTATGTTACCGAAATGCTTTCTATACTACATTAATGTTATCTGGCCAGAAAAATATTACTAAAATACTTGACAAAAATAATTATGGTAGTGATTAAATAAAAAAGAATGATATAACTCACTTATTTATTCAAAATTAAAAAATATGTTACATCATTTTGGCATACTATTTTTATTTCTAATATTTTTTTCTACACTCATGTTAGTTTGATTTAGGGTAAAAATAGAGTAAAACATTCATGAGCTAATTTTCTGTATAATTTTAGAATCACCATACTTAATTGATGAATTTCTTCACTGTCGTTTTCGTTTTTTTTAACTCCCAAACCAAACCTTCTGGCCATCGAAACAAGAACTTACGTACCAATGCATTCACCGAAGTCCTCTCTTGCGAGCAATCCATCCCTGGCCAGCAACCTGAACCTCTCTTCCACCTCCTTCCACAGTTCCTCGCTTTCTTCGCCCCCCGTCTTGCTGATAAATCTCAAACCCTTCAGCGCCCTCTGCGCGCTCGATCTCGTCCGTTCAATCTGCAACCGCATCCTCCGCGCGTTCCGCGCCGCCTCCACAGGATCCTCTACTGCGGCCGCGCCGGACTCCGACGACGCCGACGACAGCGACCGCAGCCATGGGAACTTCCTCCGAATCCGCGACGCGATAGACAGGCTCCTCGGGACGCCGGCGGCGGCGGCGGCTGCTTCGTCGCCGGCGCCGGAAAAAGACGAAGGCGAGGCGACTGGAGCGGAGCCGGCGCAGGAAACCGACGATGGCGAGGCGTTGGGAGCGGAATTGGTGGCAGGGGAGACGTTGCAGAGCACGACGGCGTCGTCATCGATCTCCAACGTGATCTCGACGAGCTCCTGGTGGTGGTTGCTACGGAGGTTGTTGAGGAACACCGGCAACATCGCGCCGTAGGCATGGCTGCCTCCGGTCGCCGGCGACGACGTCCCGAGATTTTCCGGCAGCTGAATTTCTTCGCCGTTGCTGCACCTCCGGGACGACGACGCTTTCATCTAATTAATGCAGTTTCCGGTTTCTATTTTTTTCAATTCTTCTGCTGGTGAATCTTCGTTTTTTTTTTTTTTGTTGTTTTTTTTTTCTCTCTGAGTGAGAGGCACAAAGCAAGTAGAGAAAGAAAAGGTCGAAGACTTAGAAGCAACAGAAGGTACAGAGTGAGAGTAGCTAGACGGAGAGAGAGAAAGAGGGGGGTTTTTGGTTCACACGTTTGGGCGCGAAGGTCTGTCTAAAAAGAAACGCAAACGCGAAGGTTTGGAAAACAAGACAAACACCTCTCGACGAATTTGCGCACACGATTTCAACGCCAATGTCTCCTTGCTACACCTGCGAAGGTAGTAGTTGGGATCTTCATTTTCTGTATTCTTTTTAACTCCAAAAAAAAGACAACAATAGATCAAACTCTACCAATATTTTGTGTGTGTGTGTAATATATATATATATATATATATATTGCTTAATCCAGTTGTAGGTATAATTATAATAGGAGTATCTTAGTGGCATTTTGCATTTATACAAATATGATCTTGCTATATATCTTAGCTTAAAATCTTAATCATAACCATAAAATGCTGTATGCGTCTTTGTCACAATAGTTTCTTTTCTTTAAAGCCTTGGTATATATTTACTCCCGACTTTGCTGTTTTTCTTTTTTCTTTTTTTTTTGATTTATTGATTAACAAAAGAAGAGGAGTACATTCGCTTGGATTGACATGTAGTACAAAAATTGCAGGTGAAGGAGGAGAGTGCCAGTTAGAGAGAGATGCATGGAAAGGAAAGGAAAGGAATTGCTTAATAAAACAATAGAAAAATTGGGGTAGTTAAAATTTGGTTGCCATAATGGAGGTGTCTACACGGATGATTACTACACGAATGATTGATAGGGAACAGGTCAAGGTGTAAGGTAAGTGAATGCGACCTAGAATTGGATTAACCCAGGCAAAATTAACGTAAGCAATTCTTATATGCATAGAACATGCATATATACTATAACATTAAAGTATTTCCCATTTGCGAACAATACTGATACCCACCACCAGCCCCCTTGGATTAATTCCTTTATTTTATAAATTATTTTGGTCACTTGCTTGTTTTTAATTTTTAAATTAAGCCCTGAATTTTTCTTGCCACTTGGATTTTCTATAACTAGAATCTACAAACTAACTGCAAATGCCTGTACCAATTTGAAAAATGGCCATATTTTTTCCATTGGTGGAACAAAATATATAATTCTAAGAAGACTAGTCTAGAAGACAACAGGTTGACACCCCAAGGTATATTATTACAGGCAAACTGCTAGCCGGTTGAGTTATTGTCAAATTATCTTGTCCTTTTGTAGTTTGCTTATCAATGCCAACAAAGTTTAGCCTTATTAAATTATTAGTGACTAATTTAATTAATTTTTCTAATACACAAAATAAATTATTGATTTTCTAAACCATTTTGGCTTAGTTCAAGTAATCAGAGAGTAAGAATTTCGATAAAAAGTCGAAGATTCAAGTTATAAGATCGATGTTTGAAATCCGATGATAATATTTTTAAAATAAAAAATAAAAAATGGAAGATGACAAACGTAGGGAGTCCTTAGCAGTCTCTACGAAATGATGTTTCTTAATTTGGTGAAGTTAGGATTGAATTAACAACAGGAGATCATTCTTTCCGCATAAAACAACACTAAGTCATCCTTGTCCGCATTTGGCCACAGCGATACTTGTTCTCTTAACCTTCTTATCCTAATTAACATTTGTTAATTTTATGATCACAATGTGCTTATATAATTAAGAGACATGCCTCATATTTTTTTTTATTTACTTTTAACTTGTAAAATCTGCCAACTACTGAATCATATATGTAAAAATGGGTGTGAATTTACTTATACCAAGTGGAGGTCATACGTACCAACATCATTCAATAACTTTTCATTGATCCAACCTTTTGGATTAAAAATCGTCTTAATTTCGTCCCATTTAAAACCATTTGATTCTTAATTGCACTATTTTATTCTATTTTAACGTATAATATTAATTGTTAAATTACATGCTTATGAATATCTAATTTATTTAGAATCCAATATGTATGATGATCAAGAGAATATTGTCTTATTTAATGTTTGAATTGATTAAATTTACATTTTATAAATTAAAAAAGTTATTAAACCGTACTGTTTTCTTTTTTTTTTTTTTTTGGGTCAAAGACATTGTTTTATTGGCGATTATTTATAAAATAGTGTATAAATAAAGAAGGTTAATGGTGAAAATGACCAAACCAAATCTTTAACAGGATGTTGAACCATCGAGCCAACCTAAGAGCAGCCCTTTTTGGGAACATCGACAAAACTATAAAATGAGAAGAAGAATTTGTGCTTCCTAATTGTTGTGTGTGTGATCCAATTCCTTGATGGGTTTGAAGAAAGAGGGGAAGACTTCTCCTATAAACAGAGACTTAGCCTTTGGCTATTACACACCACCAAGAGAAAGATCTATACACTAGATAAAAGGATGTAATTGGCCTACTGGGTGACAAGTTGAGTAGAAAGGTTTCTGCCTTTAACCATGCAAAAGTTGTAAGTTGAAATTTTGATTGGTAGAGTTATTTTATCCCTTTTTAGGGGTTGTGGATGTAGGTTGAAGTAACCGAACTACGTTAAATTTTATATTCTTTTATTGTGCTTTATTTATTTTCTTCTTGTGTGCTCTTTGTGGGTTTTTTCTGCTGCCCAACAAATGGCATTAGAGCCAGGTTCGAGAGGAAACAAAGTTGTTGTCACAAGGAAAGAGGGTGATGATGCCATTGGTGATATCATCATCTCGTTATCAAGGATGCGATATTAACAATATTTTTTAGAGGTAATTTTTCATTGTTTTTGTGGATTTTGCGGTATTCTAAGTAGGAAGGGGTGCTTCACTATACTATGGCTAGTGCGATAAAATTTAAGGTATCGCTCTTTGACGAAAAGGGCAATTTCACTGTGTGGCAATGCACAATAAAAGATCTTTTGATGCAATAAGCTTTACATGTGGCTTTGGAATAAGAAAAGCTTGCAAAGATGAAAAATAGCGAGTAGAAGTCCATTCAATGGAAAGTTGCAATTACTATTATGGCTCTTTGTAACATCCACCATTTTTCGCCTAATTATTTGGTTTTATCGAATAATTGAGAATAATTAAAATTCGATTAAGCAATTATTTAGACTCAATTGATTAGCAATTACTTGAGTCTAAATAAGAGAGAATTAAGTTAGAATATAGGAGATTTCATAAAAATTTTATTGAAAACCGATTTACCGATTTAGAGGTAATCGGTAACATTACGGTATTTTAAACTGTCGAAATCGGACCAATAGAATTGCAAGCCTCAAACCCTATTTTTAATGGCTGATAACTCAGCCACTTACCACCCAAAAGTGACGCCACTTGGCCCACACAAAGACAAGAGGGCTGGCTGATTTTCAGCCATGGAAAGCCAACCAATCAAATTGCAAGAAGAAAGACACCTAAACCCCACCATGTGATCAGATTTTCAGCTCCTTTTGACTCCCATTCAGACCACTTCTACGCCCCTTTTCTCTCCTCCCATTCAGCTCTCTTTCTCTCTTCCTCACACACCCAAAAACTCAAGCTAATTCCAGCCTTATTCATCCAAGCTTCAAGAATCCAGCATAAACACTTGGATCAAAGGTAGGAGTTTTGATTCTTGCATCAAATCCATGGACTTGGCTGGCTGGGCTTGAATTATTTTCACTTATTTGATGTGTTAAATGAATGTTTATGATGATATGTAATTGGTTTTGGGCTGTTTGTTTGATTAAAACCGAAGTGGAAGCAAGAAACCATGAAAATGGAAAGAGCTGATGGGTTAGAGAACCAAAACCCCTCGGTTGTCCGCACGGCAGAGTGTACGGCTCCGCCTACAACCGATCAAAGTGGATGAAACCATTTTTATATGAAACTAGACATCTAGGGCTTTCCATAGACATATCATATAAGGCTTTTGGATTAGAATTGAGGGAGATATGAATTTTTGAATTTCAACCTAGGGTTTTGACTCTGGCTCTGGGCAGATTAGGTTGTTTAGGGTAGAACTCGACCTACACTACTTGAAAATGAGTGAAACTAACTTTGTTAGAAAGCTTACACATAGGAGAATATCATATAAAAATTTCAGAATTAGATAAGATCCCAGTTGCTCCCAGTGCTCCACGCAATTCACCCTATGTCCACACCAGGCTAAAACAGGGCAGTGTAGGAAGGTTTGAATGCGGGGCTTGTAACTCGAGCCCTACTAAACCAAATTGAGTGGAACTTTTTCTAAATGAAATTTTGTCCTGTTAGCTTTAATATGAGACCAATTTCGTATGATTTGAGTCAGTTTTCGATTTTTAGTGGATTTTTACTTTTAGTTGCCTGATTCTGGCTAGCCAATGGGCAGGCCGATAAAATCTAGATATCTTGAGTTATAGATACCAAAATTAGATGGTACCAAAGAGGTTAGAAAATAGACATATAACACTTCAACATACTCAAATATGAGGTCCAAAGGAGTTAAATAGAAATTATGGCTTGAATTATAAAAACCAGGTTGGTTGAATATGCTGAGGCAGGAATTCTGCCTTAATGAATTTGATGTTGATATGAGTTAAATGTTGGAATATACATGTGATGTTGTGTTCCTTGTGATAAATTGATATACTGGTTGGCTGGCACTATTCATAGGGAAGCGGACACGTTCCGTTATACCGCCAAAATTTCAGTAGAATCCATGCACAAGTTGTGAATTTCATGATAATACATGTGCATTTCAAGGAAAGTTATGAAAGTGTATTAAGAATCATGTTATTAAGAAAGTTCCATGCTACTTAGGCCAGCCCCGGATAAGAAGTTAAGGGGAATAGATCGGTGGGAAGGTCGAGGAAAGTAAACCCGGCATTCCTGTATAGGAACGAACTCGATCCTGATAAGCAGACTATTACCCAGGAGTCTAAATGGCCAAGAACTCCCAGGGGACCAAGAGATGGAAAGAATAATGATGAAAATGAATGGAAAGACTTATGAGGAAAGGTTCATGATTTAGTTTGCATGATTACATGAATGCATGAACGTATGGCATAGTTATGTCAAGATGTTTGCTGTTGCCTCTTATATGTATTTACTGCTGCTCATTTATTATCCTGCTTATTATTATACGAATCATTATTAGTAGTCTGTTTATCTTCTTGAATCTTCTAAAGTAAAACCGAACCTTGCCTCGGACCAGACATTTTCTTAAACTCATTAAAATGGACTTTTAAGTTTGAATACATATTTTTATAATTAAATAAAACCCGAGGCAACTGAGAATGTATGTGACGTCGATGCAAAGATATACCCGAACCCTACTGAGAATTTTCTTGAAATTCTCACCCCGTTTTGTATCTTTCGCATCATTCTCAGACACTGGCGATGGACTCCATAGCTACCCTCTTCATTGAGATCCCAGCGTTACAGCTCCACCATGATCCAAAGCTAGATTCCCTATACATAGCTGGTTCGTGTAACTTCCGTTTATACCTCTTCAGCAACAGAAACTTTGATGTTCCTTTACACCATCCCATTTTCAACCCTGTTACTCCTTATATTGCCGTTCCGCTACACATGGCGCATCCACCTCCTGCACTGCAAAGACATGCAAAGACCGGCCGACCGCCTGAGTCACCACCACAAGCAGTCCCTGATATCCCGTTGAGTTCAGAGAGTGACCCCTCCGAGGCCACCAGCTCGTCGCCCTCTTCCTCTTCGGGACCCAGCGCAGACTATTCACTGGCCGAGCCTGGCATGGCTAACGGCTACCTGACGGAGTAGCTTAGCGGCAAGAGATATTGTACAGTATGACCCTCTTTTGGACAGCAAGTAGCTCTGGGTCATAGACTTGACTGTATGGTTAGCAGTAGGTTACGAAATGTCCTTTGAGGACCATAGGGTATTTTGACTGATATGGGCATTATGGTCTTTTTGATATACCAGCCCACTTATGTATTCTACTTTAAAACTTTGTACATAAACTAAAGCAGTGGCTTCTGATATATTCATATGTTTGCACGTATACAGTAACGCTATTGTACTATTCTTATCTTGGTGATATTTTGTTCAATTCGTTCCGCTTTTAGTATAACAGTGCGCCGTTTCGTCAAAAAAAAAAAAGAAAAAAATAAAAAAGATTTATATGATGATGACAATTTAAAGAAGAATAAAACAGGAAAGGTAAACAGAATATTAATATGGTAACACAATCTACCTAATTTCATGCTATGACTTAAGCATAACATCAAATTAGTAGGGTGTTACACTCTTGCTCCTGCAATCAAGTATATAGTGTTGAATGAGATGACACCAACAAAAATGTGGAAAAAGTTAGATGAGATTAATGCGTCAAAGTCATTAACCAACTGTCTGAGCTTGAAGATAGACTTGTACACATTTAGAATGGAAGGAGGTAATTTACATGATCATATTAATGAGTTTAACCTGCTAGTATATCAATTGTTGAGTATAGGAGAGAAATTAAGTGATGAAGAGCAAGTAATTGCTTTATTAGCTTCTTTGCCTCAGTCTTATTGATCATTGATGAGATCCTTATTGAATGGGAAGAATACAATCAAATTAGAAGATGTTTCTACTGTCTTATAGGAGGATCAAAGAATGCACAAATATGATCATACCAATGAAAGTGGAAGAATATTAGCTGTGGAGAGTTCTCAAAGAAGAAGGAACAATTCCCGAGGGAGAGGTGGACAATAAGGAAATTCTACAAAAAGAGACTTTAGTGAGGTGACATGCCACTTCTACGAAAAGAAAGGGCACATCTAGTCTCAATGTGCAAGTTGAGAAAAGACTTGAAGAGTTTGAAGCAGCATAAAGGAAAAGTTTGTGTAGATGAACCCTTGGATGATGGAGATCTATATCATGTAAAGAATGCTGATAATGATTTTCTTGAGAATCATTCAAGATGGGTACTAGATTCTACTACTAATGTGCATGTGTGCAAGGATCAAGCCATGTTTACTACTTTGTAGAAAGATGGAGATTTTGGTTGTATCAACATGGGAAAGAAATTGGAGATGAAAGTTGAAGGCATGGAAAGAGTTCTCCTAAAGCTCCACAATGGTAAAGTTCGAAATATTCCTAATGTGAAGTATGTGCCTACTGCTAATGTCAATATTATTTGATTAGGAGAGATGACATCGCATAGGTACAAGTATATAGGAATTGGAAAGACATGCAAAGTGTACAAGAAAAGCCATTTGATTTTACAAGGAAGAAAGGACAAGAAGAATATTTGCTATTTGGATGGTCACTCTATCAGTGAAAAGCCTAAAGATAGTAAAGTAAAGACAAAGTCAGAAAATGTTGAGATATTTGGGAATTTGTCTTTAGGAAGGATTTGTAATGTGCATGAGCCATGTCCCACATTGATGGGTTTGAAGAAAAAAGGGAAGGACTTCCTCTATAAATAGAGATTTAGTCTTTGGTTGTTACACACCACCAAGAGAAAGAGTCTATACACTAGAGAAAAGGTGTAGCTAGGCTACTGGGTAGCGAGTTGAGTATGAAGGTTTGTAGCTTTAACCATGCAAAAGTTGTAAATTGAAATTTTTATTAGTGGAGTTATTTTTATCCTTTTTTAGGGGTCATGAACATAGGTTAAAGTACCAAACTACATTAAATTTTGTACTCTTTTATTGTGCTTTATTTATTTTCTTGTTGTGTGCTCTTTGTGGGTTTTTTTTTGGTGCCCAACACTAATATCATCATCCAAAACAATATCCAGCTCTTCACATTCTTACATTCATTCTCAATAATAACAAATGTTGAATCATGGTTCATGGATGATTGTGTTAGAATTCTATAGGTTTGAGTAAAGTAAGCAATAAGCTGCAAGAGATGTTTAAAGTGGAGTGATAATTCCTTTATATAGTAAAATCACTTGTTTATTAAAGACATAGGTCACCATAGCCCCTATACCATAGTCTAGCACACTCATCCTTGAGTCCAACCTAGTAACACATAATGACTCCCAATTCCACAAAGAGTCACATAATAATAACATAAGCCTCTAAGAAACTAGAAGACTATCTATTCATTCGTTTTAATTTATCAAAGAAAATATCTACCAATCAAGAGAAGCATAAACCCATAAAATCATAACATTCTCTCACTTGTGCAATATTGATGTTAGACATTTTGAAAAATGACTAAAGTTCAATAATTATGGCCACAAATTAATTATAGCTTGAATATAATTCCAAAAAACATAATCACTCTAGCCAACAAAGCTATCAATTAAAGATGACAGGCAAAGATAAACTATATAAAGTCTAGTTCACGAATGAATACATATGTAATAAACTCATCAATAGTAGTCACAAAATATGAGTGCGCAAAGTGTAAATACACACATCATAGCATAGTAAGTGAGCTTTTCATGCTACAACTACAAGAAAATCAATAAATAACGACCGATATTTTGGTCGCTAATTTCACAAAACTAATCGCTAAATTTGGTAGCGATTGATTTTGTGACTAATTTACAAAACCCACAACCAACTTTGGTTGATGACTTGGTGAACTATTAGTGACTGATAAGTCGGTCAAATTAAACATCTATCGATATATTCCATCAGTAATATCAATGGATAAATCTCATTGGTAATTCACATGTTTCTAGTAGTATTTGAGGTCCAGTGGGTCAAATCGGGCTTAGAAGCAAGGCCAAAGTTATTGTTCTTGGAGCCTAATCAATCCTCAATACTTAGCTCATATCTTCAGTTGTAGAGATCCAATTAGAGACAAACGAACACCATTTGGAAGCCAAGAACAAAATTTTAAGTCTCATTCATATCAATTTTCCAAATAGACTCGTTTTCTGGGTCTTTTAGTGGTTTGAACTTGATGGTTGCTCAAGAAGACACAACTTTAGTATTTTATGCACAACTCTCTCATGAAAAGCACAATTAATGCAATTCATGAGGCTAAATATTGAAGCTTAGAGGATGTGAATTAAGATGATCATAGATTAGGACCTTATGTGTGCCTATAAACATGGAAAAACTAAAATTGGAAAGGGGTTTTAATCACTAGTCTAACATTTTATAATAGAATAGAAAGGATAGGGTCTTCTTGTGCAAGTCTCTTCTCCTTCTCTTCTCTTCTACATTTTTCTCTTCTTTCTATGTATTATTTCATCCATGGAGTCATGAGAAGCTTGTAATAGTTTAAGATTTATAGGAAAATTGGTTTAAACTCTTGAGGCCTTTTTTTTTATTGAACTTGAATTACAAGATCATGTTCTTTTTTTTTTTTTTTGGTTCTTCTAGATTTGTGATTTTGAGTTTAAGATTATGAACTTTGAATTGCAAATTGAGATTATATTTAGATTTGTATTGATTAATCAATTGATGTAGTTTTGAACAAAGGAATTGAGGAAATTAGGTTTTAGTTCTAAAACTAAGCTAATTATATTCATGTGCTATAAACTAATATTGATTTTTAAGTTTTGAGATTTCAAACTTAATTGATTATTTGTTAGTTGATCCTAGGTGATTGCCTAGTATGAATTCTAAACTAAATGCTGAGATCTCGCTTTGGTTTATCTTAACCATGTTTTCTTGAGATTCGATGCTATTTTTGGGCTTATGGTAAAGTTTCTCTTCTTTCCAATGAACTATTGAGCTAGTGGTTGACAATTCTGTGATTTTGTTCATTAAAATTGTTGCTCACATAGTATTTGATGAAAACCCCCCACCATTTATGATTAGATATCACTTAGATCATTGGGAAATGATCCAAATTTCACCTTGTACTACAAGCTTTACAATTTTGGTTTTACAATTTGGATGAGCTTAGTTGTCATGTTAGTTATGCTTTTAGAGAGGACTTAATTAGTTACAAACTCCTTTTTTCTTATGTTGCACCATTTATCCATAAAGGCATATGCTCTTGCTATAATTTCTTGAGTCGCCTTCTTCATTTCTTCATTTACTATTAGACAATGAATTGAACAAATTAGGATAACTAAATAAAAGCTAATCAAACTAAACCTCCCGCTTACCCGAATTTAGAGGCCTTACTTTCTCTTTCTCTTTCAAACATTCTATTTCACATTTCTAAGCTTGATCACATTTCCAAATAGAATGGAGTATAGTTTCTATAATATCATTACTTAATGGATAAAAAACATCATAAGGGACCTTCATATGAAAATGATTTGTTCTAGGAAAGTGAGTTTCATTAGATGCTCTCCATCCAAAAATCTTGTCAATGACATTTATCTTCTAATACTTTGTCCAAAATAGTTCTAACCCTAAATTCAAAGTTATTTACTCTTACATTAACTAATTTAAGTCTCCAACTCTCCTTGTCATTTCTATCTTATTAGTACTTCTTATGGAAAGTTCATCTCTTGTGTTGAAATGTCATATTAAAGTATCTTCAATCTCTCTAATACTAGTGAGGATATTACTAATCACTTCAACATTATGGGAAGGAAACTTTCAAGCAAAATCTCAATGTTCCAATACTTTCCTAGCCAATCAATTAAAGATGCTATGCTTAGATTTGGTCATTCTCATAGGATAACCTAATTTGAAACTCCATGAATTGGTAGACATGGATCATTCATCCGTTACATAGATAATTCACTACCTATCTATTAGCTTTGTAATATTTTTGATAATTGTGATGATTAAAAACATAATGTTCTAATAATTTGATCTTGGCAAGAAGGAATGTTTTGTAGAAAATTAAATGTTAACAGACTAATGCTGGCCAAGATGGAAAGGCTACAAAAATGGAAAAGAAAGAGAAGTGTTGAACAATAGCAAATAATATGTTTTAGGAAAGTTCTAAGATGACACAAGAAATAATAGAAACGAAATGAAAGGCAATAAGATTACATTCCTTAAAGAAGACTTCCTAATATGAACAATGACAAGAAAACGAAAGGCAATCCATTGAGCTATTATTCGAGGAAAGTCTCCAATGATATGATGAAGTAAAGAAAGGAAAGGAAATCAGTCAAGTCACCATACAAGGAAAGCTTCAATAGCTAATTAAAGAACAAGAAAAGGAAACACAAATCTGCACCTAGTAAGATGATGCAAGACGACACAAACAAGAATGGAAAGGAAATCAAACAGCAAATGCGTAAAGCTCTAAAAAATGAAAGTAGCAGTGACAATGAATCGAAAGGAAATCAAATCATCAATAGCATTGCAAGAGAGGAAGGCAACAGTAAGAAAATAAAGAAGTTTCCATTCTTATGTGAAAGACCAAATCAACGAAAATATGCCATATTCATGAAGTAGAAAAGGCAAACTAGCTGTACTTCAACGTTTATATTTCGGCTTATATATGAAGACTTGTAGTAACTGTGAAACAATAGAGAAGACAAGAGAAGAGAAACCTAAGAGCTATAATTATTCATACCATACTGCAACCAATGTCATTGCTATAATTTCTGTATTCATTTTTCTCTCAATTTTGTATCGAAGCTTATTAGAGTTGAGATGTAGTTTTGTGAGTGAAAATGTAACACTCTACTAAATATAATACTATGCTTAAGTTATGATGTTATACTCGGTAGTTTGTCATGTAATACTAATTCTCGTTAAACTTACCATTAGATTCATGGTCCGAAGAAGTTACATTTTTTTTTAAAAATTAGGTATAGGTTATAATTACGAAGTATCTATCTGCTAATCGAGTCGCGCATCATATTGGGCGCATGGCCATATAACGGAATATAAATGGTATAGACAAAAATTTAGTTCATCACAATATGTCTCATGTCCTTTCATGCATTCATATAAGTAAACACTGACTGCAATAAGTAGGATCATCAAACAAAAAGAATTTGGTCCATAACTGTGAAACACAACTCTATATGAGTTCGTAGAAGGACACTTAGCTGGTATGAATACATTAGAGAACAAAAAGAAACTATTCCTGTGGCCCAAGGTCATAAAAAAACACCAAAAGAGGGCCACTATACAGTTATAGTTTCCCATGATGGATAACTCTCCTAACTAGACTCTAAAGAGAGGAATCCGTTCGGCATGATGCCTGGGATCCAGGGTCGAGGGTGCGGGACCATCACTAGATGCTGATGAGGAGGAAGAAGAAGACTCTGTCCACTCGGATGGATCATTCTCGGAAGATGCCAGATGTGCAGGTTGGGGTGGTGTGGTGGCATTGGGATCGGGTGAGACATGTACAGGGGTACTCCTAGAAGTGGAGTGGTTGGGTCAAAGAGGGGACTGAACAGGGATACGGCGAAAGCTTGTCGGAAAAAGACATACAAGTGAAATCGGGAGGAGCCCATAAGGTACAAGGAATCCAAAAACAGATCATAGTGCTAGTGCTATTCTAGCACCTTAATGAAGAACACGATTGCTACCATCACCATTATCTAAGATTGACACGGACATACAATAGAACAAGAATTTAGAAATTCTTAGTAAGATTCCTTGTCTAGTTCTTGCTGACATCGTAATCACTCTCAGTTGCTTCAATTTTATTTAATTATGTAAAAAGGGTGACCGGCAAAGTAAATGTCTCAATTTATAAGTGTGAAAAAGGTGGTCCGAAACAAAGTTCTATTTTACTTAAGGAATTGATAAACAGGAAAGAACATTTATGATAAACAGAGTAAATGTCACAGAGAATACTTCGTAATTCAAACTAAATTACAATCAACTACATAATAAGCATAAGTGAATCCAAAGTAGAAATTTCAATGTAGATGTATTTGACTCTTAACCTTTCTTGACTTGTACTTCATAAATTTTCATACTTGGTCTCTTGGGAGTTTTAAGCCATATAACTCCTGGGTAATAGTCTGTTTATCAAAACCGAGCTTGATCCTATATAGGATAGTTGGGTTTACTTTCCCCGACTTTTCTACCGATCTATTCCCCTTAATTTCATTCTGGGGATGGCCCAAGTGATATGAAATCTTTATGTTGCTCATAACACATGTACTTATGACTAAGTAACTTAAGGAGAATAATGCATCATTCATATATATTCTGCTAGAAATTCAGCAGCATAATGGCTTAAAATATGCTTCCCCAAAATGCAACAGAGACATTTTCAACCAATCACTCAAGACACCGGATTCAACATAACAGTATACTAACATTTCAGCCATAAAATAAAGAATTGTATCAACAAATTTTGACCATTGACCTTTCATGGTCTAGGAGTGCTCAACTAGTTAAAATCTGCATTTGTACTTCAATCTCCTAAATTTGTCTTGTTTTAGAAATCGTGCTATCATTTTATTTTAATACATTTAAATCTGAAAATTAAATATGTTGTGGCATTACTTGTCTATTTTCAGTTCTCTTTGATCCTATTAAGTTTTGTTGAGCATAAATTAAGTTATTAACATTTTAAGTAAGGTTGCCCTGCTATTGGATAGAATTGCATACTTAAATGTACAAATTCATCAAAAATACAAATTTGGTTAAAAAATCTGCCCTATTTCAATCTAGACAGGACATAGGACAACTGTGAAGAATTTTTGGGAATAATGTACTAAAGATATGAATCTGAAATTTTTATATCATGAATATTTATGTGTTAGCTTTCTATCAAAATTGGTTGTACTTAATTGGAAGTTGTATAGGGCAAGTTATGCCTATCACTACCCATACTAGTCAAAATGAAGGATAGGATTTAAGGGTTTACTTCAAAAATTCGTAACTTTCTCATTCAGGTCCAATGAGCTTATAATTTGTATGGTTGAAAAGCTTCGAATGTCTAGTTTCCCTTAAAAATGGTTTCATAAATTTTTGACCTCTGTAGGTCAAAACATAACATATGCAGTATAGTCAAGTCTTAAGGTTTTGAATTTCAACAAGCCAGTTTGAGTTTTCTTTTGAGTTTCTTAATCAACTATCCAATGCAACTAAGAATTTCCATGGCTAATCACTTGAAACAAGTCATAAAATCATCATATATCATCATAATAAAAAGGAACATGGAAACTCTAATCAGCCACATAGCATTTATTATCAACAAAACTCAAGAAATCCTACCTAGATTCCAAGTTTGAGCTAATAAAGAGCAAGCTTTGGGTGATAGGAATTGAGTAGGATAAAGAAGTGAAGATGATAGAGTGAGAAAAAGAAGAAAAATGAAGGAGAAAGGTTAGTGTTTGGGGCCGAAGATATGAGAGAGGAGTTTGGAAAATTTGGTTTGTAATGTGTAACGTCCTCTTTGGTATAGTATGATGCTTAAGTCATAGTACCACACTTTGGAGTTGTTACTGTTACCTGAGCGGAACTTATTTGACAGCAACTTCAGCCATCTTTGAAACTTCTCGGGTTATCTGGAGATAACACGAAAACAGGAGTGAGAATTTTAAATTCTCAGTAGGATTCACTAAGAAATGTCATATCGTGTCATCGTTATTATCTCCAACTGCTTCGATTTATTATAAAAAAATGGATATATTATATAGGTTGTTTAATTTTATAGTTCGAAAATATATTATTCAAAGTAGAGTCCATTTTATTCATACATTAGTCATTTGGGAGAGCCAATACCAAATAAAATCATAAAACATACTAGGGATACTAACTGCAACGTATTAAGATATAATAATAGCAATATACTGGAAACATAACATCTGCACATGCCTTTACTGGTACTTGCATTTAATGCAGATACGCAACACTTTCTTTTCTTTCTTTGTCTTCCTTTAATATTTATCTTTACTTTCTTCATTTTGACACGCCCAGGTATTAAGTATCGCCATCTCTAGGGTGTCTGCATCTGCTTACACTTGAGCGTTATGTATCGCCATCCTCAAGTGCAGCCTTGCTCATCTTTCGTTCTTTCTCATACATATTCCAGAGTACGATTGCCATGCCATACTCCATCGGGGTGTGATCACTATGTCACACTCCTTAGAAATATATTAATCCTGCCACATCCCAGAGTATGATCGCCATGTCATACTCCATTGGAGTGTGATCGCCATGTCACATTTCTTACGGGGTTGGACTATCATGCCACATTCCAGAGTATGATCGCCATGTCATACCCTATCAGAGCGTGATTGCCATGCCACGTTCCTTAGGAATATGGATTCATCATCATATCTCTCATCATAGCATCTTCATTATAGCTTTAATCCTAATCATGAATGTATATGTATTAAAGTGTATTTCATAACCTAGGTATAGGCTTTGCCGAAATTTCGGTAGCATGACGGATCGAGTCCGAATAGTGCCAGGAAATCAGGAAACTTTAATCAAATAGCAAACTCAATATATAACATTATAGTCATAGCAAGAATATAACAATATCAATAGGTGTAAGCTTTAAAACCTTAAGTCTTAATTTATCTTGCAAGCTTGTAGCTTCTATTCTCGATTTTGAATTGTGCCCGAGTTCCGAGATTACCTAAGTTCCGACTTCTTGGGTTGTGTTCGATCTCTGAGATTATATAATTTCCGACTTCCGAGGTTATGTTCGAACTCCTAGATTGATTCTGGATTGATCCTGATCTCTGACCTTAGTCTACATTTGGTCTTCCAAGACTTGTATGAGGGTGTTTCCTAAATTCCGAGTTTTGACATTGAGTATACCCGATCTAACTCTATGTTTGCTATGTCCCAAGTTCAACCTTAAGTATACCTAATCTGGCTCTATGTTTGTTAAGTTCCGAGTTCACCCTTAAGTATACCCCTTCCAAGTTCAACCTTAAGTATACCCTTCTAATTTTAGTCTTAAGTATACCTTTCTGAGTTCAACCTTAAGTATAATCGATCTAACTCTATTTCTAGCCGGAATTACACTCTTATAAGAGAAAATTCACCAAAAATGGAAATCTGGGTGAAATCATCTGAAATTTATATCAATGTAAAGCTAACAAAGCAAGCTTTCAAATGCAAAAGTTGCATATCGTTTGAGTGAGTATAACTCGAGATATAAGCTTTGAAACTTGACCCTACTGGATTACCCTGTTCCAGCCCGGGTTGAACTTAAGATGAATTCATTGATGTACTGGGGATAGATGGCAACGAATCTGAATCTAAAATTTTTATGGGATATTCTCTCATATGTTAGCTTTCAAACCATTCGATTCACTCAATTTGGTGTTGTGTAGGTTGAGTTACACCTCTCCCAACTCATACTGCCCAGATGAAGGTCCTTATTTCTAGGTTAAATTTCAAAAATTCATAACTACCTCTATACTAATCCAATGGCCTTATATTGTATATGTATGGAAAGCGCTGAATGTCTAGTTTCATATAAAAATAGGTTCATCAACTTTCAATGGCTGTAGGCAGAGCCGTACATTCCACCGTACGGACAGCCGAGGAAGAACCCTAACAACTTATTGAGTTTTCTCTTTTCTTCAAGTTCTTTCATACCAACTCCAATTCTAATCAAAATATACATGCATAATCAATTATAATTCATCATCATCACTTCAAATCTCATCAATATCACAAGATACCTAAGGCCCCCATATAGTCCCAAACCATGGAAAGTAAGAAGAGGAGTAGGATTCCTACCTCCTTTAGGTGAAATCTTGTTGGTTTGGTGTCTTGAATTGAAGAATTCTTGATGAAGCTTGAAGAATTGATGGAGAACGAGTGGAGACAAGTTGAGATGGAAGAGAATGATGAGGGATTTGCCCCTTCTTGATGGTCGAATTTCTCAAGGGCAAGGAGGGGATAAATCACAAACTTTTGAAGCAAGGTTTCATGTGATTGGTGGATTTGTATTGATTGTTCAACTTGATTTAGCAGCCCATATGGAGGGCTGAGATTGCGCCATTTGCACGGGTAAGTTGGCTAAATCTTAGCCATCCATCCGAGGGTTTTTACAATATAATTTCTATTGATCTGGTTTCGACAGTTTAAAATACCGAAATTTTACCTATTTCTTTTAAATCGGTAAACTGGTTTTAGAAAAATTCTGTGATGTTTCCTATGTTCCTAATCTAATTCCATCAAGCCTAATCACTTCTAAATCACACTTAATTGGCTTTGAGTAAATACTTAATCAAATTCTAATTAATCCCAATTATTTGCTAAAAATCGAACAACTCGGTTAAAATCAATTAAAATTTTTCGGGCATTACATAATGCATTCATGACACTAGGTAACTTACCTTGTCGTGATTGGTGGATTTTGTTTTGTTAAAATTTTGATTGACTTCCCCCTTTTTTGTGGTTGAATTTGTGCCAGCCCAAGGGGTCTATGTGGCTCAATTTTGGCCACTCATATTAGGGTATTAACTGATATTTGTATGGTCTTATAGTATGAGTTTCTATATTAACCCGATACTTATGCTACAAAATACCGAAATCAAATCAATTTTTCCCTAAATTAGTAGGAAATTGCTAATAGTTTTTCATAAAATTTTCTATATTGCAAAACTAAATATTTTAAACCCTAATATTTGCATTCCGACCTTAATCAAATGTATTTCTTGAACGTCATGAAATAAATCAATCAACAATGCTAATCAAATGCGCCGTACTTTGGGATGTTACAGAAAAGGTAGTGGGAGCTTAAAGAGTAAGTCAACAACTAGAGAGAATACCTTGAGGAAACCATTAGGAGAGTGAAACCTAGTTGATGAGAAAAGGACTTTAAGAGTTTTGTGAGCTTGAAGAGGCTCTTGTAAAAGACTACTTAGGATGAGCTTGGAAAGGCTCTTGTTAAATGATACTCAGTGTTGGCATGGAGAGACTGTAGTAAAAGACTACTCATTATAGTGAAAAATCCCATAGGCAGTGGGGACTGGATGTAGATTCTACATTGGAGATCAAATCAGTATAAAAATCATTAGTGTAAGCCTTTCTTATCCCTATCTCTTATATTTCTAGTTTACTATCGTATCAACATTACACAAGTAGAATTATATCTCTGATGTAAGTATTATAATACCACTTTCTGCATTTCATATTTGACTCTGTTCATGTATTGAGTTTAGGAGATGTCTCTTAAACATGAACTAGACATTAAGTGAGCGTTACTAATCAATTGTTTAAGTGTGCAGAAAAGTTCTAAAGGATCAAGGGACTTGATTCAAGCCCTATCTTCTCATGTCCTCTAGTACTATCAATTGGTATCAAAACTTGATCTCAAGTGTCTAGCTTAACCCTTAGAGAAGTAGATCTAGGACCAACCATGGCTCACATTATGTCATGTACACTCAAAGAAGGCCAATCCACAATAGGACTTGGTTTCTTTGATGGAGCAAATTATTCTCATTGGAAAAAGGATGCTTCAACCCAACAACTATCGAATTTGGAGAATCATCATTAATGGGTCCGAAATACCAAAGAAGGTGGTTGAAGGAAGAAAAGTAGAAAGATTGAAGAAGAATGGAATAGAGAAGATTTGAAGAAAATTCAGGTCAATGCCACGATAGTAAATATAATGCACTATGCTATTAGCTTTGATGAGTATAGAAAAATCTCTAAATGCAAAACAGCTAAGGAGGTGTAGGACAAGCTTGAAATCATCTATGAAGGAAATGAACAAGTAAGGCAAACCAAAGTTGACATGTTCATATGTGAGTATGAATTGTTTACTATGGAAGAAGATGAGGAGATAGATGACATGTTTGAAAGGCTCTCGACCATTGTCAACAACCTAAAAATTTTAGCTAAATCCTACTCGGATGAAGAGCTTGTAAGAAAGGTGCTAAGGACTCTTATCAAGCCATGGGTGTCAAAAATTTCAGCCATCCAAGAAAGCAAAGACTTTAGTATGTTGTCCTATGATGAGTTAAGAGGAAATCTAATAGCTTACAATTCAACTTATCTTCAAGATGAGTTAACTAATTTGAGGAGAAAGAAGATGGCTTCATGACTCAAACTATTGAGGAAGAATCTTCTACAAGTGATGATAATGACCAAAATGCAAACTTCAATTTTATGGCAAAAGGTGATAATGAGGTAAACCTTTCTGATTTTTCTCATGAGAAGTTAGTTGATATCCTTGATGAAATGTTTCTTAACTCATAACCTATATTTTCTAACTATACTGAGTTAAAAAAGGAAAATAATAAGCTTGCTAAAGAAAATTCTACATTAAAATCTGAAATTGATGTTTTAAAGAAGAATGCATAAAATCAAGTCTCATGTGAAGTTGAAAATGAATTGCTGCATCTAAATATTAATTCATTAACCAAAGATGTTGCAAACTTTGTTAATGGAACTAAAAATCTAGACAAGTTGCTTGGGTTGCAAAGATGCTCAATCAATAAAGCAGATTTGGATTACTTTGAGATTAATAGAACCAATTTTTATAAAAAACATTTTTTATGAAAATTATACTTTCCTCTAGCAAAAACATGCAAAAAAAAAAAAATCTTATTCAAAGTATTTTATTAAGAAGCCTGCTGAAAATAAGTCCAAGTCTTATGTTGCATGAAAATTCTATAACAAAGGACATTTAGACAATGAATGTTATATATTCTGGAAATTTGTTGGAGACAAATATGTTCTTGTTATGCATGACACTAAACTTGTACGATCCAAAAGAATTTGGATACTATATCTCTATTAGATGTAGATGTGCTTGAAGACCAAAAACAGCAGATGTCTAGTATCTTAAAAATGGACACTCGAGGCATACGACTAGGAATTTATCCATGCTTCAGCAACTCATTAAAAATAATGATGGAAACTTTGTCTTTGAAGAAAATGGAAAAGCAGGGAGCTATCCAATATAATGGATTTGGACATTCAAATTTTGTGTCACTAAATCAAACTTATATGCTCTGTCATTTGTTTGGCAACTCATCTATAATTTGACTTGTGATTGAGCTATTGCATTTCTTGCCATATGTTGCACTTTGTGATATTTGAGTTATTGCATAGACACATGAAGTATGCTCATACCTTCGTTCTATGTATCCAATCAAGTCACTCTTGAGTATTCTTGGTATGCTAAAATTTCTTGAAGTGATTTATACTAGCTACACGAAATTTGAGTACCCAAAACACCCAAGATATGCTATAAATGACACACATGATGCTTGCTACATAACGTTTGATGAAGTGTGCACTTTCATGCTCTTAATGAACACTCAATTTTCTCTAAGGTGTTTTTGTTGCTCTAAATTGTTTTGAAATGTTTTAATATATTTGTCAATTTATTGAGCACCTAAAACCCTTCAAATTTTATGTTTGCCATGTGATATTTGCTGCCATAAGATTTTGCTATTTTCTGTCATGAGATATCTATTGTTCTAACATTAGCACCATGGCAAGGAGTTGCATAAAATGATTTTGGTGGACAAAGGATAAAACCAAAAATAATGGCTAGTTCCATGCATCCTCCATCAATTTGGATAAAAATTGACAAGAATGTAAATGATAAAAGCATAGAGGTATGATCAATTCACTTATCTTATTTATGTCTAAATTGAATTGGAATGAGTAACACATGTGGTTTTTGGTTGACTAATAGCTACATTCATTTTTGTGCATAATTGTTCATTGCATAAAACACTGATATATTGATTATTTTAGTATGAATGTGTGAACCATCTTGTAGTATCCCTTGTTTGTTCTAACATATCAAACATATTGATTTTATTTTATTTAAAACAAATTTGATTAGCAAAAGCTTTGTGATGTTAGCATATATTTATGGATGATTCCAAAAGGATCATTGCTCCACACACTCATAGTTATATTATTTGACATTTTAGATTTGTTTAATATCTAACTTATATATGCATTATTTTGCTTCTTTCCTTAACATATGATAAAAAGGTAGAGGATTTTATATGTGCTAGGATTAATGTTTTACGTTGATATATTGTGCTATGAGCTTATGTGATCTGCTCTATTGTTTGTTGACTTTTGCTATGAGATGATGTAATCTGCGTTATGCGATATAATGATTGATTCTTTAATATGAACAGTATAATAGGAGAACCTCTACCCTCTAATATATATGCTGCATTTAAATATGTCTATTCTATTGATGTGATATGTGAAATATGTTCATCTTCTAATTTCTTTTAAACTGTGATTGTGTCTCCCACTTTATTATGAGATATCTCCTAATGTCTATGCTAAGATGATGTTGTTGTGATAACATTTGATATATTCTTATATGTGCTATAGTGTGCTGATTTGATACTATATTTCACTATTCGTTGAATTATGTTGAATATATACAGTGCCATAAAAAATACTAAAAAGGGGGAGAACTCTTTTAAGTACTAGTATAATCTGATGTATGCTTAGTCATGTTTTATTTACTTTGATATATGACATTTCTTGAATTGATAATAATCATGACATAAAGGAAGAGATAAGAATCAGGGGAGCTATCATTAAAGGGAAGCAAAAGTTAAATTAGACAAGAAGGAAAACTTAGACATGCTTATTATCAAATACTCTATTCTGTGCTAAATTTCTGGTTATGCCTTTTGTATATTTTGCCCTTGATGGATGTCAAAAAAAGGAGAAAGTAAGAAACCCAAAGCAAATTATGATTTATTCAATTGTTCATTAAGGGGTAGAATATATTTAAGGGAGCTAAGTATTGTACATTCTTTGCATATCATATTTGCTTTGAGCTTCATTGTGTTGGTCATCATCAAGGGGAATATTGTTAGCATGTTTTTGATAATTGTCATAATTACAAACGTAATATGCTAATGACTTCATCTTGGCAAGAAAGAATGTTTTGCAAGAAAATTAAATTTTAACATACCAATGTTGACCACGATGGAAAGGCTACAAAAATGGAAAAGAAAGAGAAGTGTTGAAGAGTAGCAAATAATATGTTTTAGGAAAGACTCTAAGACATTACAAGGAATAATAGACAAGAAAGGAAAGGCAATAAGATTACATTTGTCGAGGAAGACTTCCTAATCAGATTAATGACAAGAAACGGAAAGATAATCAATTGAGCTACCATTTGAGGAAAGTCTCCAATGGTATGTGAAGTGCAAGAAAGGAAAGGTGTAACATCCTGAAGCATGAAGTGTCTGATTCATACTATTAACTAATTTGTTATATTACATTAGAAAAATTAGGTTAAATTATAAATGTTAGAGCTAAAAGAATTTGAAGTTTTTATGTAGAAAATTTAAAAGGACTATTAGCAATGTTTCACAAATTTGACGGAAATCGGTTCAATCCCGATATTGTATATTGCAAGAACTGAGTCAGTAGAAATTTATACTGTTAAAACCCTAAATTTGAGTGGGTAGAATTCAGCCACATACACCCCACAAGGTGGCACCACCATCAGCCACAAAATTAAGAAATTTAACCAAAATTTACTGACACAAAGATCCACCAATCAAACTACACATATCCTTTTCTTTATTTATGACATAAAACACTCATAATTCTAAATTTCTCCTTGTCATTTTTCGGCCAAGAGAAAGCTAATTCCTTGCCCTAATTTTGTTTATCATCTTATTCCATTCTCCTCACATCATTATCCTTCACCAATTTCCTCCACCCAAGACTTGCTTCCTATTAGCTCAAGCTTGAAATCTAGGTAGGATTCTTGAGTTTTTATTTATATTGGAACTATATGGTTGAGTTAGGATTTCTATGCTTCTTTCTAATATGATGATATATGCTTCAAATTTTGATGAAACTATTTTTATGAAACTAAACATTCAAAGCTTTCCATACATATAAATTATAAGAGCATTATATTAGTGATGAGAGAGTTATGAATTTTTGTAAAAACCCTTGAATCCTATTTAGTGTTCTGACTAGTATAGATTGAGATAGGTATAACTTGCCCTGTTCAACTTCAAATTAAGTACAACTAATTTTTTTAAAAAGCTAACACATTGATGTTCATGCCATAAAAATTTCAAATTTAGATTCGAATTATGCTATTCCCAGTAATTCTCTAAATCTGACCTACAGCATTGTATAAGTGAAACAAGGCAATTCTCTTTATCTCAATTTGAGAGCCTATAACTTGAGCACTATTCACCCATTCAATAAGAAACTCATGCAGAATAAAAAATTGTTCAGTATGCTTCATTTAGGTATAAATTTCAAATAAAGTTGATAAGAATTGGAATTTTGGTGAATTTTTACATTTAAGTGCTCTAATCTATCCCTCATCAGGGCAGTCTTCAGCAAAAACTCAATAACTCAATGTGTACTCATTAAAACTTAATGAAACCAAAGAGAATTAAAAATAGACAAACTATACCACACCATATCCAAATTTCATATTTAAATGATTAAGATGGAATTCAGGCATTATTTTTAAAACAGGGTAGAATTAGGAGATTTAGGTAGAAATTGCCAAGTTTAGGTAATTAAACACTCTTGGCTCATGAATGGCCATTGCTTGAAATTTAGATGATGCAATTCTCTATTTTAGTTAATGAAATGTTAATGTAATGTTATGATACTTTGATATTTTGACTGGTTGGCTGGAAATATGCCTGTTGTATTTTTGGAGAAGCTAATTTTAAGCTGTTATGTTGTCGAATTTTCATGATATATATATATATATATATATATATATATATATATATATATATATATATATATATATATATATATATATATATATGATGTTATGAGACATATAAGGATTCCATATCATTTGCGCCAACCTCGGAATGAAATTAAGGGTAATAGATTGGTGGGAGAGTCGGGGAAAGTAAACTTGGCTATCCAGTATAGGACCGAGCTCGATCTTGAGAAACAAACTATTACCCAGGAATTATATGGCCTAAACTGTAGGCGTTATCCATCCAAGTGGATGGAATTCTCTTTCTCCTCCTCCTCTTCAACTCTTGGTGGCGGACTCGCACCTACTGATCATGGATCTGCAGGCATTATCCTAAATGGATTCCTCTCTTCTGAGTCAAGTTAGGAGAGACATTCATCCTGTGATACTGTAGTCATATAGAGTGGCCCTCTTTTGATGCCTTTTATGACCTTGGGTCATAGATGTAGTTCTTTTTGTTTTAGTTTCCTTTGTTTCTTTCATGTACTCATGTTAGCTGAGATGTCCTTCTAAGGACCATTATAGAGATGCTTTTTCACAAATATGATCTAGTTTTTTTTGTTTATGGTCCAACATGATGTACTTAGCACTTACATATATACGCATACATGAGACGATGTTCATATGTAAGTGCTAAGTACATCATGTTGGACCATAGACAAAAAGAACTAGATCATATTTTGAAAAAGCATCTCTATAATGGTCCTTAGAAGGACATCTCAGCTAATATGAGTACATATATATATATATATATATATATATATATATATATATATATATATATATATATATATCAGATGTACTGTGATAAATCTTATTTTTTGTCTATATCTTTTACTTCCTTGTATATTGAGATGTGCCTAAATGGTACATATCACATAAATGAAACGGAATCAAACATCCACATTCAGTTAAAAATAAACTCTGCTAAATTAATAATCAAAAGGTAAAGTTAAGTTAAAATTAGCATTACATGACATAATACCTAGTGTAATATTATGACTTAAGCATAGTATTATATTCAGTAGTGTGTTACAAAAGGAAATCAGTCAAGTCAACATAGAGGGAAAGCTTCAGCAACTAATTAAAGAATAAGAAAAGGAAATACAAATCTGCACTTTACAAGATTATGTAAGATGTCACAAACAGAAATGGAAAGGAAATCAAGTAAGCAAATGTGCAAAGCTCTTAAAGAGGAAAGCAATAATCAGATAATAAAGGAGTTTCCATTGTTATGTGAAAAACCAAATCAATGAAAATATGCCACATTCCTAAAGTAGCAAGGCCAAACTAGCTATGCTTCAACAATTATATTTTAGCCTATATATGAAGACCTATAGCAACCGTGAAAAAGTAGAGAAGACAAGAGAAGAGAAACCCAAGAGCTATCATTATTCATACCATATTGCAACCAATGTCATTTCTATAATTTCTATGTTGATCTTTCTCTCGATTTTTTATTGAAGCTCTATAAGAGTTAAGGTGTAGTTCTGTGAGTGGAAAGCTAGTGAGAGCTTGGAAAGTAACTCAAGAACTAGAAGGAGTGCCTTGAGAAAACCATTAGTAGAGTGAATCCTAGTTGGGAAGGAAGAAGACTCTAAGAGTTTTGTGAGCTTGAAGAGGCTCTTATAAAAGACTACTTGGGGTGAGCTTGGAGAGGCTCTTGTCAAAGACTACTCTTGGAGAGGTTGTTGTAAAATACTACTCAGTGTTAGCTTAGAGAGATTGTAAAAGACTACTCTTTATAGTGAAAAATCCCATAGGTGGTGAGGATTGCATGTAGACTCCACATTGGAGATTGAACTAGTATAAAAATCATTGGTGCAAGCCTTTCTTATGCCTACCTCTTATATTTCTAGTTTATTGTCCTATCTGCATTACACAAGGAGAATTATATCTCTGATATATGTATTATAATAATCCATGTTCTCCATTTCATATCTAACTCGTTTGCATAATGAGTTTAGGAGATATCTCTTAAGCACATACTAGCCATTAAATGAGCATTGTTGATCAGTTATTTAAGTGTGCAACAAAGTTGTAAAGGACCAAGAGACTTGATTCAAACCCCCTTTTATCAAGTCCTCTGGCACCATCACTATCCTTGGTCTCAAACCTCTTAAGAGAATGTTTTGTCCTTCAACGACACTTCTCTATGTGAAAGAGGGATTATAGCCAATATTAGTTGTAAACATAAACTTGTAAAGCCACTTTTTATTGGTTTTTGAGGTCAAAGAAATTAGTGTTATAAAATTGGTGAATCCTTCATTGAAGATGGATGGAAAATTTCACTATAATGAGAACTACAGAAGGAAGGGATATGTTCTTTTATTTTTTGGGGAGTGACATATTGAGGGGGAGGCTCTCTTATAAATAGATCCCTCCCTAATAGTTTCAACACACCATTTTAGAGATATAAATGCATAATGCCTATTATGAGTTTCTCCTATTTTATATATAGAGAGGTGTATTCTTCTAATTCGAAAGGGAATGTTATTATTCTCTTCTTGTATTTAGTGAGAAGTTGAAATTTTATCCTCCACACAATAATTTTGCTTATGCTTTTTCCCTTAATATTATAGAGTTTTTCATGTTAAATATTTTGTGTTAGTTTCAATTTTCTTGACTTTGTCTTAGTTGCATAATATTTCCTTAACTCTGGTGGCCAATAGTTATATCAAAGCCACCGGTTATTGTACACACTTCAAGTTACTATTTTTGGTCATAGTTCATCCATGTAGTTGTATAGTTTTTGCAATGCTTTTTATGTGTACTAGATTTGTTTTGTATATGGTATAAATATATGATAATGTTCATGTATATGAGACTATTCACAGTGAAAAATTTAGAACTGATTCAATAGGGAAATAGATCCAGTATCATGGTAGCAAATTTTGAGATTGAGAAGTTTAATGGGAATAATTCCCCCCTATGAAAACTGGAGGTAAAGGCAATCTTGTGTAAGAACAACTGCTTAATTGTAATTGAAGGCATACACACTAAAATAACTAATGAGAAGCCAAAGGAGATGGATAACAATGCTATTACAATCTTGCATCTAGTAATGAAAATTCAATCTTGTTGAATATTGCAGAAAAGAAAATAGCAAAGGAAATCTGGGATGTGCTCGTTAAATTCTATGAGGTTGAGTTACTTCACAATAGGATATTCTTAAAGAAGAGAATGTTTACTCTTCAAATGAGTAAATCCATATCGGTGATGGATCATATCAACAATTTTGAAACATTATTTTCTCAACCTACAATGTAGTATAAAATGAACTTTCAAAGCTTTTACTTCAAAGTTTACCTAACTCATATGATCACCTCATCATCAAAATAACAAATAATAATATTGATGACCTCTTACATTTTGGTGACCTTATCGGTGTTATGCTTGAAGAAGGATCCAAGTGGAGGAATAAGGAAGATAGATCGGTGACTTCAAACCAAGCAAAAGCATTATCAATTATAAAAGTACGATCAAAGATGTGTGACTCTATTGGTAGTCATAATCAAAGCATATCAAAGTCATGAAGAAGAAAATGCTACCATTGTGGCATGACTGGGCATGAAAATAAAGATTGTTGGCCTAATATGAAGACCAAAAAGAAGGCTCTAGAAGTAACAATCTCTCAAGGATGTTATCTTTGATGACATGGAAATACTTTACAATGAAGAGTAATTAGTTCTAAGGGAAAAACTAATTGATGTTTTGATAATGGATTCAAGAGCAAATTGACACATCTCTCCTTGTTGTGATGGTTTTTGTACTTATGAACCTATCTCAAAAGGAAATGTGCTCATGAGAAATGATCATGCCTTAGAAGTTAGAGTTGGCATTATTAATATAAAAATATTTGATGTCTCCATTCACACAATTCAAGGGGTATGACATGTGAAGGGTTTGAAGAAGAACTTATTATCTATTAGACAATTGGATAACCTTGGGTGCAAGACCCAAATCAAAGATGAAATCTTGAAAATTTTTAAGGATACTCTCATGGATATGAAGGCATAAAAGATTGTAGCAAATCGATACATGTTTCTAGGAGATACGATGCACAAGAAAGACACATTAGTTGCATCAACTAGGCCAGAAGAAACTACAATGCTGTGACAATACAAACTAAGCCACATATCAAAATGTGGTTTAAAGGTTCTTACAAAACATAATCTCTCTTTTCGAGCTCAAATCGGCAAACTAAACATTTGGTGAACATGGTATTATAAGCAAGCGGCATAAATTAAAGTTAGGTAGATCAAGTGTTCAAAGCAAACATACACTACACTACACTTGATTCATTTTGATGCACGAGAGTTGTCATAAATGTCATTAGGAACAACAAAATATTTTGAATTATTTGTTAGTGATTACTCGTGGCGAAAACCATGAGTAATCAGTCAAAAAGATGTAAGATGTGTTTCCAATATTCAAGAGTTCCAAAGCAAGAGTAGAATTTGAATTAGAAAAGAGAATCAAGTGCTTGAGGACATAAACAATAGAGAAAATATAGAGTCAGAGATTTTCCTAATTCACATTAGTCCATACACCTTAGCAAAATAGTGTAGCATAGTGGATAAATATAGACCTTAAAGCGCATCTCATGTGGATCTAATGCATTTAGATAAATTAGTTCATTATCGTAAGTGTTGATTTAATATTCAATTTAAAGTAATTAATGTAGGAAGCATGCTTCTTTAACCACTAGGCCAACCACGCATAAGTTACCCCCGCCCGCCCGCCGCCGGGGGGGGGGGGCTAAGCCATTCAACTTTGTTTGATTTTTTCTTAAAAGATTGTTGAAGCTGAATGGATTTTTCTGCGAAATATATAGTAAGATGCATCATTTGTAAACAAGATGCAACTAAATATACAGATTAATTAAATATAAGGGAGCGTCTAGAGAACATCCGAGCACAATTGCTTTCGAGATTACTATATATTGCAATTTTTTTTTTCCAATTTTCTATACTAAAACCGAGACAACAAAAAACAAATCAAAGGTCTATATGCTTCGAGCGCGTATGCGCTCGAGCGTTTAATAGCAATTCCATGATCATGATAATATCAAAAGTGACATAAATAATTCAAACGAAGTATACCATGTTAATAGTTTCATATAATGTCTTCAAGTCTTTCCTGCTTTTGCGGCCGTTTTCTTCGATATTTTAGTGACGCATTTATGTCATGCCTAGACAAGTTAGTTAACAGGCTGTTGGCATCTGAATTAATGCATACCAATCAAGATTAATTATTAAGTAGTAGGTGTACGGTGGGTTTCATTAATCAAATTAATCTTGTGTTAAACTATGTTTAGCAATTCCACAGTCATTAGTTGATAATGATCATATAATTTGAGCCCACACTAAATAGTAGTCTTTGTGTGACGGGGGATAAAGAAAAGAAGAGTTGAAGAGAAACAAGCAACTAGCTGGAAAGAATACGATATCATCAATAATAATTAATTAGTTGAATAATAATATCGAATCTAGTTGTATGGTGCGTGCCCCCCACTTCCCAAGACCATTTTATCTGTTAATTTAAACAGATTGATACCTGCCTCACCTAAAGAATTCTTACCGCCGGTCAAAAGGCACCTTGTTATCATTTTTTTTTTCCCCTTTATTATGATTATGACTATTGTTGCTTGAAATACACAAATCTTTGGGTGTTTTTGCTATCCTTTTAACGTGATTGTAAAGCATCAAAGATATATATGAATGTACTGCATCAACTACATGTAGTACTTCCGCCAAAACCTCAAGTGAACAAGAATAATAGAAAGAAAGAAAGGATCAGTACAACAACAACATTGGAGTTTTGATGTTTAGGTAAGAAACTGCACTTTCCCATATATTTAGTACTAAAGCCGTCGATGTGTAGCATGCCTGCCACGGCAACTTCAATTTGGCTTCTTTATCTTGTATAGTACTTATATGTTGCACTTTTATATCAAATAGACGAGGCCGTGATGAGCTGCTAGCTAAATATGTACAATTACAGGATTATTTTGGAAAAAAAAAAAAAAAGAAGAAATTCTTGGCAGCAACAGAAACTAAACTAAATTAGTAAAATGCTTTTTCATATCTGGTTTCATATAATGCTTATGCCAAACTTTTTCTGTTGATGATCTCTTGAAAAAAAGGAGACAGGTAATGTATAAATACTTTCTAACTCATATTTGAGGAATCACAAATAAATTAATTTTATGAGGTTTACAACAATAAAAAAGACAAACCCTAAAATGTTTCTCATAGCACACACTAAAATGTCTCTTCATCAGAGATCCTCTTGCATTATTTCATGCAAATTTTGGCTTCACACAAGTTGTAAGAAAGTCCCACTGCAAGATGTGGCTTCGCATGTCACAAGCTCATAATGCATGCAACTCCTTCACATGTTGAAATAATGACCATTTTGATTATTGTTGAACGATCCTCAGGCTGCTGTAAACTCAAGTACCACTAGTTCCTTTATATATATATATATATATATATATATATATATATATATATATATATATATATATATATATATTCCTTCCACGGCGACAGTTTCTTCACGTCTTCCCCTTTTAATGTTTACTCTTTACGCTTTTAAAAACAGCCCTCAACGAAGGCGTTATTTTTGGCTACATAAATGCATTTTCTTTTTGCGACCCTACTCAGCATCTACAGATTCTAGAGGAAGTAGTGGTTAATTATTGTACATCTATTGAGGCTTTCAATGAGTTTTTTTTAAAAAAAAAAAAATTAAAATTCTTATACATAATCCACCCTCACCAATGACGGCATTTTTTAAACTGCTAATACAAAAGAAATCGAAGACGCAACTTGTAAGCTGGCTTCAGCATATGGCGGCTTTTGAACATGTTCCGGAAAAAGGAAGGGGGGGGGGGGGAATACACATAGTCTGGTATACAAGATAAAAAAAAATAAAGGTAGTGTAACACAGAAAAGGAAAAGTATCAATGCTTCATAAATTCTAAACTAAAATTTAAACGGGAGATAAAGAATTCACTACGGAATTGATAATTGGTTGTCTGTTTTTATTTGATCAATTAAGGAAGGTAGTGTTTGGTCTCTTTTCTATTTTTATTTTCTGTGATATGTTTTTTATTTTTTTTCTATTTCTGACGTATATCTTTTAGTGGAGTTAATCATGTTAGAGGCATGGACACCTCTCTCAATTAGGATTCGAACTGTGGTTTGTCAAATATGAGAAACTAATCTTTTATGCTAGACCTACTCCTATTGGCTGTAATATGCTTTTATTGATAATTATGAAATATCATATTATTTTTATATTATTTTTTAAAGTTATTTCAATAAAATGATAATTTTTTATTTTATTATTTCTTTTTATGAAATCCTAAAATAAAAAAAATAAAAAACAACATGATATTTTTATTATTAATAATAAAAACATATATACTCCAAATATCTGGATGTGAAAATTAGCATTTCGTTAAAATACAAACTACTCAGGCTGTTATTGATTTAGCAATCAATTGATCCTCCCTATGATATCTCACTGAGCTAACCGGGCTTTTCAAGATTTCCATGTCGCCAGCTTCGAATTTCACATTGAACTTGTCTTTGTTAACATATATTTTTTAAACATCTTGACGGAAATTTGTTAACGGGTCCTTGTCTTGTTGTCTTCATTTGCTTTTGTACGTATGGCAATAATATAAGGACATGAAAGAGTTTCCTCCCAGATAAGAAGAGGTTGGCTACTTACAACTCAACCAATTCAATTGGACTTTGCATATATAAACCGTTGTTTTCAACTACGTTTTGTGGTAAGTGCCTGCTTCATCCACGATTAATTTTCACAGACAAGAATAGGTAGCTACTTACACAAAACGATTCATCACCAATGAAAGACATACAAGATAATAACCCAGACTACGTTTCAACTACTATCAATTTCCTTTCCATGTCTTTACCTTTGACACAAACCTATCAAATCTTTATCTCCTCCAGTTTGGGAAAGAAAACTTTTCTTCAACTAAGGCATAAGTATTTCCTTTCTTTCTCTTTCTGAGGGGTATTCGATCAAAGACAAGCCACTCCAAATTATTTTTCCTTTTTTCCTTTTCGAGCTTGATATCTCCAAAAGTGATCATAATTAATTATAATCGTTTTGATGTTTATATGCTACCGTTCCTGCTGAGCTGTATCTCCTTTTTTATTCACACTCTTGACGATTGGAACTTTATTATCAAGTATTGTGTTAAATCTCAAACATATTAAAGTCTTGTAAAATATATATTTTTAACCGACTAATCTTGAACAGTGCTTGAGCCTCAAGGTATGTTTAAAATGAAGAATTTTGAAGAAAAAGGATGAGAGTAAATTCTAAGTAAATATCTTTATAATTTATAAAATATAAAGTAATAAGTTATCATAAAATATTTTTATCATGTTAGTTTTAACTATATAAATAATTTATAAATTTCTTAGTTATTTTAGTACATACTTTCTTAGTTTTAAAAATAAAAATTTATCTTCGCTTTTCTTTACTTCTCAAATTCTGCATCAAACATTTCCTTCAGGAAAACGTGAAGGAGAATGACAAAATGGTAAAAGTAAGAAAAGAAATAAGGAAGTCAAAATGAAATGGGAAATAAATGTAATTTTTGGTCTCTACAAAATTAGCAAGTTCTAGTTTTGGTCCATGTAAAAAGAATTATGTCAATTTTAATCTAAACATTTTCAAAAGTTTTGGTTTTAATCCCTACTGTTAGTTTGTCTCAGTTAACTGATGACGTGAATGATAGAGAACCATGTTTCTCTTCCTATATGGCTGTTTAAATATGATATTAGCACCTATAATTTTGGTTTTAGTCTCTAAATTTTTTTTTCTTTTTTGGTTTCATTCCAAACATCTCCAAAAGTTTTTATTTTAGTTCCTATCGTTAGCTTGCCTCAGTTAATTGATAATTTAAATATATTTTTAATTCCTATAACTGTAAATCATCTTATTTTTAGCCCTAATACTTCTTTTCACTATAGTCTCCCTTCAGCTCCACCCTCTTCCCCCTCTCTTCCCTTTCCCTTCCCTCCCCAACCAAACTCGTTTTCCCCCTCTAGCACCCACCACCTTCCCCCACTCACTTCTCCCCTCTCCATAAAGAGATCATGACCATAACAACATCACCACATTCTTTGCATAGCCATCAACTACTATGTCGATATCACCATCAAAGCCTCCTCCATCGCATAACTCTCATTCACCGCCAAGTTGGGCCATTAATAGCCACTATCTAGCTAGAAATTGCCTCACTGTCATAAACTATTCCTCCATTATGTCGCCCCTACTTGTTGTCGACCATACCATTATCACTCAGCCACCAAACACCTCTTCCGCGAGCTTCGCCATGAACGACCACATCGCCGCCGGACACCTCTACTGCTGCAAAATCACCATCTCATGATTACCTTTCCACTGCGACACCACCAACTTTGTCCTTCCCATCATCGCAGCTCTATGCCCCTATTTTCCCCTCCCTGTATTGGTGTTCCCTAGATTTTGTTTTTGTTGTGTCATGTTATCTTTTTTTTTTTTTTTGTCGATTAGTGCTTAAATTAAGTAGGGATTAGGCTTGGGATGTTTAGATTATTATTATTATTATTATTTTGTATTGGGTAAAGTTAGCATGCATGGCAACTCTTTTGCTAGTTGGGGGTTAGAAGGTAGGGGGAGGGTAAAGGGTGGATGCTGGAGAAAAGGGGAAGAGTAGAAAGAGGTTTTAAGGAAGGCAAACTAATAGTATGGACTAAAACTAAAATTTTTGAAAGTATTTGGATTAAAATTAAAAAAATAAAAAAATTAGGGACTAAAAACAAAATCATAGGGAGCTACCGCATGAGAACGTTGACGTAGCTCTCCATCATCTACGTCATCACTTAACAGATGCAAACTAATGATAAGAACAAAAACCAAAACTTTTAAAAATGTTTGGATTAAAATTTTTAAAAAATAGAAAAAAATTATAAGGACAAAAACTGGAACTCACTAATTTTATAAGGACCAAAAATATATTTAAGCCTAAATGTGAATATAAAAGTTAAGACTCAAGTGAAAACACAAAACAATATTCGGAGGAACGAGGAAGAGTAATGGGACACGATGTACTTGGCTTAGCATTGGATATTACATACAAATACTATATCTGTACAATCTTCTTACGAAGTTCAATATATTCGACTTATTAGACTGTTTATTTATTTATTTTTATTGAGAGAAATATAAGAAAGAAAAACATACTTAGCAATGGCTACGTGAATATTAGTCCAAGAATGTAAAGTTACCTAAAGCTAACGGTCCGTTTGTTTATCTCTTTTTAAGAAATAAGTAAACGTTTTAATCAAAAGATATGTACATAAAATTTCAATATCATTGGATATATTTTTTGAAACATATTTCGAAAACAATCTCAATACCATTTTCATGTTAAAAAAAACAGAGTTAGAAAAAATATATCATAAAAATGTCTTTTAGGCATTACCAACGTCTTACCGTTTTTATACGCAAGTTAAATATATGCAAATCAAGATTTCGCCTGAACATAAAAAATTATACCAAATTCATCTTACTGAACCTATAATGGTAACAATAATCATCATTCTGAAGTAAAGAGTAAGTTATAATTCAGTTAGTTAATTTTTCAGTTATAATTTTCTTGTTAATTAAGTATTTATGACATTTAGAGTCGGGCCTGTAGTGCTGTGAATAGATATGCGTATATTTTCACGTATTTTATTATATTACTTACTAAATTTATTATCTTTTGTAAGGTTTGATTTTAATTTATTGTTAGTGTAAGATCATTTACAATATCAACTAATTTTGTATCGATTTATCATTCAATGCATTCAATATTACACGAGGTATCAAACTTATTAAATGACGTAGTAATATAGCATTAAATATAAATACAAAAAATATTTTTTGCACTAATAATAATCAAACATAAATCTAGGGGCGTCCATAAGATTGGGTTAACCAAGAAACCTACGGGTTGGGTTAAAAAATCTTTTAACATATGAAGTATGAGTTAGATTGTGGGTTTGAAAGTTTTCAACCCACACAACCCAATCCAGCCTATCTTCTTCTTCTTCTTCTTCTTCTTCTTCTTCTTCTTTTTATTGATGTTAAACTTGTGTAAAACAATTGACCAATAAAAAAACTTGTTTAAAACATATGTTGGGATTAAAGAATTATTTTTATTGAACTTAAAGAATTATTTTAGAAAAAAAAATACCATTAATAGTTTATTATGTTTTTACGCTATGTATGTTTTCTTGAAAGCTTTTAGACTTTATGGATATTTTTTTAAATTTATGCATATTGAAATCTATAGTTGTCATGCTTGTAAAGGATTTGATATTTATATTATAATTTATGTTATATATATTTAAATTTATTAGGGCAAATTATATTGATCTCTCTTGATGTTAGGTGATATTAAACATGATATCCCTCCATCAATTTGTCATGCCTATGCTGGCACCCCTACAAAGGTACTTAGTGTCATGCCTACATAGATGCATAGTGTCATATTCCATGGAGGGGTAATGTATAGGCTTTTACAAATTGAACTGAACTGACCGCTCCAACTAGTTAAACAGGAACCAGACCCCTATTCGATCCAGTTAATTGAAAAAAGTCAAAAACTTAAAAATCGGTCAAAAACTGCTAAACCGCATGAACCATTGCCAGTCCAAAGTATCAACAGTTTTCATAGCTTCCACCGGTTTCCCTATGCCCGGGCATGTTCTCATATTTATAACCTCATAGTTGTGCTCAGACTTTTTCTCCCATCGATATGGGACTAGGACATATGGAAGATTAACACTGTAAGTGAAGAGTTATGAGTCTAGTGACATTATTCGTTGACGACAACTATCAAAATTGCTTTCCGATAACAACATAATATCTCAAATGATATTGAGCATCAAGAGTTCTGGACAAATTGCTAGACTGAAGATGCAAGGGCTTTGGTTCGCAGGTGAGAAAGATCTTCGATGAGTTTAATATTTTGGACTTCATAATGTTTCTCAAAGTGTTGAACTTGCAAGGTTTCAAGAGGAGTGTCACGACCCAACCCAGGCCATGACCGGCGCATAGGGACAAGTCCCTACGCAAGCCTTTCACCACAAAAATTTTAGAAAAATTTTGACAGAGTTCCCTTTGTAATCCGGATATTTCCCAATTACAAACGGATACCCTGCAAGATAAACAACCACAATATTTCATCGGGGATCCAAGTATTCTTAGAATACACCCCTCAGCACACAATATGACAGTAAAATAGATAATACAATCGTATATCCAAAAATACATAGTTCAAGTTCTTTAGAAAATAAATCATTTTCATAACTTTAATTCCAACAAGTTGAAGTATATATATATATATATATATATATAAATGAATATATAACAATAACAAAAATTGAACAAGGCCGGACCTTGCCTGCAGTACTATGGAGCTACAATCCTAAGAATTTCTCAGTCTTAACTAATTTATAAAAGGCCCTTGAACAAGAAGGGCTCACCCACATTATTTGGAATACACGGACCGAAGAATTAGATTCTACCGGAACACCTGAAACTGAAAAAGGAAAGAAAACAACATGGTGAGTTTATGAAACTCAGTGAGAGATAGAATGTCCCTAACCCACATGAGACAATGTACAAACCATAATTATTAACTAGATATAAGATAATACAATAATATGTTTAATAAAACCAAAAACAGAAATCTTATTCAAATATTATCCAACTTTTCCTTTCCAAAATAGAGTCCATCTATTCCAGGATAAATCCGTCAGGAATCACACTTAGGTGGCCTTTCCTTCGTGTGAAACCCGTGTCGAGCACGCACCACTCCTCCTGTGGCCGTGAATAACACGCACCCCCCACACTGTTTGTGTGGCCATGAATAACAGCACGCACCACTCCCTTGAGTGGCCATGAAATCCAACATCCTAGGTGCACCTGAGGCTAACGCCACTCTGCAGTTAGCCTACAGATCCTGGTCTAGACTTTCCCGAGTCTTTCTTTTCCATTATACAGAACATTTAATAAAGATTCTTATAAAACATTCTAATATACCTTATATAAAACAATAAAGTTGTAATCTTCAAAGAAAAATAAAGCTTTTATCCAAAAACCTTTCAAACAAAGAAGATTTTCCAAAGTTTAATAGAAAACCAAGGTAATAAATAATTGCCATATTTTTCCTTTTTAAAATCAAGTCATTGTCTCATGTGAACCAGTAGAAATAGACAAGCTACCAAAATTTAAATTATATTGCTAAGGCATAATAAATCACTTGCATATGTATATATATAAACAAAATACATCAAAATTGAGATAGGGATAAGCTATCTACTCACAGACTTAGCGCCAATCACGGAATCCTAACCCCATGAACTCTGAGAGTCAAAGCCAGTCCTCCAGTGGCATATACTATCAATAATATGACAATTTGATTCAAAGTCAGTCACTTAGACTGAGGATTAATCTACTATACTCCCAGATATGAAAATTCCTAAATATTCTAACCTAGGGTTCTCTAGAGACTCACTATAAGGGAAATAATCTATAATTCATAGGAAAGGATTTTGTGGATTACCTTTGAAGATAGAGAAAGGAAGAAGAAATCTTTAGGAGCCTTGGTGTCACCTCCTCCAAGCTCCAAGGCCAAATGTGTTGATTTTTGGTTGAGGGTGTGATTTGAGATTAAAGAAAGGAATTGAGTTTGAGTGAATGGAAATGGTGTAATTTGATGGAAATGTGAGAAGGTTTGGGTTTAAGAAGAAAGGAAGATATGTTTTAGAGAGAAGGGAGAGAGTTTTGAGGGTAGAGAGAGAAAGAAAATCGCGAAATGAGGGAAAGGGACGCGTCTCGACTTATATATTGGCCTCTGGTAATCGATTACCAAGGGCTGGTAATCGATTACCACAAAGAACTTGTAATCGATTACCAATTATGGTAATCGATTACCACAGCCAAAGAACTGGTAATCGATTACCAATGGTGGTAATCGATTACCGCAAACCCAGAACTGGTAATCGATTACCAATCATGGTAATCGATTACCACACGGAAAATTTTTAACCTGTGGCGTACAGAGAGCATTGTAATCGATTACAGGTCCTCTGTAATCGATTACCAAATCCAAAAACTTGGTTCCCTCCTTCTGCAGTCCATTCCCAGGTCCAGGATATTGCACAGACTTATTTACATAAGTTAGTGTCCTCTTTAACTTTACTCTCCATTAACTTTAAAACATAAATGTAAATAAGAGAATACCCCCCATTTGGATTCAATAAAAATATCTAAAAATTCAAAATCCTTAGGAATTAGAATCCAACTTTTGGGTTTTAGTACAATTCTCCGAAAACTTGCGTTTTTATAAACTTGAGGGTTGAAAACGAAGGGGTTATCCATTCCCTAAAATCTGTTAAAAATCCTTCTTCAAATCATTGATGCCTAGAGAACTATTACCGGGACTTTTGATCTCAAGAAGATTCCTCAAACCTATAGCCCTCCAAGGAGGCATAGGGTTCAGACTCAGAATTTTTCAGGTTCCGGTTTCGACAGGTAACTACACTCAGGCTGGGGTGTTACAAGGAGGGCCATGCATATTCACAAAGGTACGATGCACTATCGGAGAAAGTCATCTTTGACCGCGAGGAATCCAGAAGGAACATAAAGGTTATGAATAAGTAAATACATATTAAACACTTGTATAATATTTTATACTTGTTATGTTATAATTTTTTATATATTTATATATGTAAATAATTAAATACATATATGTTAAATCGGTTGGACTTTTGAACCTTTGAACCTTTGAACCATTGCCTTAGCCGGCTCGATACCCAGTCCGGTTTTCTTAAACTTGGGTATTATTACTTGACATATGTTTTTTTTCAAGACTTAGTCTACCCTTTTTAAATGCCTGACTTGATTTGAAAACTTATTTAGAAGCCTATTTAATAATAAGGCTTTAAATAGACCAAAAAACCTTATCTTAAATAGGCCAAAAACATATTCCTAAATAGGCTAAAAAGTTTTTAAATATATCTAAAAGTCTATTTCTAAATAGACCAAAGGACTTTTATTATCATTAGGTTTTTGAAATAATAACCATAATTTAATTTGCATGATTTATATAACAATAATGATACTACAATATAAATAGGCCAGTCTGTTAGGTGTAATAGGCTTTTTGCATAGCATGTAGCTTGGCCTTTTTTATTAAAAAGCATTTTGAAACATCTTCACCCAACTTGTTTACCGAATAGGCTAGGCTAGAGTACACTTAATGTAGGCTAGGCCAAAAGCCCTTGACAAGTTGCGTGGCTTATTTCCACCCCTAAATATCACTTAACCTCAAATGAAAGGGAAAGAGAGATGAAAAGGGAAGAGACAACAACAACCAAGGTCACTCCAATATCCGAGTCAAGTTTTGATGACTACACCCGCTTAACACCAATTAGGGTATTGTACTCCAATAGTAATTTCCGAATTATCAAGCTAGCCCCAATGCCAGCAAGCAATAGATACTAGCAGGAGCAGACAAAAGCAAAAGTATGATTACACCATACCTATAGGCACACCACCGAGGAATGCATTGTTTTGAAAGATCAAATTGAGCGATTGATCCGACAAGGACACCTCAGCTAGTATGTCAACAGAAGAAGGAGTAGGAACTGAGAACGGTAATGAAATAAGAGGTGATGACGAAGTCATAGGTGAAGCTAACCTAGAGAAAGGAGTGACATAATAAAAGAAAATCGGCTAGATCTACTAGCCAATGAGATTTGAGGGATCATCAATCACATTATTGGAGGCTTTGTAGGATTGAGGAGAAGAATCAAGCTCAGCCAAAAAAAAGCATCTCTGAACTATAGTTGCTATAGGAGAGATAGCCCTATTTGACCATTGATACCAAGTTCGGTAATTTCATTCTTTGATTCTGACTTTCAAGGAATTGACCAAATTTTTCATGATTTTGTGATAATTTTAGCAGTAGCCAAGAATTATATTGTCCAGAAAGTGCATATTGACTGGGGTAGCTCAACAAACATTTTACATCATTCAACATTTAAGAAGATATAGATTCTAGATTCATCTTTATTACCATGTTTAGCAGACCTCCTAGGATTCTTGAGCGAGCAAGTTAAAGTTTGAGAATGTATTGAGCTTAGAACCACTCTAAGGACTAAGCCTCTTCTCAAACTGAGGATGTACAATACCTCATTATTAATTGTTAGACCCTGTATCATATGATACTAGGATGACCATCGTTAAACACCTTTAGAGTAGTTGTTTCCACCCTGCACTTGGCAGCTAAGTTCCCTATCCTAGCAATAGAGTTCGAGTAGTGCACATTAATAAGAAAAGAGCTCATTTCTTGTATAATGAATGTTTAAAGCAGAACCCTCGAGGAAGGAAGAGAAACATGTCCATCTTATCCACCTATCCAAACACCCCACTCATACTCAAATTTCTAAATTTGACCCCAGAGAAGATTTCCAAGACCAACTCAAACCAAATAAGTTATTAAAGGCAGTTCAGATCATTCATCAACTGAGGATAGAATCACTTATATGCTAGTAGCATTGTCATCATAGTTGAAGCCAAGCCTTGCCATCATTGATCTAGATGCTCTCGGCTGACAAAGAAAACACTGCTTTCATAACAAAAAATGTGAACTACTAATACCAAATAATGTCATTCGATTTAAAAAACATAGATGCAACTTGCCAACGACTTATGAATATGGTTTTTGTAGAGAAGATTGGAAGTCATAGAAGTATATATGGATGATATGGTTGCCAAGACCATGGAAAGAGGAAGCCATTATGTTGATCTAAAAGAAAAGTTTAATAAGCTTCAAAAGTTTAACATGAGATTGAATCTCGAGAAGTGTGCATTTGGGGTCCAACATGAAAAAAATCCTTAACACGCTGAGGAATAGAGGAGAAACCAAACAAATGCCAAGGTATCATCGAGATTAGGATTCCTCATAATGTTAAAGAAGTGCTGCAACTCACTAGCAAGATATCAACTCTATGAAGGTTTTTATCCCACTCAGTAGTTGAAGGATTTCCATTTTTCAAATGTTTAAGGAAACAAAGTACCTTTTGCTAAACTGAAGATTGCAAAAAGCATTCCAAGAATTAAAAGTTCCTAGCAACCATGCCCATTTTGAGCAAACCAAAAACAAGAGAAGACCTGTACATGTATTTATCAGTAACCAAGTATCAGTCTTGATATCAGAAGAGGGAAAATTCTACAAGTATATTTATTTCGTTAGCAAAGTGCTGCAAAGACATGAAGTTAGACATCAATAAATTGAAAAACTTACTTATGCACTGGTTATCATAGCTTAACGACTTTGACCTTATTTTTAGAGCCACTATATCATTGTGCAAATCAAGCACTCAATCAAGCATGTTAGGAGGAAGCCAAAGCTAGTAGGAAGAATGATAGCTTGGTCCTCGACCTATTTGAGCTCATCACTAAGTACAAACCTTGAGGACTGATAAAAGACTAAGTATTAACTGATTTTGTTATTGAATTATCACATATAACTATGAAAGATGAGTAGAAATGGTGCAAGAATCATCCTTCAAGGAGGGCATATAATTAGGTGGAACAATCGTTATGCTTTGCACTCAATGGCAATGATAACTAGGTCGAATATGAAGGATCGATAGCTGGGTGGCCATGGATTGGAGGTTGGGCAACTCGCCATCAACGGAGATTTCAGTTGGTGATCAGCCAAGTCAAAAGTGAATTCCAAGCAATGAAGCAACAACTTGTAAAATAATTGCAAATGGTGCAGAATCTAATGAAGGACTTTGAACAGTGCACTATCGATCATGTTAATGCCTATAGAATAAAACCCTAGAGCTTACCTATTGTCCAAACTCACCACTACTAAAAGTATAGCAAATAATAGGTTAGTGATTCAAGAAGTCATAACTATTTTAGCATGAAAGAGAAAGAGGTATAAGTAATGACCTTAGAAACAAATAAGGAGCACTAGTAATACTCGATCAAAAGAAGTATTTACTTAAAGCAAAACTTGTCTAATATGAGAAAGAGGCAAGGAAATTACAAAGGATAGTCAATTATTACCTAATAGTAGGAGGAAAACGATTCAGAAAAGGTAATTCCCATCCTCTCACAAATGTGTAGTAAAGGAGCAAGTCAATAATATCATGAAGGAGATCCATGAGAGCATTTGTAAAAGTCACATCAAAGGAAGAACTTTGGCAATCAAGGTCCCTAAATTAGAATATTTCCGGCAGACCATGAAGTTGGACAATCTTCAATTTGTTAGATGATGTAATAATGTTAGTGGTTTTCATATGTGAAACATACACTTCTCAACGCTACTAGAAAATTGTCTGGTTGCGACCGATTTTTCAGTCACAAAATGAAGAAGATCGGTCGCAAAGACCATTTGTGGCCAATTTTGCGACTGATTTTGTCGGTCGCATATAGGCAGGTTGCAAATCCATTTGCGACCGGTTTTAAGCAATCCTTTGACGCTCTTGATTTTGGTCACTTGTTAACTATTTTGTGACTGATTTTTCAATCACAAATTTGCAATCGATTTTTTGGTTGCAAATTTGTGATCGATTTTATGGTCGCAAATTTTAACTTTTGTGACCAAAAAATCAGTCGCAAATTTTCACTTCGAATTCCCTCCTACCAAATATTTTCGGTCGCAAAATCGATCACAAATATAATCGGTCACAAATTTTAAATCTAAAAACAAAAAGAAAAACTTGAATCTTTTGAAATCCAAATTACATACACTTAGATTCAACAACCCAGAAAAGTCCATCCAATAATTTATAAGCTAAGAAATCAATATTTTATATAATTAATTATTAGTAAATTATGATATGTTTTGGGTTTATTAAATCTGAATACATATATAAAAATTAATAAATTGTGGAAGATTTATGGCTGATCAACATGGTACTTTACTACAAGTTGCTTCCTAAATTTTGGCATCAAAGTATACTTTCCTTTATCTACTTCCATATGTAACTTAAAATCAAGTATTTGATCAAGTTAGTAACCCAAACTAATAGAAACAAAAAACAACAACATACTCTCATACTCAACTAACAATATAATTAAACTCAATTTCAACTAAAACACAAACCCTTAACAACAACAAACTCTCTTAAACAACCAATAACATCAAAAATCAATCTCAAATACCTCAACCAATTTATGAACCCAAACACTCAAACAATGTAATTTAAAGAACTAACTAAAACCAATAAATCAACAATCTAATAACACCCAAATACCAATTATTAAAAAAAAAATTAGATCTAGAATTTTTTTTTTAAAAAGAAACAATAACATACTCTCATATTCAATTAACAATATATTTAAACCCAATTTTAATTAAAACTCCACCCTTAACAATAACAAACTCTCTTAAACACTCAATAATATCAAAAATCAATCTCAAATACCTCAACCAATTTAAAAACATAAACACTTAAACAATATAATTTTAAAAACTTAACAAAACCAATAAACCAATAATCTAACAACACCCAATCCCCATTATTAAAAAGAACCAGATCTGAAAATTTCAAAAAAAAAAAAAAAAAGAAACAACAACATACTCTCATACTCTCTTAACATTAAAACAACAAATATTAACACCAACAAACTCTCTTAAACAACTAATAACATCACAAATCAATCCCAAATAACTCAACTAATTTAATAACACAAATACCAAAACTATGTAATTTAAAGAACTAAACAAAACTAACAATCTAACAACATCTAAACCCCTATTTTTTTAAAAAAATCATATCTGAAATTAAAAACAAAAAGAAATAAGCGAAGGGAAGAAGAGAACCAAGATGGTGGACACAATAGTGGCGGCGGTGGCAGTGTTGGCAATGGCAGCAACAGTGATGGCGGCAGCAGCTTGGGGTGGGGGAGGGTTAGAGTGAGAGAGAAGAAGAGCTAGAGAGAAGAAAGAAATGATGCAGAATGAATCTGATATAGGAAATTTTATGTTTAAGTGTTTGAATTTGCTACCAATTTTTTGGTCGTAAAATGGCTTCTATTATGCAAAATTAAGTGTTTGAATTTGCAATCGATTTTTTGGTCATAAAGTTCAAGATTTTTTTAATGCACATGTTTTAAATTTGCGATTGAAAAATTCAAGTTTCTTTTTATTCACATTTGTGACCAATTTTTCAGTAACAAAGTTCGAGATTTTTTTTTAACGTAAAGGTTTTAAATTTGCGACCGAAATTGGTTACAAAATTCAGGATTTGTGACCAATTTTTCGGTTGCAAATTTCAAGTTATTTTTATTCACATTTGCTATTTTTCGGTTGCAAAGTTTAAGATTTTTTTTAGCGTAAAGGTTTTAAATTTGTGACCGATTTTTCAGTCGCAAAATCAGTCTCAATTTTCTCAACACCTTGTTTAGTTGACTTTTATAAATCAATTGCAAAATCAGTTGCAAATTAAATCGGTTGCAAATCTTGAATTTCTTAATTTGCAACCCATTTTGCGACTGAAATAGACTCTCCTTATTTTTTTCCTTTCCCTTTTCATATTGGTCGTAAAATTGGTCGCAAAATTTAATTTTGCGAATTTTGCGATCGATTTTGTGACTAATATTTTAAGCATTAATTTAGTCCCATTTTACTCAAATTAGTTGTAAAATCAGTCACAAATCCATTTTTTTAGCAACCGAAAAGATCGGTCGCATTTCAGACAAATTCTAGTAGTGCAAGAAAGTTCATTGTAAGGAAGTAAGTTAGCCCTTCTACAAATGGGGAATCAATATCCTTTATCCTTTTCCTATTGCTCCAAGGTATTTCAAATATTTAGTGATAGTAATCGAATATTTTACCAAGTTGGCAGAAGCTAAACCAGTACCTCTACCATCGGCATTAAGAAAATTAACAATTTCTATAGGGGAGGATTATTTTCCAATATGGCATACTGTCCCAGCTCATAAGCGACAATGGAGCACAAATTATACATAGGAGGCTCGATAATTTTTGCTTGGACCTTGTGTAAGCTCCAATACCCTTTAGAAGCCACTAAGTGGTTTGAGATATACCTAATTAAGGGTTTTGATGGATAACAAATCAATTCTTAATAAAATCTTATGTGGACTAATGGTTTGTTTGAGTGTTTGTTCTTATTAGCACAATATCATGCTAAACATTCATTGAAGAGAATTAGATCATACAATATTTCGTCTTTAAAAAAATTATCTAAAGGCTTTTATATATCTCGTATATTAGCCTACGGAAAGAACCTTTTTTACAAGAGAATCTATGGTCTTAAAAAAATTCTCTCACAAAAAGCAAATCAAAAGCATCTAAAGGACATTCCTAAGTCATCTGAAGGATCAAAAGCATACTAGAAAAATGATATGTCCATAAGGCTTGACCAGAAGGGTGATCTTCAGAAAGTTGATCTGCGTAAAGAAGACCTATTCTCAAAGCTTGTCCTGCATGATTCATTGATCTTTTGTAAAGGTCAAACTTAAAAAGACAGAGATCCAAAAGGGGCACTGGCACTCTGAAAAGTTGGTAGACCAAAATGGCTAGTTTTCTTCTTTGATAATATACTTACTTGCTGAGAAAGAAAGCAACCTACTTCTTTCTCTGGTTTAAGACCAGTGGATCTAAAAAGTTCTGGGCTTAAGGTTTGAAGTCTCAATGGCTAGATGTTTAAGTCCATATAAATCTTGAAGACGAAGAAGAAGTAGCTGAAAATTCAACTGATTGAAAAATCCAAAAGATCCATTATCTTTCTCAACCTTCTAAACAACCAAAAAGTTACTTTCTAAAACTTGAGAGAAAACCATCTCATTGATTTGTAATAGCTAATAACTTCTTAGTGAGATTCATGAGAAGTTACTCCACTCTGTACCAAATTGATCTACACACTGAGTGATTTAGTGGAAGTGTTAATCAAACACAAACCTGCAATCCTTAATTGTAACTTGACTCGATAATTGTCGTTGTTAGATTTGAGAGGCTAGGATAACACTAGAGTTGTTTACCAAAATTTGAGGTACACCAAAATTACTATTCTATGTGATAACACTAGTGCTATTAAACTTGCTAAAAATCCCATTCAGCATTATAGATCAAAGCATATAGATATTAAGCATCATTTTATAAGAGATTATGATCAGAAAGGAGATATTAAACTAAGTTTTGTAAATACAAAAGATCAAATAGCTAATATATTTACAAAACCTCTAGCTAAAAAATGTTTCTATTATTTTAAGAACCTTCTGAATGTGATTAGTTTTTGAGTATGCATTCATAACACATGGATCATATCCCTCTAAGCCTCCAAGAGAGCTTAAGGCTGATATTGCGATAGCCAAGTGTGTTTCTCTTTTGAAGAAGGCATCTTAAGAGTTGTTTAGAAAGTTCAGTTTAGAATGGTCTTTAGAATGTGTTCAGAAAGTTGTGTTCAAAATGATGATTTAGAAAGATCAAATAGATGTTTTCCTTCAGAAAGTTGACTCAAGTTTCTAATTAGAAAGATGAATGTGAAGAGTTAAGGCAGTTTTGAAACGTAGGTAACTCAAGTAACTTCCCACATTGCCACGTTTCAATGAAGCGGGAAAGCCAAAAGCTATCGTTACACAAAACGTCATTGTTTTGGGCTCAAAACTTTACATATTTCCATGACATTTGGTTATTTATGTTAACCAATGAATTCATTCACTTACTCTGAAACCCTTTTCTCTGAAGTTACTAAAACCCTTTACACATTTGTTCATTACTATTCATCTTCCACCAAAAGTTCAAACTTTTAACACTCTCTACATTCACCCTCAACATCAACACAAACTATTCTCCTTTCTTTCAATCTTCAACCTTTTGTATCCTTTCAATGGTTGACAAAGGTTATCAAAGTGTTCCCTACATTTTGAAGAAGACAAAATGCAAGCCAACTTGCAGAGCAACTTCCTCAAGAAACCCATTGCCAAAGGAAGAAGTTTTTACTTGGAGAACTTCACCTTTCTTCTAGAAGTGTTCGATGTCTTCGAGTTTCGATTTGGTTTTCTAAGGATTTCAGAGGACATTTACACAAGAGTTGTCCCTACCTTCTACAATACCCTGAATACCTCGGACGAGGACAACACTTCACTTAGAAACATAGTGAGGAGTTTTGAACTTCAAGTTCTGCCTCTTGATATTGCAAAAATCACTAACACACCCAATGATAGTATTTTGTGTTGTGGTGGAGAAAATTGGTGGGAGGAACATGGTGCTACTGAGGAAGATCTCTTACAAGAAAAAGAAGTATGCGAGTAAGAGATGTTCAAACCTCTCATTTACTCACTCCTATTATGGCTGTTTATTCTATCATTCAATACACCGTGTTACCAAGGAATGGCAACATAGATGTAATGAGTGACGTAGATCAAATGGTCATGTTCTGTCTCATGACCAGAAGATGGATTAATTTGGTGAGATTGATTCTTGATTTTATCATTTCTGCTATTGGTGTTGAAAGGAGAAGACATGCTACTTTGCCTTATGGCATGTTTCTAACAAAGGTCTTCATCAGGGCACAACTTCCTTTGGCTAGTGAAAGGTGTGACTAGAAGAGATCAACCACAACAATAAAGACCTTCTTTGCTCTGGGATTGAAACCTCAAGTTCAGGAAAACGAGAACAAAAAGAATAAAGTTGCTATTACTAAGGTACTTAGCACCAAAAAGGCAAAGTCTAAGCCTTCTGAAGATGGTGAGAAAAAGAAGATAAGGAGATAAACAAGCCTTTCTCCTATTTTGGAGGAAAAAAGAAGAAGCAAGAGGAGATTGTTGAGGAATCTTCTTCTTTTTTTTTCAATGGCAAATGATAAAGTTTATGCCGTTGCTGCAGAACCCATCAATATGGCTGGCAATGTCGTAACTCCCGCTAGCCCTCTTCTCCTCATGCTGCTAGACTTGCTGAAAGAGGGATTATCATAAGGGAGCCTACACTAGTAGAGCCAACACCTAAAGAAATTCTAGTAGGCAAAGGGAAAAAGAAGCTAAAAGAAGCTCCTATTGTGGTTATTGAAGATTAGAACCATCTTGCTAAGATGAGAAAAGTTGTGCCAGCTTCTGAACAATAAGTTGAACAAGAGGAGTCTTCTCACCCAACTCTTCCCCCGATTTCTATTAGTCAAGAAAGAACCCTTCTTACGGTCAAAGAGATTATAAAGGAAAGAGTTGAGCAAAAAGTAGAGCCTACAAAAAAATCAGTAAAGCCAAGCACTACTTCTGCTCAAGAAACTACACCTTTCTTAGCCTCTACTCAAACCACGATGCCTACCTCTCAATATGATTGTGCTGTGCCTACCACTGCCAACGCTCTCCTACTGCTGACCACTAGTCTAAGGTTTGATAAGACTACATCTGATGGTGCCAAGTCTTCTACTTCTCACACTGAGAAGCTGCCTTTTGAAGAACCATCTAGAACCCATGACAATTTCCTTCCTAATGCTATTGAAGTCCAGATAGATCTCATATTGGTCAACCAACCAACAATTATGGCTAACTAGCATGCACTAGAAAGAAAGATGGGTAGAATGAAGAATTTAATGTTACAGTTATTAAGAGCTCTTCATAAAGGAAACACCAAGGGCAATCAGTGATGTTTTTTCGTGATCTTTGCACATCTTTTGCTGATGTCAAAAGGAGGAAGAAGAGAAAAGCTTTAGTTGAAAGGGAGCTAGGAAATTAAAGCATTAATTTCATTTGTTTTTGCATTTTGCATTCTTTTTTCATTCACATTAGAACAATCTTTCTTTTAATGAATGAATTATCATGCTTCTGTTTAAAATATTTATTTCTGCTCTATCATTTATCTTAAGCTATCCCTGCTTTGATAATTTTGTTGTCTTAATGCTTATATATATCATAGTTTTATTGCTCTAATATCTGATTATGCATGTTTTGTTCTCTGTGAGATCTTTGGTTTATAATTCTCGTATGTTATGTTTATTAGTCTTTTACTTTTTGATCTGATTATAGCATAAACTACATAAACTACATATCTACTAAATTTTGTTGTTTGAGCAAAATGATAGTCTGGTTCAAGATGTTCTTAACTACTAATAATAACCTATATGCTATCTTGAAGTTTCTAGATGACATAACAATTTGTGATTAATTTAAAAAAGCATGTTTTTCATGTCAAAAAAATGAAAATAACACAAACCATACAAATGCTTATGTGCTTTCAAAGTTTTTTTTTTTTTAAAACAAAAGCTTTTCTTAAGTATTGGTTTGCCATCATAAAAAAAGAGGAGATTATAAGCTCTAATACCCTTGAGAAGCCACTAAGTGGTCTGAGATATAACTAGCTAAGGGTTTTTATGGATAACAGATCAATCCTTAATAAAATCTGTTGTGTGGACTAATGGTTTGTTCAAGTTTGTTTGTTCTTATTAGCACAAGATCATGCTAAATGCTTGTTGAAAAGGATTGGATCATATAATATTTCATCTTTAAACAAATTCTCTAAAGGTTCTTGTGTATCTCGTATATGATTCTAAGCAAAGAACCTTTTTTACAAAGTAATCTATGGTCTAAAAAAGTTATCTCACAAAATGCGAATCAGAAGCATCAGAAGGATATCAAATTATCTAAAAGATCACAAGCATATCAAAAGGATGATCTATCTAGAAGGCTTGAGTGAAAGAGTGATCTTCATAAAGTTGATCTACGTGCAAAAGACCTCATTTTCAAAGCTTGTCCTACACAATTCACAGATCTTTTCTAAAGGTTAAACTTGACAAGACAAAGATCCAAATGGAGCATTAACACTCTGAAAAGCTGGTAGACCTAAATGGCTAGTTTTTCTCTTTGATGATATACTTATTTGTTGAGAAAGAAAACAACATACTTCTCTCTACAATGGAACTAAAAAGCTCTGGGCTCAAGGTCTTAAGTCTCAATGGCTAGATTTTGAAGTTTATATAAATCTTGAAGATGAAGAAAAAGTAGCTGATTGAAAAATCTAAAAGAGCCTTCATCTTTCTCAATCTTCTAAACAACCAAAAATTTACTTTCTAAAGCTTCTTGAGAGAAAAGCTTCTCATTGATTTGTATTAGCTAATACTCTCTTAGTGAGATTCGTGAGAAGTCACTCCACTCTATACCAAATTGATCTATACAGTTTGAGTAATTTAGTGTGAGTGTTAATCAAACATAAACCTTCAATCCTTGATTGTAATCTAACCTGATAGTGGTCGTTGTTAACTTGGAGAGAGTAGGACAATACTACTCAAGTTGTTTAGCTTGGAAAGGCTAGGAAAAGACTACAATGTTGTAAGCTTGAAGAAGCTTGTAGAAGAATACTTGTTAATATAAAATTTCAACTAGTTTCTTGAGGACTGAACATAGGCAAGTAGATTGCCAGAACTAATATAAATCTTCTTGAGTAATTTCTTATCTCTATCTCTTGTTTATTTACTATCCTCATTCTTTTATTTTAAAGTTCTGCATGCTTAATCTTTTTGTCACCTAACAAACTTACTGTGAATACAGTAACTTCAGTCACTAATATCACAATAACTTCAGTCACTAATATTCAGATGCTTCCGCAATCCAAGTCCAAAGACTTGAGAAAGTTTGTTAAGTTTTTCACGTTCAAAATGTTTTCAAAGGCACGATTCAACCTCCCTTCTTGTGCTATTTTCACCTTCACGTTGGACTTACGTAGCTCTTCACTTCAATCGAGTAGCCACAAACTAATGAATTGGTAAAGGCAACAAATAAATCATATTCCCAAGATTAAAGAAAAGACTTGAAAAGGCTAAACGTCTCTTGGCTAAGGAGTTAGTAGCTGTCTTATGGGCTTATCATACCACAATTCAAACAACTACCAAGGAAAGACCATACCTATTTGTGTTTGGATTTAATGTCATGATTCTCATTGAAGTGATAGAACCTAGCTAGCCTAAGAAAGTTAAGTATTATTGAGGATAACAATGAAGCATATTAGAGAGTTGAGCTGGATTTCATTGAGGAAGACAGAGATTGCTAGAATAGAACAAGAAGCTATGAAAAAACAATTAGCCCAAAGGTTCTACCAGTCTCACTGCAAAACTTCAAAGGAGATTTAGTATTAAAGAAAATTAAGCTTGAGAGTAAACCTAACCACAAAGGGAAGCTCATCATGAACTTGGAATGCCCCTATCCAGCCATCAAGGAACTTGGCAAAGGAGTACACAATACCCGAGCTTGAGGGAAAAGAATTGATGAGGACATGGAATGTGTTCTCACTTTGATAGTACTACAATTCGTATATTTCTCTTAAACTATGTAATTTAGTGTACTCTTATTTTTTTCCTTATATTTTTTCCATTGATTTTTCCCAATGGAGGTTTTAACGAAGTATGACTTACAATTATATTACTAACATGACAACACACCATTAAATGTAAATGTAAAATTTTTTTTTTTTAAATATTGTATCAAAATCAAACTCAAATTATATATATAATATTAAAACTTAATGTGTTGTTACACATATAATTTTGCTATTGTGAAATCATATTAACATGTAATAATTTTGAAAAAAAAAGTATTCTTTAATATTATTTGGTATTTTAGGAAATGATTATTTTGGAAATCGTGAATGCATGACATTTATTAAACTCAAGTATATAGATTGATCGTTTAAAAATATTTTAATAATTGTGAAATATAGGCAAAAAAGGAAAATTACTTAATTACTAATACTTGTTTTGAATAAAAAAATTTATAATGAATATCGACTTAAATATTTTCTAAAAAATATATGTAATTATGGTATCTTTATAGAGAAATTCTTAGATAAACACTTTCTACCATGTCATTGTTTAGACATCTTATTCATATTTTGACACAGATAAAAATGATGACCTATGTGTCCCAATTTTTATTAATACTATAAGCCTATTAATTATTTTTTGTTCATTATATCTATTTATTAAAAATTACTAATATCAAAATCTATCTATTAATAATTACTAATATTAAAATATGATAATTATCTATATAAATCACATTTATCTACAATTAATTTTTAAATATTTAATTATCTATATCAGAATTGAAATATTGAATATCTTGCGCATTAAAAGGGCTCCGATCACCCTTCTTTTTCTGCCTTCAGCAGCATCCTCATAAACTATAGCTCAGAAAATCAAATGGAACCATTATATTGTTTGACTTCTGAAATTTTGTCTCCTTCGTTTAAACTTGAAATTATTGTGTTAATATGTTGAATGATCGCATATATGAAAATTTTAACTATAAAAACATGTGCTATATATGTCAAAATGAGGGATCCTTTATTTTAGAATAAAGTTAAAGAGCCCCGGGCATAGTTTGAGGATTGTGGTTTGTGAGTATCTGACGGTAGCTTTAAAGCACAAATTTATGGTAACAATTAAAAAAATTAATAATAAGTTAATATCAAATGATTTTTATGTATCGACCTTTTGTAAAAAGAACTACATTAAATAATGAAAATATTAAACAGACAATTTTTTATTACTATAATTTTTTACTTGAATGATATAACATTATTTTTAATTTTTAGATGAATAAATAATTTTTTTTAATATATTCAGCGGCCTTTTAAAATTTTTATAAATTCTAACAAAAATCTTGACCAATAATATCACCTATGTAGATCTATCTATTTCAATATTTATAGATGCAAAAATTATAGATATAAATCACATATATATAAAATTTTTATTTTATATTAATTATTTAAAATTTAATTAACAATGGTAATTTTTTTAAAAAAAAGTTCTAAAAGAGTAACTTAAAAAATCAGGATTTATATAAAGTCACGCATCTATTTTCATTATTATATATAAAAGAAAAAAGCACTTTATCCTTTAGAATTATAAATCATGTGCACTTTAATCCCTAAATTTTAAAAATATATAAATTGATCTCTTAAACTTTCCTGAATATGCAAACAGACCTTTTTGTCAATTTTTCAATTAATTATTAACAAAAAAATCACATATTTAAAAAAATTTAAGATATTAGATTGTATATGTCACGACCTCACTCAGGATATGACCGGCACATAAGGGACACGTCCCCTAACAAGCCTACATTAGATCTTTTCTAAAAAAAATTGGACAGAGTCTCCCTTATATTTAGGACTACTCTTAAATACGGATCCTCCACCTACACAATAATCCAAACACACAAAAATCATTGGGAATCTAGGTATTCTCCAAATGCATTACACAGCACACAACAAGTGTATGGGAATCCAACACTTCTAACTAGCCGTAGAAATCCGAGGACAAGTTGGCACCTGTCTAAAAACATGGAAAGGAAGAAAGGGTGAGTTATACAGACTAAGTGGGGGATAATATATCTATAACAAAAGTAGAACAAGCCTAAACATACAATTTTAGTAACATATAATTTATAAGCATTTTCTAAAACTCATACGTTGTTTCTCAAGTAAAATACTTTGTCTATGTAGAAAAATTATTATAAAAACTTCTGGTAAGGCATATCTAATATTTAATCTATCTTTAAAATCTCTCTATGGCTCATTAGAGCACCTTTCAGTCAACTGAATATAAACATTATTATATCAACTCATATGTATCCTTGCTCATGACTTCAAACACATGATAACTTCAAGGAATTTTCTTAAATTTCAATTTCAACTAAATACAATTTCAACTAATAAATAAGAATCTTCAACATAAATGCATAATATAGAAAATACTTTTTCAAAACATAGAAAATAAATACTTATTCAATCTCATGAAAAACTTAGGAGAGGATTCTATTTCAGAAAATAACTGCCTGACTGAGCTTGCCTAGCAGTAATTGATCTCATGTCTATGCGTTACTATATCTACCGGATGTGTTGGCTGACATGCCAAGCTAATAATCATCCTGCTAGCTGGGTTATACAAGATGCACCAAGGCTAATGCTGCTGTCATTAGCAAATAGTTCTGTTACAGTTTTCCCTACTTAGAAAGACGCTCACACTTGCTGGGTCTTTGTCATGCCTCATGTGAGTCATTGAAAACACATTTCCTTTCTAACTCCTTGACAATAACACTTTTCTTTATTTCAAATCATATAGTTTCTTGCTCACAACTTTAAATGCATAATAAGATTCAAGAATCTTCCGTACTCTTAGCAAATATAGTTATCAAAATTCACCAAATATTCAAAATAAATGTACTATCAAATATAGTTTCAAAGTATAGTACTTTCAAATTAAAACATCTAGAGTTCTTTCTCAATTATCGAAATGTGACTATTCTTTCTATCAAATAGCTCAGAACATTGACTTTAAGAACATAATTCTAATAACTTGAAACTTTATATTATTTAGATACCATAAATTAGCTTCTATGAGAGTTTGTCCTATACTTCTATGCTTGAACATATATATATATATATATATATATATATATATATATATATATATATATATATATATATATATATATATATATATATATACACACACACACACACACATAACTAACATGATTATGTCAAGAGTCTTATAAATACGGAGAAAAACATATTAATTCAATTCTTTCATAAACTTCACTAAATTACATTTTAGGCATGTAGCTAGGAAATTAAAAATAAGAACAAGCTATAGATATACTAGCACTCACATATCAAGTTTGTAAAGAAAGGAGCACAAACTCTACGAAGTCTTAGAGCTACCAAGAGATTCCGAAGAGTATCTAACATCATAAAGAACACAATTCAAGCACCAATTAGTTTCTAAAGCTAAGGATTAACTTAAATTACCTCCCAAGGTACAAAATCTCCAATTTCGAACCCTAGGTTCCCAAACCTTAACCTTAAACTTAATCCTCCAAGAAAATCCTTCCCTACCCATGAAATAGAAGAAGATTTGAGCTTAGAGAGTTACCTTAGGTTGCAAAAAAAGGAAGAAACTTGATGGAGGACATAGGTCTTCTCCCTCCTTCGTTTCTCTCACTAGAAAGGAAGAGAGAGAGAGCTCCAAGGAGAACCAAGCTAAAGTATGATGATAGTGATGAAGGAAGAAGATGAATTTGATGGTGGATTGAGTGAAAAATGGTAAAGGATTGGTGGAAATCATGTGAGGGAAGAGAAGAATAAGAGAGAAGGAAGAGAGAGAGAGAGAGAGAGAGAGACATTGTGGAAATGGGGGAGAAAGGTCGAGCTTTCTCCTTTATTTCTGTCCAGTGGGTGCCTGGGCATCGCAACCTGGCCGCCTGGGCGCCCACCCACCTGAAAGCAAAGCACTCAGCAGTGCATCTAGCACCTAAGCGCTGGCCTTGGGCGCCTAGGCGCCCAATCCCGCCCTTTTTTTTTTCTCTCCTCTTCCAACCACTTCTCAAATATCATCATATACTTATTTACATAAGTTAATGTCCTCATTTATTTTACTCTCTATTAACTTTAAAACATAAATGTAAATAAGAAAATATCCCCCATTTGAATTCAATAAAAATATTGGAAAAATCAAACTCCTTAAGAATCAAAATCTAACTTTTGGATTTTAGTACAAACTTTTGAAAACTTGTATTTTCTTAAACTTCAAGCTTGAAAATGGAAGGGTTAATAACTTCCAAAAATTCGTTAAAAATTGCTCTTCAATTCTTTGATATCTAAGGAACAATTACCAAGATTTTTAATCCCATGAAAATGATCTAATAATATAGCCCTCCAAAGAGACCTAGGGTCCAAACCTGAAACTTCGCAGGGTCCGACAGGGCAGCACATCTTGATTTATGTATTTCTGTACTTGGTTATTACACTATATTTAAGAAAATTCAAGAGATTAATTTGCACATGATATGAAGTTCAAGGGATATAGTATAATTATTTTGACTAAAATATATATTCACGAAAGTTCAGAGGTTAATTTGCATATTTTTAAAATATATGAATTAAAGTAAACATGACTTATAATTCAAGTGGATAAAACATAATTTTTCCTATATAATATTTAATACAAAGATGCCATTCTTTTTTATATATTATATAAATTACTTCGGTTGTGATTTACTATGTGCTATATGTATATACTAATAATTCTATACTATGTATGAGTAAAAAGTTACATCCCATGACCATATGATAGAGAGCTGTAGAGAAATAACATCCTGATATCTAATGTATATGGTAGTTTATTAGGGTATTTATATGCATACATATAGCACATAATAAAAAACCAAATCAAATCAAACATCATTTCTTATAATTTTTAAAAGTTTGTATGTATGTATATACTAGTCACACTTTTCAATTGTAATGGTTTAACGATAATTTAGAAAAGATAATTATTATATATTGATACTAATAATTATTAATAGATAAATTTTAATATTAGTAATTACTAATAGATAAATATAATAAAAAAACAATTAATAAGTTTATAATATTAAGCCACTAGAAGTGGTTTAATAATGAGAGATTTAAATAGTTTGTATAAAATCCTGAATTCAAATCTTATTGCCATTGATATATAAATGAAGATTAAGACATATAAGCTATCATTTTTACATGTGTCCAAATATGAATAAAATGCCTAAACGTTGATGTAGTAGAAAATGCCTACATTTAAACTTCCAATATATAAAAGGGGAAAAAAAAACAGGTAATAGATGATCATCCATTATATCTTGAAGATTAATACTCAATTGGACTTAAACGTTTCTTTTCACTTTTCCATCCGACGATTTATAAATGTACATCTTTTAATCCAAAAATTGGATAGTGTAGATAACGAAAGTATCCGACATTTTAAATTAATGAGAAGACTTCTTTAAACGAGAAATTGCTATAGTTAAACAAAATTATCAATACCCACCTATATAGGATACAGCGGGAGTACTAAAATAATATGGCATCTTAGTTCTCTCAATTTTTTAATCTTTATTGTTGGCTCTTTTGAATATGAGAAATAAATAACTGATCTTGGTTGATTTTTTACGATATCAATTTTGACAGATAACTTCAAATTTACTTTTATATATTTATATCTACTGCATACGCGAGTCCAGTGAGAAAAAACTTGTACTTTTCAAATTTGACCTGTGTACTCCCACATGGTACTAAAAATGTACCAAGACATAAAAATGAAGATGGTTTCTTTCTTGAGCGGCACTTAGCCTTTTAGGTGGAAGCTGCAAATCAAAAAGTAAATGACAAATTGTTTGTTGAAGTGGGAACTTTTTTAAATGGGTGATGCTCATTGCGTAGAATCATCATTGGAAACATGATTCTCTGGGACAGCTACACCAAATCCAACAAAGTATCGAATCTCTTCGTCTATCTTACATCAAATCTCTTTATCTTCAAGCTATTAACTTCGTAATCAAGTAAATAACAAGCCCATGCAAGTGGTTCTTCAAATTGCCTATGGATGAAGCAAAATTCAAGAAAAGCACGAATTCTAAGCCACTTAAATTTGTGGGAAAAATTTAGCTTTCTTGTGTCAGCCGATGACAGAACTTGGTTCTATTTTGTTGCTTTGTCATGAATTAATGTACCTATTTCCATACTATGTGATTAATGTTTTCAATTATTTCTCTCTCTTTCAGGGGAGGGTGTGATTGTTATGTTGGCCACATAAAAAATTGGCCGAGTTCTAGAACATCTTTTTGACCGTTGCATAATCCCTTGGTTTCGGCACAGTTGCAACAACAGTTTCTAAAAGAAGATGTATGATTATAGCTCAAATTCCAAAAATTCTCCTATGAGAGTGAATAAAAATGCAAGGGCAGCATTAGTAATTATCAAAAGTTCCTATAATACAAAGAAATATTTCATATATTTATATGACAAGTATAGTTTTAAATTGCAATCTGGAACCAAAATTGTGGCTACAATATCCTCTTCTTAACTACATTGCATCGGCAATCGCAGTCGCATCAGCTATATTTTTTCACAATTTTTTGCATCGCAGTGCAATCACAACCACGACTGCAACTGCTATTTAAAACCATAATTACAAGGATTACCGTTGTTTTTAATTATTTCATGCTTCATATTAGATACCTTATGCATGTCAAGAATTATGTCAAATTGAACTCCAATGTAACAAAAGAAACATTAAAAAATCATTGTTGTTGAACGCCAAACTGTGGTCTAGGCTTCTAGTAACATCGTGGACACCAAACTCTCGAATGCAAACCAAGTTATCGTGGCTTGCTTGAATTTTGTTTCTTAGTTGAATTTTGACTTTAAATGCGGTTGCAACTTAACAAGCATAGGAGGAGAGGTGTTGATTGTAAGATGGTATTTCACGTTATAAGAAATACGTAACATCAAAATTTAGAAATAAGTAACTTCAAAACATCTTCTATCGCAAATTCTTCAGTCTACCGCAAAATACAAATCTCGAACATGGCTGCAAGTAGCGAGAAAACCTAACCGCGTTTATACCTACATAACCGTTTCTTCTAGTAAGAACACAGCTGTTGCAAAATCTCAAGTCTAACCGTTTCCAGGTTATTACCGTACCCATACTATTCTACTCAGCAGGATATTCCTCTCAATATTCCCTTAAATTTCGACATTGTTGAGTTGATTTGACTTGAATCGTTCTTATAATATAACAAAGATGATGCACAAAAACCTTTAATCTAATGGATCATTTTAGTGACGCATAAAAATTTGTGAATGCACGATAGGTCTCATTCTCACTTTTATTTATTTTGAAAATTTTCTTTTGTTTATATTTATAGATGGAATTGGCTAGAAGTAAATGGTACAATAAATTAATATATACGATTTATTTATTGTCAAACTAGCAATTGTAGCCGGCAGATTTTATGTGGTTTATAATGTATAAGAAGTCACCAAACCATTTGTTCCACTAGGCGTGTATTAGATAGATCAAAAAACGTCGTAAATAACACTAGTGTTATACGGTGGAAACAAATTTTACGAAAGGGAACGAACACGCGGTGCAATAATAATGGAGAAGAAAAATGACTTGAACACCGCATAACAAGATACAAGAAAAAATATATATGAATAAAATGCATCATTTGTGTGTCGTTATACGAAATGTATCTGTAGTACATGTAGCATTTTCTCATAAATTATATTTATAATAAATGAGTTATTCAAATTTAAGTAATTTCTAATGATTTGTTCTATAGTATTTTATTGGTCTTTGTTTACATTTACTTATTTGGACTACCTTTCATTTAATCTATTTTTCTTATTAGAGCTTATACAATTAAACTATCTAAAGCAAAATTTTACCATATTTTTTTTTATCATAGGTATTATATTAATTTTTTCTTTAATACATTCATTCATAATCTTGTTCTTAAGTGTGACCTCCCGTTCAATGTAGCATTCTCATATCCATATCTATAATATTAAATTTATTTTCTTGCTGATTTTTTACTGGCCAACATTACTATTACATGAGCTAAGTAACCATCCAAAAAATCAATACAAGAACAATGCCTAAGATCAATATGCTCATTTATATGACAATGTTAGACATGGCAAAACGAGTCTTATTTGTTAGATGGCCGGTTTGACCCGGCAAATTTGGCAAGTTGAGTTGTATAGTTTAACCCATGAAAAAAATTCAACTCGTATATAACCTACCTTATTAAACCTGTGGTCAAGGTGGGTTATCTGTTGGATTGTTCTTTTTTTTTTTTTTTTTAACTTATTCCTCTATTGGGCTAGACTATGTGAGTTATTACACTTTTAGGGGTCTTTTTTTGTAGGGAAAATTTGGGTTTAATTGTCTACACGCGTCTTAAAAATCCCTTTTCCTATTCTCTCAAATCCCAAATAGCTCCTCCCTTAATGCGGCCATCTCTTTATCACTATCAAAACTAGAGCCTCCCTCACCTTCATTTTTCGTCATCAATTTCTCTTTCTGACTTACTTTGTGATTTAATCGAGCCAGCATTTTTCTCAAAACCCTTCAACGTCACTAGTTTCCTTCACATTCTTCTTCCTTTGATTTTCTTCAAGCAACAGCCACCGCCACTCACTCATGCATGACTCTGTCATCCCTAACTTCGGCACCGACATACTAATGTCCTACCATCCCACCATCTTGTGAGATTGTAGCAATTGGGAACCGATTTTTCCAACAAGAGTGAGGCAACAACCATAGACTTAAATGAGAAGAGGCAACCAGATGATTTTTATTTTAGAATATTATTGTGCTTTGGATTTGATTTTTCTAGGATTGATTTGTGTGAATGATACTAAATGATAGTTGTAATCTGTAACACTCTACCAAATATAATATTATGCTTAAGTTATAATATTCTATCCTGGTAATTTGTTATGGATGAATAACTCCCATTTTATTTTACCTTAATTAATTGACTTAGTAGAATAAACTCTTTAAATTGAAATGTGATTTATTGATTAGGTGTTAATTCATTTATGCGATGTATATATCGAATGGGCGTGGCGCAATATAAGAAAATTAAATAAATCGGGCAAAAATGAACATCATAACACCTCTGATATATGTATATGTTTATACAAACATAGTCCCATATATTCATGTACATCCAGGGGCAGTGAGTACAGAAGACTAGACTGTCAAGCAAAATAAATTGGTCCGTGCTCATGAAGTGCACCCCTATATGGTCCTAAAAAAGACATTTCAACTAGTGTCATTACCTAAGAAAGCAAAAAAAAAAAAAAAAAAAAATGCCTATGACCCAAGGTCATAAAAATGCTAAAAAAGGGCCACACTGTACACTGCTGTCTACTAGCTATATGGCTCCTTTAAATCGATTCCGAGGAAAAGAACCCATTCGCCACGCCAAGATCAGCTAGAGTGTAGCCGTCGTCAGATGCAGAGGACGAAGAGGATGATGAGTTTGCTATCTCTGAGGTGTCACCATCAGAAGGAAGAGAAGGAACTATCTGGGGTTATGAGGCAGGTAGTGCTGTAGGGTGAGCCGTATGCAGAGGGATAACTAAAAAGGGGATAGCACGATCGAAAAAAGGATGGAAAAGGAAAGCAGCAAAGTCTCAGCGGAAGTATATATACTGGTGAACATGGCAGGCGGCGGTAATATATAGGGAATCTATTACAAGGTCAAAATGTAACTGCAACTCTGGTAGCTCAGCGAAGATATTAACTGTCGCCGCCATGTCCATGGTCTAAGAATGATGCAAACGCACACAATAGGATGAGAATTTCAGAAAATTCTTAGTAGGATTCTTAAAGCTATTCTATACTTATTCATTCTGGGTTGCTTCGATTTTTGTTAATTATATAAAAAGGTGATTACAAACTAAATATCTCCATTTATCATTGTTTAAGAAATATAGTCCGAAGCAAGATTCCATTTTACTTAAAGGAGTAAGAGTCAAAGAAGAACTCATCTAGTAGGCAAAGTATATAAATATCATACAGAATAATATGCAGTGCAACTAAAAGAAGAACAATTATAAGGAATAGTGCACAGTGCAGATAAATCACGATCAAGTATGTGAGCTATATAGATGTATAATGATAAGATTATCCTGAAATAGAATGTACTTCACTCTCAGTATTTCTTAAACTTATACTTCAAGTTTCCATACTTGGTCCCTTGGGAGTTTTAGGCCATATCACTCCTGGATAATAGTTTGCCTTTCAAAATCAAGCTCATTCTTATACAGGATGGCCAAGTTTACTTTCCTTGATTCTCCCATTGATCTATTGCCCTTAATTTTTTTCTGGGGCTAGCTCAAGTAAATGGAATTCATGTAGTCCTTGTAGGTTATATAATCATGGCTAAGTCCTTTTGGATAATAAATATATCTACATACATAACACATTATGCTCATAAATACTGCCAGAATTTCGGCAGCATACAGATTAGATTCGCTTCCCCATGAATGGTGCCATTTTACATAGACAGTCAGCCAGAGCAACAGAACCAATGTAACACATTAAATTTTCGGTATCAATGTAGAATTGCATCATTCACACTTTAGATAAAGCTATGCACATATTAAGAGGTCTAAACACCCAATTTGGCATTTATACTCAACTTACTCAATTTTGCCCAATTTTGGAATTTACACCATAATTTCTATTTGGCTCGTCTAAATACAAATTTTTAATATGTTAAAGTATTTTTTGTCTAATTTTTATTCTCTTAGGTCCAGTTAAGTTTTGATAAGTATAACTCAAGTTATTAAAGTTTAAACCAAGTTTGCTCTACTATTATGTAGAATCAAGTACTAACAAGTAAAAATTCACTAAAAGTAGAAATTTTACTAGATTTTCTTGAAATCTATGTTGTTTTAAAGCTAATTGAACTAGCTTTTATTTCCAAGAACTTTTGTTTCATTTGAGTGGGTAGAACTCAAGTGTAAGCTCTTAAAATTGACTAAAGTTGTTTGTCCTGTTTCAGCCTAGTCAAGACATAAGGAAATTTTGGTGAATTACTAGGAGCAAAGTACTTAGGGTTTGAATCTAAAATTTTTATGATATAACTTCTATGTGTTAGCTTTCTAAAAAAATTAGTTTCACTTAATTTGAAGTTATATAAGGTGAGTTATGCTTTTCACAACTTATATTGGTCAGATTAGGGAATAGAATTCTATAGTTAACTTCAGAAATTTATATATCACTCATTACAAATCCAATGGCCTTATAATTTATATGGTTGGAAATCTCTAAATATCTATTTCCATTTAAAGTTAGTTTCATCAATTTTTTATGGTTGTAGGTGAATCTGTACACTTCAAAGTATAGACACATCTAGGGTTTTCAATCTAAACATTTATGTTTTGCTACCCTTTTATCTTTTCACTCAATTTCCCATCTAAACCCAACATATACATGTTAATCCAGCCACAAGAGTTCATGTAAACACAATATAACATCAAGTAAATAAGTGGAAAATAAAATTCAAATCACTTAGCAAATCACAAATAGCAAGAGAAAATCATGAATCCTACCTCAAATTGATGTAGAAACTAGCTAGACTCAAGTTTTTGATGAAGGAAGTGGGTAGAGCTTGGAGATGAAAGGAAGTTGAAGTGGAGTAGAAGAAGAAAGAAAGAAAGAAGAGTGATCAGCTAAGGGAGAGCCAAAAATTTGACGGATTTAGGAGGAATTCTTGAAGTTTTATAACATAAGTGATAATGATATTGAAGTATATGATTGGTGGATGTCATGGGTGGTGGGATTTTAGCCAAGTCTCCATCATTTGTGGCTGCATGTGGTGCCATCTTGTGAAATTTCAGCCACCCAATTTAGGTTTTCACAGTGTATAATTCCACTACTTCGGTTCTTGCAGTATAAAATACCGAAATTCCTTCAAATTTGCGAAACATTGTTAGTATTCTTCTCATATTTCCTACATGACTATTCCGATTTCTCCTAACCCAAATCTCTATATAATTCACCTCTAATTATCCTTACATATCTATTAAAATAAAATAAATTGATTAACAGAATAAATTAAACATATTGTGATTCAAGACATTACATAATCAATTTGATTTTTTTATGAATTTGTGTGAATATTATTCTAAAATAGGGATTGGATTTGATTTTTTATTTTTTTTAATTTTGCAGGTTGACCAGCCAACCCGCCACCTGGCCCAAATAAGGGGTGGGTCCTTACTTTCAACCCACATTTTAAAACGGGTCAATTTGCCCCACCCATTTTCAAGGATAACCTATGGTTGGTTGCAATGGATCAACCCATTTGTCATCTCTATAGTGTTATGCTACAAAGCTTATAATCACATACCTAGATTATTTGCTCCAAAAATCTTTCCCATCTATTTTTTTTTTAATAATTGGTAGATAGTTGTCGACTCACCCATAATAGGTGAGAAGCAAAACATAACTGGAACCTACCAAGTAAGACATAAACCAAGAGAAAAAGGAGAAAAACATAGTTTTAACACATCAGTAGCCTAAAAGATATTTCCCACTTGTATCATCATTTGTTTGACTTTCACAAATAACCATTAACAACCATGTTCTATGTGGTAATAGGAAGAGCTAAACGAATTCCATCAAGTTCAGGTTCAACAATAACTTGGCATCCTAGATGTGACCTAGTAAGTAACTACCAAAACTAGAACAAGAAGAATATGAGAGGAAAAAACAAAACTTTCTTGTCTCAAAGTTCATGTAAAACAAACGCATATTTTAGTGAGCCCAAAAGCTAGGATCCAGCATGCCATTTTCCTTGTTAGTTGATCTTCTAATTTATTGTAATATTGTACATCCTGCACAAAAACTAGAAATCTGTGTTGGTACAATTGGTGAGAGTGCCTAAGATTTAGGGATATCTAAACCAATAGACTAAGTGAAAAATTACAATAGTGGGTTGGATGCACATCTTGACTCAAAACCGTTGGAGGTGTTTAGCAACTTAAAAGGCTAAGTTAACATAGTATAAAATAAAACCAGTTATGTTAACTTGTTTCAAAATGAACTCGTATTTTATTATATGTGTTTAGTTTGAAACTAACTCTAAAAATAGAATTTTGATTATAAATAAATACTTATAACTAAAATAAATAAAATCATTTTTATCATATAAAATAAAATAAATAATACATTCTTCTTTTTTACTTATCTACAACCATTTAACTCACATAATAAACTTATTGACGTATGAAATAATCTATATGATCTTCAAAGCCAGTTCAAATGACTATTTTTCAAGACTAGAAGATTCTAGGCTAACAAATAATTTTCTATTTTCATATAGTGTCGATAATGGCTTAAGACCAAATAAATGAGGCAAAAAAAAAAAAAGTAGATGATGGACATCATCATGAATGGTGAAAGAAGAGATGAAAATGTGTTGAGAAGATCGAAAAGGTAGAGAGAAGAGAAAACACAGTTAACGGAGATGAAAATAATTAGTGAGAAGTGGGAAGAAAATAAAATAAGATAGAAAGAGGAAAATTTGGGATAAGATAAAACTAATTTAAAGTTGGGTTTTTGTAGAATTAGTTTTGGGATAAAATTAATTTAGATGAAAATTAGTTTTTAAATATTGAGCTAGTTACCAAACAAAGTTTATCCAAAACCAAACCCCATTGTATCTAAATATCTAGTTTTTCTGGTTAGCCAAACAACCCCTTAAAGTACATATTCATGTGTCTTTTTATTTTATATACTTTTTACTTTGTCTATTCTTCACTAATGTGAGACTTTATTACTCAAACTTAAAATTCTAATATTCTCTACTCTCAAGTGTGAGTCCCAAAACAAGTGTGAAATCCTTTCCAGTATGCACGAGTCACAACGAGGCAAGACACAAAGTCTTGACCAATGTTATAATAGGGATTCAAACCACACTTGAGCACAAACCAATCCCCGTATCTAAATTTTAAATACTCAGCCCAATCCAACAATTGGCTCTATACCACTTGTTTGGACATATGGTCAGAATGAGCCCAAATCTAAGTCATGTTAAGCCAAAAACTACGATAGCAGGATGATATCATATCTTGGCCTAAATCTTAAGGTATTGCATTTTTGGATCCTCCTATTTTATATACTCTTCATTTAGTCCATTATTAAATTATGTGAGACATCATTACTCCCATTTGAAATTCCAACAACTTTACCTCTCACAAATGGAGATAGTATTTAATAAAAATAATAAAATTAATTTTAGGGAATACTTTACTGCATATCTCACTTATAATGTACCATCAATATAACATGACAAGTTGAACGAGTTAGCCCTCGCATGCTCTTGTTTAGTAATAGCAAATGTAATTTAAATCAATAATAAATGTGGTAATCCACTTTAACTTCACGAGATGAAAATCAGAATGCTAGAACATAAACCGCTAATCTTCATCAACATAGGGGTGTACATAAGAAGGGGACAACTTGTCCATCTTGAGCAAGACAACACCCAAAACAGGTCTTCAAATGGTGAAAAACGAGAAATCAAACGTAGGACACAGTGCTACAAGGGGTAGAAGAGTAAAAATGCAAGTGTGGAAGCTCTTGCGTTCTTGTTCCATATCGTTTACAAATAGTAGCTTCTAACATAGACATTCTAATGGGAACCTAATATACTTTTCCTCACTATCATGTATCAACAAAAGTCACAAATATCTGGCATAAAGGTTTAAAGAGTAAGGGGCAACGCAAAAAATGTGCATTTTTTCTTTGAGGAAGACATAGGCATTGGTGCATTTCACGAAATATGCTAATCCATTTTATTCAAGTGATCAGTCACACTCATATGATGCACTATCATCATCTAGTCATGTGTGCTATGAGTGAGGTACCATAGTAAAAGCATTAGCAATTCTATGGCAGTCTAAGATGTAGTGATAATGATTCAAGAATCAATGTGCATTTTTGAAAAGTAGGCAAATTCTTGATATCTAATGTGAGGTATCGAATAGAAGATATTTCAACCTATGAAGCATAAACACTGACACAAATACAGGATACGACATGATACAATATGGACACAGGGGACACACCAAAGTTTAAAAATTGTAGGACACGGATACGTATTCGTGCTTTATAGATTTCAACAAATGTAGGAAATGAGTCCCAAAACAACAACAGGGCTTTACTCTAGGATTTCTATTATTGACATTTACGTTAATTAATTATCACACTTTGGAATCTATCTCTTGCACATATATCATAAGGCCCACTGGTTGACATGCAGCCTAAACTCTAGACTGGTAAGATGCAATGAATTAAAGATGCACGTATGTGCAAATCAGAGTGTCAGAGTGCTCGAAGATGAACAAGATTAAGTGATCACCCATAGTTGTGGGATGTAAAACATGAATTAGTAGCGGAGGGCTATGCTTTGGTGGTATTTATCGTGCACTTCAAGGACATGAGACTTTTGAAGAATCTTTTTCTTTCTTTAATTATGTATGAAAATACAGAAATAAAATGATATTGTGAAATTTGATTAATAGAATATTTTGAATTATTCTTTTCTACTTTTAATATTATTTAAAAATTTATATTTTCAATATTATTTTAAAATATTTTAAAAGAAAAAAAAAACACTTTACTCTCTTAAACTCATTTCAGGCCATGTATATTTTACATCAATATTTTGAAAATATGCAAATCAATCTGTGAACACTTATTTGTTTGACATCAAATTTCCTACTTCTCTATTATTATTATTATTATTATTATTATTATTTTGATCCTTCTTTGCAGTTCAACATCCTAATTATACTTAATTACACATGGTAATTTAATAGTCCCATTCGATCCCTCAATCACTTTGGCACATAGATTTCGGCCCACGAAAGAATCCACCCTATTTGCCTATAGGGTCTTTTGTTTTTTGGGGTCGTGATATGTGCTTTAGACAACCATATTTTGGGTTGTTTGATACCGCTTCTAGGAGGGCCAAAAGTACTTCTTTTTCAATTTTTTTGGAAAAAAAATGTATTTCTAATGTTATTTATTTTTATTTCTAAAAAAAGATATAAGTAGAAAATAATCAATTTTTCTATTTTTTGGAGAAGTAGATAAGGAGATACTTATTCTAGAAATAGAAGTCGTAGAAAAGAGAGAAAACTAATTCTCGAATTTTGAATTAATCCACTATTTTCCACATTACTATCATTTTATCCTTAACTTTTTTTCAAAAATGCCACACTCTATCCAATAAATTGTAATTTTAAATTAAAAAATACTTTATATTTATCACTTCCAAATATTTTAATAACTTTTAATTAATGATTAAAAGTACTTTCTATAATTCACTACAACATTTTCGTATTCTAGCAACACTTTTTTAGGAAAATTTAAAAAAAACGTTGCTTATTAGGTTTTAGCTTTATAATCATTCTATTTATTTATAATTTTAGGCAACATTTTTGTAAAGAAGGATTAAAAAATATTGCCTATTGAGCTTTAAGCAACACCTTATCAATGTTTTCTTTAACCATAATTTTAGGCAACACTTTTTTAAACAAGGACTAAAAAAGTTTCCTATTAACCTTCAGACAACACTTTATCAGCATTCTCTTTAATTATATGTTTAGGCAAATTTTTTTAGACAAGGCTTAAAAATGTTGCCTATACATTAAGCAACAATTTATAAACGTTCTCTTTAATAATGAGTTATTAGCCAGCACATCTTAAACAATGTTTGTAAAATGTTGCCATAAATTTGTGCATGTTTGGGACCCATGCAAACAGCTTTTTTTCTCAAAAAAGCTATTCTCTAAAAATTAATCATATTTGGGAAATTTTGCAGAATAAATTATAATCTAAAATTGATAATTTTAAGTTGAAAAATAGTTTATAAATATAAGCAAATTTTTGGAGCTTATGATTATAAGCAGAAATTGATTATTTTATAATTATTATATTTTTATCAAATTAACCTTAAATAACAAATATTATATAATATAAACAATCATTTCATATCTTTTTTAGTAATTTTATCATATAAAAATAACTTTTTTCATATAACCCAAGCAAAACAATTTATCTTAGAATCACATTTCAGTTAAAGTATCCAAATATAAATTGATTTTCATATAAGCGATTATATAAAAAAGCGATTATACAAATAACCAATTGTTGAAATAATTTTAATCTCACAGCTTTTCTAAATACACACAAAATTATATAAGTAATAATTTAATTTTATAAGCAATTTACATACTATTAAGTAATAATTATTAATTAATTAATGAACTAAAATTATATAAATAATTAAAAATAAATATTATATTAACAAATTTAATAATAAATATTTTAAAATAAATAATATTAAATAGATAAATAAATATTTAGAATAATATAAAAATAATAATTAGTTATTAAAACTAAATAATACATGATTAATATTTAAAATAAATATTTTTAAAATTTATATGTACATGGTTAATAAAATTATTATTTTAATGTATTTTCTTTTTTTCTTTTTCACATATTACCATAAAAAGTACAAGTAAAATTTATTAAAATGTATAACAGAAAGAAAGTATTACATATTTTGTTAAATCTTTCTTGTAATTAATTTTTTTTAGATCTATGACAATAATATTATATTATATGTTATAATATCTTATATGATGTCATATCAAATATTATATAGTATTGAAATTGTATCAACCTTATACAATCAAGGCTTATACTATTCGATCATATCAAGTAGGTCTTATTCTATCATGCGGGCTCTAAAGGATAGACTTTGTATACATTGCCTAAAATTTGCCTACAATTTTTGTTTAAATTCCAATTAAAAAATTTTTCTTAGCGCCCAAAATTGATAAAATACAATATTTTCCATACTATTCAAATAAAATAAAAAATTTGAACTTCCCCACCTATTCTTTTTTATTTAAAAAAAAAGAAAAATTGGTGAGCACTTTTCCACCTATTCAGCTAGCTCAAAATAATTTGATATGAGTTGACTAAAATTTTTCTTGTTTTCCTGTTACCATTAACACAAATACACAATCACGTGCCTTAATTTTTTTACGACTCTTCCCACTACCAAAACCTTTTGGCCCTTCACCGTTTGCACACTCTGTTACTTCTCTTCCCCATCACTGCCATTGCCTTTTCCTTCTCCTTTGCGCGCTCAGCTCTCAGTTGCACCTGCAAAGCAAGGTCAGGTCTGATTTTTTTTCCCCATCTATTTCTAACATGAATAACAACATTAGACAACACAAAGCATCTGGAAGCCACTTCTCAATGATATCGATTTTGCTATGATTTTTATGGTTTGAGTTTGGTTTTGGTCTTTGCATTGGCTCAGATGCACATTCACAACTTTTTGATTCAGCTCATACTCATGCTGACAGCCACTTAATGTATTTAGTGAAGGTGTGTGTTGTGTTACTGAGGGAATGCAACTAGAAACGTTCTTTTTGCAATTGCAACTCTTCTTTATTCAAGAAATCAATCTCCTCATCTTTGTTGTGCTCTACATTTTTTCTCCAAGTTTTGTTTTTCATCCTTTGAGAGTATATTCTCGTGATTACTTATTTAGCTTAATACTTTTCACTATCGAATCACTATATACAGAGTTAGTACTAAATTCTTGTCAATCCTAATTCTTACGTCACAATTTTTCTTTTTTTATTCTATGGACAGGATATTTGGCCTGTGCTTGGTGATCTACTGGTTGTGCTATTCTCAGATTAAAAGGATTGACACATATTAAGGGTAAACAATAAAACCGAATCTTTTATGTTGATGTATTGCTTATCCTATATTCCTAGCTAGATATGTTGCCCACAAATGAATGTGCACAATGTTGCAGTGAAAATGTATTTGTCTTGGTCTGGAAATTTAAATATTGTCTGGTGTTCTTGGATATTTAAGGGAACTAGTAGTCCCCATTATATGTTGTAACATCCTCCTAGGTACAATATTATGCTTTAAGTTATAATATTATGCTTGGGAGTTGCTACTAGTAAAATTAACGGACCTGGTTCAATTGTTCATTGGGAAAACTGAAATCTCATTATATATACAAATATTTACACCATAATACTAGCCTTTCAAATTACATATGCAGATCTACTAAGAGATTCAAGTAGTGAAATAATCCTCTTGTAATAGCCCAATTTAGCTAATTAATATTATTAGAAATTAATTAAAAATAAGTTTATAAAATAGAAATAAGAGTGTAGAATAATACAACAAAGTTTAGTCATCCGGAAATCACACTTATTATATGTGGCCCAGAGTGAGCCATACGGCCGAAACACATGGTGTAATGTGAGCTACTCATCCATGGTGAGTCATTCTTATTTTTCCCAAAGTATCTCCCTAAAACCCTAAGGAACTCATCATTTCCTCTCCCTTCAGCCCACCCTTGGCCAAACCTTCCTTCTTTCTTTCCCTCCTCCATTTTTGCTCACATAAACTCACAAACCCTTGGTTCCTTCTTACTCCTTCACTATCTACATGATTCTTGAGGTTGTTTGTTGTTTTCTAAACCACATAAAAGCCAAACCTCTCTTCTTTATACCATATCAAGCTTCAGCCAAGGAAGAGAAAGAAGGAGTATGGGTGTGGTCTTGTGATTCTATGGAAGTTTTAGAGTTGGTAGAGGTAAGATTTGAAGCACCCTTAAGCTTGAAAGTGAGGTAGGCTCCTAAACTATCTTATATGTGGTCATATGATTAGAAAAGCTAGGGTTTTATTGTTTTGGTTCTCACGAATCTTGGTGGATGATGATGTTCTTTAGGCTGATATTAATGAGTTAAAACTAACAAAACTCAAGTTAATGAAAGAAACAAGCTAGAAACTCAAAGAGGTTCACAAATAGAAAATAGGACAAGTTGGATAACCCTAGGCAATGTTGGATTCATAGACCATATCTAGAGCTAGGGACCTTCAATTGAGGTGAAACCAATTTTAGATGAAACTTAACTCATAGGAGAGTATATTCACGAAATTTGAGATTCACTGGACTTAAGATGAATAAGTTATGAATTTTAGAAAGAGCTATAAGTGGAATAACCTAGGCTTGAGTAGGGTGTGTTCTAATGGGCATAAGACCTTCAAATTAAGTGCAACCAATTTTATTAGAATTCAACACATAGAAGAATAGGACTGTAAATTTTTAGAGCTAAAATCTCAACGAGTTGCTCTTAGTAATTCCATAAAGTTATCCCATGCTCCATGAGTCCTAAAATAGGAATGCCCTAATGTAGAGCTTATATCTTAAGCTCTGCTTAACTAATTTGAATGGGACTTTGTTTGTTTAAAAGAGCATTTAAGTGAGAATAAGCATATAAAATTTTAGAGCAAACAAATAAGAACTGTATTTTTAGTGATTTTTCCCATGCTAATGTCCAAATTTGTTGTAAAAAAGGACTAGCGTCTCAGGTTCAGGACTAGTGTCCCAGGTTCTGTTTTCATGAAGTAAAACTAGTGTAGCAAATTCTGAGTTCATAAAGAGGGATATTGAGTGATATTAGAATACTCACCTTAGAATAATGAATTTTAATGTCCGCTCGCTTTGTCGTGATCTGGTTCCGTTGTAACACCCCAGCCTGAGTGTAGTTACCTGTCGAAACCGGAACCTGAAAAATTTTGAGTTCTGAACCCTATGCCTCCATGGAGAGCTATAGGTTTAAGACATTTTCTTAAGATCAAAAGTCCCGGTAATAGTTCTGTAGGCATCAATGATTTGAAGAAGGATTTTTAACAGATTTTAGGGAATGGATAACCCCTTCGTTTTCAACCCTCAAGTTTATAAAAACGCAAGTTTTCGGAGAATTGTACTAAAACCCAAAAGTTGGATTCTAATTCCTAAGGATTCTGAATTTTTAGATATTTTTATTGAATCCAAATGGGGGGTATTCTCTTATTTACATTTATGTTTTAAAGTTAATGGAGAGTAAAGTTAAAGAGGACATTAACTTAAAATTTCTGTAAATAAGTCTGTGCAATATCCTGGACCTGGGAATGGACTGCAGAAGGAGGGAACCAAGTTTTTGGATTTGGTAATCGATTACAGAGGACCTGTAATCGATTACAATGCTCTCTGTACGCCAAAGGTTAAAAATTTTCCGTGTGGTAATCGATTACCATGATTGGTAGTCGATTACCAGTTCTGGGTTTGTGGTAATCGATTACCACCATTGGTAATCGATTACCAGTTCTTTGGCTGTGGTAATCGATTACCATAATTGGTAATCGATTACAAGTTCTTCGTGGTAATCGATTACCAGCCCTTGGTAATCGATTACCAGAGGCCAATATATAAGTCGAGACGCGTCCCTTTCCCTCATTTCGCGATTTTCTTTCTCTCTCTACCCTCAAAACTCTCTCCCTTCTCTCTAAAACATATCTGCCTTTCTTCTTAAACCCAAACCTTCTCACATTTCCATCAAATTACACCATTCCCATTCACTTAAACTCAATTTCTTTTTTTAATCTCAAATCATACCCTCATCCAAAAATCAACACATTTGGTCTTGGAGCTTGGAGGAGGTGACACCAAGGCTCCTAAAGATTTCTTCTTCCTTTCTCTATCTTCAAAGGTAATCCACAAAATCCTTTCCTATGAATTATAGATTATTTCCCTTATAGTGAGTTTCTAGAGAACCCTAGGTTAGAATATTTAGGAATTTTCATATCTGGGAGTATAGTAGATTAATCCTCAGTCTAAGTGACTGACCTTGAATCAAATTGTCATATTATTGATAGTATATGCCACTGGAGGACTGGCTTTGGCTCTCAGAGTTCATGGGGTTAGGATTCCGTGATTGGAGCTAAGTCTGTGAGTAGATAGCTTATCCCTATCTCAATTTTGATGTATTTTGTTTATATATATACATATGCAAGTGATTTATTATGCCTTAGCAATATAATTTAAATTTTGGTAGATTGTCTATTTCTACTGGTTCACATGAGACAATGACTTGATTCTAAAAAGGAAAAATATGGCAATTATTTATTACCTTGGTTTTCTATTAAACTTTGGAAAATCTTCTTTGTTTGAAAGGTTTTTGGATAAAAGCTTTATTTTTCTTTGAAGATTACAACTTTATTGTTTTACATAAGGTATATTGGAATGTTTTATAAGAATCTTTATTAGATGTCCTGTATAATGGAAAAGAAAGACTTGGGAAAGTCTAGACCAGGATCTGTAGGCTAACGGCAGTAGGCGTTAGCCCTGGGTGCACCTAGGATGTTGGATTTCATGGCCACTCAAGGGAGTGGTGCGTGCCTGTTATTCATGGCCACACATGTAGTGTGGTGCGTGCCTGTTATTCACGGCCACAGGAGGAGTGGTGCGTGCCTGATTACGGGTTTCACACGAAGGAAATGCCACCTAAGTGTGATTCCTGACGGATTTATCCTGGAATAGATGGACTCTATTTTTGGAAAGGAAAAGTTGGATAATATTTGAATAAGATTTCTGTTTTTGGTTTTATTAAACATATTATTGCATTATCTTATATCTAGTTAATAATTATGGATTGTACATTGTCTCATGTGGGTTAGGGACATTCTATCTCTCACTGAGTTTCATAAACTCACCATGTTATTTTCTTTCCTTTTTCAGTTTCAGGTGTTCCAGTAGAATCTAATTCTTCGGTCCGTGTATTCCGAATAATGTGGGTGAGCCCTTCTTGTTCAAGGGCCTTTTATAAATTAGTTAAGACTGAGAAATTCTTAGAATTGTAGCTCCATAGTACTACAGGCAAGGTCCGGCCTTGTTCTGTTTTTGTGTTATTGTTATATATTCATTTATATATATGTATATTTCAACTTGTTGGAATTAAAGTGGTTTAAAGGATTTGTTTTCTGAAGAACTTGAACTATGTATTTTTGGATATATGATTGTATTTATCTATTTTACTGTCATATTGTGTGCTGAGGGGTGTATTCTAAGAATACTTGGATCCCCGATGAAATATTGTGGTTGTTTATCTTGCAGGGTATCTGTTTGAAATTGGGAAACATCCGGATTACAAAGGGAACTCTATCAAAATTTTTATAAAATTTTTGTGGTGAAAGGCTTGCGTAGGGACTTGTCCCTATGCGCCGGTCATGGCCCAGGTTGGGTCGTGACATCCGTGGTCCAAGCTAACATGGGAAAATCCACTAGAATCCAGTTTTAAGTCATTTTAAGTTTGAACTTAGAACTCAAAACCTAGAAACATGGGTTAAAGTTGAGCTAGGAACTCAGAGTTCAGAAGCTAGGTAAGTTAATTTAGGGTCGACTTAGGAACTTGGAACTAAGAGACTGGGGGACAAGGGGATAGTGACCTATCTAACTTAGAAATTGGGGAACAGGGAATAGTGTCTAGTTTAACTCAAAGGTCAAAAACTAGGGGGCAAGGAGGTAGTGCTCTGTTTAACTCTTAACTTGAAAAACCTGGATAAGTCAACTTAGGTTCGAGCTAGAGATTTGGAACTCAGGATGTGCAAGCGTTCTTACTCATGGCAAGGAGGAACCCAGACCTTAGACTTGGGACCCTTCATCTTGAACCTTTAGTCCCGGACCCTTGTTCTTGCTCTGAAATTTTATAAACTTATATTTATTTAAACTCTTTTTTCAAACAAACTAAGTCCCACTCAAATTGGCTAAGTAGAGCTTAAGTTATAAGTTCTATATTGGGACTATCCTATTTTGGTACTCACAGAGTATGGGGTGACTTCATGGAATTATTGGAGTAATCCACTTGGAAATTTGAACCAAAAGATTTATAACCTTACTCCTCTATGTGTTAGCTCTCGAACAAAATTATTTGCACTTAATTTTGAAATCTATAAGGCAAGTTATGCTAATTAGAACACACCTTACTCAAACTTAGGTCCACTCCACCTACAACTTCTTGCAAAATTCATAACTCATTCATCTTAAGTACAATAAATCTCAAATTTTGTAGGTATTCCTAAAATTTGTTTCGCTTCAATTGAAGGTTTCTATCTCAAGATATGGCTCACGAACTTAGTACTGTCCAGAGCTGCTTTAGTTTCATGCTTGGTGTTTATGAAGATTCTTTGAGTTCCTAGCTTGTTCTTTTTATTAATTTATGTTCCACTAGTTCTAACTCATTAATATAAGTCTAAAGAACTTCACTTCTAATTAGAAAATATAAGAGTCAAAAGAATTCAAAATCCTAGCTCATCTAACTACATAACTACATATAAGCTTAGAAGCCTACCTCACTTCCAAGCTTGGAGATTCTTCAAATCTTGTTTCTACTAACTCTAAAACATTCTTAGCACCACAAGACCACACCTAAACTTCTTCTTTGACTAAAGGTTGAACTGGTCCAAAGAGGAGAGATTAGGCTCTTATGTGGTTTGGAAAAACAACAAACAAGCTTATGAATCAAGTAGATGTTGAGGGACAAGAAGGAACCAAAGGTTTAGGAGCTTTTAAGAGCAAAAGTGGAAGAGAAAGAGTAAGAGGGAGGCTACAGCCAAGGCTAAAGGAAAAAGAGGAAAATGATGAAAAAATTAAGTTTTGGGGAGATATTTAACAAAAAGTAAGGGTGACTCACCATGCTAGGTGTATAGCCCATGTTATGTCGTGTGTTCCGGTCATGTGGCTCACTCTGGGCCATATATAATAAGCATGATCTCTTGATTGCACTCCTATACAATATGTCACCATTTGGAGTTGAGAGAGCAGTCCGATGGGAAGGCCATTACTGAGTCGAAAGAAAAGCTTTTTAGGCTAAGAGAGGCTTATTTTGAGGAGATTCGTTTCGTGGAAATTAAAATTAAGAAGGCTGAAGAGAAATGCTCAACCAAGGAGAAATCCCTTGAAGACAAGGTTTCCTTGCCAAGGTAGCCAAGCTCCAACAAGCACTTTCTACCAAAACAATGGAGGCTGAGAACCTCGAGGGTGATGCAGCCAAGCAATATGTAGAGGGATTTGATGAGGCAATAAACCAAGTCAAATTCCTCAACTCTAATTTGGATGTTTCCTATTGCAGCTACTTTGACAAAATCCGCCATGGGCAATTGGTGGACAAACCTCTCCCGGGTGACGATGCGACCAAGGTTGAAGCTGGAGATCAGACAAAAAGACTTCTGATGTTGCTGCCCCGACCACCCAAAGTAAGGACCGAGAAGACAATTCGTCTGCTACCACTTATTTTTTTATTTTTGTTGTATTTGGACAATATTTTTCCTTTCCGTGTAAATTCTAGATATTTGTTTTGCACAATTATTTTCCTTCCTTTAAGTTTTATTCCATAGTTCTTCCAAGTTATCCTTGACTAGTTGGTCGTTCCTAATGCGCTTTTATATCTATGTTTGACTTTCGACATATTTCCTTTCCTATGTTTAATGCGTCTTTAGTTTCACTTTACTTTCCTATGAGACAGTTATTCTGATGCTTGACTTAGTAACTTTAGATTCCGTTTCACACATGTAAGACTTCTATATTTGCTAGTTGGTAAAATTGTTCCCTTTCCTAATCCTTTCCTTGGATTGTATAAAGCCTAAACTTATAGGCAAAGCTATTAAATTTCCAAGAGGTCCTTACCTACAGGCTAGGAGTTCCTTATTAAGTCCATCTCTAGACTTATTTTTATTTTTCTAAAAGGTCCTCACCTACGGGCGAGGGGTTCATTTTTAAGTCCTTTCTTTGGACTTATTTTTATTCTTTTTTAATTTCCAAGAGGTCTTCACTTGCAGGTGAGGAGTTCTTTATTAAGTCCTTCTCTGAACTTATTTTTATTCCATTCAATTTTTCAAGTGATCCTCACTTACAGGTGAGGAGTTCCCTTTTAAGTCCTTATCTGGACTTATTTTCATTTCTTTGTTTCTAAAAGTTCTTTATGATGTAAGAGTAAGGAATTTAAATAATTTGAATAAACTTTATTGAATTGAAAAGTTTATAACAGTGGACTTCGTTAAATGCTCACTTTTATTCCTACCACCTCGGCTTGCATATCCTCGGCTTATGTAGGTCATGCCTTATTAAAACCTCTTATGTACAAAAAAAACCTATGGGAAAAAGTACGTAAGAGGAAAAAAAGTGCACCTACCTACATAGTTTAAGGATTCCCACTTCAATTAAAATATCCTAGAAGGGAGGACATATTCTACTTTAGCTATTCCCTTCCTCCTAGCTTGGCTATTTTGTATTTCCCTATCTTCTAGATAACTTGATAGGGTCCTTCTTAGTTTAGTGCTAGCTTTCCTTCTTCTTGGGGCTTTATTTGAAGCTCCACTTTCCTCAAAACCAAGTCTCCTTCCTTGATCTCTTATGGATTCACCTTCTGTTGTATTTTCTTGCCATTTGCTATTTAATGGCTTCCTCTTTTATTCTGGTTTTCTCCTTATCTTCCTCGATCAAGTCTAGCTCAACTTTCCTAGCAAGCTAATTAGATCCCTTGGTCATAGTTATCGTCCTCAGACTTGGTTCAGATAGTTCAATGGGAATCATAGCATCTAATTAGTACACTAGCCTATATGGTGTTATCTAGGTCGATGAAGAGGGCATACTGTGATAAGCCCATAGCACAACATGCAATTCATCAGCCCTTATGCCCATGGCCTACTCTAATCTTTTCTTTAATCTTGCCAAAATGACTCTAACCCATTGGTTTGTGGGTGTTCCACTAATATAAACAATTGAGTTATTCCTAGTTCTCCGCACAAGTCTTTGAATCTCCAGTCCGTAAACTATGTTCCATTATTGCCGACTAATTGGTGGCATACTCCATATCTATAGATTATTCTTTTCCACACAAACTTCCTCACTTTCTTCATGGTGATTGTAGGCAATGGTTTGGCCTCAATCTTGGTAAAGTAGTCGATGGCTACCACCAAATACTTGAACTACCCAGGAGCAAGTAGGAAAGGTTTGAGGATGTCTATATCCTACTTATGGCCAGCTAGTTTTCGAGCAATGTAATTCCTTGGAGGGTGTATGTTTCAACTCTCCAAATCTTTGACACTTATCATACTTTTTTACAAATCTTAAACAATCTTGTTCCATAGTGGGCCAAAAGTAACCAACCTATCTTGGTTGTCAAAGCCCTGCTTTCAGTGTAATTTCCATATATATGCTCATATATTTCTCTGATGATCACTGGGTGCATTTTCTATCCACACATTTCAATTACAGTTGAGAATTTCCTTGACGATAAAGTTCTCTTACCATTATAGTGTAGAAGTTTGTCATTTGCCTAATTGTCTTGGCTTCTTTTTCTTTTTCGAGTACTTTTCCAGCAGTTAAGTATTCCAGGGTGGGTTGTTGCCAACCTCTTTCTTGTTTCGTGGAGTATGAATCAAGGGAGTTTGTCCCTAATATGTTTGGCTAATCAATCACCTTTTGAATGACCAACCTATTTCTTGTCACTGCTCTGGTACTAGCTAGTTTTGAAAACAGGGCAGCAAGGTATTTTATTCCTTGGGGATGTATTCCATGGTACATTCTTCCAACTCTTCCATGATTTTCTTTAGTCAAGTGATATATTTCTGTAGCTAGGGTTCCTTTACTTGAAATTCACCTTTGACTTAGTCGATGATCAATTGAGAATCTTCCTTGATAACTAGCCTCTGAATCCCCAATTCCTTGACTAGTTTTAAATCAACTAATAAGGACTCATTTGATTGGTTATTACTGGTTTTGAACGTGAATTGTAAAGATTGTTCAATTGACACTCCATTCATATCTTCCAAGATCACTCTAGCTCTACTTCTCTTGTTGTTAGATAAACGATCAATATATAACATCCATTTTTGTTCTTGGCCATCATTGGCCATAGGTGGTGATAGTTCCACAATGAAGTCAGCGAGCACTTGGGCCTTGATTGGCCCTCGAGGTCTATATTCGAAGCTGAATTTAGAGAGTTCCACAAACCAAGCAATCATTCTTCTAGCCAAATCAGGCTTCTATAGCACTTGCCTGATAGGGTACTCAGTCATAACAATAATGTGATGGCTCTAGAAGTAAGGTCATAACCTCTCGGCACTTACCACCGGTGCCAATACTAATCTCTCAATTTTCTAGTATCTAACCTCGGCTCTTTGTAGTGTTTTACTTATAGAGTATATTAGTCTCTGTTGTTTCTGTCCTTCTCTTACTAGTACGAAGCTTATAGTTTTCTAAGTTATTGATAGGTATGCATAGAGGGGTTCTTCCTCTCTAGGCTTACTCAATACTATGGGCTTTACCAAGAACTTCAAATCCTAAAAAGTTCTTTTGCATTCTTCCATCCACTAAAAATTTCCTTACTTCTTTAAGAGGCAGAAGAAGGGGTGTGCTCTCTCAGCCGATCTCGCTGAGGACCTAGAGAAGGCAGCTATGCCCAGTCAATTGTTGCATTTCTTTGAGTGTGCTCAGAGTCTCATCTCTAATATCACTCAGCATTTCTCTGAGTTTGCCTCAATTCCTCAGTTGGTCAGTAAAAATCCGAGAAATTTTTCCTTCAGACTCCAAATGTGCATTTTTCTAAGTTCAAGCGCATGTTGAAATTTTTAACCTTGGAAAAGATTTCCCATAAATTATTGCCATGGTTCCCATCTCCCATGACCTTGGCAACCATGTCATCCACATAGACCTCCAATGATTCTTTTGATCTGGTCAGCAAAGACCTTATTTATAAGTCTATGGTAGGTGGCTCCAGCGTTCTTCAACCTAAAGGGCATAATTTTATAGCAGTAATTTGTATTTTCTGTTATAAAGACTGCTTTCTCCTCATCTAAGGTGTGCATTTTAATTTGGTTGTGACCAGAATAAGTATCCATGAAGTGAGGAATTCTGCTTTAGAGGCTCCATCGACTACCTTATCTATGCTCGGTAATGGATTGGCATCCTTTAGGCAATGGCTTGTTCAAATTCATGAAGTACATTCTCTACTTTCCTGAGGATTTAAGAACCTTGACCACATTATCTAGCCAAGTGGTGAAGTGTATTCCTTTAATAAACCTCGTTTTCAATAACTTCTACGTTTCCTTCATTGTAGCTTTTTGTTTTCTGATCTGAGCTTCCTCTTTCTTTGTACCACAGGTTGGACCATTGAATCTATTGCTAATGTATGGCAAATGACCTTTGAGTCTATTTTCGGTATATCCTCTAGTGCCCATACAAAACGATCCAAATTCCTCCTCAACAAATTCGTCAGCTCAGCTTTCGTGGGCTCCTGTAATCCTCGTCTAATGAATGTAAACTTCGAAGCTACTACTCTAATCTGGATCTTTTGCAGCTCATTATTAAGCTCAGGCCTCACCCTTCTTTCCTTTTTGGGACCAAGATCCCTCATGTTCATCTTCTTGTTTTGATCGGTTTCTACCATATATACTTCCTATGTTCCTTTGATCCTTGTTTCCTTGTCTTTTCTCCTCAAAGATTCATGGTAGCATCACCGAGCTTCCTTTTGATTAACATGTATGACTCCAACTTCGGTGGGTGAGATTTGGAATTTTAGTGCCAAATAGGTGGTCAACACTACAACTCCAAGGGTGTTTAGAGATGGTCTCCCCAGTATCATATGATACACGGTTCGAGAATCAATCACCAAGTATCAAACATCAATAGTTTTAATGTTCGATTCGATTTCAAAATTCATCCTCAACTCAACCAAACTTCCTTGGTTGACTGGTGCCTTTCAGATATGTAATTTCTGGATTTGATGTTTTTAGTGGTTAAAAAGCAATAGATTCCACTGTCATGATAGCTTGGAGGTATCTCTTTCTTGCCGAGCTTATTTCTCCTCCTCCAATAATATAATCTATCACTTCTTGGATCTCTTATGGTTGCTAATTTTCGGGCTCCTCCTCATTACTTGTCTCAAGTGTTCGCTTTCTCCAGCTTCGGCTTCTCCATCGCCCCTTCCTTATATCGTTATCTCAGCTTCGGCTTCTTCTTTGTCGAGCTATATAGTTGCCCAAGAATCCTTATTTTACTAGTAATTTGATCTAGTCTCTCACGACAGTGCAATCCTTTGTGGTGTGATTATAATTCCTATGGAACTTACACCACTTACTCCTATCTGATCTAGGGGGAGCTTGTTATTTTCTTGCATTAGGTTGTAGTCGGATTAGCCAAGCATTATATACTTCCTTAAGTATAGTCTCCCTCTTAGTAGTAAGAGGTGTATACTCATCGTAGGAACATTGAGGGAAGTAAAAGTTATGCGTTCCCTCATCTTGGCCTTTCTTCCTTAGGGTAGGCTCGAGTTTCCTCTGACTTTTCTTCTCCTGTTTGCACCTTTGCTTCTAATCTTTGTCTCTTCCATTCTCCATCCAAGCTTTCGCTTTCCTTGTTTCTTGAGCTTCCTCTATATTGAGATACCCCACTGCTCATTCCCTATACTCATCTAGAGACATCGGTGGATTAATTGCCAATGAGTCAGCAAAAGGACCCACCCTTAAGCCTTACTTGATGGAGTGTATCACCACGGTAGGGTCGAGGTCCTATATCAACATAATGATAGTATTAAACTGATCTAAGTATTCTCTCAATGGTTCTTGTAGACCTTGCTGTATAGCATTCAAAGAGTTTGAGGTTTTCTTATAAACACGGCTCGAGGAAAAGTGATTCACAAACGCTTGTGAAAGCTTAACAAAGTCATGGATTGGCCCTACTAGTAGTGATGGAAACCACAAAAGAGCTACCTTTTTTAGGAAGGTGGGAAATGTTCAGCAAAGAAATGGGTCTCATTTTTATGTCACCACGAGTGCAGGGGTCATTCAAGTAATAAGTGATGAGTATACGTGTTCAGGCTCAAGTAGTAAAATATTGGTGATGTAATTAGAAAACAAATATGAAAATTAATAATTAACTGAGAAAGCACAAACAAACTAAAGATTGAGAGAATGCTCCTTTACCCTCTACTTGGCTTGGATATGCAAATTACTTAGATAAATATCAATAAGTTGGCTTTGATAGCATGTCAATTTTACTTAAAAGCCTATGTCTAGGTCGATTAAGCTTGCTTCCTTCACATAAAACACTAAGTGTCCTTGTGAATTAGTGTGAATTCAACTCATTAAGAACTATCTTCAAGCATTTATGATGCAAGGCCAATAGGTATGTTTCCATCCCATTGACTAGCCAACATACCTAAGCCAATTAAGTGTAATTGAATAAGCATTACCCATAACCAAGATCCACTTTCCCTATTCCTATGTCTAGTTCAAAGGAATCTTCCAAATCAACTTAAATGATGACCAAGCATATGAAAGTAAGAAGAAAAAAAAAATGGGTAACCAAAACCAAACTCATTAACATTTAATCAAGAAAAACTACAAACATCCAAGTTCCATATAGGGGTCCAAAGAATCCCTAGCTTCAAGTTTAGCTATCCATGACAATAACAAAACAAATAACTAGTTCAAGACCCATAATGAATATCAAAGAATAAAGAGAAAAAGGGAAAAGATGAACAAAAGATGGAGAGCTTTGGGTGCTTCAATCCCCTAAATCCTTGATCTTCAAATCTCCAAAATGAATCTCTCTCTAGAGTTAGGAACCCTCTAAGCCCTAATTACTCTCTCTAAACCATGCTAAAAGTGGTAAAAATGATCTAAAGCCTCCTCAAAATCTGATTTAAAAACCTACTTAAAATGGCTAAGGCCTCTGCAGGTTGTGACTGGACTATAAAAATTGATGAATCCCTTTGTATGCCAAGTAGGTTGTGAATTAGCAAAAGTCAAGTTGCAACTCAATAGCTAAAATTCCTTTTTCTTTATGCTTTGCTTCCATATTTCTTGGTTTCCAATTTATATGCTTTTTATGCTCTAAATCCTAAAAAGACCAACGTGAAAATTCCCCAAATGAGATATGATTATAATTTGCTATTTTTTCTCAATTAAAACAAGAATTATGGCTGATAATTTCCAACAAAGTACTACAACAAGAATAAGCCACATATTTGCCATTTTAAAGTGTTTCACTTAGAAAAGCTATGAACCAAGCATACATTTAAAGCCTAATAAAAGCTAAATAACTCCATAAAATGGACTATCAGTCACTTTCTCTATTGACCAACGTCATTGATTTAAATATGGTCACATCGACATGAGGGTCTCGGATTCCATCATACGGCTTCAATGTCATCGGTAGCTGGAAACTCTCTCGGAGGGCCATCAACATGATGAACTCCAAAAATGGCCTTAAGTATTTCGACGAGCCTTGGCCAGTGATTGTCTGATAGGTTTCCTCTCTCCTTCGAGTGTTATGGGTGTTGTTCTCTTCATCATCTCCAGTGGGGTCATTAGTATTCTGACGACTACTAGCCTCACTTTCTCTCTTACTATTTTCTCAACCAATTACTGCCATCTGAGTTGACAATTTCCTATTCTAATCGTAAAGTTGTCAGATCATCCAATATAATATGATTATTCCATAGTTGCCAACTGTGGGATATTGTTTACCTCATTCCTATTATGCTAATTGTGCTACTTGTGCTTATTGTGTTGGTTATCAACATGCTGAGCCATGTTTACACTTTGACTCTTTGTAGTGACTGTTCATCTTTCATGGGGTTAGCCTTGGCCCCATCATAGGCGGCAATGTTCTAACATGTTTATGAGATCATTCGGCATGGTCCTCTGCAAGTCTGAGCTCTTATTCTCCTTTGGTGAAAGGCTTGTAAAGGACTTCGATGCTCAGGTCAAAACTCCATTCCACTCAGATATAAGTGAAAAAGGATTAGTCACTTACCTTTGGCTCCTTTGAGCCCCCTATTATATCCAAGTTCAAATTTGTTCTCCTCATTCTTCGGTAATTCCATATCTCCTATTCTCATGGGATTCCCCAATGCTCGGTAACTACCTTTAACAAGTTAGCCACTTTTGGGTGTTGACTTAATTTGAGTTCCTTCGAGAAAAAATCCTTCTAGAAAGCTCTTGCTAAACTTCTTGTGGGCTGAGCTCCAGAGTCCAATAAATTTGTTCAATCCAAAAGGTAAGAAATGATTAATGGGTAAGTTCAAGGTTGGAGATAATCCAATGCAATGAAACCAAACAATCTCATTATAATTGTCTCTTTCATCTTTTTTGTAGTATAATAAATCTCTTAGCCTAGTGTCAATATAGTTCCATTATTTTCAATATAATAGTTTAGACATCAAAATCAACATGTGATAATTGTAATTTAAATAAGTGTAAATTTCAATTATATAAGTGCTGAATTAATATATTGCTTTCATTTACAATATAGATTCTTATTTAACATCATGTTCAACACTTACTTAATTGTACCACATGTCAATTTGAATGTCTCTACACTATGTATAAAAAGCATTTCTCATACCAAAAATGATATACATATCACATTTTTTTTCTAGTGCCCAGCTTGAGGCATCCTTACATTACATGACCGTGTAACAGTAATGTCAAAATAGTATGAGAAAAATTAATGCTTAGTTAGTTCAAGTGCTTCAAAAGTTATTACCCTTATGCATGGTCTTGGATTTGGGTCTTGTGGATTAAAAAAACAAATGTTGTGAGAGCTTTTTTCTCTATAGTGGACTAGTCTAAGCCGAAAAATAGTATGTGAAAATAGTGTGAAAAATAATAATGTATGCAGATCTTAATGAAAAAGATTTTAAATTCTCAAACATGTTTAGTTTGAATTTTATATATGAATAAAGAACTGTTAAGAAAGATATTCCATATCAACTTAAGATTAATTTCATACAAAATGTTATGAAAATATATATGATTAAAAATAAATAATGTGGAAAATATGATAATTTTATCATTATTGATCACGATAGTATTCATAGCCTTATTTGGCTACGATGGTACTAGAGAATTTGAGAAGGGAATTGAATCAAGTCCTCAAGTAATAAAACATTTTCTACAAAATAGAATCCAAATCAAAATGCTTTATACGATGAATATCTAATAGCAACTAAGATATCTACCATCACAAGATAAGAGAAATGAACTTGAACCAATTTAGTACAAATGAATTTAAATTATTTTAGTTGTTTTAGAGCATATTAAATACATAATATGAATTAGTAAGATGATAAGTTAGTGCAAAAACAAAATTATGACAATATAAAATGGAAACTTCAAATGTAAAGAGTGAATTGTAGAGAGAAGCTTACAAACACAATTTATCGTGATTCAATCCTCAAATTCTGGAGTCTACATCTAGTCCCCACCACCAGTGGGATTTTCTTACTAGAATAGTCTTTCCTCACTAGCCTTTCTAAGCTAAAATTGAGTAGTCTTTCCTTACTAGCCTCTAAATCCAGAATCGAGTAGTTTTTTCTTGCTAGCCTCTCAAGCTAGAATCAAGTCGTATTTCCATGCTTGCCGCTCAAGCTATAACCAAGTAGAATTTTATTTCATCACTAGGTTTTCCAAGCTAGACACAATCTCTTTCATGTAAGAGTTTTGAATATGGGTAATACAATGATTTTCTCACACTAAAAAGCTCTTAGCCCCTGTCTATTTTAAGCACTAGACTCTTAAGCACTCAGCCACTCACTTTACAATAAATTAGGCACACAACCCTTTAGAATAAAGAGGAACAAAAAATATGATCACATAGCAAGAATGGACTTTCTCTTTTGAATAGATGCTTCTCTGTTGTTCAATATGTTGCAGATGCCTTCTCCTTATTTTATAGATAAAATGGAATTTACATGTTGAATGAAATACGAGGAGGGATTTTATGCTTAAATTATAGAGATTTTAGCCTATATTGTATAATAATTGGACTTGTTGTAGATTTTGAGTACTAAATTTTGATTTAGCAAATATTTGGTGATTATGTAGGTTTTATGGCTGATTTTGCTCGATTCTACAAGCAAGGAATTTATGGCAATCTATTGGGTTATTTTGGGAAATCTAGAATATTTCAGGAAATCGCTAAAGAAGAAAAATTTGTATCTCTCTATAGAAGTCGAATTAATATGATTCAAGATGTTTTGAAAAGATTAAGAGAAGATCTCACTTTATTGTTGACAACTAATTCCAATTCTAAAAGACTCTTGGTGAAAATCTAGTTGCAAGTTTGAGGTGCAAATCTATCCTAATGCTATCCAACCTGATCTTTACTCAATATTTTGGCTAATATCTTGAGTTATAAAAGTTTGATTGATGCCATTTTTGTGACGTTGAAAAGAAAACTCAAAGATCTACAATTTTTATATCCATCTTCAAAAGCTAATTCCAATTATTTAGAGCACATTAGAGCTTGAAATTTGACGATCTAGCTAGAGGCCTACACCAAAATGGAATTTGGGCTTCTCTGGCCTAATTGTGATACAACCTAGAGTTAATTAGACCCCTTTCTTGTACTGCAAGTTGTGCCCCTAACATCATTAGATGGGAAAATGATCACTTTGGCCCTAAGTAGTTAATAAGAGATAAACCCTGGTCATCAAGGAGGCTAAATATACAACTTTTCAAGAAGTAAAAAGCAACTTGGTCTTTGGTTGGCCAAGAGCCATCCTTTGCACTTGGGGGACTTGGAGGCTTAGTTCTTGGCTGGCCTCTTGGCCATCCTTTACACTAAGAAGAGGTGTACAATAAGATTGTGGCTAGAGTTTCTTGGAGCTCTTTGAAGAAAAGAAGACTTGCAATCATTGATTTTAAACTCTTGTTTGCTAAGGTGAAGATGTAATCTAGAATGATGATGATGTATTAACCTTCATTATGTTTAATTGAGTCATTTCTATTTCAACTAAGATTTTATTCCTATGCTTACTACTTTTGCGACTTCACCCATATGATTGATTTTAGAGTTATATAGACTAACAGGAATCTAGGTACATATTCAAAAGTGAAATAAGAACCTTTATTCACGTATTTGTCTATTAATAGTGCTCATGGGGCTTTGTAAGAGAAATCATAGATCATTTTTGTCCATTGCCTTATGATTCAATTTGGTATGTTGGTTGTGTTTTAGGGATTTAAAGTGAGTTAGCACACGAGAGGAGTCTAGTGCTGCTTAGGATAGAATCACTTCCCATTAATCGAATGGATAGATTCAGTTAAATTTTAGGAGGTTAATACTTTAACATTCTTAATTTCTTGTCATGCTAAATTACCTCCATAACCTTGAGTAATTAGGCACATAATGAGAAAACATGAGATTAAGGCTTAATTAAGGAATTAACAAAGTGTTTGTGAGTCAACTCGAACAAGAAAAGTCAAGATAATGCTTAATTGGGATTAGATAATCTCTAATTAAGTAAGTCAGAGCCTTAATAGCTTAATTAAGCACTAATCGTCTTAATTAGCTTAATCGAGTTTAATTAAAGATAATTAAGCTTAATTGCAAAATTAAATTTTGTTAATCATATTCTTGTGTATTAATCATTAATCTTTGCTTAATCATGTTAATTAAGTTACAAGAGCACTTAATCATATGATTATATTCAAATTTAATCAACTAAATAATAAAATAAAGAATGATGTTACTAAAGCATAAAACATTAGACAAGAGTGCTTTATGTAAGAGTAAGTATTTGATTTGTTCCCCCATTATCCAATTTATCTCCCTAAATCTTAATAAACACAAAATAACACAAAAATATCTCCCCCCACCCACTTGAAGCTTATGGCCTTAACATATACATACACATTCATATTTTTATTTTGTGTCTTTCTATTTTCTCTTTAACTATAACACCCCAGCCTGAGCTGTAGTTACCCATCGAAAATGGGACCTAAAAAATTCTAAATCTAAACCCTATGCCTCCTTGGAGGGCTATAGGTTTGAGGCATTTTCTTAAGATCAAAAGTCTCAGTAATGGTTCCCTAGGCATCAATCAGTTGAAAAGGGATTTTTAACGAATTTTAGAAAATGGATAACGCCTTCGTTTTCAACTCTCAAGTTCATAAAAATGCAAAGTTTTCAGAGAATTATACTAAAACCCAGAAGTTGGATTTTGATTCCTAAGAATTTTGAATTTTTAGATATTTTTATTGAATTCAAATGGGGGGTATTCCCTTATTTACATATATGTTTTAAAGTTAATGGAGAGTAAAGTTAAAGGGGACATTAATTTATGTAAATAAGTCTGTGCAATATCCTGGACTTAGGAAAAGACTACAGAAGGACGGAACCAAGTTTTTGGAGCTGGTAATCGATTATAGAGGATCTGTAATTGATTCCAATCCTCTTTGTATGCCCGCGGGTTAAAATTTTTCACGTGATAATCGATTACCAAAGATGGTAATCGATTACTAGTTCTGGGTTTGTGGTAATCGATTACCAGCTCTTCGTGGTAATCGATTACCAGACCTTGATAATCGATTACCACAAATCAATATATAAGCCGAGACACGTCCGTTCCCTTCATTTCGCGATTTTCTTTCTCTTTCTACCCTTAAAACTCTCTCCCTTCTCTCTAAAACCTATTCTTCTTCAATCCCCACTCAAATCCTTCAACTTTTCCTTCTAAACTTCATCAAATTACATTCATTTCACTCTCATAACAACAATTTCACTTTTAATCTTCATTCTTCTTCAAATCCCCAACCACACTTTTGGTGGGTCTTGGAGCTTGGAGTAGATGTTATTAAGGCTCCTCAATCTCTCCTCTTCATTTTCTATCTCCAAAGGTACTTTCTAATGCTTTCCCTCTTTCTTATCTTAATATTACGGATTATTTACTCTATAATGAGTTCATAGAGAACCTTAGGTTAAAGAATTGGAGATTTTCATTTCTGAGAAGACATTATTTTCATTCTTAGTCTCAATGATCACTATTGAATTAGATTGTGAAAATTGTAATGATAGATTTCACTGGAGGCTCAATTCTTGGTTCCAGCATGTTGTGGGATTAGGACTCTGCCATTGGATTTAAGTCTGTGAGTAGATAGTTTATCCCTATCTTAGTTTTAACGTATTTTGTCTATATACATATATATATATATATATATATATATATATATATATATATATATATATATATATATATATATATATATATATGCAAATGATTTGGTATGTCTTAGCAATATAATTTAAATTTTGGTAGCTTATCTATTTCTATTGGATCATATGAGACAATGACTTGATTTTCAAAAAGAAAAATATAGCAAATGTTTATTACCTTGGTTTTCTATTAAACTTTGGAAAATCATCCGTGTTTGAAAGGATTTGATATACTTAATGGTGCATAGCTTCGTATGGATTGCTCCGTATCTGATTTATGAATAATTAAGTAAAAAGTGAAGTAAAAGATTTTCGGATAAAAGCTTTAGATTTCTATTCACTTTTGATTTATTGAAATGTTAAAGCTTTATTTTTCTTTGAAGTTACAATTTTATTGTTTTATATAAGGTATATTAGTATGTTTTATAAGAATCTTTATTAAATGTTCTGCATAATGGAAAGGAAAGACTTGGGAAAGTCCAGGCCAGGATCTGTAGCCCTGTGTGCTGTTGGCCCTGTGTATAACACCTATTATCGTTAGCCCTGTGTGCACCTAAGATGAAGGATTTCACAGCCACTCAAGGGAGTGGTGCGTGCCTGATTGTCACGACCCAATCCAGGCCGTGACCGGCGCTTAGAGAGCACGCTCCCTAGCAAGCCTCACACATCAAAATTCCACAAAATTTTGGACAGAGTTTCCTCTATATTTAGGATATTTCCCAAATATGAGTACTTATCCTGCAATTCAACAATCACACACATTTCATCGGGGATCCAGGCATTCTCAGAATGCACCCCTCAGCACGCAACACATATAAAATCAGAGTCCATAATCCAAGTCACATTTACATATCCAATTCCAATTCATAATCAAATCCAACCTAAACTATTCATCAGGTGTACATACAATAATCAATCCACTAGTTTAATCAACCTCTAAACATAATTTAACATACTAGCAAGGGTCGGACCCTGCCTGTAGTACTATGGAGCTACAACTAAGATTACAAACGAAACAAAATACAAACAAGGCCCTTACTATATAGGGCTCACCCCGGAAGGAATCTAATGATGCTGAGCAGGGGGATCGGCTCCCAAGTCTGACCCTGTATCTGAAAAGAATATAACAACCACGGGGTGAGTTTGAGAAACTCAGTGAGAGATAGGACACTTTCAAGCCTCATGAGTCAATGTATGTATATATATAAGTTTAAAATAATTTCATTCAAATGAGGAAAACAGCGGAAATATCTAACAGGATAAACAGGCAGGATTCACACTTAGGTGGTCGTTCCTTCATGTGAATCCCGAATCAGGCACGCACCCCCCTTTCTAGAGAGGCCGTGAAGTACAAGCACGCACCACACTATATGTATGGCCGTGAAATATCCATCACGCACCACCCCCTTGGGTGGCCATGTAATATCATAGTCCAAGGTGCACCAAGGCTAACGTCTCATCGTCGTTAGCAATCAGATCCTGTCACAGACTTTCCTATTCTTTCTTGTTCATAAATCATGGATCTTATATCACATCAAAATTCCATTCATCATTGACTCATGAGTAGCATTTCTTAAAGTAAATGAACAATTATAAATTCAAAACAGAATATACTCAAAAGTATGCTATCTACTCACAGATCACCAGGCACAGAAAAACCTCAAATCTCCGGATCCACAAGAGTGGAGAGAAGTTTCCTTGGGAATATCTAGCATTACAACATAACACTAGGATCAATTTGGATCATTAACACCCTCCATACGATAAATTCTCTAGTCCTAAAATCCTAGGGTTTCCAAGAATCCAACTAAAGATATAAGGAATTGGAATTGCTTGGAAGGAAGAAAAGAACAATGCATAAAATTTACCTCTAGGATTTGGAATAAGAGAAGAAGAATAAGGTGAGCTCCCACTTTAAATCCATCCAAGCAAGAATGAAGAAGGAGGAATAATGTGTATGGTTGATTCTGTTTAATGGAATGAGTATGGTGTTGTTGTTGTTGATTTAGTTGGGAAAATGATGGAATGAAGTTGATAGAGGTAAGGGATGGAGGGAGGAGGAATTCTAGAGAGAAGGAAGAGAGTTGGGGTTAAAGAGAGAAGAAAAACCGAAAAATGAAGGTGTGGGACGCGTCTCCGTATATATATTGGCCTGTGGTAATCGATTACCACGGGCTGATAATCGATTACCATGATGAACTGGTAATCGATTACCATGAACAAATGGCTGGTAATCGATTACCACGAACCCAGAACTGGTAATCGATTACCATATTTGGTAATCGATTACGGCGTGAAAACTTTTAACCCAAGGACGCACAGAGAGCCTCATAATCGATTACCAGCTTCACGGTAATCGATTACAACATCCCAAAACATGGTTCCTTGATTCCCATAGACATCCAACACCCAAAATCATCATAAATAGATTAAACGCATCAATCAAACACAATTAACACAGACAAAAATTTGAAATACACCACGGGTGTTACACTGATATTCACGACCATACATATAGTGTAGTGTGTATCTAATATTTATGCCACTGAAAGAGTGGTGCATGCCTGATTATAGGATTCACACGAAGGAAAGGCCACCTAAGTGTGATTCCTACCTGTTTTATCTTGGAATAGATGGACTCTATGGTTTTGGAAAAGGAAAATTGGAAAACGTTTGATTAAGAGTTCTATTTTGGTTTTATTATACATATTATTGCATTATCTAAATACCTATTTAATAATTATGGTTTGTACATTGTCTGACGTGGGTTAAGGATATTTTATACATTGTCTTACGTGGGTTAAGGATATTCTATCTCTCACTGAGTTTCATAAACTCACCTTGTTGTTCCTTTCTCTTTTTCAGATATAGGTATTCTAGCAGGATTTAATCCTTCAACCTTCGTGATTAAATTCCGAGTCTTGTGGATAAGCCCTTTTCTACTCAAGGATATATTGTAAACATTTGAATTTTGAGAAATCCTTAGATTGCGTAGCTCCATAGTACTACAGGTAAGGTTCGGCCTTGACTAGATTATATTGATTCTGTTGTATTTCATTTGTTTATACTATGTTGTTGGATTTCTTAAAAGGATTTGGTTTTCTAAATAATTCAAGTTATGTATTTTGGATGAGTAGTTGTATATATATATATATATTTCATTGTTATACTGTGTGCTGAGGGGTGTATTCTGAGAATACGTGGATCCCCAATAGAAGATTGTGTTTGTTTATCTTGTAGGGTAACCTTTGTAATCAGGAAATATCCTGATTACAAAGGGGACTCTGTCAAAATTTTTATAAAATTCTGTGGTGGAAGGCTTGCGTGGACACTTGTCCCTATGTGCCGGTCATGGCCCGAGTTTTGGTCATGACAAAGATGGTATTAGAGCTTTAGGTTTCCCTGTATACTATGGAGCAAGTGTCCTTTGGTAGGATCATATCTGTGCAAATGGAAGCGCGCCCATTTTCACAAATTGTGGCACTGCAAGAGGCCCTTAGGAATGTCATCTTTATCTGTAGCTTGTTAAATAGTGTCTATTCCTATTTTGATTATACTTTTTGTTTCCCTTTTGCTTTAAATGTTCATCCTGATAGCTGAACATATCCTTTCTTACGTGTGTTGAAGCTGTGAAAGGCGGGATTTCCGTTGTGCGATCTATGTACGCTCTCTCAAGGCAAGAAATATTGGGTTGAGGTTAGTATGGACCTCGTGGTAAGAGGGATTTGGTAAGCTGGAAGGCCGTCTGGCCAAAGGATACGAGCCGAGTATCCCACACCCGGTGTGGGGATGACGTTGATGTAGAAGGGAATAAGACGGTCTAATAAGTTGATGCATGCTAGGTAGATTGGATGCAGTAGGATTGGATGGAGTAGGCGAATGAGGAATAAACCCCTTCCGATTATAATGGTTAATACCCCGGCTAGTAAGACGGATTAAGTCTTGGGAGGATATCTTATCCTTGAATCACAAGAATTCGATTCAATAGAATGTGGTAGCAGAAGAAGATTGATGGACTGATGGTGAATAATGCTATACTAGCAGGGCTCACGATTGTGGTTTTGGTGATGTTAAGGAGGATGCTATGAAAAGGTTGATAGGTTAAAGGAAGTAGTTAAGAGATACGGCGAGAACAAAACATGAGTATCTTGATGAAAGAGAGAAGGTTAATAGATCGGAGGTAATAGATAAGATGTAAAGCAAGGGCAAAGCATGAGTTAAGGAGACGTTAAAGCTTGAGATTTTGGGCTAACCTAAGGTCCGAGGGTGATCAAGTGGAGTCTTATCGGTTGCATCAAAGAGAACAATGTTAAGGAAAAGCTGGAAGATCTAGTGTTTAAATAAGGAATCTTTGTTTCAAGTAACAAGAAGAATCTTGAACCCACTTAGGCCTGATAGGAGAAGAGAAAAAAGGATCAGGATAGATATAGACGTTATAGTGCGGTTGACTGGGCAAGTTAGAAGGGACTAGTGTAAGGAGCTCTACAAATCCAATTGTTGAAGGCGAGTGTAATGCTCTGGTCACTCGATTTTCATGTCATGCCCTGTATGGCATTAATAAAAGTGTAAGGATGAGCAGAGAAATTCTAAGATCTTTTGATCTTTTGCATATGACTTTATCACCTAGAAAGGAAAAATTAAGACACATAAGACTATAGTGGAATATCAAAGTGTAGGAAATACCTTCTGGTGTGGAATTACTTAACTCTAAATCTTTTGGTGGTGTTAAGAAATGAGGAGTATGGAAAAAAGATAGGGAATTGGCTTACTTCAATGGCAATGAAGTTAGGAAAAATTGTCCAATCTTGAATCAGAGAGGTCTTGGACACCAGGGAGTTCCCAAGGGCATATGAGAAGGTAAGATGGAAGTTGAAGGTCAATCTTTGATGGTATACCAAAGGTTTGAAATCTCTTAGCAAAGTTTTAGGGAGATACCTTAGATGGAGGAGATATAATAGATTGATAGCAGGATAGGAATGTTCTAAGGGATAAGACGATGACTTTCCTGTTGGTTAGTGGCGCAGGAAAGAAAAGGAAGGAAATGGCTAACTCTAATAGGTAAGTGTCAGAATTTGACCGTAGAATTGAAATACGTAACGGCTTTTAGCAAGGAATGAGACACAATGGCGTTGTTCTTTTGATTACAATTGATGCACCAACGGGCTATGATGAGGAGTTGGAGAATTCAGATGTTCTAACATGTACAAGAAATGAGGAATATGATTAAAACCCGAATAATGATCCGAAGGTCAGAAGTTTATAGGAGGAAGGTAGTAATTGGTATTAATGGATGGTTGATGCTTATGTGATGTTTAATGGAAGTGGTTAGTTTAGTTATGCCTCACCTCTGGTTAAGGTAGAGAAGGTATTTAAGGACCTTCAATCTAAACTCCGTAATGCTTTTTAGATCCTTATATGTAATCTTTCGAGGTAAAAGAACTTTGACATTTAATGGTAGCAGTTGTTGGAATCATCGTTTGATATATAGCTCCGACTGGGGTCAATGAGCAGCATTGAACAAAGGTTTGCATGAAGACTAATGTCTTAGTTCCTTATACTCTGGTGTCAAGTATAAGGCCTATGTCCTATCCCGTCTCCTAAGGGTGAGCCTAAGGGAGGGTTTAGCAAAGAAGCTGAAGCATATAGAAAATGGTACAGGTGCTGTAAGTAATGAATTCTATGATATAAAGGAAGGCAACAGAGGTTGGAATAATTTTGAGTTGTTTAAGAATTCGGGGACGAATTCTTTTGGGGGGGAAGAATGTAACATCCCAGCCTGAGTTGTAGTTACACGTCAAAAACGGAACCTGAAAAATTCTGAGTCTGAACCCTATGCCTCCTTGGAGGTCTATAGGTTTGAGGCATTTTCTTAAGATCAAAAGTCTCGGTAATGGTTCCCTAGGCATCAATGAGTTGAAGAGGAATTTTTAACGAATTTTAGGAAATGGACAATCCTTTCGTTTTCAACCCCCAAGTTCATGAAAACATAAGTTTTCAGAGAATTGTACTAAAACCCAGAAGTTGGATTTTGATTCCTAAGGATTTTGAATTTTTGGATATTTTTATTGAATTTAAATGGGGGATATTTCCTTATTTACATTTATGTTTTAAAGTTAATAGAGAGTAAAGTTAAAAGGGACATAAATAAGTCTATGCAATATCCTGGACCTAGGAAAGGACTGCAGAAGGAGGGAACGAAGTTTTTGGAGTTGGCAATTGATTATAGAGGATCTATAATCGATTACAATCCTATTTGTATGCTCACGGGTTAAAATTTTTCACATGATAATCGATTACTAGCATTGGTAATCTATTACCAGCTCTTTGGCTGTGGTAATCGATCACCAGAAATGGTAATCGATTACCATAGATCAATATATAAGTCGAGACGCGTCCCTTCCCCTCATTTTGCTGTTTTCTTTCTCTCTCTACCCTCAAAACTCTCTCTTTTCTCTCTAAAACCTATTCCTCTTCGATCTCCATTCAAATCCTTCAACTTTTTCTTCTAAACTTCATCCAATTAGATTCTTTTCACTCTCATAACAACAATTTCACTTTTAATCTTCATTCTTCTTCAAATCCCTAACTATACCCTTGGTGGGTTTTGGTGCTTGGAGTAAATATTATTAAGGCTCCTCAATCTCTTCTTTTCATTTTCTATCTCCAAAGGTACTTTCTAATACTTTCCCTCTTTCTTGTCTTAATATTACGGATTATTTACTCTATAGTGAGTTCATAGAGAACCCTAGGTTAGAGAATTGGATATTTTCATTTCTAAGAAGACATTAGGTTCATTCTTAGTCTCACTGATCACTATTGAATTAGATTGTCAAAATTGTAATGATAGATTTCACTGGAGGCTCAGTTCTTGGTTCCAGCATGTCGTGGGATTAGGACTCCACCATTGGATTTAAGTCTGTGAGTAGATAGTTTATCCCTATCTTAGTTTTAATGTATTTTGTCTATATACATACATATGCAAATGATTCGGTGTGTCTTAGCAATATAATTTAAATTTTGGTAGCTTATATATTTCTACTGGATCACATGAGACAATGACTTGATTTTCAAAAAGAAAAAAGTGGCAAGTGTTTATTACCTTGGTTTTCTATTAAACTTTGGAAAATTATCCTTGTTTGAAAGGATTTGATATAGTTAATGGTGTATGGCTTGGTATGGATTGCTTTGCATCTGATTTATGAATGATTATGTAAAAAGTGAAGTGAAAGGTTTTTAGATAAAAGCTTTGGATTTCTGTTCACTTTTGATTTATTGGAGTGTTAAAGCTTTATTTTTCTTTGAAGTTACGATTTTATTGTTTTATATAAGGTATATTGGTATGTTTTGTAAGAATCTTTATTAAATATTTTGTATAATGGAAAGGAAAGACTTGGTAAAGTCTAGGCCCGGATCTGCAGGCTAATAGCAGTAGGCATTAGCCCTGGGTGTACCTAGGATGATGGATTTCATAGCCACTTAAGGGAGTGGTGCGTGCCTGATATTCACGGCCATACGTATAGTGTGGTGCGTGCCTAATATTCATGGCCACTGAAAGAGTGGTGCATGCCTGATTACGGGATCCACACGAAGGAAGGGCCACCTAAGTGTGATTCCTACCTGCTTTATCTTGGAATAGATGGACTCTATGGTTTTGGAAAAGGAAAATTGGAAAACATTTGATTAAGAGTTCTATTTTGGTATTATTATACATATTATTACATTATCTAAATATCTATTTAATAATTATGGTTTGTAAATATCTCATGTGGGTTAGGGACACTCACCCTATTGTTCCTTTCTCTTTTTCAGATACAGGTATTCTGGTAGAATCTAATCCTTCAGCCTTCGTGATTAAATTCCAAGTCTTGTGGATGAGCCCTTTTCTATTCAAGGGTATATTGTAAACATTTGAATTTTGAGAAATCCTTAGATTGTGTAGCTCCATAGTACTACAGGCAGGGTCCGGCCTTGACCTGATTATATTGATTCTGTTCTATTTCATTTATTTTTACTATATTCTTGGATTTCTTAAAAGGATTTGGTTTTCTAAATAATTCAAGTTATGTATTTTGGATGAGTATTTGTAAATATATATATATATATATATATATATTTCATTGTTATACTGTATGCTGAGAGGTGTGTTCTGAGAATACCTGCATCCCCGATGGAAGATTGTGTTTGCTTATCTTGCAGGGTAACCTTTGTAATTGGGAAATATCCTGATTACAAAGGGGACTCTGTCGAAATTTTTATAAACATTCTGTGGTGGAAGGCTTGTGTAGGGACTTGTCCCTATGCGCTGGTCACGGCCTGGGTTTGGGTCGTGATACTAACTCTCAAATCCTCTCACTTCTCTCTAAAACTCTCTTCTTCTTCTTCTTCTTCTTCTTCTTCCTCTTCCATTGTTCACCTCCATAACCAATCCTTCTTCACTTAGCCTTTCAAATACCACATCTTTTGGTCTTTGGAGACAAGATCTAAACACTACAAGCTTCATTTTCAAAAAAACTCAAGAGTTCTCTCTTAGTTCATCCAAAACTACCACTATCATCATCAAGAAGTTGCCTTCATCTACTTCTTCTCTTCTTGCAAAAGATGCCATTTTCCAAGCTTAGGTAGTGATCTTTACTCTTTTATTTTGTGTAGTCAAGAAAGCTTGAAGCTTGGTTCTTCTCATGACCAAGATCTTCAAGTGTAAACTTGAGAAAATCTTTTATGCTCTTTATGAGCAAAAGTTTCTATTTTCAATAAAATATGTTCATGTTCTTGTTCATGAGTGTTCTTGAGTTTTTGAAAAGTTCCTTTCTTTAAGTACTTCAAAGTTTCTATTTTTCTTTTGATGCATGAGATCTTGATGTTTCTTGTGAGATGCTTGAAAAGAATGATGTTCTTGGTGATATTTTGTTTAAAGCTTGCTCCATTTCTTATGATGAGTTTAAAATTAGAAAAGTTTTATCTTTACATGTTTTGCATGATTTGATAAGACTATGAATATTCCAAAGTATAAAGCTTTAAAAGTTTGCTTCTTCATGCATAGAAAGCGGCGCCATTTTTATGAGTGTCACATGGTTTCATCTTATTCTTCATGAAGATAAAAATGTGTGTAAAGTTTATTTTCTGGGACATGAAGCTTTTTAAGTCATAAAAATGAAAACTTGTCACTTTATGTCCTAAGAATCAAATCTTGAAGGCAAGACCTTTCATAAAGTTTCAAACTTTAGTAAAGAATGAAATCTTTAAGCCATAAAAGTGTTGTTTTACAACCTTTAATTCATAAAGTTTAGATCTTGAGTCAAAACAATGCATAAAGATATTAACTTTTATAAAGATCAAGACTTTCTAACTTTAAAATTAATGTTTTATGTCCCTAGTTCATAAAGTAAGAACCTTTTTGACTTTAAGACAACCTTAAACCATAAAGTTGAGACCTTGATAGTCTTAAAATAAATAAAAGTGTCAACTTTCATAAAGAACAAGACTTTTAGTTCAAAAGTTAGTATCTTATATCATTATTTCATAAAGATTTAATCTTTAAGCCAAGAGTATAATTTTAGCGGCACTTACTTTTATAAAGAATAAAACTTTATGACTACTTTATAAAGAATAATAACTTTTATAACACTTAAGGTGAGATCTTGTCATATTAGTAATAAAAGCTTGAAACTTTGCAATATGAATAACTTAAAAATCAACCTTGGTGATTAGTAAATATGGTGTTGTTGGGTTCATGAGTGTGGTTATGCATTGTCATGGCCCAAGAATTAGAAGGATCTTGAACTCCTTAGGAATAGAAGTATAATTAGGGCCTCTGAGTATACCATGAACCTAGGAATTATTAAGCGCACTATCTCAAGGAAAGGAAACAATTATCTAACTTAATTAAATTGAACAAGTGTTCCACAAGGCATATACTCAAGTAAAGAGTAATCTCACATGAGAATTAAGTAACTAAAAGACCATATGCATATATTTTAACTATGTGATTCTCTCATGGGTAACCATGGGAAATCATATGATAACTCATAAGATATCTCATAAAGAATAACACAATTATGAACCCCCTTAGGGTATGAATATATGATGCCATTTGGCATGATGAATGACAAGTTTGATGGAGCTTTGTTTCATGATTGAATGATTAGTGTGATGATATGATATAGATATGATGGACTATTGGTTGAAAGTTTATGATTGGTATTTTGGGAAGCTCCAATCTAGCCATTATGCTGATGAATTTCCGTCAAAATTATAGACTTAGTCATATCATTGCACGTGGTTAGTCAAAGAAGTATTATGCATGTAAAATATAATGATAAGAAAAGAAAGAAAGGGGATATGACCCTTCAATCACTTCGGTAAGAGAAGTGAGAGACGGTGATCTGCAAAGACTCAAGGAACCTCTATAGAGGAGGCAAGGATGATATGGAGGACCCTCCAATTTAGAGATAACCAGTGTCAGCTTAGTCTGATTTGGTTTAGTACTGCATGATGACGGTTACGGAATAAGGTCATGTCCAAAAGCAGTGTACTTCAAAGGAAATGTAAAGAATGTTAAGCACATGCTCAGAATGAAAGTAAAGTCAAGTATAACCATGGTTAAGTCTATGAGGTTGCATGCCATGGCATGTATTTATGTTGTCCATATGCATGGTGACTGTTTATTCTATGTTTTCATATGTATGTTCAGTTGTGATGATATAGTTATGATGTTAAGCTTAAAAGCAACCCACTTCAGGATTTATGTTTCAGAAATTATTAAAATTAAACTTATCTATGTCTACTATTTTTATAATTAAATTCGAAGTGGCTAGGACGATGGTGATGACATAGTGTTTGTCTAGTCGCAATTCTATTAAGAAATCTAGTATTTCTCACTCCTACATCTCTATGTCGTCTTCAGAGAATGTCGATGATGGGTACAGTGGTGATTTTCATTGAGTTTCCAGTATGGCATTGGCACTTCAACAAAGTGCTAAATGCTTTAGTAATGTCTGCGATCGCAGTGATAAGGATCTACATCTTCCACAATCGTCCATTTCAGACTCTAGTGATGAGCCCGATTTTCCGACCACATTAGCCATAAGGCGAGGTTACCCTGGATGACATCCGTTCTTACTTTCATCTACCGAGATACCCCACCGATGATGAGATTGACTCAGATACCTATCTGACTCTGACTTTTCATTGGATTCTGATCCCTTAGAGCCTTACCATCCTAGTTATCATGTGGAGACAGACCCATCTGAGCCTTCCTACCCGTCTATAATACTCCTGATTCTGATTCTCTTTTTCAGTAGCTCCTCGTCACACTCCACCCCCGGTTGGTGATCGCAGGTTTATTCGTACCCGTGCTGTGGCTTGTGGGCATGAACGTGCTCGAGGAGGGGAACATGGTGATGTTGCTCCCCGTGGATTCGGGAACAGTTTCCTTGCTTCTGATAAGTGATATGGTGATTGCAAGCGGAGCCGAGCACGAGGATAGCCCGTGTTGGTTGTAGTTATAAGATTATCATTCTATTGCATGGCATGCTTGGGTAGTAGGGATTTCCTATGTATTTTCCTCTATGATATGTTTGTTAGGTTTCTTTTGTAGACTTTTGGTATTATTATATTAACTATGAATGGCCATAGAATGAATGTTGTGTTTATCTAAGTTATTGTTACTCTTGTCGCTTCTATTTATTTTTATTCGCATTATATGTTTGAGATAGTGATGTTTATATTATGCATTCACAATGTGCTCATGGCTCTTGGGTTTCAAAATAGTTTATTCTTTGTTATTCAAAGAAAAAAAATTACCCCCTATTTTTCTTACAAGCATTTTCAAATGGTAATGTTAGTTCCACGAGTAAAAGTAACAACTAGTAATTCCATAATATGACTTAAGCATAGTATTGGACTATTAGGGTGTTACATTTTGGTATCAGAGCAGTTCATCCTTAAAGAGCTTGGGGATGGACTGACTATGCTTCTAAGCATACATGTTAGTTAAGTCATGCTTTGAGTCTCATCTATATGATGGTCGCAGGGATTAGACATGCATGATCGTCTGTTCTAAATGTGGTTAGTTGCTGGTTCGCTTAGCATAAATGTTAAGCCTGATCAACTCAATATATTCTGTTTTGTGTACTAGGAACTACTGGTATCAAGGAGACGTCTAGGCCCCGTAACGAGCTAGAAGGTCCCTAGGAAGTCATGGGAATGCTTCGTGAAATGGCTACTGCCGTGAGGGACCAAGCTACTGCTGCACACTACATGATGGAACGGATGGAGCAAAGGGATGAAGAGAATCCCGAAAGGCACAACAAAGGACTAAGGTAGATCTTGAATACCTCAAGTTTGCTAAGTTCAGGAAGGCAAATCTGCCGAGCTTTAGAAGGGCGTACAACCTCGATCGAGCTGATGAACGGATAAAGACTATTAAGAAGACTTTCAAACTGTTGGCCTGCACTAAGGACCAGAAGGTAACCTTTGCTACCTACATGTTGGAAGCTGATGCTAAGTTCTGGCGGGTAGGCACCAAGAAGCTGTTAGAAGGAGCATAAACCCACATCACCTGGGAGATTTTCATGTCGCACTTCCACGAGAAGTATTTTCCCGCATCCATGAGGAATGCAAAGGAGCTAGAGTTCATGAGTTTGCGTCAAGGGACCATGAATGTTACTGAGTATACTGCTAAGTTTGAGGAGCTATGCAAGTTCTTGACGATTTATCAAGAAAACCTAGATAAGCGCTGGAAATGTGTCAAGTTCGAAAAGGGATTACGTGAGGAGATACCGGCATCTATAGGACCCATGGAGATCTGTGACTATGCTGCACTAGTCAACAAGTACCGTTTGGTGGAGGATTGCAGCTACAAGCTGTCTATGGCAAGGTCGGAAGCTTACAAGAAGAAGTTGGCACTGCAACGGCAGAAGCTCAAGCCCCAACCCCCGAGGAAGCCATTTCGAGTTAGGGATTTCAAAGGAAAGCAACCCCAGAAAATCTACTAGAAACCCACCTAAGCCTGCAAATGGTCAAGTTTACCCTAAATATGGCAAACACCATGGAAGGCGCCCGTGTTTGGCTAGCTAGAATGCGTGTTTTCGATGCGGAAAGTCTAGGCATATGACTACAGACTGCACTGTCAAGCTATTGTCCCCTGCTAATAAGCCCTAACACCAAGGAAGGGTTTTTGCCCTTAATGCTGAGGAGGTCATTCAGTCCGATGATTTAATCCAAGGTAAGTGCGAGGTTAATGGTAGAACCATAACTATACTGTATGATCTGGAGCTACACACTCCTTTATTTCTCATGATTGTGTAGATAGATTGAGATTGTCTATGTCTGAATTACCTTAAATATTAATTATTTCTACTCCTGCTGGGAAACTAGTTAAGACTTGCCATTGTTGTTTGAATTGTCGATTCGAAATTGATGGTTCATAGCAAATTTGATTTGTTTGCCCTTGTCTAGTTTGGATTTGATTCTAGGCATGAATTGGCTTTTGGCTAACCATGCTATAATAAATTATTCTAAGAAATCTATTGTTTTTCCTTCTATACCTGTTAAGCTTGTTGAACCTGCTAGTTTGTTTCTAAATTCTGCTAATATAGGGAGTAATGAGTCCGGTAATCAGGGATATGTTCTCCTTATGACAAGTGAAGTGGAACCCAAACAAGTACTGGAAGAGATCCCCGTAGTTAGGGAATACCGAGATGTGTTTCTTGATGATATACCCAAGTTACCCCTGGAAAAGGAAATTGAGCTTTGTATAAAGTTGGAACTGGGAACGAGGCCTATCTCTATAGCATCCTATAGGATGTCCTCAATGGAGTTGTCAGAGTTGAAGGGACAATTGGAAGAGTTGTTAAGGAATAGATTTGTAAGACCTAGTGTCTCACCTTGGGGAGCCTCAGTGTTGTTTGTGAAAAAGAAAGATGAGAGCATAAGGCTATGTGTGGATTATAGGCAGTTTAACAAGGTGACTGTTAAGAACAAGTACCCTATGCCTAGGATAGACGAACTCATGGACCAACTGCGAGGTTCAGCTGTGTTCTCTAAGATTGAGCTGAGATCTAGATATCATCAGATAAGAGTAAAAGAGGAGGATATACCCAAGACAGCTTTTAGGACAAGGTATGGGCATTATGAGTTTATGGTAATGTCATTTGAAATGACAAATACCCCTGCTATTTTCATGGATTATCTAATAGAATTTTTATATGTTACTTGGATAAGTTTGTAGTTATTTTCATAGATGATATTCTCATATATTCGAGAGCAAAGGAGGAATATGAAAAACATTTGAGGGTTGTGTTGAGAATATTGAAGGAAAGAAAGCTTTACGCTAAGTTATCAAAGTGTGAATTCTGGATAGAGGAAGTAAATTTCTTAGGACATGTGGTGTTACAAGAAGGTGTCACCGTGGATCCGAGTAAGATTGAGCCTGTGATGAATTGTGAGAGACTAACCTCCGTAGTTGAGATAAAGAATTTCTTGGGTTTAGCTGGTTACTACCGTAGATTTATAAAGGGATTTTCCCAAATATGCTTGCCCTTAACCAAGCTAACAAGGAAGGATGCCCTATTTGTGTGGACAATGGATTGTGCGAAAAGTTTTCAAGAGCTAAAAGGGAAGTTAACCTGAACCACAGCATTGGTGTTGCTTGACCCAAATGGACTATTTGAGGTTTATTATGATGCCTCTAGGAGAAGTTTAGGTTGTGTCTTGATGCAGAACAGGAATATGGTGGCTTATCCCTCTAGGTAGTTGAAGCCTCGCGAAGTAAACTACCGAAGCTACAACCTGGAGTTAGCAGTTGTAGTGTTTGTCCTGAAGATATGGAGGCATTATCTATATGGTGTGAGGTTTGAGGTGTTTTCTAATCATAAGAGTTTGAAGTATCTCTTCGATCAAAAGGAGCTAAATATGAGGCAAAGGAGATAGATGGAGTTTTTTAAGGAATATAAGTTTGGGTTAAACTATCATCCCGGGAAGGCCAACGTAGTGGCCGATGCCCTGAATTGGAAATCTTTGCATGCGTCATGGATGATGATCAAGGAGGATGAGCTAGTAAGGAGCTTTAGAGACCTTAACCTCGGAGTAGTATTGACCCTCCATAGCTTAAGGTTGAATCAGCTAAAGGTGACAAGCGATTTCAAAAGTCAAATTGCTCAAGCCCAAAGTGAGGAAGAGGATTTCCTGAGAACCCTAGCATTGGTGGAAGAAGGAAAGTTGAAAGGTTTTGGTCATAGTACAGATGGACTATAGAGGTTTCAAGGAATAATTTGTGTACTCGCAAGTGGTGACCTCTGAAGAAGGATTTTGGAAAAGGCTCACAAGAGTCATTTTACCATACACCCTAGTGTGACAAAAATGTACCAAAATGTTAAGAATATGTTTTAGTGGCTAGGACTAAAGAGAGACATTGCGGAGTTGGTAAGCAAGTGTTTAGTCTGCTAAAAGGTGAAAATTGAACACCAAAAGCCCTCTGGTATGTTGCAACCATTGGAGATCCCAGAATGGAATGGGAAAGTATCTTTATGAACTTCATAATGGGTTTGCCCAAAATGCAAGCTAGTTTTGATGCGATATAGGTAATTGTTGACAAATGAACCAAGTCTGCTCACTTTTTGCCCATTCAAGCTACTTATCCTTTGGAAAAGCTAGCCTAGCTGTATGTTTAAGAGAAAGTAAGGTTGCATGGTATGCCTTCAACCATAATCTTGAATAGGGATCCGAGGTTTACTTCTAGATTTTGGGGAGTCTTGCAAAAACCATTTGGGATAAGGCTTTGTCTAAGTACAGCTTATCACCCCCAAACGGATGGATAGTTAGAGAGGACTATCCAAACTTTAGAGGACATGTTGAGAGCCTATGTGTTGGATAATTGAGGAAGTTGGGAAAGATACTTACTTTTGATTGAGTTTGCCTATAATAATAGTTATCATGAAAGTATTGGTATAGCACCTTACAAAGCTTTGTATGGAAGGAAATGTCAATCTCCCCTGTGTTGGTTTAAACCAGGTGAGCAGAGCCTACTAGGTCCTAATCTTGTGAAGTAGACTACAAAGCAAATAAGAAGGATTAGGGACAGAATCCTTACGGCCCAGAGCCATCAAAAGAGTTATGCAAATAAAAAGAGAAAGCCTCTAGAGTTCCAAGAAGGAGGACATGTGTTCTTAAAAATCACTTCTACAACTGGTATAAGTAGAGCCATGAAGATCAAAAAGTTAAGCCCCTATTTTCTTGGCCCCTTTCAAGTCTTGAAACATGTCGGTTCAATTTCTTATCAAATGGCCTTACCTCCGAATTTGTCAAACCTTCATGATGTCTTTCATGTGTCTCACTTAAGAAAATACCATTCTGATACTAGTCATCTACTTGAACCCAAAAGTGTGCAGTTAAAAGAGAACCTAACATTCAATCTACCATCATCTCAGATCATGGATTGTGGGGTAAAACAGCTAAAGAATAAGATAGTACCCTTGGTTAAGGCGACTTAGGGTAGAGGAAGTATGGAAGAATATAAGTGGGAGCTAGAGTCCGAGATGAAGAGAGAGTATCCGGATTTGTTTACATGTAACGAATTTTGAGGGAAAAATTCTTTTTGAAGGTGAAGAGAAATGTAACACCTCAATTTCTTATCATGCTAAATTACCTCAATAACCTTGAGTAATTAATCACTAATTACCCTTAATTAGCTTAATCAAGTTTAATTAAGGATAATTAAGTTTAATTGCAAATTTAAATTTTGTTAATCATGTTTTTGTGTTAATCACTAATTTTTGCTTAATCATGTTAATTAAGTTGCAAAAGCACTTAATCACATAATTAAATTCAAATTTAGTCAACTGGACAATAAAATAAAGAATAATGTCACTAAAACATAAAGCATTAGACAAGAGTACTTTATGTAAGAGTAAGTACTTGATTTGTTCCCCCATTATTAATTTGTCTCCCTAAACCTTAATTAACACAAAATAACACAAAAATATCTCCCCCCATCCACTTGAAGTTTACGGCCTCAACATATACATACACACTCACATTTTTATTTTGTGTCTTTCTATTCTCTCTCTAACTCTCAAATCGTCTCATTTCTCTCTAAAACTCTCTTCTTCTTCTTTATCTTCTTCTTCCATTCTCCACTTCCATAACCAAATCTTCTTCACTTAGCCCTTCAAATACCACATCTTTTGGTCTTTGGAGACAAGATCTAAACATTTTCAAGAGAACTCAAGAGTTCTCTCTTGGTTCATCCAAAATTGCCACCATCATCATCAAGAAAGAGCCTTCATCTTCTTCTTCTCCTCTTGCAAAAGACACCATTTTCCAAGCTTACGTAGTGATCTTCACTCTTTTATTTTGTTACTCAAGAAAGCTTAAAGCTTGATTCTTCTCATGACCAAGATCTTCAAGTGAAAACTTGAGAAAATCTTTCATGCTCTTCACGAGTAAAAGTTTCTATTTTCGGTAAAATATCTTCAAGTTCTTGTTCATGAGTTCTTGAGTTTTTGAAAAGTTCCTTCCTTTAAGTGCTTCAAAGTTTCTATTTTGCTTTTGATGCATGAGATCTTGATGTTTCTTGTAAGATGCTTGACAAAGAATGATGTTCTTGGTGGTATTTTGTTTAAAGTTTGTTCCATTTCTTATGATGAGTTTATGATTAGAAAAGTTTAATCTTTATATATTTTGTATGATTTGATAAGACTATGAATATTCCAAAGTATAAAGCTTTAAAAGTTTGCTTCTTGATGTATAGAAAGTGGCGCCATTTTTATGAGTGTCACATGGTTTCATCTTATTCTTCTTGAAGACAAAAATGTGTGTAAAGTTTAAACCTTTTTGGGATATGAAGCTTTTTAAGTCATAAAAATGAAAACTTGTCACTTTATGCCCTAAGAGTCAAATCTTGAAGATAAGACCTTTCATAAAATTTCAAACTTTAGTCAATAATGAAATTTTTAAGCCATAAAAATGTTGTTGTGCAACCTTTAATTCATAAAGTTTAGATCTTGAGTCAAAACAATACATAAAGGTATTAACTTCTATAAAAATCAAGACTTTCTAACTTTAAAGTTAATGTTTTATATCCCTAGTTCATAAAGTAGGAACTTTTTGACTTTAAGACAACCTTAAACCATAAAGTTGAGACCTTAATAGTCTTAGAATAAATAAAAATATCAACTTTGATAAAGAACAAGACTTTTAGTTCAAAAGCTAGTATCTTGTATCATTATTTTATAAAGATTTAATCTTTAAGTCAAGAGTGTAATTTTAGAGGCACTTATTTTCATAAAGAATAAAACTTTATGACTATTTTATAAAGAATAATAACTTTTATAGCACTTAAGATAAGATCTTGTCATGTTAGTGATAAAAGCTTGAAACTTTGCAATATGAATAAGTTAAAAATCACCCTTGGTGATTAGTAAACATGGTATTGTTGGGTTCATGAGTGTAGTTATGCATTGTCATGGCCCAAGGATTAGAGGGATCTCGAACTCTTTGGGAATAGAAGTATGATTAGGGCCTCTGAGCATACCATGAACCTAGGAATCACTAACTGCACTATTTTAAGGAAAGAAAACAATTATCTAACTTGATTATATTGATCAAGCGTTCCATAAGACATATACTCAAGTAAAAAGTAATCTCACATAGAACTATGTAACTAAAAGACCACATACATATATTTTAACATGTGATTCTCTTATGGGTAATCACGGAAAATTATATGATGACTCATAAGATGTCTCACAAAGAATAACATAATTATGAACCCCTTCAGGGTGTAAATGTATAATGAATGACAAGTTTGATGAAGTTTTGTCTCATGATTGAATAATTAGTGTGATGATATGATATAGATATGATAGACTGTTGGTTGAAATTTTATGATATGCATTTTGGGAAGTTTCGGTCTTGCTGTTATGCTGCCGGATTTCTGTCAAAATTATGAACTTAGTCATATCATTAGTCAAAGAAGTATTATGCATATAAAGTATAATGATAAGAAAAGAAAGAAAGGGGATATGACCCTTCAATCACTTCGGTAAGGAAAGTTAGAGACGGTGGTCCACAAAGACTCGAGGAACCTCTATAAGGGAGGCAAGGGTGAGATGGAGGATCCTCCAACTTAGAGGTAACTAATATCAGCTTAGTCTGATTTGGTTTAGTACTGCGTGATGACGGTCACAGAATAATCTCATGTCCAAAAGCAGTTGACTTCAAAGGAAAAGTAAAAAATGCTAAGCACGTGCTAAGAATGAAAGTAAAGTCAAGTATAACCATGGTTAAGTCTATGGGTTGCATGTCATTACATGTATTTATGTTGTCCGTATGCATTGTGACTGTTTATTCTATGTTTTCGTATGTATGTTCAATTGTGATGATATAGTTACGATGTTAAGTGTAAAAACAATCCACTTCGAGATTTATGTTTCAAAAATTATTAAATTGAACTTATATTTGTCTACTGCTTTTATAATTAAATCCAAAGTGGCTGGGACGATAATGATAACATAGTATTTGTCTAGTCGCAATCCTATTAAGAAATCTAGTATTTCTCACTCCTAAGTTTCTGTGTCATCTTCAAAGAATGTCGATGTCGAGCATAGTGGTGATCTTTATTGAGTTTTCAATATGGCGTTGGCGCTTCGACCCGGTACTAAATGCCTCAGTGATGTCTGCGAACGCAGCAATGAGGGTCTATATCTTCCACGACTGTCCATTTCAGACATTAGTGATGAGCCTGTTTTTCAGACCACATCAGCCATATGGTGACATTACCCTGGAAGACATCTGTCCTTACTTTCAGCCGCCGAAATACCCCATGGACGATGAGACTGACTTGGATACCTGTTTGACTCCGACCGTTTCATTGGATTCCAATCGCTTAGAGCCTTCTCATCTGAGTTATCATGTGGAGACCGACCTATTTGAGCCTTCCTACCAATCTGTGATACGCCTAACGTCTGATTCGTCTTCTTCAGCAGCTCCTTGTCACACTCCACCCCCAGTTTGTGGTCATGGGTTCATTCATACCCATGCTATGCCTCATGGGCGTGGGTGTGCTCAAGGAAAGGGACGTGGTGATGTTACTCCTGGTGGATTCGGGAACAATCTCCTCCCACCTAATGAGTGATGTGGTGATTTCATGTAAAGCCGAGCACGAGAATAGCCTTTTTTGGTTGTAGTTATAGGGTTATTATTCTATTGTATGACATGCTTCGGCAGTAGGAATTTCCTATATATTTTCCTCTATTATGTATTTGTTAGGTTTCTTTTGTAGGGCCTACAGTAAATATCGGACCCATTATATCTCTATGTATATCTCTTGGTATTATTATATTAACTATGAATAATCGTGGAATGAATGTTATGTTTATCTAGGTTATTGTTATTCTTGTCGCTTCTATTTATTTTTATTCGCACTGTAGGTATGACATAGCGATGTTTATATTATGCATTCACGATGCGCTTATGGCTCTTGGGTTTCAAAATAGTTTATTCATTATTGTTCAAAGAAAAGAGAAAAAAAATTATCCCATATTTTCCTTTCAAGTATTTTCAAATGGTAATATTAGTTCCGTGAATAAAAGTAACAACTAGTAATTTCATAACATGGCTTAAGTATAGTATGGGACTACTAGAGTATTACAAATACTCATTGAAAAAATAGATAAAATCAGGTCCCTAGTGTTTGTTTTCCTCTTGTTATTTTCAAATCCACATTTTCAAGATTCTCTTTATATTGCATTTTTATTCTGTTTAGATTTGTCTTGATACATTCACCCTTCTTTAGTGTCAAAATAGAATTCAAATTAGGAAATTGCTATTTGGCTAAGCTAATACTTGTGGAAATAATACTCTACTTTCTCTGTATTATTTGGTTGACTCGGTTCACTTATTAGAATCCCATCAGTCAGCCTTTTCTCTTTCATGCATGATATCCATGTGATTTATCTTTTAGCTCCTTTTGTATCGTTCTTTCCTAGAACATTCCTTTTTCCATTCCTTAATTGAACAAACATCGAGCCACTAAAAGTTAGATAATTTTTGCTTCTTAGCATCAAACTTCACTCTCTCTCTTTCAGCTCATCTCGTATTCTGGCATTAGCTAATCTCATCATGAATTTCTGTTAGACAATTGACAGCAGCTATCATCATTCTCCTTTGTCTTCCATCTTGCATATGAGCTATCTTTTTTCTACCTTATGGCTCACTCATTTATCCTGCAAAAACATTTCCTGCTTCTCAAGATAAGTCATTAGAATACTATGTTTATTATCGTCATGATTATAAAAACCATCATAGAGCTAACAGGCTAGTTATGGACCATGTTTGTTATTGTTTTCCCAAATACAACATTATCATTATTAATTCTTTTTTTTTTTTTCGGCTACATCATTATCATTATTAACATATTACCTTTCTTTTTTGCTCCGTTGTTCTGTACCACTTTTCATTTTTTTCTTTTTTACTTGAATCTTTCTGTTATTGATTTAATTACTTAAAAAAAAAGGACAAAAATAAAAATGCGAAATGACACAACTTTTATGTAAACCGATGCTTCTGTTGTTTGGAGGAAACAGATAAAACAGACTCTCCGATAGCGACGCTTACGGGACCGCTGCCACAGACAAAAATAAAAGCAGCACGACAGCAAGTTCTTTCTCTTTTTCGCCGATAATTGATCGGCGTTTAAAATTTGAAAGCAAACGTTGTTTGTCGAATTCTTGTTCTGTGGATTTGGGTTAAGATAAAGGCAGAAAGAAGAACATTTCTTCATAACTTATATTTTCTCTGTCTTTCTTGAGAGTTCGCTTCCCCTGCACAACGCTTCCGAAGCTTCATGGCTGTTTTTTCTCCGGTTCACAGCTAATGCTGTATTGCTGTTTTCCATGTCAGGTACCAATCTCTTCATGCATTTGGCCTTTCAAATTTTCCTCTTTTCGGGTCTCAAGAAAATCTGTTTTTGGATCATTGATGTTTCATTTTCATTTTTGTTATGTTTGGAATGGGAATTCAATGGTCACCATTGCCATGATTTGTCATTGTTAATGTTAAATCATCTTTGGCAGATTGGGTAATTTATTATAATCTGTGTATTCTATGCCACTACAGATTAAATTCTCATTCTCTGTCATATTGATGAGTTTCTTTGGCTTAAGGATCTGTGGGGATCTTAGCTTGGAATTTGTTGATTTGATAATGTACAAGTTATTGCCGAGAGTGGTGAGATGATTTTATATCTATGACCTAATTATAATATCGAAACAGTGATTTTCCAATCCAGGATCCATGAAATGAAACAGGGCACCAGATAATAAGCTTAATACAGAATGATAATTTCAAAATTTAGACAAGGTGGGGTTCGAAGAGATGGATTAAATTTCAGCATTTTCTGTTACAGAATAAATAAATATTTGAGGATTGGCACAAATATAAACACGATTTATTGGCAACTTCAAAATATGGGTTGATTTCCATTCATTTAGTTGCAATCTTGCAGAGATGTGAAAATAGCAATACACGAGGCTCGCAGCAAAAGATTTTATTTTATTTTTACTTTCTGTTTTGACCAAGAGAAAATTTGTTTTATGCTAATATAATCTTTTAGTAGCCCGCCTCACGCCGAATTCATCTCTCTTATTTTCACTTTTGTGTACAGAAGGCCTAAAAAGATGTAGTGATGCTCTTGGATTTAAATTTTTTGATAAGACTCTTCCGAAATGCGTTAGTCTCCAAACAAATATAAAGGTAGATGCCACTCATTTTCTTATTTTAGAGACAAGCTTAGAATTGCAATTGCTGCTTCCAAATTTTCTAATTCATCATGTCAGTCATTTGATCACTTATCATATAAACTGTATGCACACACTTAATTGGATTAGTGGCTCAGATTGGATGCCTTGTATAGAACGAGAAAAGCATATAAATTATCATAAAATCAATGAACGTGGGATTAAGAAGAGTATTGATGCTCATTAACGATTATCAGCTGAGAAAGTAAATTATATTCATACCTTCTCTTTGATTCTTTATTTATTTTTTTATTTTTTTTTTTGAATTGCAGTTATCAATGAATATTTTCATTTTGGTTATTGCAGATTTGATCGATCATCATTATTCGATGCTCCTTTCAGTTCTGTAATTAGTTATTGTTATTATTTTTAAGAAAAATATTATTTGTACCATTTTTTCCAACATCTTTTAGGAGAGATCCAAGATATTCCTTAAATATTGATTTAGATTGAATCTGAACTTTGTTTTCTTAACCAATGTTTCAGGGTTCAAAGGTATTTCAATAAATGGTCCAAATAACATTACTTTCTATATATACATCTATTTAGGAACTCAAAACACGTATTACTGTTTTTGCTTGTTCTTGCACATCATGACTCGCGTACATTTACATGTAGTGTATGATCTGATGAGACTCTAGTGTTGAATCGGATCCACTGAACTCGATCTCGGGATTCTTTTGATTGCTCTGGTAAAAGCTCAGCAATGGAAGAGGGTCGAGGCACCAAATTGACCGGAATTAGGCAAATTGTGAGGCTAAAGGGAATGCTTCGCAAGTGGCACAGTGTCACCTCAGGCTCAAAAAACACCAATCCCAGTTCCGATGCAATTGATGGAAGCACATCACCAATTATAAACAAAAGGGTAACAGGTCTTATGAGTTGTGACTCGGATGAAGAGGATAGCTGCCATTGCCAAAGCCCTGGTCCACCACCAGATGTTCCAAAAGGGTACTTGGCAGTCTATGTTGGGCCAGAGCTTCGGAGGTTCATCATTCCCACAAGCTACCTTAGCCACTCCCTATTCAAAGTGTTGCTGGAAAAGGCTGCGGATGAATTCGGGTTTGACCATAGTGGCGGGCTCACTATCCCTTGCGAGATTGAGACCTTTAAGTACCTCCTCAAGTGCATTGAGACCCACAACGAGCACCACGAAGACAGCTCCTGTAAGTTTGTTACATTTTCTAGTCTTCACCTTGTTTGGTGTTATTAGCTAAGAGGAAAAGTAATAAAACCTTGTTTTCATCTTTCTTTATATGTATAATCTTCAGTTATATCAAAAGAGATACAATGGATTAACTAAAAAAAAAAAAAAATTATCTTTTTCCTGAAACTCTTTCTATTAGTATTAAAAATTGTTTGTCTTAGTCTTGGTATCTCCTCTTATCCATCCAATGAGGGAGCAATTGTAAATCGTGCAATTTTCAATGGTCTCACGATAAATAGATCCAAATCTCTTCTTTCCTTTCTTTCATGAATATGATACCAAACAAAGGAAAGTCAATATATAAAATTGTAGTCCTCCTTTTCCTTCCTAATCAGCTCTGTCAAATTAAGTTATTATATATAAGTATGGATGAATTAAATTTATTAACAAAAGTCAATCCGAGAATATCTCATTAATAATATAGCACAAACTAAGATTTCTTTTAAACTATACGCTAATTTAGCAACTAAATGGATCCAATTTGTTTTTCCTATTTTTACCATCATCACACACCTCACCAATGGCCTAGTACTTCTCAGTAAGACGAGAACAAACAAAGAAAGAGAGAAAAAAGAATTCATCTATGTTGTTGTCTGCTTTTTCTTTGGGCTAACCTTCAGGCTCTTGGTGAAACTGCAGTTGGAAACTCGGGAACTTTGGAAGAGTAAGTAATTACTCTGATCTTTATAGAGGTCCAGAGATCATAGGGCTGGATTCAGGTGTAAAGCTTCCTCTTGGTTCCTTGTTTTCTTGTGGTTTTCATTTCTTATTTGGAGCGTGGTAGGATGTCCTAGTTAGAAATATTGCAGGAGCCTTGGAAGCAATTCGCTGGTAGAGCGCTTATTAAATTTAAACCTATATTCTCCTTTGTGGTGTAAGACCTGCATGAACGTGATGTTCCCCTGATTCTTGTACCTTTATAACTATGCTATCTTAGCTTATTCATATGGAACAGCTTTGAATTTACAGTGAGAGTCATTCTCCACTTAGGAATGAGAAAATGAGTGTTTGTACGCGTGTGGGGGAGAATCTGTTGAGTCTATGATTTTCAGTTGTGTGGTTTGCTTCTCAATTATGTGTATTCATTGTGAGATAATGGGTGATTCAAACTTAGATTTCAAGGCTCTCCATGAACTTACCCTGGTCACAAAATAGCAAACTGATTACTTCCATATATGCATTTTCATACTCGAAAATCTGCTTCTTTTCTCTATTAAGCAGAAAAAATTAAAAAATAAAATAAAACAAGAATATGATCGTCATGTGCCTATATATCTTCGATCAAACATTCAAGTCCCAAATCGAGCTGTCCTGGTTCCATGCAGACTGCAGATCATATGCCTTATTTCTTAATGAGAAATTCTTGGATAGTCTTGAACCATTACGAGGCTGTAATCACAGCCAATAATATCACAATATTGGAGATAAGACCCACAAGTTAGTGGTAGATCCCATTTGTAAGTAGTGGATCCCATCTCCAATGCTATGATACTATTGGTTGTGACTATAACCTTATGGTGCTCTAGAACCACTCAAGTATTTCCGATTTCTTAATAGACTACAACTAATTCCAATTCTATGCATCTAATATGTGCACATAATGCAGAAGTGATGTCCTGAATACGATCCTTAGGTAGATCTGATATTTATTCTTTCCAGATTTTGCATGTTCATTTTATTTAGTCGATGATAATAATGCAACTCCCTTTTCTTTCCATTTTCGATGAGTAGTATAGTCAACCAAGGGACCTCTATGCTCAAATGATTTGTGAGAGATCACATATGGTATGACAATTAACAAGCCAATTAAACCAATTCTTAAATATTCCAAGTGCATTCTAGTTTATTAACTGAGGTTTGGGCTAATGATAAAAGGGGTTACTTTACCACAACATGGCTAATCAATATTCAAATTTCAGCTAGAAAAGTCATCCACATTAATTGCCTTATAGTATTCAAACAAAATTGCCTGAGGATATAAAAACCAAAAAAATAAGTGCATTTTATTTTAAATTACTCTTAAAAGTAAATTCAACAGTTCACTTTAGTAACAATTTATAATATTTCTAACATTATCCAAAAAAAAGTTGTTTCTTTTTTTTTGATTGGGTGTGGGGGATTGAGGGGGAGGGGAGCACAATGGGATTCTATTGTGTGACTCAAAGTCGCATCCTCGAGGGTATGACTACTTAACGAGGCTATAAGTCACCACTGATCCTCATGCCATGGCCACAAAATTAAAAAAATAAAAAAATGAAAAAAATGAAAAAAAGTTTCATGAAAGCAAAGTTTTGACCTGATCAAGAGACTTTAGGTTGAGCTTTAGCATATTCGTCGTAGTTAACCTCCTACACCATTGATATATGATGAGGGAGCCCATGTACATGTAAGCTGAGACATGTAAATATTTCTTAAATTTTGAAGAAAAAGATAAGGAGAATGTTTGGTTTGAGCTGGATGGGCTCCAATCCAATCAACCATATGAGGGTCATTCACCCATTGTAACTGGAGGCATGTCTCGACTCAAAAAAAAAAAAGTGGAGCCACGCATATTTGTAGAGTGTCAAGCTCTTTCTTTTTTATTTATTTTTGGCTTAAATATATGAATTTAATTTAAATATATTAATAGTGTAAAATGATTTTACATTATCAACTAATAGAAATAATAAAAATTACCAACTCATATAAATAATTACCTATTATAATGATAGGTCTATCATGATTTCTCATTTTTCAGTATTTTGGTTAGTTGACAGTACAAAATTATTTTATACTATTAGTACATACCAATTAAACTCTAAATATATTTTTGTTTCGAAAAATATTGCAAATTTTGATTCTAGTTTTGGACTTGATAAAAGATAAATTTTGGTTTAGTTTCAAATATTTTTAAAAATATTTTATTTAAATATCTACTATTATTTTGTTTAATTTTTTATTCCTATATCAAAGTAATATATTTATTTTAAGTTCCTAAAAATTTATAATAATTTGATTTAAATCTTTTAGAATATTAGTGTAAGTTTCTAAAACCAAATTGTCATCATTTTTTAGGAAATAAAATCAAATATTTTTGGAAATATTTGGATGTACATCAAAACAAAACTTTTTATAGGGACCAAAGTCAAATTTTTTTAAAATATTTTAATTTAAACCGAACATTTTTTATAGGAATTAAAATCAAAACTCACAAATATTTACAAGTATCAAAATCATATTTAAACCTTTATTTATTTATTTTGCGTCATGGTATGTTAGATTCTTTCGGTGTGCAAGAAATGGCGATGTGCCCAACCTTGGGTTAGATGGGCTTAAATGCAAAAAGCAAAAGGGCATTGAGACGGGTCAATGATGATCCAAAAGGTGCAACTTGCTCCAAAAGTTGCTCGTACCTCTCCGTCATTACTTATTTATTTTTCCTTCAAATCATTGGATGTACTCTCTCCATACTTTTTCTTTATTGGTTGAAAGACAGGTCAGGACCTATGAAGCAACCGCTAAAAATATGATACTGATTGGAGGATACGGTAGTAAGTTATAATTATAATATTAGATAATATAGTCAATATTAATCGTTTTTATTTATTCAACTATAGTTAAACCTTTTCATATTTTTTAATTACTTTTGCACTGTACTACCTGCAATAATACAATTCAAAGGCAATTCTTCCCCTCCTTACAAATTCCTGTTTGTTATTTAAATTTCAACACCTTTCCTTCTACAGACACGTAGATAGACACTAAACTACAGTGGTAGAATAAAACCCAAGAGCATTGTCAGTACCAAAAGCATTCTTTGTAGCGGTCCAGATATCATAGGGCTGGATTCAGGTGTAAAGCTTCTTTTTGGTTCCTTGTTTTCTTGTGGTTTTCATTTCTTATTTGGAGTAGGGTGGGATGTCCTAGTTAGAAATATTTCAGGAGCCTTGGAAGCAATTCGCTGGTAGAGCGCTTATTAAATTTAAACCTCTATTCTCCTTTGTGGTGTAAGACCTGCATGTACGTGATTTCCCCTGATTCTTGTACTTTTATAACTATACTATCTTAGCTTATTCATATGGAACAGCTTTGAATTTACAGTGAGAGTCATTCTCCACTTAGGAATGAGGAAATGAGTGTTTGTACGCGTGTGGGAGAGAATCTGGTGAGTCTATGATTTTCAGTTGTGTGGTTTGCTTCTAAATTATGTGTATTCATTGTGAGATGATGGGTGATTCAAACTCAGATTTCAAGGCTCTCCATGAACTTACCCCGGTCACAAAATAGAGAACTGATTACTTCCATATATGCATTTTCATACTCGAAAATCTGCTTCTTTTCTCTATTTACTAGAAAAAATAAAAAATAAAAAGATGATCGTCATGTGCCTATATATCTTCAATCAAATATTCAAGTCCCAAATCGAGCTGCCCCAGTTCCATGCAGACTGCAGATCATATGCTGTATTTCTTAATAGACTGCAACTAATTTCAGTTCTTAATATCTTAAAAAATTCATCCACTCTTTATTCTATGCATCTAATATGTGCACATGATGTAGAAGTGATTTCGTGAATACGATCCTTAGGAAGATCTGATATTTATTCTTTCCAGATTTTGTATTTTTAGTTTATTTAATCGATGATAATAATGCAACTCCCTTTTCTTTCCGTTTTCAATGAAAAATATCAGTCAACCAAGGGATCTCTATGCTTATATGATTTGTGAGAGATCAAATATGGTATGACAATTAACAAGCCAATTAAACCAATTCTTACATATTCTAAGTGCATTCTAGTTTATCAACTAAGGTCTGATCTAGTGGTAAAAGAATCAGTCTACCACAATGTGGCAAATCAATATTCGAATCTCAATTGAAAAAGTCGCCCACATTAAATTGCCTCATAATATTCTAACAGAATTGCCTTAGGATACGAAAACCAAAAAATAAGTGCATTTTGCTTTAAATTACTCTTAAAAGATAATTCAAGAGTTCACTTTAGTAACGGTTTACAATACATCTAAAATTATCCAAAAAATTTTGTTTCTTTTTTTTTGGTGTTTGGGGGGGGGGAGGCGAAGAGAGAGAAGGGCAATTGGGTTCTACCCTTGTGACTCAAAGTTGCGCCCTAGAGGGTGTGGCTACACTATAAATCACCATTGAGCCTCACGCCTCAACCATTTTTTGGTCTGAGGGGGTGGGAGGCGGCCCCATCTATGTAGGGGGAGTATTAAGATCAGAATGAAAGAATGAAAATAACTTGTTATTGACAATGCGATTGATCTGTTTATATACATGTGAGAATCACTAAATAACTACACCAGAAAACGAAAGTGTATATAGCTGTCAAGAAACTAACATAATTAACTAACTAAGCTGTAACGAACTAAGCTAATTAAAGTAATTAACTTATTATACATCCTGATAGGGAGGGACATGGGAGCTCAACTCTAGGAATCGAACACAGTCCCTTTTTGCCTCCAGGTGCATTGTAGCAAAGGCATACTGCCTTTTGCCAATTAATCCAAGCCTTTGCATGCAAAAAAAAAAAAAAAAAAAAACATAGTTTTGACCTTTGATCAACAAGAGACTTTGGGTTAAGCTTTAGCATGTTCATGGTAGTTACTATCCTACACCATTGATATTTTGATGAGGGGTGCAAGCCGAGATATGTAAATGTCTCTTAAATTTTGAAGAAAAAGATAAAGAGAATGTTTGGTTGAACTGGATGGACTCCAATCTAATCTACCATTCGAGGGGCATTCACTCATTATTAAATTGGAGCCATGTCTCAACCCAAAATAAATAAATAAAATAAAATTGGAGCCATGTATATTTGTAGTGTGTTAGGCTCTTTCTTTTTAATTTATTTTTGGTTTAAATATATTTTTATTCCTAAAAATGTTGCAAATCCTAATTTTGATCTTTATGAAAAATAAATTTTAATTTAGATTGAAATATTTTTAAAAATATTTGATTTAAGTCCCTACTATTATTTTGTTTAGTTTTTTATTCTTATACCAAAGTAATATGTTTATTTTAAGTCCCTAAAAATTTATGATAATTTGGTTTAAGTCTTTTAGAATATTAGTGTGAGTTTTTGAAACCAAATTATCATCATTTTTTAGGAAGTAAAACCAAATATTTTTGAAAATATTTGGATGTACATCAAAATAAAATTTTTATAAGGATCAAAGTCAAATTTTTTTAAAATATTTGAATTTAAACCAAATATTTTTTATAGAAATTAAAATCAAAATTCACAATATTTACAAATGTCAAAATCATACTTAAACCTTTATTTATTTATTTTTTGGGTCACGGTGTGTTAGATTCTTTCGGTGTGTAAGAAATGGCGATGTGCCCAACCTTGGGTTAGATGGGCTTAAATGCTAAAAGTAAAATAGAATTGAGACGGGTCAATGACGATCCAAAAGATGCAACTTAATCCAAAAGTTGCTCATCCCCTCTCCGTCATTATTTATTTATTTGTTTATTTATTTTTCCTTCAAATCATTGGATGTACTCTCTTCATACTTTTTCTTTATTAGGTTGAAAGACGGGTCAGGACCCAAGGAACAAAGAAAACTAAAAAGGACCCTCTAAACATTTGCCACCTCAGCCAACAGCGAATGGAAGAAGCGATGGACCGATTGGAGCCACAACAATTTAATTATAGCCATCTTTTAAATATATATATATATATATATATATATATATATATATATATATATATATATATATATATATATATTAGCTTATTTATATTTAAAATGTTGTATAATCAAGTAAGCAAACTTTAAAAGTAGAAGTTCTCAGTAAGTGGAGGATCGGACTTCTCTTTGCCTAATCTTATCTTTTCACGCTCAATTTTACATTTTTTTTGTTATTTAAATTATTAATATTTAAAATTTACTTATTTCCAACAAATTTGATTCAAGTTGATCAATTTACTATAAAGATAAAAATCTGCCAATATTTTTTTTTTATTTACAAGATTCAAATTGAAAATATTAGTTAAAAAAAACCAATATCAAATAACTTAAATTCAATTTTATTTTTGTCAACACTTAACACTCATAATAAACATTTTATTTAGACTGATGTTATTTGAATATTTTTATTTAATATCAAATATAATATTTCACTCATATAAATATATATAATATTTTTCTTATCTTAATACTTACCGATACTGATCACGTTAATATACAGTATTTATGTGATATCTATGCAATATGGATTCAAAAAATATTTTCTTTTATTCATGACTTCAAATATATATAGTCAATGTTAAAACTATTTGAATTGAAACTTAGCTCTGCCGCTAGTCGTAATTCGTTGTAGTTTGGCGGGATATTTATAAAGCTTCAAAATAGCAGAAGTACATATTTTTCACTCAATCTCATATGAGATATGTTATTTATACATAATCTACCTTGTGTTTCGGATCGACATACCACTCATCCACCATTGGATGGGTGTGGAACCCAATTTAAATAAAGACCACACACCCATCTAATAGTAGATAGGTGATATGTCAATTCAAAATACGAGGTATGTTATGTCAAAATATCATTTTTCATCTCATATCAAATTCTTTTTTTTAGTCTCACTTTTCGATTTTCAGTGATTCACACTTATTTCTCCTACTTTGAATAACATTCTTTTCTGTCATTATTTTTTAAAAATTTACGAAAAGTTATATAGAAACTCAAAATCTAATAAAACTTCTGCGCCTTTTTAACACATACAAATTGCACAAATCCGTAGGACAAGTATTTGTCAATACAACTATTAGATCCTATCACTATCATGGGAAATCCAGAGCAATCCTTCCAACACTGAAAAGCACACACATGCAACAATCTATATAATTTCATGCACCACGTTTTCAGTTTGCATGCCTTGTCTTACTTTAATATTTGTGTGGAGCAGATAATTGTCCCTGGACTTTGCTAAGCTAGGTCAGCTCTGAAAGTGACGCCTTTGCTCATCAGCTTCGCCGATATTGCCCAGCTGCATCTGGTTGCTATCTGAAGTTTTGCTTAGCCAATCTTGTTGTGGCTAATATTTTGCATTCACGTACATGAGGTGAGACTTATTCCATATAAATAAATATATCTAAAATACATTTGTATTTGTACAAGAATTTATCGAACAAGAAGAACCTCCCACCTGCAGCTTTTCGTAAGGCTCTTAATTCTGTTGCCTGGAATCTCTATCCCATTAGTTAATCATATGATATCATTTCGGGTATGGAGAGTTTTGAGAAAAAAAATGGTAACCAAAGAAAATGAAAGATGATTTTGTTTTTTAAATTAAGAGAGTTATAATGTGTTTATCAAACTCATTAAAGAATTATATGAAGGTTTTTTAATTTTTTTATTTTAAGAATTTCTTAAATTAAATAATATTTTTTGAAATGAAAAATTTTGCTTTCTTTTTTTTTTCTTTCAAAAACTTCTATTTCAAACATATTCTATTTGAAATATGTTATTTGTACGTAGCACATATCGTATTCTGTGTCGATATGCCACCCATCCATCATTGGATGAGTGTGGGACCCAATTTAAGTGGGGATCACACACTCATCCAATGGTAGATAGGCGGTATATCAACTCGAAGTATGAAGTGGGTTATGTCAAAATATCATTTCTCTATTCTTAATAATTGCTACTTTAATGGCATGGATTATCGTTATCATTTTAATAATATTTTAATATTATAGTTGATATAATATATATTAAAAATAATATAAAATAAGAAAATTTTCTTTCCAATCAAGTATAACTTCCTAGACAATGTTTATCAAAAAAAAAAAAAAAAAAATCTTTGACAATCATGAGCCGAAATTTTCTTAGACACTTGACCCGTGCGAGCTGGATTTCGGCATTAATCGACTTAGACAAGGATAGAAATGCAGACTAACCGAAAAGAAAAAAATTACAGAAATTACATAAGCTATTGCAATATTTGTAAAATGTATTCCTTATGGTAATGTAACAAGAAGAAAGTATATCTACTTTTTTATATTTTAAGTTCTTAATTTGTGTTCTAATAATCAAATAATGAAAAATAATTTTTTCTTCTCAAGAATTACTTATGTAATTTTTAGATGAGGTGATAGCTAGTTAAATAAAAATCTCCCCGCAATGATAATTATAAAATTCTAACTCATGACATTGTATATAAAATTTAAGTGGGGTTACGATTCATTTTTTACTAAGATTAATTACTTTTAGATAATAAAAAATAATTGTTTAAAAATATTTAGTAGTAATAAAAATAAACTATAATTTAAATAAATTTTATCTCTAATATTAAAGTTTAAAATTTTAAAATTACCTACTTTAAAGATGACTTTCCTTAAAGTTGCGAGCTGAAATTGTGTAAAAAATTTGCTCAAGAAAAAAAATAAAAAGTCACAGAGATTAGTGCAAGGGAAATCTTAGCCATCCTGACACGATGGAAGACACAACATTATATTTCTTAAAATTATGCTAATTACAAATTTATTATTATACTAATTCCATATTATAAACCATACCGAACTCATCAAACAATAGTTCAACAAACAACAAACAATAAAACAACAAATTGTATAACACCATTGCTACTACAAGAAAATTGCAGTTTAGCACCAAAGAAAAAGGTTGGTGGACTTCATCCTTCAAAATTTTGGACAAATTTTGCGGCAGATGAATTTGTGGCGGATTTTCCAGTGAAAGATCTGCCAAAAAATTATAAAAAATAATAAAAAAAAAGGGGATGTCCTTCTTGGCACATAAGGTCATTAAAAAAAAAAAGAATTTTGGACTTTCTGATGGACAAGCCACCAAAAATTTTAAAAAATAAAAAAAATTGGAGAAAAGGATTTCTAATAGACAAGGCTACTAAAAAATTAAAAATGAAAAAGAAAAAGAGAAAATCGAACTTTCTAATGGCCCTATCTATCGGAAAACAAACAAGAAAAAGGTGGGAAAGGCATTTTTGGCCAACAAGGTCGCTGAAGATAAAGGAAAAAAGGGCACAGAGGTTTTCGACGGATTTGTCAAAAAATTCAAAAAAAATTATTAAAAAGTCATCCCCACCCAGATACCATCACCATGCGTTGCCATCACCTTACTTCGACCACCATTGTTAAAAGACTCTCACTCCTTTTTCTTTGTTATTTTTTTTATTTTTTGTACGTCATATTTATTGAGTTTTACAAGGATGAGCATGAGAGTATTTTACAGGCTATTGTACCCTATAATAACTCATTCACTATGAACTCATAACAAACTCCATAAATTGTGGATCATATCTTCACACCCCCATTTCTATTAGTAACAATAACAACCTTCTAGAACATTCATAATTGATGATGAATCATAACCAAGGTAGGATCTAATAGCTCTCCTCAAGCTGAGAGCTCATATAATCCAACAGACTCAACTTGAGAAGGAAAGAACAATATCAACATTTATTTATAGCAAGAGTTCAATCATTAAGGCCTTGTTTGGTGTGTCATATAGGATAAGATCTAATAATATTAGGCTTAATAATATAAAGCCTGATAGTATCATATAAGAAATACATTGTATAAGTTTCTATACCATCCAAAGTTTGGTGTGCCACATGTTGCTATATAATTTTATCCTATCCATTATATAAGACAGTACAGAATAAAAAAAATGATAAAATGGACAAAAATGCCCATGTACATGAACATGTTAAAAATTAATTTTGGCAACAAAAATGATTAAAATTAATTAGAAATAAGTGATGATGGCATATAGCGAAAAAAATAGTTATTGAAAATGATAAAATGATTAAAAATGATAAGTTCCCATAATATATTGTTATCATAAAAAATTACCTATTTTTCAACTTGTACACATTTTCAATGCATAAGACACGGCAATTTCATATTTGTAGTATGCTAAATATGAAAAGGAAAAGATAGAAGTATTCTAGAAAAAAGAAAAAATTGTATCCATTCATATGTTACTTATAGAAGGTACTAGCAAACAAATATAACTTATCCAAACTCACAACTAAATATATGAGTTTCATCAACATAATCAAAAAGTTCCAAGTTAGAGTACTAGCAAAATATAAACAGTAACAAGTCATACTTTATTAGTTTCGAACACTACCATTCTTATATCATGTTTACTACATATCATCAATCAAATTCTCGACAAATTAGATTCTGTGTTCTCCCTTAAACCCCCAAAATAAATAAACTTGGTTGGGATTTTCCATAGGCACATGGCCAACCATGTTATACTTTCTAGGAGTTAGCTCCTCCATCTTCGTTAGTTCATCTGCAGTAGCGCTTGCATCATCATGGAGGCCATTCAGACACTTTGTGTTCTCAGCCATAGTAGTCAACCTTTTAGTAGTGCCTTCTAATGCTTCAACCATGTTTTTGACAAATTCTTTTAAGCTACTTACAATGGAATCCCTTCCTCTAATCCTCTTTCTTACATGGCGATTGATTGCTTTTGCATCTTGTTAAGTTTGATTCACAAATACTAAATGATTAATATCTTGAATGTCATCATCACTCAAATTCACATGATCTTCAAACTGTGTAGGCATATTGTTAATGTTGATAAACTTCTCTCTAACTAAGTTCTAAGTTCTCCTCTACATTAGCAGAGGCTTCAACACTTTTTCATTAGTACGGTCCTTGCCCAATATCACAACAACCTATCATATTAAGAAAAGGTCCTTTTTCTATGCCCTTTCAAACTTGCATCTTTCTACCAAAAGTAAAGGCATCATAAAAAATTTCAACTTAGCAAAACATATATACATTGTAAATTCAAAATAATAATAATAAAACACTTTTTTAGAACCAGAATATATGTTGCCCATACATCTTCATTGTCAACTAGAATTTTCTTACTCACATCATCCCAACCAAAACCACTAGTATTCAACATGTCATATAACCATACTCATTTTTCAACATTTTCATAATAGATTGAATATGAGGCTTTACTTTGATGCTTGCAGTGGGAAATTTTGCTTCTAATTGCTGTTACACCCATATCAATGTTCCATTTTTGAATTTTCCAACATTATGTCACATATTTTTTTGCCACAACCTCCTCTAACAAGTTGAATAAAGCCTTAAACTCTTCATCAAACCAAGCTCTAGTTCTCCTATAAATTTACAAGTAGTTGGTTGGATACTTGCAGAGTCCATACCTAATAATAAGTGAATATAAACAAGAATATACAGATAATGAAATGTTACATCGACAAAAAAGCAATAACAATGTCTTAACCCAAAGGGAACAAAAAAAAATTGCCATTTAAGCAAAACAGTATAACATAAACAAAATTACAAGGACAAAAATAAGACAAATCAAACAAAGTCACAATTCAAACATTAAAATCAAAATTATAGCAAGTACAATTACTTGAGCTTTAAAGCTAGCACACTTTACCTATGAGCTTTATGAGTTGCCCAATTTTGAAACATTTCATTTGATAATTCATCTTGTCGTGCACTCCATGCTTCATTTGATTCAATTGTTTGTATATTATTCATCATGTTTGTCTTATTACTCACCATTATTGTTGAGCTGAGCACATCATCTAACTCTATCTCCATTGGATCCATAACCATCACACCCTTATCAAATTGTTAACAAATAGTAAGCAATTATAATGTGGTTTTGAGTTTTTATTGGATAAAATTATGGACTTCTAAGAATTTCCTAACAAATCTTCAACAACCCAAATGTCCTTTCAATTACATTTTTGGCTGCAAATTGTCCCATGTTAAAGAGTTCTTGAGGAGTTGTAGGAGTACAACCACACCTTCAATCATTAAGGTGATACTGAGTTCCCTTATATGGTGCTAGAAACCCCTTTGCATTGTCATGTCTAGCATCTAAAAGATAGTAGTATCCTATTTGAAAATATGATCGCACACTTGGTGCAAATTCATCAATTAAATTGAATGAATTAACACCAGTTTAATAATCTCACCAGTTGGAATCCCAAGTCCACTCCTTCTAGTAATTGCTGCAATATCCTAGTGTCTGAAGCTAAACCTTCCTATCCCGGCAAAACATATATGAACTTCATGTCTCTTGAACATACTCCTAATATATTTGTGGTTATTTCTTCTTCTGGGCTCCGATATCCTGGTTTGTCACCCTCTAGTACATTGACTCTAATATACCATCTAAGGCTCCAAGACACCCCTATAAACAAACAAAATTAATTCAATACAACCCATATAACAATACTCGTTTATGTAGTGAAAATAAAAAATTTTAAAATCAATTATGTTTATTATCTTAAATTATTTCAACCTATCATTACTGTAGTCCTTTGGAATAGGATTAGGTGCCCTAACTAAAACTTTATGTAGCCTCAACACATAATCTAATATCAAGTTGAAGTATCTACAAATTGTCTCTCCAAAACACTGAAATTTAAACTTTATGACTCAATTTTTAGTGTAGTGTGCGAAAATGTGCAAGAACATGACAACTTACTCTTGAATGGGTACTAATCCATCTTCTTTTAGTCGTCCATCTATTTGTAACATATTACATAATACTTGAAAAGTGTACACATTCATATGAAGTTGTTCTATAGAAGCATCATCATCATTATCTAGCCTATAGATGAACTCTCTTCTAAACTCATGTCTTTTTGCCCTGGGTATAATACATCATATAAGGCACCATCAATTGTCTTCCTCTTGGGTCACAACTCGCATATAAAGAAAAGACATAATGCATGCAACTAACATCTCCAAAACAACTTGTTTTAACATCAAATATGTTAGCATATCACTGGAAAATTCATTAGACTCATTTAACCATTGATTTGGATTAAGCCACTTGTTAAGATCCATGCCACCTAAAATTTCAATTACAAGAAAAGAAAAATACATCATATCAATACTACACACCTGAAAACACATTAAAGTGATTTTGATTAGCAAAAAATAAATATAAAATACCACTTACTATTAAAGTATAGGAAGATAAAAATTAGCTTTATACTTTCAGGACAAAATCCTACCAAATTTAATCGAAACTACCACAAGGTAACCAATTTCAGAAAGTAACTTTTTTTTTTCTTATTATGATAATATTAAAGAATTTCTCATAATATTTCACATTAAAAAATAATAAAAAAATCTCATAATATGGTATACTAAACTATTTGGTATTGGTAATGGGTCTTGTACGTTATTATCTTATCATTGTTGTTTGTTGAAAGCATCTCAATTTGGACGTCAGGAAAAGTGAAAAGTGAAAGAATATTTTGATTCTATTAGATAACATAGTCACATTGGGAAAACCCAAAAATAATGATATTGATGATGCTGGGAAAACATAGTGAAAACATAAAGGAAATAGATTGAGAGACCTACTTGATGTTGGCATTAGTGAATAATGGTCAGTGGTGAGTGCTAGGCTAACAAGGAGGCTGAGGTGAGGCAATACAGTGATGGCTAGAGGAAAGAACACAAACAAAAAAAAAAGGGCCTAGGGTTAGCTTGTGATTAGGTAACAAAAACTAATACTATCAGGTGTAATCGGGCCTTTTGAGGCCTAATAACATTATCCAATAATTGTGGCATAAATATGGGTTAGATCAAATAACATTATACTATCATGTGTTGTACCAAACATGTGATAAAAATAGGCTTTGTAGTATTAGCTATTACAATCAAGCTTTATCCCATGTGCCAAATAGGGCTTAAGAGTATAAGCTAATCACTAATGCTTAACCACCCAAAACAAAAGCAAAAAACATGAAAAGCCAATAGTGGCTAGATGCTTAATCATCAAGGGTAGAAGCTAATAACCAAATTTCGCCATCCAAGGCAAAAGAAATCATTAGTTTTAATAGAAAAATTAATCAAAGAGAAGTTGACTTCAACATAAAATATCATCTCCAATCACCTAGGCAAATTATCAAATAGCTTGTGTACATCTTCAACAAGAGCACAAAAGCAAAACCATAAAGCGAACAAGCAACAACAACAACAATAATAACCATAAAGAAACTATAAATTGTCTAGATGTCATAACATTCTACTACGGACAACATCATGGAGTAAGGCCAATACAACAAACCATTTTAAACAACTATCTTGAATCCCTTTTTTTTAAAGTTGAAAAGCCTCTTGAAAACTTGAAAAGAAAAATTCAGCACCATATTAAGAAGCATCATATAGCAAAAGAAAACCACATAATTAATACTCAATGATAGCCAAGAACCACCGCCTAATGGGGTATTAATGATGGATGAGTTTAACATTTTGCACACAATAGTTGTGGAGTAGAAATTGATTTGATGAGTATAATATTGTTGTATTGTAGGTGGCAATTGTGTTGGTAAATTCATGAGGTGTTGTTGTTACGTTGAAAGTTTATAATGTTCTTGTGTTTTAAGTTTGGCTATTGTTTTCTTATGGTTATATATTATGTTGAAAGTTTGTGATTTAGAGATTTATTATATTGTTCAGTTTGTCTATTGTTGGTTTAAGCATTATTATAATTGAATTATATTTGGATGAATTTTGTTTGGCTGAAAAGATCTCAAAATTGTTGAAATTGTCATTAAATACACAGGAATATAAATAAAATGAGTATTTTTTCAAATTGGAAATTTTTGCTAAAAATTTGAGGCAGATTTTGTTTGCTGGAAATTCTTGGCAAACATCATACGTAAAAAATTTTCAATGGACAAAAATCCATTAAGAAATCACTTGCATCAAGACTTTTTTCGACGATCACAAATCCGCCGAAAGTCTTACATTTGCAACATATTTTTACTAATTTCCAGTGGATTTATCCACTACAAATTGGCACCTTTTTTATAATGTGTTTTAATTAAGGTAGGTCAGTTTGTACAAATAGTTCAACTATATATTGTAAATGATTGAAAGGGCCTACACAACTCACATGTGAGCAGAGGCCAGCAACTTTATTTAAACGAAAAGTTTTTACAAGGGATAGCAATATACTAGAACTAAGTGGATAACAATATATGGAACTAATCTATAACTAAGTTTAAACTAACTGACAGCTAAGATAATAAGATAACTATTGACTTTAAAATAACAAATCATATCCGAACTAATGCTATGCATCTTCAGTCCCCTGCAAACTTGGCATGGGATTGCTAAGACCAAGTTTGGACCGTAATTGAAAGAAGGAGGCACGTGGTAGCGGTTTCATAAAGATGTCAGAAAGCCGTGCAGAGGAAGGAACATAGCAGGTAACCAATGCACCTTGGGCGACCTTTTCTCTGACGAAATGATAGTCCAGCTAAATATGCTTTATTCAAGAGTGGAAGACTGGATTCACGATCATGTAAAGCGCACTAAGATTATCACAAAAAAGACGTGGAGGATCCAGAAGTGGAACACCAATGTCCCAAAGAATAAAACTAAGCCACGTTAACTTAGCTGTAGCAGAGGCCATAGCACGGTACTCAGCTTCAACACTGGAACAAGCAATTGTGGGTTGCTTCTTAGCACTCCAAGAGATGCAATTGCTACCAAGGAACATACAGAACCTCGTGGTGGATTGTCGAGTCAGAGAGCAGCAAGCCCAATCAGCATCAGCAAATGCATAAAGATTGGATGCAGAGATAGAGTAGATTCGCAAGCCAAGATCAATAGATCCTTTAGCATATCGAAGCACCCGTTTTAACTCACGAAAATTGTTGTTAGTTGGTGCGTGCATGAACTGACAGAGATAATTGACACAGTATGTGAGGTCTGGACAAGTGAAAGTTAGGTACTGGAGTGCACCAACTATGCTTCGATATAGTTGCAGATCCAAGAAGAGTGAGCCATCATCTTCAAAACTGTGGACCATCATTGGAGTGGTAATGGAGTTGCACTCGTTCATGTTAGCTCGTTCAAGAACTTCACGGGCATACTTAGACTATGTGAGAAACAAAACTTTGATGGCAAAGGAGTGACCAACATGATTGATGAACTCGTGAAGACCAGATGGATCATTGCCGGTGAGAATGATGTCATCAACATGCAAAAGTAGAAGCATAAGAACATTGTTGACATGAAACACAAACAACGAGGGATTAGCCGTGCTGCATTTGAATCCATAATCAATCAAAAATGAACTAAGTTGACCAAACCATGTGTGAAAGGCTTGTTTGAGCCCATATAATGCCTTGTTGAGTTGCCAGACATGGTTCGGGTGCATGGGATCAACAAAGCCAAGAAGCTATGAAACAAACATAGGTTCTTGGAGTAGGCCATACAGGAACGCATTTTTAATATCAAGTTGTCGAAGAATCCACCTATTCATGGTAGCTAAAGAAAGAACAAGGCGAACCGTGCTGTATCGAATGACGGGTGAGAAGGTCTCTTGAAAATCAACTCCAACCACTTGATTAAATCCTTTGGCAATGTAACATGCCTTTAGTTTATCAAGAGTGCCGTCAGAATTGAGTTTTGTTTTCCAAATCCACTTGGTGCCAAGAACACACATGGTGGGAGTCCGGGGAACCAGCCGAAACATTTTCTGATCAACAAGTGCTTGGATTTTGACTTCTATTGCTTGTTTCTAACCTAGGTGACATAGTGATATCTTGACCGATTTTGGTTTTTTGGGGATAGTTTCTTCTGTAAGAATGTACCTTTTATTAGGGCAGTGGATATCGTCTTTGGATCGGGTGGTCATGGGGTGTGTGTTGGAAGCTAGTGGGGGTTCAGGGAAAGTTGAGTTGTTGCTTGGTGAACAAGTGGATGTGGATAGTGGGGCTATTGATTGATAGATAGGTAAAGGTGAGTTCATGGATGATATAGTTAGGGTAGGGTGATGGGTGAATGAGTTCGACAGTTAGTTAGAAGGGATAAGAAGATCAGAAGTATGGTCAAATTTGGATTGGTGGCGTAGTGTAGAGAAGGGAGACAGGTTAGCAATTTTCGAAAAGTGTGTAATGGTTATGGAAAAGTCAAAAGATGGATGATGTAAGTAACTAAGGTCATGGTAAAGGAAGTGGGTTTCATCAAAAACAACACTACAAGAAATGAACATTTTACCAGTGGCAAGATAAAGGCATTTATAGCCTTTGTGATGATCAGAGTAACCCAAGAAAACACATGATAGAGGCTTTGGAGCTAACTTGTGAGAAGTAGAATCCTTCAAAAGTGAAAAACATTGAGAATCAAAAGTCCTTAAGCATGAATAATTAGGATGTTCCTTGTACAAAAGATAAAAAGGACTAGAGAAGCCACGCACTAAGGATGGTAAGCGCTTGATAAGAAAGCATGATGTCTGGAATGCTTCTGGCCAATAGATGAGAGGAACCTTGCTTGCAAAGATCAAAGTTAAGCCAAGTTCACGCAAATGATGGTGTTTGTGTTCAGCTGCATCATTTTGCTGTAGGGTGCCTGGACAAGAATTGAATGCCATAGGAGGCGAGATGAGATAAGAATTGATCATTAATAAATTCCCTGCCACCATAACATTGAATTGTCTTAATTTTAGTGTTAAATTGCTTGGTAACAAATTTTTCAAATAGCAAACAATGATGAAAAAATTTTGATTTTGCTTTTAAAAGAATAATCCAAGTGAACTGTGTGAAGTCATCAACAATGCAAGCATAGTAACAAAAGCCATATCTAGAAATAACAGGAGATGGTCCCCATAGATCAATGTGAATTAATTCAAATGGAAAACTACTTCTTTCATTCACTAAAATAAAGGGCAATTCAGATGCTTTTGCCATAGTACAATGATCACAAATAAAAGATGAAGGCTTCTTATAGGAAATCTTGATGGCTCCTTTATTGCTAAGGTGATGAACTAAACGCATGTGAGGGTGCCCGAAGCGAGCATGCCAAACATGAGCAGCTGCAATTTGAAATCTCATGAAAAAGTTAGCACTGATCTTCCAGGGAAGAGTATACACATCCCCCATCCTCAAGCCCTTGGTCAAAGTCATTCCTGTTGTCTTGTCCTTAATCACAAAACCATCATTAGAAAATTCACAGATACAAGGAAAAGATGATGTGAGTTGACTCATAGACAAAAGATTTTTCTGAATGTCAGGGACAACAATAACATCTTTAATAGGCAAAGTAGCGCCACTGGAGACAGGGATAGAAGTATCACCAACATGAGAAATATCTAGAATGTCACCATTGCCAAGAGCAATACAAGTATTACCCTACTAAGGACAAACATTAGATAAGATACTTGCATCATTGGTCATATGAGCACCGGCACCGACATTCGAAAGCCATGCATTTGCATCGTCAGAATCATGAAGAGTGAGTGCTGCCAAAGCTGGCGAGATTGACACAGGTTGGTAAGCATGGTTGAATCAATGAGGACAACTGAGAGCATCATGATTGCCACCTTTACATATCTGACACCAAACTGAAGTTGTAGGATGATGGGTAGGTTTGGCAACATTAGAAGATGATGAATGCAGAGTGAATCCACGACCCTTGGACGTGAAGGAAGCGCGGTTTGGGCGAGGCTTGGAAGGTTAAGAGTGGCGTTTGGAAGGCTGTTTAGAGTTATGGTTGGCATAAAATGCAGGTATAAGGGACTTTGGCAATTCTATGGTACAGGTATCATAATTGATGAGTTGGGGTAAAATGGATTGATACAAGGGTATGGGTGGCGAAGCATAGTGGTAGTGAAAGGGTTATAATCAGGTCCAAGGCCACGAAGGAGGTGAAAAACCTTGTCTTGATCAGACAAAGGTTTACCAATAAAGGATAAATCATCGCAAAGAGATTTGAAGTAACGAATGTAGTCATGGATGGATTGTGTAGGCTCCTTGGATAAGAAAGACAAATTTTGTTTAAGGAGAAACTCACGCTCTATTGAAGTATGTGCATAAGCATCCTGTAGTGCTTGCCAAAACTCCCTAGACATTTCTAGATCAACAACCAAGGCAAGAGTTTCTTCAGATAGTCGGCTGGTGATCCAGGCACGAACAAGGCTATTAGAGCGACGCCAATGAGTGAAATCTAGATTGGGTTGATCAAACCTCATGCCAGGAGATGCCGAGTTGTTGGGGAAGGGATCAACGAAAGACGGGCCGGTTTTTCATCTGATAGGAAGCCATCGAGGTCTTGATTCTCAATAAGATTACGCATTTGAGCTCGCCATAGAAAGTAATTAAAGGAGTTGAGGTCAAGAGAGACAAAATTACTGATATTCAAGTTGGAAGGATAGGGATAAGGAGACGTGTTGGTGTTGGCAGCAGAGGAGCCTGAGGAGTGAGACATCCTGGAGTTGGGGTTAACCATTGGCTAATATGATACCATGTAAATGATTGAAAGGGCCTACACAACTCATGTGTGAGCAGAGGCCAACAACTTTATTTAAATGAAATATTGTTACAAGGGATAGCAATATACTAGAAGTAAGTGGATAACAATATACGGAACTAATCTATAGCTAAGTTTAAACTAACTGATAGCTAAGATAACAAGATAACCATTGAATTTAAAATAACAAATCATATCCAAACTAATGCTATGCATCTTCACATATAACATTTTTATATATAACACTCAACATAAACATCTCATCTAAGAAACTAGAATGTCATATACGAAAGACTAATCCATCTCAGTATCTCCAAATACACAAAGCACCTTGTTTAACTCAAAAGATGGTGGTAACAAAGGCCATTGACAAAAGACTACTATAATAGCTAGACTCTTAACCTTTGCTTGGTTTAAGCGTAAGCAAAAAGAAACAAATGGGATGAAAGAAAACACAAATATGTTGGGATTCTCTCTTGCTTGAAGGTCAAAAGATCAAGATTGGAACCCATGCACAAAAAATATTATGTCTATATAAAGAGAGAAAAAATGAGTGGATAGGAGATTTTATTTAAACTAACAGACCTACCCTCATTAATTTCTTAAACCTTACTATTTCTATACAACAGACACAATTTCTTTAACTTTATCCTCTCCAATGGTGCTTGAAAGTTAATTCTTGGTATTATATTATGTATGCCAAAAATATTGAAAATCGTCTATCTATATAATTTAATAATTATACTATGAACTAAAATATTTTTACAATTTAATATCATATTTTAAATTATTAAGTGGGTCAAGTTTTGTTTTTTAACATGTTATAAAATTAATCTATTATATATAACCAATAGGTAAATGATTTTAAAATTAAAATACGGAATATATAGTGTTTATATTATATTATATTAAACATAAAAGTATTTAATATATTTCCCTTTTTAACTTTTCTCTTCAATTAATTTTAAAAAAGAAACCTTTCTCATTTTCTTTAGAAAAAATGCTACATGGTACGAAGGAAATGACATATGAATTCGTGAATCTTTCTTTGCTACTTTGCCTTTTCTATAGCAATTCTTTTTACTCTCTCTTCATTTATTATTCAAACCACCTTTGAATGGTTAAAAAAGGCATTCAAGATTTTTTTGTAAAAACACCAGTTTGTACTAAATAGAAGTATTGTTTTCTTTATTTCTTTCTTCTTTTCATCCAAACACAAAAATAGGAAATAAACTTTTCTTTCTATTTTTTCTATTCTCAATTTTCTATCATTTGATTTTCTCTCTAAGTGTTTTTTTTTTTTTTTCAACTTAGTCAAATTAGAGTTAAGCATCTCAATACATGGAACACAACAAAAGTATTTTATAATAAATCCATAAAAAGATACAATTCAAGATCCATTCTTTGGAAAGTTTTTTCCTGCGATTTAAGCACACTTTCTAAACATGGAAATTTTTTTCTATTAATTATAACTTTATTATTTAGTATTTATCATTGTATAGAAATCATTTTGTTTTCTCAAGATGATAATATTATCCATCTTAAATGCACATGTGCTTGCCCCACCATCTAAATTGTTCAAGTAATTAATTACTTTTTACTTTTATATTTCTTATTTTTCTTTCTTAATGTTGTGACTATCTTTCTTCATTAGTTGTTGATAGTTGTTTTCACTAATACATAGGTATTGTTTGGATAAGAGAAAATTGGAATGAAGGAGAAGGAAAGCAAGGAAATTAGAAGGAAAGATATCATTTTTCTTTGTTTGGTTGTAAAGGAAAATGGATAAGGAAAAATTGAATAGTAGAAAAAGACATGGGTTCCACCCAATTTTTTCTCTCCCTATACCTAAGGTAGAGAATTGGAAAAGAAGGGGGCAACTTTTTATCATTCCAGCAATACCCCTAGCCTTTACCCCCTCTGCAACATCACGTCTTCAACTCCAGAGAAGATTGTCCCCCACTAGCCACACGTCATCCCAGATGCAGAGGATGTAGTCGCCAAAGGCAGAGGCGAAGACATCAGCGTGGCAAGGGATCCAAATGGCAAAGTAGACATAGCAAGAGTGCTCCTTGAAGGTTTGGAGGCTGGTGGGGCGAGAGGGGAAGCAGTGAAATGGTGGCTGGTAAGGGAGTCATGTGCGATAATGGTGGTGGCACAAGAGAAAAATCGAGAGAAAGAGAGCTATGAGAGAGCGGGGAGGTGAGATGATGAAGAAGCGGTGAAGAAAATCCAATGAGAATAATAAAGATGGAGTCCAAAGAAGGGCTTAAGGTGTGCAACACTACTTAAAGTGTTGCATGGTCCTTCCCTTCTTTTATCACCTTTTTTTTTTTGAATCAACACTTCTAAAAGCTCCATCTAGGTAATTTTAATTCCTCTATTACTATATTATTAAAAATGAATAGAGAAAATATCCAAAATATAAGCTATATAAAATTTTAAAATTTCTCAGTTATCAGCTTTTTATTCTAAACAGATATTTTATTTTAAACTTGGTATTATATAAATTTTGATTTTCTTTTGTACTGTGTTAAAAGTTTAAATAATAGTTAAATAATATTTTTAATTTTGTTTAGTTGGTAAAATATATTTTTAAGTAATATTTTTGAAATATTAGATTAATTTAAAATAATTATTTTATTTTAAATAATTTTAAATAATTCATTTTTATTAATATTAGTTTGATTTAATAGGTTGACATTATTTTAAACTTGTTAAATTAAAAATCTAGGCGTGAATATTTTTATATAAATATAGAAGGTCAATTTTTATTATATTTATTTACATTATTTTGATAGATAAAGTTATGATAAAATTATATTCACTTTTATATTTCTACTAATTTTTAACCAAACTCTAAATTTAAAGTTAAAATACCTTTTTATAATAATATAAGGGTAAAATTATTATTTAGTATTATTATTTTTTATTTTATTTCACTTTTCTATATAAATAAATGAGAGAAAATAATTCTTTTTTATTTCTTTTCCTCTCATTTTCTTTTTTTTCCAAACATACCTATAGAAAGTTAAAAAAAAAAAACCTACTCCCTTTCTTTCCTCTCATTTTCTTTCATCTCTTTTTCATTCTCCTTTACCAAATACACCCTTATTGAACTCAGAACCCGGTTATAAAATTGCCAACCGAGGTAAAACCAATATTACAAATGAATCTTAGCCACGTCGATCGATTCCATTTAAAACACCACAAATCTGACAACAACAGCAATGCAATTCAAACCCTATTTAAAAAGTGTATTGACAGGGCAACCCACACACGAGTGTTGACCATATTCTGCTTACAAGACACTTGAATAAAAAAATTACTTACTTTCTTTCCTCTCATTTTCTTTCATCTTTCTTTTTTCTCCTTTGCCAAATACAGCCTTATTGAACTCAGAACCCGGTTATAAAAATGCCAACCGAGGTAAAACCAATATTACAAATGAATCTTAGCCGCGTCGATTGATTCCATTTAAAACACCACAAATCTTACAGCAACAGCAACGCAATTCAAACCCTATTTAAAAAGCGTGTTGACCCACACACGAATGTTGACCATATTTTGCTTACAAGACACTTGAAACAAAATTCGTAGATATAAACACTTGAAATAAAATTCGTAGATACACTCCTAAGGAAACAGCTAATCTTGAAAAATACTTATACACACCAGGTGAATCTTAGCCAAGAAACATTAAAGAGTAAGATTGAGAAAGAAAATAAAAGAGTAAATAAATAGTTAAGATGCTCTATGGTAGAAGAAAATTCTTCATCCTGTAGTAGGGTAGAAGTTCTCGACAGCCATTATAAAAGAGCCAATTATTATCTTTAACCCTCTAAGGAAAACGTATTCACAAAGCAGCCCTACACAAATGAAAACCACACTGCCTACAAAATAACTAAATAAAAATTGTGGATATAGTTATCAACGAGGACTTGCAAGCTATAAACCTACTTAAGGAAACGGGTTTGTTTATGATGGACCCCATAACAAGGGTCCAGTATTGATCGCTTCTTTTATCAATGGATTGAAAAATTGAAATATTAAAACTAAAAGCTTTTCTGATCTAATGGTCCAAAATATAAGGATCAATACTAGACCTTGATTCCAAGGTCCAGAATAAATGGTTTCTAAGAAGACATATAAGAAATAGTAATCTATATCTTTACTTATGGAGAAATGATGGGGGACTCACTTACACATTCCATCCAATGGTGGATAAGTGGTGAGTTGGCACGGTATCCCATAAAAAGTGAATCCCTTCCACATTTGTTTCACCCAATGGACTGGGAAGTGACATGTGGAATGCAATATGGAAGCTACAGTAGCTGCAGAAAACCACACATATATAATATACAGATACAAAATGCAGTTACAGACATAGATATACATATACATATAGGTATAGATTACTCTATCTTAACACAATTTTTGGTTTGACTTAAAGTTATTTTAGATAAGAAATAAAAGTGGTTAGGATTTAGTTATGAAACTGCTTACAAATTGAACCAGAAAAAAAAAAAATTGTTCTTTAGTATGTTGTTGTCCAAACCCAAGAATTGACTCATACAAAACGGAAGGTGAGAATTTTAGTCTTGTTGACTTTTTTTTACGAATAAATAAATTCATACTATTTTTTAAGTGAAAATAATACAACTTCATATTTATTTAGCTTTTGAAATATCAAAATATTCATTTAGAAAAAAGTAAAAGAACCTTTCAAAATGGTTTAAGGTGGTCACGAAGTATATTTGTTATGGAGTTTTGATATTTATTCAGCTTTGCGAGGTCAAATTATTATATTATAAGTTTGTTAGGTTAAAAGAAGGTCATGATAATATAATTTGACTTGAAATTTATTGGCTGGGTAGAAATTTTCATAACCGGATAATTCAAGTATATTTCTTTTCCTGCTCAATGTGCTGAAGGTTGCCTCATTTCATTACGATATGCCCCAAGCTTTTTCATCATCTACACTATTATATATAGAATTTAATTTAAATACACTCACAGTGTAAAATAGTTTTACACTGTCAACCAATGGAAATGGTGGAAAGTACCAACATATCAAAATAACCACCCATTATAATGAGGGACCCACCATGAATTCTCACTTTCCCCTATTTCTATTGGTTGATAGTGTAAAACTATTTTACACTGTCAGTGCATACCAATTAAACTCTTATATATATACTGTTCTGTTTTAACAGCTTATTTTTATCATATTTTAGTTCTCGTTTTATCCTTATTATTATCCACTACTTCGGTGTGGTGGGGGAAGCGGGTGGTGGGCGGAATTGGTGACATAAGTGAAGGGAATTAGTGGACAGTTGAGAGATGGAGAAGAATGAAAAAAAAAGGGGAAAAAAATCTAGTGTATATTTAATAACGTGTTATTTGAATTATAATATTTACATAAAATTTTATATTAAGAATTGATCATTTTCTCTCTCTAACTCGTTCAATACCTAACAAAAATATAAAATAACAGAATATTAATACTAAAAATAGAAAAAAAAAATACCGATTAAGTTCGTAACGATTCGTTTGTTTATATAACGAGTTTTACAATATAACTTAAAAAAAAAAAAAAAAAAAGGAAGACGTTAGATCATTGTCACAAGATATTGTAAACAGTGGTAAACTAACAGTGGGAGGACAAACGTTCAAGCCCAAAGAGTGCAGGACATGAGTAGGAAAAAAATGACATTAGATCAACTTTTTTTTCTTTAAAAAAAAATGTATCTATGTTTTAATAAGAATACGTGATATAGTATATGTAAACATGATAAAAAAATTACTTGTTTAATTAAATAAAAAGTAAACTTTTTTTTCCACCTGCCTTTCTTTTGCCTCCCAACGCTTTGTTTATGTTCATCTTATTCTTCCTTTCAATTCTTTATTTCTGTTTTTCTTTTCCTTTTAGTATTGTAATGGTGGAAAGGTGGGGCGGTTTCTTCTAACTTTTGAAAATAAAATATAGCTCGCAGGCTGCTGAACTCTTTTATATTTTGGATTTCAAACCCACATGTCCAAGAAAAACAAAGAAAATGTGCACCGCGCTAACCAAAGTCTAGAATATCACAAACTCTAGTTTCCAATTATTTGCATACTCATTTCCATAATTTCTAAACACCCCCTCTCTTATCCAAGTTGTGATTGTTGGATATTAACACTACAACAAAGTGTGGTGTGTAGGTGATTCAGCACCGCCATTATGGTGTGGCAATTGCAGCTTGGCAACGCGTTGCAAACTAGCATACAGCTTACAGGTACTTGTGCGTGTACTATAAGAATTTCGTGTCATCCACTTATTAATTCCCAATCTAAGGTACTCAATCAGCCTAACAAAAAGCTTTGTTTTTTATTTGTTGGCTTGGTATTCTTTCCCATACTTGCCAACAAATTACAGAGAGCGTGTGAGTATATTGGGGAAAAACAAGGCATCTCTAACTACCTAATCATTAGCATAAATAAAGTATGCGCATCTCTGGCAGATAGTGTCCATATGTCTACCCTTTAGGCATTAACAATATTTTAGTCCTTGGATAGAATAATCACATTAACTTTTATATGCAGAAGCTTTGATTTCTGGTGCCTGCCTCCTTAAAAGCTGTTGACTTCATCGCTGTCTCTGAACATTGGACTTTTTTTTTGCCTCCTACCTTCGGCAACAGGTTTGTTAGCTTTAAAGTTCTGCTCTGTAGTATATTTCTTGGTAATTTATCTGGGTTATGTAGATGCATCGGAATGATCTCTTCCTCAGGTAAATAAATAAATTTATTTACTCGGTCAATTCCTGATTTTTTTTTTCTGTGGTTCGGTAGTAATTAATGCAATCTTTCAGAATTAATTTGACCAAGACAGGAACGTTGAATTCCAGATTAATAGATGCCCAATAGGAACAAGGACACAACGGCAAAGCCACTAATTTGGTTTCTTGGGAAAGATTTTGGAAGGACCACTCTTGGCTGGGGCTACCCTGAGCAAGCCCTTTTTGATGTAAGGGTAAATTTAGTATTTTCTGAAACTGAAAGTGACCTAGTTAAATATTGGTTCCATATATAATAACATATCTTTTTGTTGAGATAAAGAAACTAGCTTATGAATTGTTTATCTCTTTCTTTTTGGTGAAATATGAATTGCTTGCCCTTATTTTTAATAGATACAAACTTACCTTAAAAGGGAAAGAAAAAAACAGTAAAACTATTTTATTTTTGGTACTGTAGCAAAAAAAACATGAACAAGCAAGTAGCAATGGACGAGAATCTTGTGAGTAATCTTACTATTCCTTCTTGTAGTGGGACATTCTCGGTCCATGAGAGTAAGCGGAACCCACTGCAACTTAAGACCGGCATCACAGTACAAAGTATGTGTTGGCTCTGTTTGTACTTTGTACACAGTGCATGTTACCTTATCTCTAATAACTGTAGGTGATGTAACTAGTGAATATGGTGAGGCCATGTCTTGTGTCATGTAACTCAACCCCACTTGGGGCCAATCAATAAATTTCTAGAGCCTCATGGCATCTTCTTTGTTCATCCAGGCAAGCGTAGCATGTAGCACTCATGTCAACTTCCATAGTCTTAAGTAAGTAAAATGAGGCCCTCGGGGGCAACCTTGTGGGCAATTCCAATAATGCTCTTTTGTTATAATCAAATACCCGCACCAGGAATCTGATAAATAAAATCCAAAGTTGAAATTTTAACTGCAACACATGCTTCTTGGTGGCGTCATCTCAATCACATTCAGTTAGACAACAATAGGATTTATCTAAACGCCAAGCTTATTGGAAAACACCATTTTTAAGGAGGGTCAAATAAACATTATCCCTTGTGGAAGAGATGAACAAGAACAACTACTTGGATTGCTTACGATTTCCCATTTATCCGCTCCGATGATGAACTCAACAACTGAGAAATCCCTCCCTCCCAATTTAAAATCTAAACCATAAACCAATGTTTATGACGATAAACTCTTGAGAGATTATTTCATATATATAAAAGCACAGCATTGAGTACAGATCTACAGATCAACAATCAATCGCTTGATTAATCTTAGTAGTGATGAACTTAACTATGACCACTAAATTACAGTCACTATAGGCAAATATCATGCATCCATATAAATTATTTTTTTTTATATATTCATGTATGCTCCTTTATAATGATTTTAAAGAGTGTATTTGTTTGGAATTATTTTAATAAAAAATTATTTTTTTATCAAAAAAATCAATTTTTATATATTTAAATAATTTTTTAAAAATAATTAAATTCTCAAAAAAAATTAATTTTTAACTTTTCTATAGAAACAAACGCAACCTAAATTATGATCCACAATTGATTTCACCATTATAATGTTGCCGCTACTTAAGTTTTATATATATATATATATATATATATATATATATATATAACAACATTAATACTATACAGATAGAAAAAAATAATCATTGAATGTAATAAAGTTACTTGCTCAACTAAAGATAAATATCCATCACACATTTAATTTCACAAATAAATTCTAAAAAAAAGTCTATTTTATAATATTTTTCCTTCTCATAATTATTAGTAGTTAATAAACAAGATGCAATTGCAATTGCAACACAAGTTACAGCGATGGAACTACAGCACTAGCGTCTAGCAAGCGTAGAACTCGACGAGCTCGTCCAGCGAATCGGGTTGAGGATCAGCGTTCTCCAGCATCCAGAGCAAGTGCTCGAACAGGACAACCTCGCATGCTACGTGGACCGTGTCCTCCTCGACGACGTCGTTCTCCCCGTACGACTCGCGCGATCTGTCCACCAGCTCCCGGAACAGCGGGTGCTCCACCACGTCGGAGCTCACCAGGTACCGCCGCCGCGCCTTCCCGACGTAAACGGGGCGGAGCTCCGGTCCCGACACGGAGGAGTCGTCGTTGGCGACGGCGCTTACGGTGGCGCCGCCGCGGCCCTGCTTGTTGCTGTTGGTGGTGCCGAATGAGTTCCATTTCTTGAGCACTGACTTGAGCTTCGTTAGTTTTCCTGCACCTTTGGCCATCTTAGCTAGGTTGAGAGTTTTGAAGAGAGAGAGAGAGAGAGGGTGTGAATATGGTTGAGTGACTTATGGGGTAAGGTGGTGAAGTGAGAAAGGAGAGGGAAGGTTCGGATGGTATTTAAAGGGGGAGGGGAGGAAGGGCAAAATGGTCAAATTGGATGTGATTGAGAAAGTGGCCACAACAAGGTGTGCTTTTTGGCGTTTGGACTTAGGTTGGCGCGAAGTGTGAACCGTCGTTTTGCTGAAGTTCTCCGGTCTTCTTTTGTCGACTGCTCCATATTATTTTTTCCAAATAATGTTATGTACTTCTAATTATTATTATTATTATTATCAGAATTTGTTAAGATTTAAGAAGAGCATTGGGATGAATTAAAGGAATAAAAATTCATTCGTTTATCAAAAGTTAAAAATAGTATCACATTATTTTATTAAAAATTTTGGCTAGAAAAATTTAGTTGTCTAATATTTTTCTTCGTGGATCCTTTTGGATTGGACGTGTTTTGGGTTGTTCAGGAAGTTCCTTTCTTTCATTAATTGTAGAATGTCAATATATATTATGTTGCAGCTTCTTCCTAGATCATTTATCTCCTGATATGGGATTAAGATACGGATTAAACCCCGAAAATTGTTTTTGTGAAAATTCTAGGGTGGACGCATTAATTGCAGAAAACATCTAAATTAGGGTTGGAATAAACTGACTTGAGGCTCAACTCAATAAAGATAAGTTAGATTTGAACTCAAACTTAATAAGAAATGAGTTTAATTTTCGAGTTCAAACTCAGTTCACTAAAAATATACAAGCCTTTCAAATTTGATAAGCTAACTAAAGTTAGGTAGAAATTAAATTTTTTAGGCTTAATAAAATATTTAATAGTATATATTCTCAACAACAACAATAATAATAAATGTTTATCAACTCACGAACTATTTGAGTCAAACATAAAAAAATTTAAACTTAAAATTAAGCTCAGCTCCTTAATCCAAACTCAACACTTTAGCTTACAAATTTGGTTTATTAAACTATTAATGAATCAAGTTGAAAATAATTCACAACTAGCTTAATCACTTCCAATTAACCTTAGTCCGAAAAAGAAATATCCCATCTTAAACCATCAAGGGTCTAAACTTCTAAGCTAATATTGCAAGATAGGATCACTTAACTCAAGCCTGACTTCTGGAAACATGGCTATCGAAACATATATGTATGGAGCTTGGCCTGGAATCCATGCCTTCCGCCCACAGCAAAGGGTAAGCATGTGGCAACTTCAAGGCAAAACGGTGGGAAGTAACAAAACCACAGCGGACAATATACACCGGTATGTTCATATAAGAGTAAATTCTACCCATCACTTTGATCTTAGATTCTCAATCAAACTTGAGTGTCGTGTTCTTGCAGTACCCTATCCTGTTCTCAGACGACAACAAGAGAGCTCACTCAACGACCTCAGAGTAACAGAAACAAGTAAGGGCAGGATGATTATGTCAAAAGTTTATGCTCATAATAACAATAATAATAATAATTCTTTTATTCGATTTCTTATAATACTTATTTTTTGGAATTTTAAAATATTTGACCTCTTTATTTGAAGAATACGGAAACTTCAATCCTGCTAACTTGATCACATTTACACTGACATTGCTTTTAAGAGTGAAAATACATTTTAGTTTTTAAAAGATTTTAATATCATTTTAACTCTTAAAAGATTTTTGGCATTAATTAAGTTTCTGAAAAGTTAAATATGACATTTAGTCCCTGAGAGGACTTTTAATTTTTACATCAAATAAATCTCTAAAAATTAAAATATGATATTATTTTAATCATTTGAAAAAACTATTTAATTCCTTTTTTGGATAAAATATACATTTTTAAGAACCTAGTTGATATCAAACGACTTTCAAAATGACTAAAACGTCATTTGATCACCCCCCCAATTTTTTATAAAGTATAAGTTTTTAATTATTTATTTAATATCATATTTTAATTTTTAAGGATTTATTTGATACCAAATAACTTTCGGAAAGACTAATGCGATATCGCGTTTTAATTTTCAGCAATATATTTTATGTCAAAAATCTTTTAAGGGCTAAATTTATTATACATTAATCTTTTATAGACTCAAATGCATATTCACTCTTACTTTTAATGAGCTCCATATATATATATATATATATATGTACTAAATGACTTTTTATTAATATAAAATTTTATAGACATGATTTATAATATATGAATTTTCAATCCAACAGTCAATTTTGTAAATGATTTTTTCAATAAAAAGTTATTCAATGATATAAAATATGAGTTTAACTTATATTGATATAAGTTGATCTCTCTCTATATATATTATTACTCTAACATTTTCCCACTATTATTAATTTTAACAATAATTACATTTAATGCATATGATAATATTATTAGAAATGATTATTTAATGAAAAGATATTCTTTCATATTTAAAAAATATACCTTCTTTTTGAATTAACCTATAATTTGGGATAATTTTGAATAATCTTTTTTTTTTTTTTTTTTTGGGGTCCTGGAATAATCTTACAATTTATAATGGATGTCTAGGATATGGGATGAATGGGCTTCCGTATCGTGTTCAAAGCATGCAGCATGAGCATTTGTACGTTTGATGTAACATTGTCCATATAAAATATTTTTTTAACAACAACAGCAACAATAACAACAACAACAATAATAATAATAAAAGGTTGAAATAGTTTATAAGATAATTAATTTTGAGAGAAAAAAAATATGTCAGTGCTTTAGTTAGGTGAGAGAAATAGTGGAGAGATAGTATTAATTAAGAGAAAAATTCAATTAATAATTAATGCAAATAAAATAAAATAAGATTATAAAGCTATTCCTAATTATAAGTTGACCTAAAATAGAGAATTGTGAATTTTTTTATCCAAAATAAAATGTGAAAGTTGCTAATCTCCATTCGAAGGTGTGAAGGTTAACAAAATATATATATATATATATATATATATATCTCGCTTAAGTCAACCTTTTTCAAACTTTAAATGGACTCTTTTATTATTGTTATTATTATTTTTACACATATTACGAATTTTAAGTCAACTATTCAAATTTTAAATTCAAAAACACAAAATTGATTCCGTTGCATAATTAAAAACCCTTTTTTCTTCCTTTATACCCTTAACGATCAATTAGCCTCTTCCAACATGTTGCGATTGTTTAACTACTATATCAAAATAAATAAACAAGTAACTCACCATAGATGTGAGAACTAAAATCCAAATGGATAATAGAAAAGTAATGAAAATTAAGTAAAGTATGCTCAATAAAATTCTAAATTACTAGTTTTCATTAGCAATAATGCACCTTCTTAAATTAAATATTATTTTATAAGATATACCCTATTTATTTTTTCTCCTTATTGAAAAAATGTTCAGAGACAAGGATAATTTGTCTTTTCCTAATAAAACCTATCACTATAACATAATTAAAATTTAGTAATAAAATTATAAAAAAAGTATAGTTAAAGCTCTTTAGTAATATAATCTAGATATAATACTAGTGAAAATATTGCTAAAGAACTTTGACGACACTTTTTATATGTTTTGAATCATTTTTTAAGTATCTTAATTTAAAAATAAGTGTCAAAAAAATTAAATATATATATGTACGTACTAGTGGATCTATATCGTGTAACCGAATTTAAATAAATAACACATATTTGAGAGAGTTTTACCTATGTGAAACAACCTAACTTGATTTAAATTAAATTAGTTAGAGTTAGTGGATTTTAGATGTTGGTGGTTTATACAAAAAATAACACATATATAAATTCCTCAAGAATAGTGATGGCTTTCGGTAGTTTTGAGAAGCCTTTAAGTTTAATGTTGCTATTATTGAAAAATATGTTAATTTTGATTGGTTGTACAATGAAACTTTTTTACATTATAATTTAATAATATATTGTAATAAAACGATAGCGGCTTATATTTATAAGTCAATTAGATGGAAAATTAAATTCAATTTTGAAAAACAAAATTGACCATAAATATCATATATTAGGAGAGATCCATTGACGTAAGTGTAAAATTTAGTGTGCTTACCTCTTCAATAGTTTTTTTATAGAATATATAATTTTATCAATTTAACCATTGAATTATAACCACATACCATATAGATTATTTATGTCAAATTTTAAAAAAATTGAAGATTATTAAGGATGTGATTAAATATTTTTTTACATAAACTTAAAAAGTATTTATTATATTGATTTAAGAGAATATAAAAAGTGTATTTTTTGTATGCTTTTATTTAGGTTTTTATTTAAGATTTATTTATGAATTCACTAATTTGGAATATGTATGTTTTTATTTTACAATAAGTTAGATATGTGGCTTAGAATACTGATATCAATACAAAAAATGAGAGTAGCAGAGAAACTCACAATAAATATATTAAATAATTTACACATCAAAAAAATATATTAGATAATTTTTTAACGATTTATCAATATATTATAATTTGATAATAATGTACGACGAGTTTTCATTTAAACTGCTTCAAAATAAAATTTTATGATGAATATGCAGCAAGAAATTTCATTTATCTTTTTGATGGTTATCACTTTGGAAAGCTACCTGTGGTCATTATTTTTTTTATGCTTCTCTTCCTTTGCTCCTCTGTACAATTCACTTATTGTCAGTTACAATGGTGATCATTTCGGCTTATTATATAATATATATGCTCACAAACTTACTAACAATATAAGTGCACGCTATAATTAAGATTAGTTGTATCATTATATAATCGAGACTATGATGTTTGAGTGTATAATTTGTTTTTAAACAAAATGAATTTATCTGTAAAGAAGAAAGTAAAAGTATATTTATCTTAAAATTAAGAAAATATTGTATAATCATAACAAATCAAATCTTAGGATATATATTTATTTTATTAATTTAGAGAAAACTTCGTACTCAATAATTTTTTAGACCAGTTCGCATTAGAATAATTTTTTCAGATGTCTGAGAACTTGAAAATGCTGCTAGCCACACATGTTCGACACGAAATATGTCATAAAAAGAGTCCAAAACTAAAGGAAGACCGGAGTGTTAACTACTCCTTGTCATAAAAAACTACTCACTTACGGGCTCACTTGCAGACTTTTTCAATTGCCAAGTTATATCCTGCTTACCACTGAGTCTACCTCTTGTGGATAGAAAATGAGCTGATTTTATTCCGCTATCCTTTTTAATTTATTGTTTCTCATTTGTCACTGAAAGCGAGAGACATGTGCAAGTATGCTATCAAGGTCTCCAACCTAGCTATTAGTCTAATCTTATCTTTTCAAATCAACAATCCCTGTTGTTAATTTATTGAATTTTTCTCTGAAGGAATATTCCTATGTACAAGACAACACTGTTTGTTTTTTGTTTTGTAATTAATCTTGGGGTTATGAAGAGTTCTCTGGCTTTCTCAAGAATTGGCTTCAACCAACTGGTGCTAGCTAGTCTTGTTTTACATGTAGCAAGTAGACTAAAGGAGGGGGTTCTTTTTTCTGTTTTGAAAAATGGCAGATATTCTACTGGCAAGATACTTAAGTTAAATTAAAATTAAGTTATATTTATATGTATGGACTTAAAACATAATATCGTTGAAAGATTCTTCTTGATGGAGAGGGACTTCTTTATTCTCAAGCTATTTCATCACCCCTATGCTGCCCGGCTGTCCCCACCCTCTCTCTGATCATTATGAGAAATCTTGATGGTTAATTTTAGTTTGACCTTTTTCTCGCCTCTCTTCTTCCATGTTCATGAATGGAGGCAAAGAAAAACGCCATATGGTTGTGGGATATTGCATGTAAGGCAGTTTGATGAATATCCAAAGATCAAATAGTTTTGTGAGACATGTGACCTTATTGTTTTCCTTAGAATTAGATTTGTGGCAAGGGCTGCTTGCCAGCAAAATCCTCGTGAATGTTGGCTTATCATAGAACTTGATACAGACACGCGGCATTCTAGTAGCAAAGCCATGTGAGCAACACATAGACTCAGCTTTAGATAGATAATATTATTTTAAAGTTAAAAAATGAGGATGTATCTACTTTTAAATAAATAAAGTGTATCATAATTATAAATTATTAAATAATTTAAGAATAAATATTTTTTCACTTTATTATTTAAAAAAGATAAACTCACTTGACAATGATTTTTTGTCTCAAATATTTTTTTCGATGGGTCATAAATATCAAATATAAAAGTTAAAATGAATGAAACTGTGACACAAATATGCATGGCCAAGGCCTTGCCACGTAATACAACTGGTGCTCTTTGAAGGTGAAACATAAATAGCGACCATGCTTCTCGAATAGAAGAATGCAGAAAGAATACGTGGAATGAAATTGAAAGCAGCTTCTACAATCCATTGAAAAAAAATAAAGAAAAGTCTATATTTTGTATAAAAATCCAATTTAAAATAATTGTTGTCATTAACTATAATTACAATCATACAAATCACTTGATACCGACAAAGAGTTAAATGATTGATTACACCTTATAATTTTGGACTTATTGCACTCAGAAATTAATCTCAACATAATCCAAAGCGTATTATATCATGTTATATACAAAGATATATGCTGCTACTTTTCTGAATATTAGTCATGAAAGATGATAGAAAGAAACCCAACTCGTCATCCGCCGAACATAATCTTGTCATCTTATGTCTGCTCTTTTTTTTTAAGCAATGAAAAACATGGCATACCAAATTTGGTGGATTTAAATGATCCAACATTTGTTCTTTTTAAGCAAAGTTTTAAGTTCAACTATTAACTCTAAATTAGAAAAAAAACTAGTATTCAGAGGTGAAATTAAAAATTTTAAACGGGAGGGGTTGATACTTATTAGTTAAGTTTATAAATGGAATAATATATATCTTTTAATTTGTATTCTTACTTAAAAATTTAAAAAAAAGTTTCATAATATATATTTTATAAAAAATTATTGAAGATGTAAGTTTGTCAAGTTTTAAACCAATGACAATATATATATATATTATAAGCACTAACATCAAATATTCGAATTGCATTTATAATGTATAAGTACTAGTCAATTTTTTTTCCTATAAGATTATTGAAACTATGGGTGAATTTTTGTAGCTAGTTTTTTTTTTTGGTAGTGGCCAAATAAAAAATAAACAATTTTAAAAAAGTTAAAAATTTGGGAAAGCCACCACCCTTTGTAGTCAAGGAAGAATTGCCCTTGCTGAAAAAGTTTTACCTTTATAATAAGCTGATCTAACTTGAACGAAAATAATTAAAGCATAGTAAACTTTAGATACTTATGCTCTAGATTAAAAAAAATGATATGAAGACATAAATAAGAGATATTTTCGTGCAGATTAAATACACATAATTTATGTAAATTAATTCAACAAAAAGTAAAATATATTCATTTATGTCATACAAATATGATTTTAATTTAATATATTTTTGCTAATAAGTATTTTATATAGTTAATTAATCTTATATTACCACTTATGACTTTTTTTAAGGTGATTATTAGAAAAATTGAAATACTTTTGACGATGTGATATTGTATAGTTAAATGATTATGTGTCAAGAAATCATTTTATCATTTTATATTTACAATTATCAGCTGCACAAAACTTATAAACAAGTTTCTCCATAATAAATAAGTAGGCATCAACGAGGCATTTGATTTTGGTCAAAATCAATGAACATAAGCTACCATTTTGAATTGGTGAAATTTTTTTTGACTGAAACTGCAGGCATCTTTTTATCGGAAGCAATTTTACTTGAGCGAAATAAGATTATCTGGTTGATAAAAGTTTTTTCTTTTGAGTTTTACTACAGCTGCATACCTAGAACTCAAACTCAAAACTTTGATTAAGCTAAAACAACCCTCGTCAGCTAATCTACCCGCTTATTGGTTAATCAAAAAGATTCTTGCATAGACACAATTCTTTTTTTTATTATATTTTTGTGATACATTGGTGATCCTAAGATTTAAACATATGTATACTATCCAAGTCTCTTGCCACTACCCGGTACCCCATTCCTAGTGGCTTGCATAAGCATAATTCTAGCACTTTATATTTAGGTATATAATAAAAATAGGTTCTATTATAACTTTATTCAATATGTGCTCACTTATTCATATAAAAAAAAAAAAAATACATTCACTTATTTATGAGCCCACTTACCAACTTTATTACGATGAATGTGCCTAAACACCAGTTCTTAAACTTATATCTCCTCAAGAATTTTTGTTTGAACCGTAAATGCAATTGGATTCTCCACTTGAAGACACAACATATCTTGTAACTTCTGAAGATATCAGCGTACATGTGTCAACTAGTGATCCACTCCTACTTTATGTTCCTTCAAGAGTTCTAGCTTCTACAGTACTTCATTTGTTTCGGCGGGGGGAAGGAGTTATCCTTCCATGACGTCAAAGTAAATGAGAAACATTGCATTTGTATAAAGAGACACATAAGCGATCTCTGGAGTCTGGACTAACGAAAATGAAAACAAAGCAAGCAAGAATATCAAATGTGGTGTCTCATTTCTGTCCAAAATTCGGAATGGTGGGAAGCATGTGCACGTGCATGTGCATGTGCATGTTTAAGACAAAAATCTGAATCGGTATGGATATCTTTGTTGGATATGTTAGCATTCTCTTGCCCGTGTGTTTGATGTTATCCATCAACTTGTGATTAATTAGCATTGCAACAAGATGTTTCAGTGATTATATATATATATATATATACCATCAGAACCCGATATCGGGGTTTTGGGTGCAATGTCTTCTGATAATTTATTTTGGATGATTGCATGTTTTGATTCCTCATATACTGTGTGGAAAGAGGGAGCCGATGATGAATATATATTGTTATAAGCTATTATGTTTATAGTTTATCTGATTAATTGTAGATATCATCATTGGATTCCTCCGACATTATCTTATCAATCATCAGTCATAGATTTGAAATCGCAGCTTAATTGAAAATCCTTACCCACTACAACATAATTGAGATTTAGTAACATTTTCATTGTGATTTAGTAATATTTGAAAAATGTTACTAAATCATATAACAGTATTGGTAACACTCTTAAGCAACATAGGCTATATACTACACTTGTAAAAATATTACTAAATAGTTTTAGTAACACTTTTTATATATTTGGTAACACTTTTTAAATGTTTCTAAAGAATTTTAACAACATCTTTTATTAATATATGTTACTAAAAGTTAAACATGGTGTAGTGCTCTCCTGCCTCTACGGCAAGGAAGGGATAAGAAAAAAGAAAAAAAAAACTTTTCGTATACGCATATACTTTCGTTCATGGTCTTTCTCGAAAGTTACATGCATACATTTGTTTTTGTTGTAGGTAAAATTTGACGAGGGACAACATAGAATTTCATATAAAATTTATATTAAGGTTAACTTGTCCTTGTCCATTTACGTTTTTCGAGATAACTCATGAGAGATTTTTTATTTCCAATAAAGGGCAATAAAATAAGAATTTTGCTATACCCTTATAAAATATCTTCCTAATAATCTTCGTAATGCTTAATAAAGAAAATATTAAACAAAAAAGACAGATGCATTTAATATTTTGCGAACATAGAAAGCATTCAATACTTTTCTTATTTAGCAATTAAGGGGATTATTAAGAGAATATTTGAAGAAGATTTAGCATTTAAATTTGATGATCATTTTAATTTTGACACATTAGTGTTATTTGATTCTCCAATATAATATCTCATCATATATGTAGGGATGGCAATAGAGATTTGTAAGTAGAGATATTTGCAGGAATCCTCGTAGATGGAGATCTGAATGCAAGGAATTTTCCTAATGGGGATGAAGATAGAGGCAAAAGTGTTGGAATTTCAACTATGAGTGGCGGAGTCCCATATCTGTTAAGAATAGATTAAGTGAAGAGTATATGATATAGAGAACCTATAGAGTCATTGCTTTAAGATTTTGGATCAAAATATGACATTCGGCTGGCTATTGTGGATTCTCACTTAATCCATTGGTTTAAATCTCTCTACGTTTCGGGCTTCCCTCCTAACAAAAAAGTCCCCCTCCCACCTTGCCTTATTTGTGCTTTCTTCTTTCCTACTCCCTCTCTTAGTTTTCCCAGGCAAGAACCAGGAATAGGACTCATGAATTATATCAATGAAGGAGGAGTGGCGAGCCAACAGCACTGTGAGCTAGATCAATGACAACAGCAAAGTACACTTAAACCATCATTGAGCCACCATTGAACGATCTAGTGGTAGACCACCATCGAGTTAAGCCATTAGCGAACCTCCATCGATGCAGTTAGCTTATTGGAAGAACGTAATTAGCTTATTGTGGTGAAGAGAAATGGAAGCTTATTGTGTTAGTTTGGACTCTATGAATCCCTATAGGGATCATGGATTGGGGGAAATCCTTGAGGTGCTCAATGAGGACTAAGGGAGTACTCCCTGCCTCCGTCTCGGCCCATTGCCATCCCTACATGTACATAAAGTAGTCAAGAGTAAAATTATTAAATAAGAAACTATTTTACTTATTAAACATAATATTCTTTTATTTAATTAGAATTTATTTTAATTTGGTTTTACAATTCATTTACATAACATTTATCTATTCAATTTGTTATTAATCTTAAAAAACTTCTTTAGAGTAAAAGATTTTTTGATCTACAATGCGAAAAGCATAATAATTAGGAGCTAAGAAGCAAATATTATTAATTGAAGGAATAGTTTTCTAAAAAAAGAAAATTAACTGTTGTTGTCCACTATTTACGATAATCACTATTGTTTGACTAAACATGAGAGAAAACATTTAACATAAGCAAATTAAAAAGTAGTTTGTGATGAGATAGGCAGCAAAAGATGGTGTTATTTGTCAATGGGCCAACACAACATTCAAGTTTGGTAGGGTCTTGAGAGGCCTTGTTATGTGTATAGGCCAGAGATGGTGTTATTTGTTAATGGGCCAACACAACATTCAAGTTTGGTAGGGGTCTTGAGAGGCCTTGTTATGTGTATAGGCCTTTAACTCAGAAGTCAATTTGCAAATCATGAGCAAGGATGTATGGGTTCCAATTATCGAATATATAGAAATGGGCTAGGATGAACTATTTTTCTTGGTATATAAGGAGGGTACAAGCCCAAATATAAAAGCAAAAACTAGGAAACAATAACCCGGGCAAAGAGACCTATATAGAATCATCTAGTAACAATAAATCCAAAATGGAAAAAGCTAGAAACAGTGTCTGCAAATTCCTCTGGGGCTCCACCCCTTCACAATAAGTGTGTTGTAAGGATATGTAGTCCAGTCTCTACTTGTCCAATTGTTGATCCTTCTAGTGAGGTGGTTATCTTCCCTCAAGTTATGATCAGGAGGTAGCATTCAAAGAACCATCTAATGAGGCAGTTATCTTCCCTCAAATTATGATCAGTAGGTAGCATTGAGAGAAGATATAATTGCTTAAGAATCACATTGCACTATAATCTTTCTAATGAAGCTTATAACTATTAAACGACCTTAATTCTTCCTTCTACCTACAAATATTTAAATATCACTTTTAGCTTTGTTTTCTTTTTACTTTTTTTTTTTGGGAGATTTTTGACTTAAAAATGAACTTAGTATATAAGTGACTATAAATCTTGCTACTTCATTCTTTATGTTGTTTGTGGCTGGAATAAATGATCTGAACTTCCTTTCTTCCACATACATCAATGCCAACTTGGCACCTTCATTTTTCACTTGATTTTCACTTTTGGTGAGACTTATGATATATTATTCACTATTGCTACTTGACCCATCAAAGGATAAGCTAATTTTAGATTATTGCCGTAGCTATTTGAATTTTTAAAGGGTTTATTTGGTGCCTGTTCGATTCATAATCATTGTTTTCTCAATCCTCACTGTGAATACATTTATTTGCTGTGCAAGTTTCTCATGGTGCCTTATTCGGTGGGATAGTTACAGTTGGTTTGTTATTTTCTTTACTTAATTCACCAGCGATACTACTCTACGACAGTCAATCTTCATAAATACTCAGGAACAAGTAGAAAATGCATTGACAAGAAACATATTGCAAGTTCGGTAACCCCCTCCTGTTACTTAATATGGAAAAAGTTGAAGTAGCCAATGGGTATTCATTGTACTATAATAGCAGATTGGATTCTCTAATATAAAAATTTGATATAATTTTATTATGTATAAATTTTTACCACTAATTAAGAAGATAGGCCCTAACCTAAGTCCCATAAGAGAATCTAATCAATAATAAAAATTTGCACATGAATCTATTCTTATAGCTTGATAGAGAACCTAAAGACCTTTGTGAAACAGAGAAAGTTCACTACATCATAAACCAATGATTAAAATTAGAGGCAATTCTACAGTGCCCGTGGCTAAGAGTGGGCACCAATGCCCAGCTCACGTGGGCAAGTGAAGTTGCTCCATTTGGCATTATTTGTCAATGGTAAAATATGGTGGTGAAAAAAGAAAATATTGATTTTAAAAGTAATGGGCAAATGGCATCAAGCTCTCCATCATATCATCTTCCCATATCTGGAACCCTTAATTATGGTTCAAATCATTTTGCTTTATTTTTCCTATCATCTATCTCACTTTATTTGACAAGACAAAAGTGGTGTAAGGTGGGTCGAAAATAAAGGGAAAGTTGCTCGAGGTATTGTTGCTCATCTTTGTTGATCTTCCCCAAAAAATTGTTTGTTCTATCAAGACTCTTGACATTTTACATTGAAACAATAATAAAAGAGCAATATTTCACAGTGCCATTCAAGAGACGAATAACTTGATAAATAGGTAAGTCAAAGGTGAACTAGAACAACAATCTCAACGATCGGTACTGAAGATAGCTCAAATGGAAAGTATATGAGCTGGAGCATGATGGTAAACAAGAGGATTCGAGGTCCATAACTTAGGGTTCCAAGGAAGATGATGTCAGGGAAAGCACCCTTAACTTCATGCCTGTTCACACCCATTTGCTCGTTACTTTTAAAATCAATTTTTTCTTTTTACCACTATATTTTTACCGTTGATAAGTAATGTCAAATAGAGCAACTTCACTCGCTTATTAATGAATTGGATTTTTATATATATTTTTTCCCTCATATTTTGTTCATTAATCCTCTTTTATACTTCATTGAAGTGATTTAGATCATTTTGGTTGATTGGGTTTTGGTTGAGTTTTAATTTAATTTTTTCAGCGTTATGCTAATTCTAACACTACTTTGGTTTTTGGACCATAACTTGAGTTATAGATCTCATTTGATTGTAATTCTTAATTTGTAGGAAAGTTGAGAGCTGGGTCTATAACTCTTATGTCAAAGGCAAATTCTAAGGTTTTGGAGCTGGAATTGGGCCTGGAACTGGAGTCAAGGTTACAGCTATGATTCCTGAGCAGGATGTATTATAGAGGCCATGTCTCAGCTAATGAAAGGCCAATTGAGCCCATTCCAGAGCCATTTAAAAACTAATATCCAAGGCTTCAATTTATCTTCAGAGTGCTAAGCCCAACAGAGGTAGCTTCTTGGCCAAAAACTCATTGAAAGGCCACTAATGGGTCTAGGGAACATAATTGAGTGTTTTGGACCAAACTTTCTCTCCAAATTTCCAAATAATGCAATTGAGGTGTCTAATTTTAGCTTAGGAGGAGAGGATTAGTGTAATCAGAGTTTAGTGAGCTAAATTGTAAGTATATAAGGAAGGAGCTTGAATTCAGAAGGACCTTTTTGAACATTTTTCACTTAGAATTTGAATCAATATATTTTATCTTTTTATTTTTTTTCTCTCTTCCCTTTTTTCTCTTTTCTCCTCCCCCAAACCCTCTCTCTTCTCATCTCTGAATTTGCTTTCACCCCCATCTATGGAGGAGTAAATTCTCATTTGATCTAAGGATTCAAGGAGGCATTGACACTCTTGACAATTAGTTCATTCAGATTCAATAATTCAATTAAGTTTCCTATACTCCTTCTCCTATTCTTGATCTCATTTTCGAATTGAAAGTTTTCATTCAGAATTATTGATTAGGAATTTGATTTTCTCCATATTAATCGGTTGATGTATGTGATTTAATTGTTGAAGAAGCATGGATTAGATTCCAGTTCTGGAATCTAAGATTAACTTCATTGGCACATGAAATTAACACAAAACAACTAGGTTCTAGAGGGTCTCTAAGCATTAACTGATTATGTGTTAATCAAATGCATGAAGGTTTTCGTGTGAATGTTGATATCCAAGTTTAATCACTGATTTGGAATGTTGATATATAATTAGAATTCAATGATTGAGTGTTAATTGTTTTCTCTTGATTCTTGAATTGGATCTTTTAATTATGTTTTAATTTCGTTTAATTCTATTTTATTTCTTGCACACACAGTGTTTGATGATAAACCCCCTGAATTTCTAGTCATATAATATCATCATCCTTGTGAGATGACTCGGATTGCTCACTACATTACAAGTTTGTGATTTAATTTTTAAATTGTAATTTAATGGAGTTCGGCACTTGAGTCACCCACCTGAACTAGGCATTGGTGCCTGCTCTTAGCCACAGTCACTATAGAATGCACAAAAAATTGGATCTCTAATATATTTACTATTATAACTTCCCTACCTTGACATTATAGTTTTACATCAATTGCTTTGTTTCTTTCATCTATTTGTGTTTTCTTCAAGTTAATGTATCGTCTAAATAGTTGTTAGAATAGTAAATTGCCACTTGGTAACTTAATCCTCCAAGGAACAGTAGTTTAATTTTGGATACTAGGTAGAGGAAGAAAAGAAATTATATAACATAGAAAAGAATAAATGTTTAAAATGGCAAAAATGTTACTGTACTAAGCTAAAATCAATGAACAAGTTTTTTTGTCCTTTGGTTTTCAAAATTCCTAAAAATGTGAACTTCATTTCTTGAAAAGTGAAAATGAGAATGAAAATAACCAACCAAACATTTTTTCCTATCATTTTATTTTTTCTTTTATTTTTTAAATGCAAACAAGAAATATGGATATCAAAGAGGCTCTTATATCCAACCACAATGTCATTTCCAAAAGAAAGCAAAGGAGGGGTCACTTTTATAACTTAACTATTTATATGTTGTTATGACAAACCCTGCATAGAACATCCCGTTCTTGTAAGTAAGCAACATCCTAATTGTATGATCTCTCATGACCATCATCTACGTCAATCAACTTCTCATTCCCTTTTCTCCAAAAATAAATTTTCTCATTGTTTAAGAACCATCATACTAGAATCGTCGTTAAGGAAAATCATGTCCCCATGGGGCGCTAGAAGGAGAGATGTTAGCGCCTCCATATGGCACCTAAGCTCCAAGTATAGCATCCCCACATGGGGCACGCAGGCTTCAAGTGTAGTGCCCCCATGGGGTGTCCAAGCTTCAAGTATAGCACCCCTCCAATGGGTTGCTGAAGATAAAGAGCGTAGGGCTTGCAAAGGGAGGATGCTAGGGAGGCAGTCTAAGACGACTAAGACACAAGCCACAGTACCCCTCGTTTAAACAGCTACTTTATGCATTATGGCCCCTCTCACAAAGTGACAAAGGAAGCTAGAGGCACACAAGATGAAATACCATAAAGTGATGTCAAAGATCGTACCGACACCTGACAAAATGGATTTGGGCCTAACTCGTAGAGGTCCATGGTCCAATGATTCAGAGCCAATCAAGACGCAATACCTTAACATTTATTACTTGAAATAGTACCGAGATAGGAAAAGATAATTATACTTTCCTAGTATTTCTTATAAATAGGAGATGACACTATTCATAATCATTAGAATATTTAGAGTGAAGTCAATATTACCTTGATGTGAGTGCCTAGAGAGACGTTAGAGAGAGAAAGTATTATTGTAATCAAAATAGATCAATTAATACAAAAAGAAGAATTTCAATTATTATTTTTGCCTTGTTTTTATTGTTATATTATTTGATTTTTGTTGGTCGACTTTCCTTTTCTCTTTGATGTTTCTAGAACCCTCTTCAACACTCACCAAAGCAAATAACCATAAATGCAAAATCTTTCATCTTCAAGACATAACAACTTTCTTAGGCATGATAGGATTTTGTTCATCGGACAATTTTTTCTTCCCAACCTCACCACGTCAAGATGCCCATTAATAGCTAAGTGTATCAAAAGTTTGATGTTGTTTGCGCCTTGTCATTTTTTATTGTCATGCGTAACTCATGTGACTAACTGATAAGTGTGCCCACAATTGCACAAGCAATTAGTCCATATAAGTAGCTTGAAAAGCACTACTCGAAATTCAATAGAATATAATGGTTTGACTTTTCTTTCCTTAGAAAATGGATAGTTATTTATTTCCCCTCCTAAATTTAGATGATAAAGAAGGAAAGAAAAATAGAAGGAACTAATACTCATACAAGGCCACTAACTTTGTGTTAATAGGTGGACATCACACCTAATAGCTAAGAATAAGCCAAGTATTTAAAGGTTGAAACAACATGGGTTATGCACTTATTCAACAGAATCGCCGCCCTAAGAGGTGACAAATTTTTTAAATCATTATTGAGCTCGACCTACAAGTGAAAAGCAAGCATTTACAACCAGGCATAAACAATGTCCAGCAAGAACCAAAAAACACAGATCAAAACAAAGATATAAAACAACATACACCTAAGTTCCTCTTATAGCCAAGGCATTTAATGCCACCCAAGTTTGCTTCTATAGATCAAAAACATAGCTCCTAGCAATATAATGATTCAAGGCCATTAACCCGAAGCTTAAAACCACCATAACTGATCCTTCATTCTTAATTCTACAAATTTCTTGGCTTCACAATAGATGAACAGTGACCTTGAGTCAAAACATTTGGGTTGGTGCTCACATTGTTGCACCTCCAAGAGAGTTGTTCTTATCTATGCTAAAGTTTCCTGACAAATCAACTTGTCAACATACTTGTTTCCTAAATCCTTCCAAGATTGAAGCCACTGAAAATTAAACATTTGTAGAAACCTATCTTGATGTTTTTGAACCATGACTTGATGTTTTTCAATTTGTTTATCATAAATCTGCATTCCCAATTTACGTTATTGTCTTTTAACATCCATGCTATGATCTCCTTATTGTATGATCTTATTTCCAACTCCAATTCTGCATATCCCATCTCCCCAATTGCACATTGGACCGATTCCTTTAATGCCAAAATAGTTGTACCAAAAGCTGGCTCAATTGCACATTGGACTAATTCCTTTTATGCAAAAATTCTTTATAAATCCACCATACTATTATTGTACCTACACCATATGCTAATTGTTGAGATGCCTGATTACCTTATGTTGTAGCTCGTTCTAAGTAACTTGGACCATTAGCTAATTGTATCTCTATGGCAAAATTCTGAACTTTTTGAGTTGGCTAGGTTTTGTAGAAAAATTTGATTTTTTTCTAGTAACATGTTCTATTTCAGTTCCCTTTTCTCAAATATAATTTGATTTCTATGTTGCCATGTAGACCAAATAACCTCAAAGAACAGAGCATACTAGTTTTTCAATTTTGCACCCTTAAAATCCACAACAAACCAAGATTTCATTTGCATACTTAGATTGCTAGACATTAACCAAGATAATCCAAACTAATATAAGCACGCACCCCAAATTTTCCACACAACTATATAATGTAAGAACAAATGATTAGAAGATTCTTCAAGAGGTTACATAGAACATACCTTTCTGAATTTTTCTGAATAATGTTGAATCTCATCAATCGATCCATCATAGATAGCCTATTTAGAATTGCGAATTAGAACAGGATTTCCACCCTTGGTAGGGCTAGACCTCTCCATATGTTGGTGAAGATAAGTTGATTCTCTACATGGATGATCTGCCTCGCATAATCATCTCTATGAAAGATTTGACTGAGTAGAACCTCGAGTTGATGAACCTCCATATAGTTCGATCTCTCACATCAAAACAAATTGTAACTTGCATAAGAATCTCCTGCAAATCATACAAAAAAGTGCATTCCCATCCAAATAATTGGCATCTTCAAAGGAGATTCCAATTCCAAGAATACCCATCCTACAACCCACATTTTGCAATCAATATGTCTCTCTAAGAAGTAACTAAATAGAGCCTAAGGAAACAATCTTTTAGACAACTATTACCAATCCATAGATCTTCCTAGAAAAGAGCATTCTTCCTATCTTCAACCAACAACTATAACCTATTTTTGACAATAGATTCCACCTCCTTACTAATCTTCCAAATATTGTTTATAAAAGACCAAATGCCCCCCATCTTATTGCTTGTTTGCTTCCAAATAGGAGTTTCCATTCAATATCATTGCAAGAACAAACTATTCCGTTCCATAATGACTCTTCTTCATTAGAGAAATGCCACTACTATTTGAATAACATGGCAGCATTTTTAACAATAAGGTCACCAATACCTAGCCCACCTGCTTCTTTTGGCATTTGTATTTGACTCCAGCTCACTGGTGGCATGCCTTTTCCATCTTTTATTCTCTAGAAAAACTTGGCCTGCAGAGAAATAATTCTTTTTGCAATTACTTTGGGCATCTTGAATAGCCCCAGATAATACATGGCTAAGTTATTTAACACCATTTTGATAAGAACCAATCTTTTGGCTTTAGTCAACAAATTTGATCTCTAACCACTTAATTTCTTCTCTATTTTTTCAATGATAAGAGCCCATGTATAAACTCTTCTCATATTAGCACCCCATGGTATACCCAAATATGTAATGGGTAGTGAAGAAACTAAACATCCAAAGTATTCAGATAAGAAACTCACCTCTTCCTCTAGATAGTTCAAGGAAATGATTATAGATTTGTCATAATTGAGGGACAACCTAGATATTAGCCTAAACCAATCCAGAATTCTTCCACAGTTCTTCAAAATCCTCTCCTTTGCAGGGCAAAAGAGAATTGTATCATCTGCAAATTGTAAATAAGACAAGAGTACATTTCTTTTGCCAATTATTATACCTTCAACTTGCTTTTGATCAATTGCTCTGGATATAATCTTCTTTAGCACTTTTGCAACAAGGACAAACAAGAATAGGGAGAAAGGATCTCCTTACCTCAAACTTTTTCCTATACAAAAAGGTTTTATTGGGATCCCAAGAGGTTAAAGATAGACAACTCCAGATCCAACCTCTCCACTTATCTCCAAAACCCATTTTCTCCAAAACTTTATCCACAAAATACCATCTAATAGAATCATAAGCCTTCTTAAAATATATCTTTGTAATCACCCCTTCTTTCTTTGACTTCTTTAGCTAATGGACGAATTCACAGGCAATTAATACACCATCCAAAAATTTCCTTTCTTGAATAGAAATTGTTTGAGTTTCATCTAGGCCACCTATCACCGGATGCAATCTCCTTGCTAACACCTTTGCAATAACCTTATACACATAGCTAACCATGTTCATTGGCCTGAAGTTCTTCATCTCCTTAGCACCTTCAAATTTTGGTATTAAAGTAACCCACGTTGTATTTAGGAATTTTTCCATATTCCCTATGATAAAGAAATTTAGAACCAATTTTGAGAAATCATCATCCACCACCTCCCACCTTTTTCGAATAAAATTCAAATAGACCCATCATATCCCAGCACTTTGGATGGCTTACATGCCCAAATAGCATCCTTGATTTCCTCCATTGAAGGAATTACTTCCAATTTCGCAGCATCTTCACTAGACAACCTTTGCTCTAAGGACCTGTCAAAAAATATAACTTGTTTCTCCTTTTGATGCAACAACTCCTTAAAGAATTTCCCAACTTCCTTTTTTATCCTACTTGGCTCCTTATGAGTTCTTCTTGCCACTTTTAATTCAAGCATCTATTTTTTTTCCCTGAAAAGTAGCTATCATATGGAAGTATTTGGAATTCCTATTCATATCTTTAGCAAACATCTCACAAGACAGCTGCTTCCAGAATTCACTCTTTCTTGAATACCATAATTCAAGTTGACTCTTCAAAGTCAAGCACCTTGCTAATAGCACCTCGTTAGATTCATTTGCTTCCAAGGCTAGATCATTCATTGCCACCTCCTCTTCAAGATTCTTAATTCTTCCATCAATATTATCAAAAACCTTATAGTTCCACTTCTTCAGTGGCTTCTTCAATCCCATAAGCTTTTCTGTTAAAGTCATGTCTCCTAATTGCCTCCACTCCTTCATAATTAGCTTCTTAAGTTTTGCATGAGAAAATCAAACATCCAAAGACCGAAAAGGTTTGGGCACCCCAATTAGCTTCAGCAGAATATAATAAAAGTGGAATATGGTCCAACTTCGAGCATTTGACTCCCCAAAGCTTCAAAGTTAGGAATTTTGAGTTTCAAATCGGATCCAAATGGAATTTATCTAGTCTACTGCAAGACTTGCCTCTTCTCAAGGTAAATTGCCTTCCTACTCGAGGCATATCCATTAGGTTTATTTCACTGACCCACTCACCAAACTCACACATGCTCCTTGTGACAAACTCATTTCTATTTCTCTCTTTAGCAATCAGAATTTCGTTGAAGTCCCCCATAACCTGAAAGGGAAAACATAATCTATCTTTTACTTTTTTCAGCTCCTTCCATAGCCTTCTTTTTTCATAAGCCGGATAAGGCCCATATACAAGACATATAACATGCTCCAAATCACCTTCCTGAACTACACCCTTCATATATACCCATCTATCATCCCTGATCACTATTTCTTTTTTCAAAAAGTCAAAATCCCAGATGCACACAAGTCTTCCCTTGCTATTTACAACTTCTACACAATCTCATTCATCATTTATAGAATCCCACATTCTCCTAATTATGGATTCCCTTACTCTCAATGCCTTTGTTTCAACTAAGCCTAAAAATTGACCATTATGTTTCTGTACTAGTTCCCTCACTATATCAACCTTCCTTTCACCCCAATACCACTTATATTCTAGCATAGAAACTTCATGGTCAAAGCTTCAACTCACCGAGTTCAACTACCTTCTTCTTCTTTTTATTTCTTTCCTTTCATAGCCTTCTTCTTTTAGAAACCAGACGAGGCCCATCTATAAGACACATAACATGCTTCAAATCACCTTCCTGAACTACATCCTTCACACATATCCATCTATCACCCCTAACCACCACTTCTTTTTTCAAAAAATCAGAGTCCCAGATGCACACAAGTCCTCCCCCTCTATTTACAACTTCTACACAATCCATTTCATCATTTATAGAATCCCACATTCTCCTAATTATGGATTCCCTCACTCTTGAAGCCTTTGTTTCAACTAGGCCTAGACATTGAACATTATGTTTTTGTACTAGCTCCCTCACTATACCAACCTTCCTTTCACCCCTCATACCCCTTATGTTCCAGCATAGAAATCATAGGCAAAGGTTCTACTCACCTGGTTCAACTGCCTTCTTCTTCTTTTATTTCTATCGATGCTATGTTGTTTAGCTTTTTTCTCCTTCTTTAATTCTTTCCAAGAGTTCTTCTATTAAGGCTTGAATAGTGATCGAGCCACCCGCTGAGATGCCAAGATTCTTTCCAATCTTCCAAATTTTAGATGTTTCTGCAAAAGCTTCCTTATCAAAGTATTTATCTACGCTATCTTCTTGATCTCCATAATTATATTTCGGCTTTGTGTATCGCTGTTTCCTCTATGATTTCAATAGCTTTTGTCGACCCTTCGCACCATTTGAGCTTAAAAAATGATTGATGAAGGTCAAAATTCGATATGTTTGTGTTAGTCACCCTTGCCCCGTATTGTTGTTCCAACGATAGGCCTACTATCGTATTTGTAGAGGTGGGTTGTAAGCATGAAAGGCCCAAAGTAGCTTGTGGTAGTATCCAACTTTTGGTTCAACTGGTTAGCAAGTACATTTCTAAATGGGCTGCTATTGGCAAATTGAAAATCTTGATTCACATGGCCATTGGGAAGCTAGCTTAAGATTGAGGCATGAGCTGGAATGTGTCCATCAAGCCACATTTGGCCCATATCCTGATGGCTTGTTTTTTCATATGCTTCATAATAATATTATTCTACAATTATTATTTATAGTAGCCATTTTATCACTATCTACCTCGTCATTAGCCATATTATTTACTTTCCCTTCCCCAAAATTATGTTAAACTAAACCCCAATTCCTACCTATTCTTCCTACCTTGAGCGCACCATCCGGTCCCACCCTCACCTCCTCATTAACATTGTCCCATTATTTTCTTGCCATGTGTCACCAAATATTTTCATCAATCAAGTGATCCCTTGTTTCTTCTTTAGCGTCAAAACTACTCCTCCCTTTTGGATTGTTCATCTTCATTGCTTTGAAGTTGGTTCCATTGCTTCATCTCATAGGACCACATATTAACATTTTCTCTGCTAATTTCTTTAGCAAAGATGAAATTTAATCCCATCAATTGGTGGAATAATTTGGTGTTGAATCAATGGGAAGAAACTAGAATCAGTAAGTTCTTTCGGGGAACTAAAATCATTAGCATCTTCAGTGTATTTATCCACCCCTTCAACCGCTTCCCAAACACTCCCTATCTTCTTCAAATCTTCAACTAACCAAGCATGGGGGAGGGCCCAAAGCATTCTATCTATGTCCTTCTTGATTAATAGAACTTTACTACATATTATCTCTTAATAACAGAAAATTGATTCAAAAGATAATCTAATGACAAAGCATCTTTCGTATCTTCAACGGAGATGAAAGTTATTAAAGCTTTATAAGCACCCAAAAGCTTCACCCCTTCAATTGTATACCAGTCCTAAAATAGTTTATGTTTAGCCAAATTGATATTCATTGGATATTTTGTCTCCCCTATAATGCTTCTTTTTAACTTCTCTTGCGAAACTTGATTCATTTCTTCTTGAACTACAATGGGTTTTCCCTCGTCCTCCATCTTCTCCTCTTTGCTTGCAATGTTTTGTTGATTGCCAATCCCCGTGTTATTGATATTTTCCTCCCTCTGATTGTGATCATCTCTTCCTTGTCTTCCTTTCTTGGTGCAACTGTGTCTCTGTAGGTACGTCCATCAACCTTCATATCACCTCTTCCAAATGAGGGTTCAATCTTCATTTGTTAGGCTCTATTGGACAAATTGTTCCAATTTCTACCTTTGAATCTCCTATATTTGGCTTCGTCCATCAAGATTCTATTACCCCAGATTTTCAAACTGTTTAATTTCTCCACAACTCCCATCGCACCCTTCTTGTTTGCATATCTTACAAAAGCAAATGGAGAAGGGTTAGATGCTCTTTTCTTCCTTAATACAAAGACGTCAATTGCCTATCATTCATTGCCAAATAATTGCCACAGCCATGAGGGTGTCATTGAGATTGGTAAGTTGTCCACAAATACTAAAAAAAGATCTCTTCTCAATGCTTTTCAGCATCTCCATCTTCTCCCTATAAGACTCTGTGTATCTGCCTTTACCCCATGCCACACCTCTTTGATCGTCTCTACTTCCTTCTTGTCCTCTTCCCTGGTGCCAGCCTTGGTTGATGACAATCTTTGGTGCCCTTCGAAACCATTTGGTCCCTCTCGCTCTTACATTCACCTAATCACTCTCACAATCTCTCACTCTCTTTCTCTTTAATAACTTCATAAACTATTTTTCTTAAGAAATTATTCGTTTGGCTTTTCCTTTGGGTAGATCCAATTTGATAAAACAAGCAATTCACCAGAAGATGCTTCTCCCACTGTATGTATCTAACAAGAAGGAAGCCAGCAAAAAGAAGTAGCAATTCACAGAACCATTATTATTATTATTGTTTTGGTCGATCATGGAACCATTATTTGACGAAATTGAGAAGTGAGAACTACAAAGAAGTGTGAGCTGGCTTTATTTCCACCCAGAATTGGTCGTACCAGGTACCTTAAAAAAGGTGCATACCCATAGGACAAGGGGTGCAGAGCCCAATGCCCAAACAACGCCCATTGTCACAAGGAGTGAAACACACATGACCCAACACACAAATCCAGCTTCTGACCAAAAACAGAGACACCAGACACAAATCCAACTGAAAAGGACCATTTTTTGGGTCAATTGTCACTAATGGAAAACGTGTTAAACAGCGTTGCTCAAATGGTAACGTTTACCGCTTTGCCTTTTCCTATACTATGGACTACGGCATAGCTTTTCTAATCTTTGTTTTACTTGTCACGGTTTGCAGATAGAGTAAAGATCACTCCATTCTAACTAAAACTCTTGTCTAGCAGATTACGTTTTGAATATAAAGAAAAAAGATAAAGGAACTACAATTGATTTACTGAGGTTGGAGGCGAAATGTGCACCCATGAGTAAAGAAGGCATGCCTTTGAATTGAATTGATGGGGTAAACACCCAAATACAAAGATTTCCAAACAGATGCAATAACTCAAAAAAAAGAAAAAAAAAAAAAAAAAAAAAAAAAAGAGAATTTTCTTTTACTTTTTTTTTAAAAAAATATATAATCCAAAACCTAATCACAACAACAAAATCAATGGCATTATTATATAAACTCCAGTAGACTGCGAATGAGCAAAAGCCTGTTCCTCTTCATCTTTTTACTCTTCACAGCCTCGATTTTACTCAACAGCAAGGGGCACAGACTCAGCCTGTCACAAGAATGACATAGTATATTAGTAAGTTAAGAAGGAAGAAAAAATGACAAAGGGAACCAAAAAAATTGATAACAAAGATATGCATTTCTTTGAGGCAAAACAGTGCAGTGCATCCCATTTCAATAGCTCAAAATATCAAAATGAATTTATAAATGAAACCATTGATCGGGGTCATAAGAAGATATATACCAATTTGCGGTACTTGAGGGCATAGAACATCTCGAGGTAACGCTTGCTCTCACGGCGGTCAAGGTTAGTCACATGCTTCCAGAAACCATAGACACCAGTGAGAGTTAGAAGCCTCTCAGAGTAAATCTGCCATGTATACCTGTGGTGCCGAAGCAAAGAAGAAAAATTGCTCAATTACACACAATCAAAACAAAACTCACTCAAACAAAGGTCAAGTGAAATTTCAAGTAACACCGTGATGAATGATGATAGTTTGGTGCAATTTTGCTTACTTCTCATGAATACGCTTCAGACCACCCTCGGAGATCTTGTCCCAGTGAGATGGATCTGCCTTGCTCTTCTCAAAGAAATCAACAAGGATCTCAGCAGCACGGTCACCATGGTAAGGGTCAATGTGGTAACCAGATTTTCCATGCACAATGATCTCAGCAGGACCACCATTGCATGTAGCAAATGTTGGCAACCCACAGGTCATGGCCTCAACAACAGTCAAACCAAAGGCTTCATAAATAGCAGGCTGCACAAAAGCACCCTTTGTGTCGCAGATGACACGGTAGAGCTCCCCGTTCCTCACACGGTTCATCTGAGAGGAGATCCATCTGAATTGGCCATTCAACTTGTACGTCTCAATGAGGCCATACATCTTCTTCATCTCAGCTTTCTCTTCCAAGTCCTTCGACTCCTTCCTCCTGTCTCCGGCGACAACAACAAGGTTCACCAACTCCCTGAGACGTGCATTCTTACCGTACCACTCGACAAGCCCTGTGATATTCTTCACACGGTCCAGCCTTGCCATGGTGAAGATAATTGGCTTGTTGCGGTCCTTCAATACACATCTGTTTCAATGGCACTACATTAGACAAATGTTCTATGGCAACATATAAAAAAAAGGGGGTGGGGGTATTGAACTTTGAAGAAATGGAAGGGAGAGAAACTAACATGTGCTCCTCATTCTCTACTGAGCTGTAAAGAAGCTCTTCAATCTCAGGGTGGAAGGATGTCAACCTACGCTCGGTTTCAGTGTATGGGAAGTAAATGCTCATGTCGGCTCCAGGGGAGACAATGTTAAACTTTGGATCAAAGACATCAATGCCATGGACGACACGGTAAAGTCCAGGAAGGGTGAAGGCAGTGTGGCTCTCATATTGTCCAACAGTATCCTTGCTGTAGAAGTACATAGAAATACAAAAATTTCAGTATGCAAATCAATGAATAAAATTGTGCAATGAGAGCAAATATAGTGAACAAAGAGGTAGCCGAAGCTCACCTTCCAGCAATTTCTTGGAAGGTACTGGTGATAATAAAATCCGTGTGATTCATTGCAAAAAGATCAGCTGTAAATTGGCAAGAGAAGTGATATTTGTCTTCGAATTTCTTCCAGTAAATGTCAGATTCCGGATATTTGGTCTTCTCAAGTGCATGAGCAATGGTACACTGCAATAGGGGTTAAAATAAAGGGAGAAACTTAGGCCTCGGGTTCAAAAGCGTAATCAACAAAAGCCAAGAGGAAAGAATTAACAAGGTGCTAAGTTTCAATGCAGACAAACCTGAGTTACACCCAATTTATGTGCTAACAGAGAGGCAACAATGTTTCCATCACTGTAGTTTCCAACAATCAGATCTGGCTTGCCTTGCAACTCCTTGGCAAGTTCATGAGCAACATCCTAATGACAAGAAATAGTTGTGTATTGAATATGAGTGTTAAATTAAAGTGAAAACATGCTCTAACTGCCAATTATTATGAGTGAAAATTTTACCTCAGTGTAAGTTTCTAGGTAGGGCCAGACTTCGAATCTCGAGATCCATTTGCGAACAATTCCCTTCTCGGTTCTAAAGGGAACACGAAGAATGTGGCAGTGTTCAGTGCCAAATACTTTCTCAAGACGTTGGCCACAAGTAGTTCCTACTGCATCAGGGAGAAGACGGGTGATCTGCATTTCACAGCAATCACAGGCTCAAGTTAGAGAAATATCCATACACTATACATAAGTAAGCTAACTCTTCACAACTACAATAGGACATACAATGAGAATACGAGGGGTGATGTCCAAGCCTTGTTTCTTGATGCGCTTGAGCATCTCATTCTCCAAGGCACGAACTTGATCCAAGATGTAAACAACCTAATTAGAGAATCAAGAAAAGCTTGTCAATCAACATTGATAAGTAAAATGGTATGGAAAGGTAGTACACAATGTATCATGTCATCTCAATTAACCTGGCCTCCAGTATCAGGGTATCCCAAGACATTGTCTTGAGCAAAGTAACCGTGGGGAGAAAGGATAACAACATTAAAGACCATAGGGATCCTTCCTAGGAATGTCTCAAGGGTGCAAGGGTCAGGTGCCTCAAGAAGATCCAGGAGAAGCTGGATCATCTCGAGGACACGCTCGGCGTTGTCACCCCATCCTCTCTCCAAACCAATTTCCTGGAATTTGTGCTCAAATTCTGAGTAGGGTGTTTCAGGAGCAATTGTGACCAAATAGTCTTCTGCCTTTCTCAGAACATGTTGGAGAGTGTTGAGGTTTTGAATTCTGTCATTCAACATCATAGTCTGCAAGAAACAAACCTTTTTTCAGTGAAACCAAACAGACACAGAACCAGTAATGCTACATTCAACATAACTATTAGATTTGCCCTCCAAATTCGGTTATTAGACATGTCTCAAACATGGATGTGGAAGAAACACAATTAGATTTGGATATTCAAGTCATTAAACAATTGAAGAATATGCCTCATACGGCAATTACTGTTAATAGTTCCTTCCTATGGGTAATACTAAATGAGGGTTGAATTCAGGTCTAACAAGGACAACTTGTATTTGGTCTAGTTGGAAAATTGTGGCAGTTTGAAAAATGCTTAATTTACGGCGAGAAATACGCCAAAAAGAAAAGCATACCTTTCCCTTGTAACTGTGAAGCCTGAGGAACTCCAGCAGTGGCTGCATGCTCTCCTTGTCATGGAAGAGCTTTGCCGAAAGGTGGCGGTTGAGGAACTCCACACCATTCCCAATTGACTTGTTCAGAGTTGGACGGGGGAAGGATGCGTTAAATGGCTCAAAGTCCAACTCAAGCACGAAGTTACCATTGGAACTGCATCAAGAAAGAGAGAGAGAAAAAAAAGAGAAACGTGTTAACTAGTCTCAACACAACAAAACAAAGCACCAACAACCACTGCAAACAAACAAAGCACATTACCTTCCATCAACAAGCTCCTCCTTGAACTTGAGGTACTCAGCAGGACGCAGCTCATCAACAACAAGCGCGTGCACATTCACTCGCAGATACTCCCAAACACCAGGCCTTGGACGAACAGCCAGAGCAACAAATGGTGGCAGCACTATGGCTTCCTACACGACACAACAAAAACCAATTAAAATGACAAAAATTCAACAAACCCCATGAATTATAGCTTGAATATAACCCAAAAAAATAAGTTAAAATAAGCTCAGGAAAAAAAGAAAATTACCTGTGTAGATCTCAAAACTTCTCCAAACGCTCCATCAACTAGCTTCTGCCTCTTCTCTTCAGGGATTTCCTCAAACTCGGCAATGACGTGGTGGTGTTGCAGGATGCCCTTGCCCTTCGCTTCGATCCTTTTTAGCACCAAAACATTTCAAGTGTTATTTTCACATCCTTGCACCAAAAAAGTAAATAAATAAAAAGAGATATTTTTATTTTTATAAGCTACCTTGCAAGAAGGGCCAAAATTTCATTCCTCTGACCAGCGAGAGTCTCATCAAGCCTCTCCCTGAGAGAGTGAGAGCGTGTCAAAGCCATTGCTTCAGAAAGTCCTCAGAGGAAAAGCTTCAACAACTGCAACAAGAAACGTAGCATAAGAAGAAACAGATCAGAATTTTCAATTAAGGTAGGCCAGTCACCAAAAGTCAAAAGCCAAAAGCGGAAAAACAATGTGGAAAATTGAAAATTCCAGAAGACTGGATTGGACTTCAAGACCTGCCAACCCTCACCAACTACTAGTCCCAAAAAATAAAAAATAAAATAAAATAAAATAAAACAATAGTAATTGCAGGTCCTGCACCTCTGCTGAGATATGATAAGATCTATGCCATACAGTATGCAAGGGAATAAATGCAAGATGCAGCTTCTTTTTGCAGCATAACCAGCCTTTTTTTAAAAAAATAATAGTTTCATTAATTAGAACACCAAGAGAAAACAAATGCGTTGCAAGAAATAAAATGTCTGAACTTGAATTTAAAAATACAAATTAATTAATTATTTCAAGCTCAAGCCTCTTAAATCAATAAACCACAGGATGCATCCAGAAAAAATAGCGAAGATCTTTGTTCAAGGCCAAGCTGTAGACAAAAAAGGAGTTGTTTAATTTCATCTTCTATTTAGTCCAAGAAATGCATTTGAGTGTGAAACTGTTTTAACCAATGAAAGTTTGGGACCTGGGACCAAGAAAAATTGAGCAAAACGACAGAACAACTGAACCGTAATCCCAGGAACAAAGTAGGAACAGCTTCCACTGCAGAATAGCAGTTTATAAGGACAATGAGCCAAAAGCTCAACAGAGACAGCACCCCAAAACAGAACTAAACTTAAACCTCCCCAGGTTCTCTGACATGGTGGAGATGAAAACGAGAACTGTCTAGAGACTAAGGATCATGTCAGAGACTCTGATCCAGTGGTTACAGCACAATGGCCGTGCAGAGAGAACTAGATCTTTCAAAGTGAAAGCGGGGGTACCAGTGTTGAACACCCAAATAAGGGAAAGCAAGCATGTACCAAAAAATGAGCAGAACAACAACATAGAAGAGAGAAGAAAGAGCAAACAGAAAAGAGAAAAGGGAAAGTAACATAAGAGGAAGAAAGAAGACCTATGGAAAAACAGAATGAACGCAAAAAAGGAGAGGGTAAAGGAGACGAAGGAAATGAATGAATGAAAACAGAGGTGGTGGATGCGTCAATTTATAGACAAGGGGCGCGAAACAGCAACAGAAACGTATAGAAGAAAAAATAAATTAAAAAACAAAAGGCAACAAGCAACTTTCAACAAATTCACCAGACGCCAAAAGACTTTTCTCTCTCTTACCGAGGGATTAGCGGCAAGGGTGATTTTGTAAATGCACGCACGTAAAATTTATATTCCACACGTTGCTTTCAGGATAATGCACATTTTCTTTGATGCGGTAATATCTATTTTTTTTTTTTTTTTTGGGTACACCCGACGCTTATATCATCGTAATAGAAAATCGGATCTTTTGTATTTATCTTCTGCTTATATTTGTTAAGAATTTATTCTGAAAGAATTTTATTATTATTATAAAGGGATTTTAATTCGTGTTTTATTTTTCATTTTTCAATTTATCATTGCAAACTACTTATTTAAACTTTTAAAGAAAAATAATAAATAATAAATATATCTTATTAATAATTTAAAACTTCAAGATAAATATGACATAAATGTAACTTCCTATTAATTATCTAACTGATTTCTATAATTCTATACTATTATGTAAAAAGTTTAATACTATTATGAAATTATATACTATCATGTAAGTAAATATGTATGACCCTCAATTTTATTACTCTAAAAATTATACAAATGAGAGAATATGATTAAGTGTATAATTACGTGATAATGTAAAATAATTTTATACTGTTAATACATAAAAATTAAATCCTTATATAAAAGCACTAGATCGCCTTCATTATTTTTTTTACATTTTTCTATTTTATTCTTATTTTTGTTTGTATAATTATCCATTACTTCTATTACTTTTAAATAAGATAGTCTTTTTGACATTTAATTTTTTTTTTAAGAGTAAATGTATAAACATACTAATAATAAATATTCTTCCCCTTATTCTACTACTTTTTAAAACATGTTTGGGAGTTGTACCGTTTTCTATTTCAATGGATAATTATTTTAGAATTTAAAAAAAAATCTTTTGTCACATGTTTTATATATATATAACAATGGGCAAAGTCCAAAATGCATTTACAAATTCACCACCCGGGATCTACAACTCTTCAAGGAATTAGCAAAGAAATCCAAAAAGATGAAATCCAGGACATCATTAACAAAAGTATATTATTTCTACATATAGAAAAGAATAGCTTATTTTTTTAAAAAAAATAATTTTTCACTAAAATTGGTATTTGGTGTATGATCTCTCACAATCATATATAATTCTCTTAAATATACATAAAGATTAATTTTGTTGTGAAATGATACGCTTATAAATTTGATTTATTTTACCTTTTTTTAAAATTAATTTTTGTTTAACTACGAAAACACAAAAGTTGTATAATTTTCTCGAAAAAAGTTACTTTTCTATATTTTGAACTAACTTCTCCCTCTTTTAATTTTTGAAAGAAATGTACCACCAAAATTCAAAAGTTTATTGAATTTGAACTAATCTAGTTTGAATTTGATTGATCTACTATACTTTAAAAAAAAAATATTAAACTACTTTACCCAATTAAGCATGGTCTAACTTCTTCATTCTGGATGAAAATTACTTACCAACTAAAATTAGTTGATGGTTATATTATTCTCGTTTAAATTAAATACTTTAATAAATAATTAGTTATATAATTACTTAAAATTTATTAAAAAATAAACAAAAATATAAAGAAAATTAACAACTATCTTGGAGCGTGTCACCATGTTGGAAATGTTTTATCCTGCATCTGCATTTATTGTACGTATAAATATTTTTATTTGAAAGAAAAAAGGGAAAAAAAACATTATTTCAAGATCTTCTTTAACTACGCATAAATGTAATATCGTTGCAAATATTCTATAACCAATAAATTCAAGATATATCTTGATGCTTAATACATTTATTGATCAATATGAAAATATTATGCAGGCCTTAAAAAAATTAATTAAAACTTGCCCAAACTGCTTTTAATATTGAGTAGCGATACGATACAAAGAAATTTATTTGTTACTTTATTTTTGTCCTTCAAATTAATGTATATTGCAAATGCATGAGACTTACTCAGCTGTGCTTGGTGCCCCAGAAACTTCTCAATTATAACCATTAATTCATTCTATCTTTTCACAAATATAAACAAGAGATTAATTTTAATATTTTGTCAGTATAAAATATTTTATACTATCGATTAATTACATCTTAACTTAAATATGACTTTTAGAGAAGATATTATAAAAATAAAATATTTTTAATGATGCAGTATATATAATTAAATAATAATATAAAATAATTCTACACTAACAATATAACAAAATTAAATTCTATAAATAAATTTAGTTTCTCAAATTTTCTAATTATCTTGATTTTCCCCGTCTCGTTTTATCTCATATATACATAAGCATAAAATAAGTCAATATAATAACTAGCACAAAGGGATATGATGTCTCCCATACTTAAATCAAATTATACCAAGTAAAATTTAAAATATGTGCATAAACTTTTGTGAGTCGTATATGAATTATAGATTGTAGTTATTCCCCCCTCCCCCCACAAAAAAAAAAAAAGAAACTTTAGCCATAAAAATAAGAAAATGAAATATATTTATCTCCCAGTATATTAAAATTGAAATGGAGTAATGTGGTAGAATAAACAATAAATAATCTTAAAAATATCACAAAATTTAAAATAATTAAGGTTATTTTGCATGAAATATTTTGGCTATATAGTGATATCAATTAACTATCATAAAAGAACATCACAATTTTAGTCATGATACACTTTGTATTCAGTCTCACGGATATTATAAGAAAAATAGTACCACTTACGAAACAATGAATTAATTGAAGAAAACTAATATCAACATGAAAATTAAATAAATATATGTATTGATTATAATACTCACTTAATTTCGGATGCCTGTCTTGCTGATTCAAATTTATACACTTAAGGTACAATTTAGTTGAAGGAAGAGAGTAATTTATCATAAAGAGAAATGTTATTTGGATATTGCAAAATGGATATTATTTAAACGTCATAGAAAAAGATAGGTACAAAACTCTAAAATGATCATGAGTATTGAGAAAGAAAAACTAAAACATTATGTCTATTTTTCTATAATATTGACTTGATTATATTTATTTTTTTAATATCTAAATAACATGCCGAAGTGCACAAGGCATCTGAGTGGAACTAGGACACACAAGTTGCAAGTATGTTAATCTTTTCCTTGGTAGGAATTGGGGGTTTTCTGTGGTGACATTTAGCGGCGGGTGCAATGTAGTGCTCATGACAAGAAATATCTTTATGGGTGTTACACAGCTACCTACTAGACCGCATGCCTAGCTAGTTGATGGAGTATGTGCAATGTGCTAATAAAAGTTTTGGCTCAGTCCCTTGGCCACTTTCGTTATTTATGTAGTTGTGTAGTAGTGTATATATATGTGCAGCTAATATAATAAATAGCACCAAAAAAAACTAGAGGTATGAATTACAGAGATATCGTGGGGATGAGGAGGAAAATTGCCTATGCAAATATTAAAAAATATGAAAATTTGACGTTGTAATTTATCAGTGGAATCTTACTCATAAACAGCAAGTTACTTACCTTCAGTTTGAAATGCAACCCAACACCCAGAGGAAGGAAAAAAGCAAATGAAAAGGTCAAGCTACGGGAGATAAAACAAGGCAGAGCGGAGGCAAACAAACAAAACGCAAAAGAACAAAGATACCTCAAACAAATGAAAATGGGGTATTGAATGGTGAAGAGTGATGAGTTGGGAAGCCCCTTTTATAGTGAAATGAGGGGCAGAGCTACTCAAAAATAAGAAGAGGATTAAAGTTCACTTTACTTCATTCATCCTCCTTAATCTTTTGAATTAGAGATAAACGGTTATTGCCTCTATTTCCACGAAAGAGCCGCATATTATTACTGCCAACCTTCCTGTAGTTTCTTTGTTCTTTTCACAAAACCACTTTTCCCTATCATGGCTCCTCCACTCTCTCTTTCTCTCTCATTACCATTGTTTTTTAATTCATTTTTCCAGTTCTATTTCCAACTATTTTTTAATTATTTTATTGCTACAATATCTCTCTTGTCTTGGTTGACAATTAATTTAGTACTGTATTATACAATGCATTTGTTTAAGCAGTCTTGGGTTTTCTGTGGTGCCCGTAGTCTTTGACTTGATGTTGCTACTTACACCTGTAAGTTGATGGTTTTGCTTGTTTTAAAATTTAAATGGGATATCCACTCCATGTAACGGCAGTGCACTTGGCAAAAAAATATATTTACGATGGGGTAATACAATATTCAACTTAGCCAGGCGTACCGTGGGTCCTTTTTTTTATATGGTTTTTGAAAATATCATATACCTCCATATGGGATTCTATGTAAATTATGAAAATATGAGGTTTGATTAAAAATTGTTATTGACAATTTTTTGAAGTGTAACAGTATTTTAAATAAAGTAATGGCGGTTTTTCAAAAAATAAAAATTGTTATCGGCAATTTTTTGATACATACATTCTCTAACTGTGTTTTCATATAGCATGTCAAAAAAAACAAAAATCATCATTGGTGATTTTTTATTCTTATATTCTTATACTTTGACCTATAAATCTATATTCTTGTATATAACACATCTATTCACTATATTAAAAATAAAAAATCTACATGGGACTTGTAAGAAAATTCTATTATTTCAGAGCTATTAGACAAAAAAAAAAATTATAGTGAAGTAATAAAAATTTTTATTGCTACTTATCATCATATTTGATTTTTTAATGCTGATTAAAACTCTTAAACTTTTTTTATGAGTTTCATGATGTATACATGTGATTTTGATTTATATGAAAAAGGCAAATCAAGGAAGAAAATATATACCGTGAAAAGTTTAAAACCACATTGTACGTTTATAAAATTTTATAATAAAAAAACACATGATTGCATATCTTAGACCGGGTAAATTAGATTTTTTTTAATAAAAAATTTCATATTCGTCTCATAGAACAGTTTGAACACTGTTTAAATTTCTTTATTATAAATTTTCACATTACAAGTTCAGTGGTGATGTTTGTCGGAAATGTGTGAACCTCTTATAAAGACATATATTATTACCATAAAATGATAAAATAAGTATCGCGGATAATTGGCTGGTGAAGAGAGTAGCTCAGCCGAAAGTCGCGCAGCCCCACCAGATACGCTAGGAATACGATGGTGAGCAGTGCACAGTATGGAGGTAGATTCATAATGTCAGTAAAAGCGAAATCCAACTAACAAATTACAAGATCATCCACTACGATGGACTGTCGCTATTAATTGTATTGGAGAACAGTGTACACAGCCAAGCTTTGACGTAACGGGACAGGCTTAACAGTGGAGTTCAATTTTAATGAGTGATTATATACTTTGATGGAATGAGTAATGGTATATTATCTTAAAATATTTTTATATTAATTTTTTTAAAATAAAAAATATAAATTTTTTGTAAATATATTTATTATTTTAAAAATATAAAAAAATTTATTATTTTCTTTGTTTAGAAATTAGAAGAACAGTTTTGGAGAATATATTATTATCTAATTTCAATATATTGTTGTTAATTAATATAAAAATTTTGTCATGATTTAATTATTTTTTAAATTAATTATTATAAAATTTGAATTTTTTAATGAAATACTGAATATTTTTATAAATTTAGTTTAAAATAATTATAATAATAATTAATTTTATTTTAACAGTTAATGCACAAAAATTATGTATTTTTAGAAAAAAAATATTTTAAAATTAAATAAAGTATTTTTTTGATAATTAAATAATCTTACAATAATATATATATATATATATAATTTAATTTAAATACACTGACAGTGTAAAATAGTTTTACACTGTCAATTAATAGAAATAGTGAAAAGTGTCAACTCACATAAATAACTATCCATTATAATGAGGGACCCATCATAATTTCTCACTTTTTCCTATTTCTATTAGTTGACAATGTAAAACTACTTTACACTGTTAGTGCATACTAATTAAATTCATATATATATATATATATATATATATATATATAAGTTTTAAGAATGCACTTAATTTTGGTTCTAATGTAATAATTACATTTTGTTTAGAGAATTATGCTTGGCTCACACGTGACACGTACCTCATTCGTGGACCACAACCATCCACATAGGGTACAGGCAGGTCCCGCATCCTGATAATATTCATTTTCCCTCGTAATTAACACAGACACAGTGGCCGAGTTTCCACGTCTGTCTAACGTGGTGCAGACATGGATATCTAATCTTATTTTTATGACGCTTGCCCTTTTTTTTTTTTGGCATAGAATTAGAATAAACAAACCAACACTAATTTGTTTTAAATGGTTTCATTCATACTTATTTTTTTGGTTTAAGTAAATTTTTAAACTCAAATTTTATAAATAAAAAGGTTATCATACGAAAATTTCATTCTTATTCATGCATATTAAAAATTGAGTTTAATTTTGATGTATTAATAATATAAAAGAATTATATACAATTAATTATTTTTATCATTTCATTTATATGGCCATTTAAATATGAGTATGAGATTTAATCATATTTATTAGTATAAAAATATAAATTTAATTTAAATATACTGACAGTATAAAACATTTTTACATTGTCAGCCAATAGAAATAGTGGAAAGTGCCAACTCACACAAATAACTAGCCATTATAATGAGGGACCCACCATGATTTCTCATTTTTTCCTATTTCTATTGGTTGATAGTGTAAAATAGTTTTACACTGTCAGTGCATACCAATTAAACTCTAAAAATATATGATCATATGTCAATATAAAAAATTTATACAATCACTACATCAAAATTAAATTCTTAAGATTTAAATATTTATTTACATTGAATGAAGTTATCAGATGAAAAAAATATTAATGTATAATTAGAAATATGAAAAATTTACCAGAATACACAATAAACTTAATTGAAATTAGATTTATTATTAAAAATATAACTAATTAAATATATTTTATTACAATATGGTTTTATTGTGTTTTTAATTATTCAATAAATGAAAATTTTACTATTTCTTTATACATTACAAAAAAGTATAAAATAATGAGAGAAAAACTGTTTAGAAATACTAATTTTGTGTAAATTACAATTTCAGATTGTAAAATATGTAAAATGACGATAAAACCTATGCTAGAATTGAGGCCCTTTTTCAATAGAAAATGTTATTCGAATACGCCATTTATAAATATAATTATTGTGCATATTTATATGAAAAAAATATTGTATTTTATGTTAAAAATTTACAAACAAATAACATAATTTTTTCTTTTTCAATTCTGAATGTGCCCATACATGAGATGGGAAACGCAAATTTTGATCAGAATTTTTGGCATTCACATGTTATCAAACAAAACGAGCGATCAAGTGATAGAATATAATCAGTTTTTAAAATAAGTATAAATAATTTTTTTTTCTAGGATAACTATTATTTGTAACTTATTAGTGATACAGTAACTATATAAAAAATGGCAAAAATAACTGAAGTTACTGTTTTTAGGTAATAAAAAACTTTTTTTTTTGTGAGCATAGGTAATAAAAAGCTAGTTTTTTGATTTGGTTTACGATTAAATAAATTAAAGTTGGGACAGCTTTGCTTGACCAAGATGGGTAAGCGCATGTCAACAAGGAAAACGTGTAGGAGGGGCAATAACAGTGGGTGGCGTGGATAAGACATTAGATACTTTGAAATCCATTGTTTACGACATCGAAATTTAGGACCTGGGTCCCGTCCTACCTGTCCCAACGGATTATTGTGTCCGTCTCTGCTGCTGCTGTTTTATGTTTCTCACTCTTGTGTGATCTCAAGGCAGGTTGTCTTGCCTGGTCCACTTAAACACCAGTATGGGGTCCGTTTGGTGTGACTTTTGGAAGAAGATCTTTTAAAAGAAGGTCTTTTGAAAGAAGATTTTTTAGAGGAATTATTTTTCAAAAAATGAATTTTATTTGGTTTGAATATGTCAAAAGTAAGTTTAAGAGAATGAGTTTTATTTGGATAGGATAAAGTAAAATTACTTTTGGTTGTTGATGTGAGAGTAATAGTAAGGTTACTTTTCAAAAGGTCTTTTCAGAACTAAAAGAATTTCAAAGATACTTCTTCCAAAAGCGCTTTTCTACAAGACCTTTCAAAAAAAAGTTAAACCAAATACCTCACTTTATTGTATAAAGTCATTTTCCTTCTCCTAAAAAGCCTTCTATCAATCCTAAACTGGAATTCAAACATGGCCATAAGAGTTGCATTAATTTCAAGATCATAAGAGATTGAGAGTAATAGCGATGGAGGTGTTATCTTAAATTATATATATATATATATATATATATATATATATATATATATATATATATATATATATATATTATTTTGGTAAATAAGTATGTAGGATTTCCATCGGTAAGAGTACCAATACTTTTCGTATTTAAAAGCTGTAATTAAATTATAAATTTTAATAGATCTAAAAAAATAATTTTAAAAAGTTAGTAGTTTAAGTTGGTAGGATATTTGACTAATTTTTAAACACAAATAACTAAAAAATAATGATAACTTTAAATTTTATACTAACACCCCTCAATTATTAATTATGCCTTTAATTAGCTTTCTAATAAAACCATCTATTATTATTATTATTATTATCACACCATCTCTTATTATTTAACATTTGAAAGAGAACCCAGTTGTTTGAGTAATTAACTGTTTAGAGAAAAAAAAAAGACTTAAAAGAAAACAAAGGTTTAAAAAGATGGAAGTCTATCCCATTTAAAATTTAGAGATACTATAAGTCTGAAAAATATTATGCGTGAACTAAAATTGAGGGACTCAGATAATATATTAATTTATATAAATTTTAAATCGATATATATATATATATATATATATATATATATATATATATATATATATATATATGAAACTATAAAGCCAAGCATAATTTATAATAACATTTACGGAAAGTGGCACTGTGGAATTTATTGCAGTAAACAAAATACTACCACTTATATTTAAGATAAATGAAAAGGATAAATAGATACTTACATGAAATAAGAAGATCATTTAAGTCATGTCAAAGGACAATGGGCAAAAATGGATATCTAAAGGGAGAAAAAAAAATTACTCAAATAACAAAGGAAAGTTGACGGGCGGTCTTATTGTTGACATACTCCCTTTGATTATAATCTTCATTCTTCAACGAAATGGCTTTTCTAGAACGTCTTCGAGAAATTTTGAATTCATTCAATTTGATTTATTTGTTTATTATTATTTTTATTTCTTACTTTATAAAAAAGTTAGTCCATGACTTGCCATGCTTCTAGAGACACATAACTAGTTCATTAAATTATTGGCCTAAACACATTTTACTGCGTAGGAATTAAGAGTTTAGCACGACGTATTTGAGACGAACAATAATATCTTTCACCCAGCGAACCTATATGATATGTGTTTCGGAGGACAAATTGGACATTCTAGTATGAGCAGGCAAGATAGAGATTTTAGCATGCCTGTAGGATCAATCACACAAGTAAGAGCAAAAAGGTTAAGAGAAGATTTTGGGAACTTGACTAAAGTAATTGTGGAAGAGACGTATCAAGAATAGGCTAAGGAGACCAAGATGCCAATTCATACTAATGGACAATCTAAGATCTTGTTATTTGCTGCAAATTGGACTTAGAAACTTATTTTGGTCATATTGGGCCATTCTCCTATCTTGTGTTTCCTTAGAATTTAAATTTTGATTTTTAAATCTGATTTATATCAAATTGAGTTGATTTATACCAGATTTTGTGTTATCTTGAGTTCTTTGGAGTTTAAGTAATCCTTAGTTGTGTGTCTTTTGTGTTTTTTTTCCTTGCAAATTAAGTAATCAATTTTGAGTCTTAAACTTGAGTTTCTCTTGGTAGTCTTTGTCATCAAATTTTGATCTTAATATTACACTTGCCTTGCTTGATTTCATTTAATTTCTGAAGTGCAACATTCTAAAGTGATCAAGAGTGGTAAAAGGTAAGAGTGGCGAGCACAAAAGAAGGTAAAAGCCAAGAATTGAGTGAAAACATGAGTGTACCCAATTTTGAGTGCAAATACATGAGAGAGTGCTTGTGAGGTCCTTTTCTTTTATTAACATTTTATAGGTTGTTCGGTGGCTAACAACTCAACGAAGGAAGGAAAAGAAAATTATGAAGAGGAACTTGGTATGATACTTGACATGAAGCTCATGTACTAAGCTTTCACTAGTCAATTTCAAAAGTTGAATAGTAGACTTGATGAGACGGATGAATGGAGGAAGGAGATGACACAAAGCATGTCCAGAGGTAGTAGATGGGTTGATCTGAGGAATCGACGTCACCATGATTCCAACCATGAGCTATCTGGGGAGAAGTTTGACGAAGTTGATTCAGTTAGGAATAGGAGAACTGGAAACAGAGCAAGAAGGGATAGCAACATTAATTCTATCAAGATGCAGATATCACCATTCAAGGGTAGGAATGATGCTGAAGCGTATTTAGAGTAGAAAAGAAAGGTGGAGATGAATTTTGCTTGTCATAATTACTGTGAAGAGAAGAAGGTCAGATTGGCTGCTGTGAAATTTTCTGATTATGCTCTAATTTGGTGGGATGAGCCAGTTAAGTCCAGAAGGAGGAATGGGGAATATCTCATAGAAACTTGGGATGAGATAAAGAGGATAATAAAGAAGAGATTTGTTCCTTCCCACTATTATAGGGAAGTGCACCAAAAATTACATAGACTCACTCAAGGCTCCAAGTCAGTAGAATATTACCACAAGGAGATGGAAATGCTCATGATTAAAGCCAACATTGAGGAGAACATGGAAGTAATTATGGCTCGGTTTATAGGTGGTTTGAACAAAGAGATTGCAGATGTGGTAGAATTACACCATTATGTGGAGATGGAGGATTTGGTTAGCATGGCAATGAAGGTGGAGAAACAGCAAAATCAAAAAAGGGTAGCTAAGGCATTTTCGAATTCCAACTCGAAGTGGGGTTCAAAATGTTCTAAGTATGAGGACACAAAGAAGAATAGGGACTCAAATCCCAAGGAGAAGGAACTGGACATAGCCAAGAAGAAAAGTACTTCTAATTCATCTTCTTCTACTGCTACTTCTAGACATAGAGATGTTAAATGCTTCAAATGCCACAGTTTGTTATGCATCTAATTGCCCAAATAAGAGAACAATGGTCATTAGGGGAGGTGAAATTGTATCTGAATCTGATAATGATAATGAGTCTGATGGTAGTGATGATATACCACCGTTAGAGAACTGTTCTGATAATGATGAGAATGTTGAATATGCTGTGCATGATGAGTCTCTTGTTGTTAGGCATGCTTTGAATATGCATGTTAAGGAGGATAGCCTAGAGCAAAGAAAGAACATCTTTCACACTAGATGTTTGGTTGGTGGAAAAGTGTGCAGTTTGATTATTGATAGTGGAAGTTGCACCAATGTTGCTAGTACCACCTTAGTGGAGAAGTTGGGATTTAAGCATGATAAGCATCCTAATCCATATAGGTTGCAATGGTTGAATAATAGTGGGGAAGTGAAAGTTACTAGATAAGTTGTGGTTGCATTCTCCGTTGAGAAGTATAGTGATGAAGCAATATGTGATGTAGTACCCATGCAGGCTAGTCATTTGTTGTTGGGGAGACCATGGCAATTTGATAGGCATGTGCTAAATGATGGGTACAAGAATAGGTATTCGTTTGATTATAATGGCCACAAGATTACTCTTGCACCACTATCGCCCAAGGAGGTATATCTTGGTCAAATGAAGCTTCAACAAACTTTTATTGGGAATTTGGGAAGTGAGGAAAAAGAAAAAGAAAGAAAAGAGGCCATGAGAGAAAAGAATAAAGAACAAGGCCCAATGGTGAGAGAAAATAAAGGAAAGAAAAGGAGAGGTGAGAAAAATGCAAAGAGACAAAAGAGTGAAAAGAAAGAGAAGAGTGAGACAAATGAAGAGAGTGAGAGAAAATCATGTTTTTGTGCAAAAGAGAGAGATTTGAAATGTGCTTTGTTAGGCAAGAGATCTTTGATTATCATTCGGTTTAAGGAGGTTTTACTCTCTGAAACTGAACTTAACCCAAATTTGCCTAGTTGTTTTCTTTCTTTGTTGTAGGAGTTTGAGGATGTGTTCCTTAGTGAGGTGCTAAGCGGATTACCACCATTGAGAAAGATTGAGCACCAAATAGCTAGTATTCCAAATAGAATAGCTTTAGAAGTAATCTTAAGGAGACAAAGGAGCTTCAAGGGCAAGTGGACGATCTGCTAACTAAAGGGTATGTAAAGGAAAGCATGAGTCCATGTGCTATTCCAGTTTTGTTGGTTCCAAAGAAAGATGGCACATGGAGGATGTGCGTAGATTGTCTTGCAGTCAACAAGATAATGGTAAAATATCACCATCCTATCCCTAAGTTAGATAACATGCTTGATGAGTTAAATGGTGTATGCATATTCACTAAAATTGATTTGAAAAGTGGGTATCACCAAATTAGAATGAAATCAGGGGATGAATGGAAGACTGCATTTAAAACAAAATATGGTCTTTACGAGTGGTTGGTTATGCCTTTTGGGTTAACTAATGCACCTAGTACTTTCATGCGTTTAATGAACCATGTTTTGAGGGAATTTTTGGGAAAACTTGTGATTATTTATTTTGTTGATAATCTGATTTACAAACAGTGTTTGGATGATCATATATCATATGTTAGGGCTATTTTAGATATTCTTAGGAAGGAAAAGTTATTTGCCAACCTCAAAAGTGCACCTTTTGCATTGATAAAGTTGCTTTCCTTAGTTTTATTGTGAGTGCCCATGGTATTAAGGTTGATGAGGAGAAGGTGAAGGCTATTCGAGAATGGCCAACAATTAAAAGTGCTTCTGAGGTAAGGAGTTTTCATGGTTTAGCTGGGTTTTATAGAAGATTTGTAAAAAACTTCTCTACTATTGCTGCTCCATTGATTGGAATTATTAAAAAGGATATTGGGTTTAAATGGGGAAAGGAACAAGAACTTGCTTTTAATACTTTGAAAGATAAATTGTGTTCTGCTCCTATTATTGTTTTGCCTAATTTTGATAAGACCTTTGAAGTAGAATGTGATACTTCTGGGATTGGTATAGGTGCTATTTTGATGCAGGAAAAACGTTCCATTGCATTTTTCAGTGGGAAGCTAAATGGAGCTCAACTCAAGTACTCAAGCTATGATAAGAAGCTATATGCTTTAGTTCGAGCCTTAGAGGTGTGGCAACACTACTTGTTGTCCAAAGAGTTCGTGATTCACACTAATCATGAATCTCTTGATTCACATTGATCATGAATCTCTCAAGCACTTAAAGGGATAAGGTAAGCTGAATAAGAGGCATGCTAAATGGGTTAAGTTTATTAAGACTTTTCTATATGTGATCTCTTATAAGCAAGAGAAAGAAAATGTGGTTGCTAATGCTTTATCTAGAAAGTATGCTTTAATCACTACACTTACCACTAAGTTGTTAGGATTTGAGCATTTGAAAGAATTGTATGCTACTGATTCTGATTTCTCCAATATTTATGCTGCATATGAACATGGTGCATTTAATAAATTCTATAGGCATGAAGGTTTTCTGTTTCGTGGTAATAGGATTTGTGTGCCTATTTGCTCTATTAGAGAGTTGCTTGTTAGAGAATCACATAGTGATGGTTTAATAGGTGATTTTGGTGTGCATAAGACTTTAGATGTGTTATCTGAGCGTTTTTATTGGCCACACATGCGAAAAGATGTTGAAAGAATTTGTGCTAAATGTATTGCATGTAAACAGGCTATATCTAAGTCCATGCCACATGGTTTATACACACCCTTGCCTATTCCTACTTATCCGTGGATTGATATATCTATAGATTTTGTGCTTGGATTGCTTAGAACTAGGAAAGGTAGAGACAACATTTTTGTTGTAGTGGACAGATTTAGTAAAATGGCTCACTTTATTGCATGCCATAAATTTGATGATGCAACAAACATTACTGATTTCTTCTTTAGAGAAGTTGTGCACTTACATGGTGTCGCTAGGACCATTGTTTCTAATCGTTATGTGAAGTTCCTGAGTCATTTTTGGAAAGTGTTGTAGGGTAAGTTAAGAACTAAATTGCTATATTCTACTACTTGTCACCCACAAACTGATGATCAAACTGAAGTGGTGAATAGGACTTTAGGGACTTTATTGCGTACAGTTGTTAGTAAGAATTTGAAAACTTGGGAAGATTGTTTGCCTTTCATTGAGTTTGCATATAATAGAGCCATTCATTCTTCTACAGGGTTTTCTCCTTTTGAGCTTGTGTATGACTTTAATCCTTTAACTATTTTAGACTTGATGTCTTTGCCTTTGAGTGATCTTGTTAGCTTAGATGGTGAAGAAAAGGCTGAGAAGGTTAAAGCAAGGCACTTGAAGGCACGTGAGTTGATTGAAAAGAAAAACAAGGTGACGACTCAAAGAGTTAATAAGGGCTGCAAAGAGAAACAAGGTGACAGCTCAAAGAGTTAATAAGGGCCGCAAACAATTTGTCTTTGAACCTGGTGATTGGGTTTGAGTTCATTTAAGGAAGGAGAGGTTTCCTACTCAGAAGAAATCTAAACTTGACTCGAAGGGTGATGGTCCATTTTAAGTGTTGGAGATGATCAATGATAATGCTTACAAGATTGAACTTCCGGGCAAGTATAATGTTTCATCTACTTTTAATGTTTCTGACCTTTCTTCTTTTGACATGGATGCAAATTTGAGGACGAATCTTTTTGAGGAGGGAGGGAATGATACGTGCTCCGGAGGACAAATTGGACATTCTAGCACAAGGGGGCAAGATGGAGATTTTAGCATGCTTGTAGGACCAATCATACGAGCAAGAGCAAAGAGGTTAAGAGAAGACTTTGGGAACTTGGCTAAAGTAATTGTGGAAGAGATGTATCAAGAATGGGCCAAGGAGACCAAGATGCCAACTCATACTAATGGACAATCCAAGATCTTGTTATTTACTGTGAATTGGGCTTAGAAGCTTATTCTAGCCATATTGGGCCATTCTCCTATTTTGGTATTATTTAGTTTAGTTAGTTTAAGTATTTAGGACATCTAAACTTTTAGTTATTTTATTTAGCCCAGATTTTATGTTTTATATTTTATCCAGCCCAATCCTTATTATTTAGCATAAAAACACTTTTATTGAGCTTGGACTTAGTTTAAATGTTTAAACCTAATGTAAGAGGTTATAAATACCTAAAGGAAAATATTGTTTAGTAGTTTTTGATTAATTGAAATTCTGTTTTGTTTTTTTTTCAAAAAGATAGCGCTTTTGTGTGCAAGTGAGGTGAGTGATTTGCTTTGGTTGTTACATCAAGAAATTGAGAGAATTAATCCTAAGGTAAGTTCCTTGTGATATTCAATCAGTTTCTATTCTATTTTTTCCTTGTTATCTATGTTTCGAAGGATACGTTTCTTGGGGGTTTAGTAGGAAGGGTCTTTATTCTTAGTCTTGTTTTCTATCAAAGTATGTGCCTGGGTTTCTAAATCTTTATATCCACAGAATTCCGCATCACTATAATTAACAAATAATATCTTTGACTAAAAAACTTAATGAGTGAAATCGTCACAAATTAATGAATAGAAATTTAGATTTTAAAAATGATGAAATTAAACAAATGAAAATTAAAGTATGCCAGTTGGTCAAGCAACTAAGCTACTAGGGATGATGTCTCTTTATTGTTTTGGTAACTTATGATGATACTACTTGTATCATGGCAGAAGGTGCCATGGACCCTATTAAGTTTGGGATCAATATAATCAATGACTCTCAATCATCAAATTTATATCCAATGGTTGAGATTGAATTTTTTTCATTATAAAAAAATAATTCTATAATAATTTTATTTATATTTTAATTTTTTTAAAAAACACATTAGCTATTTTACCCATTTTGCTTTTTCTCCCCAAAAACCAACTTCTTCTCTCATCGCATGACCGCCAACTCCCCACCCTCTGGCAATAGAGACCATAGCTCTTACCTAACCTTTATCGGAGCACTGCCTGTTCTATTGCGTCCCCCACAAGCTCCACAGCGACAAGTGGAAGAGCCAACTACAGGAGTTCTCGGTTGCAAACTCTAATGCGGCGATGCTGGACTCATGGCATGCGCAGCACGGCAGCGGCCGCTCCGGTCTGCCTCGCATGGTGGAAGATCAGTTTGAGCAAGTTGGCAGACCTCTATGCCGCTTGCTTGACAGGATTAGGTTCTCCTCCGCTGTCGTCATGATTGGATTTTTGTTGCGAAGGGATGAGCACGATGGAAGCGATGATGGCAAAGATTACGACAATGGAGAGAGCAATTGTGAAGGTGTGGGAGCGTGATCCAAATGCAAACATTTTACACAAAACTGTTATGGGAAAAGACAAGAACATTGAGAGAAAGAAGACCTGGGTCTAGTAGTAGGCGAGATGAGTGTGGGAATCGGATTCTCTGGACAAGTCTTTCAAATGTTATTATGTCAACAAGGTTTCTGGAATTGAAAACAAAGCCAAAAAAAAGCAAACATAAATACCAGGAATATGTTAAGGTACTTTCAAAGTTGCAATATAAAAGTTTACCAAACCAAACCAAACAAAAAATTTTGGATTTGGGGTGGTTTGGCCGAGGGTAGTTCCAGACTAGATTGCAAAGACAAGCTCAAGTACTAGATATTTATAATGAAGACCCCATGTTTTCGTGTTTGACTATCAGAGTTTGACAGTCGCTTCACTTTGAGATCAATTCGAATTATTGTACTGTAGCACAAAATACATACGCAATAAAATACCATGATTTTTATTTTAAGGTGTCGGGCCTCATTGGAAGCTACTAATGTTGACGGCGATTTGGTGACTATGTGGCATGGATGCGGTGTATTCCACATTGGAGAAGGAGCCGACAGTGAGGGTAAAGGTAGGGTGGCAAAGCTGCTGGGTAGGGCAAAAGGATAGAGGAAGAGAAGAGGAGATGGGATAGGCAGGGGAGTACACGAAAGTAATTTTATTTTACTTCTTCATTATAATATTAATTTAGTCTAATTTGATCCTAAACTTAGTAAGGGCCACCATAGTCTTCGCCCTAGAATCATTTCTCCAAACTAAGTTTGTGAACCTTTTAAAGTAATAAAAAACAATGTTATATTATTAAAAAGGTTGCATATTGTTCTTTTGAATTAAATACTTTTTGAATCTTAATATTTGAAGTTGACATTAGTTTAATGTTAAAAAATTTTTTAATATCAATTTAATCTTAATACTTTGAATTTTGACATCAATTTCATCATTTCATACTTCCCATTTCAACATCATAGGTGGCTCCACACTACTAGAAAACAGGAAATAATTGACCGATTCAATCCATTGAAAATACCAATGGATATGCCGTTGATAAAGGTGTCAATAAATGTTTGCGCCTAATGGCGCCACAATTTTACAGATGGATATGCCATCATCAATAAGTGTCTGAATTTTAATTTTATATTTTTTTAATCCAAAAAATATATCGACGAAATTTCTGTCAGTAAACAAATTAATTGGCTGACTTTACCAATGGATCATTCATTAGTAATTATTCTATTAATTTAATATAATTTTTTTCTTTAAAAATATTGACAGATTTTTTTGTCAGTATTTGAAAATTCATTAACTACTTGAGACCCTCGGGATTCCATATTACCAACGGAAAATACATCGGCAATGGTTGATTAGTGAAATGATTCATTTCATTTGCTTTTTACCGATGGATATTCCATCGATAATGTTAACACCGAATGTTAAAATGCGAGCCCACTTCTTTTTCTTCCTCATTCGATCCAATGGTCTCTCTCTATAGTCTCTTTCTTTCTTTTTCTCTCTCACCCCCTACATGGCCATTGGCTATTTAACTGTCGCCAAAGCTTCCATTTCACCACTAGAGACCGTCATTGTGTTTGTAGTATGTTATTAAGCATTTTAATCGGTTTAGTTTTTTATTTAGCCTTTTTTTAATTCTATTTCTTTACTCAAAGTTTTTTATTTATTAGTTAGTTAACTAACTTATTTTGTTACGTTGATTGTTAAAGATCTCATTTGGAGCACTCCTATTTTGGTGCATCTGTTGATTTGAGTAATGTGGTACATTAGGTATGTATATTGTACTCTTTTTTTAACTTTATGTTTTCTAAAATAGTAGAGACTTAAATTTTCTAGAAAAGAGTTGTAGGATGGAAAAAGGAGGATGAGATTGTATGACTGAGGGAAGGCTTAGATTTCCTTCCCATTGTTTGAATTGTATGTTGTGGTGTTGTGTGCCTGCATAATGTGAAGTAAGGGAATGCGCTTTAGAATGATTTATAGGATTAACTGATTAATTTGCATAACTATGTGTTTGTTATTTATGTTTATCGGGTGAAATAATTTTTTTTAATGCTCCTAAATTAAGAGGAGACTCTGCCTAAATATTTTTGATTATTTTAAAAGATCTTTGAATTAAATAATTATTGTTATATAATAAATAATTATTATTTATGTTGAAATATGAATTAATTTCTTGTCGAGGCTCCTAATGTAAGGGGAGATTCTGCCCAAATTTTATTAACCATTTAGAATATTATTTGAATTAAATAATAATTGTTATGAAATAAATAATTGTTATTTGTGTTGAATTGCTGAATTAACTTTTGTTAAGACTTCTAATTTAAGGGGAGACTCTGCCCAAATCTTTTTAAACATTTACAATATTCCTTCAATTAAATAAATATTATAAATGTAGACTAAATTATTATAATATTAACATGAACTAAAAAATTATTGTTTAAATAATTAGTGGAGACTCTTGATTTACAATGAGGCTTCGCCCAATTTTTTTAATTGATGTGTGATTGTATTGCTTTGTAGGTATGTGATATTGTAAAGATACCATCTGTTACGGATTAAGCCCAAAGGGCCCAGAAACCCCAAATGGACTATCAAGTCTCAAGGGTCGAAGGCCCACACTGAGAGCAGTTGGAAGCATCTCCACCGAGACCGTTTTCAGTTACAAAAGCATTAACTCCAGATTCTATAACATCACAAGACCGAATTTCATAACGTACGTTAATCCGAGACCGTTACCCAAGAATCTCGGAAAACCATTATCATCTAGAGCTTTTATAACTAAGGGAGCTTATCTATGAAACATGTATGCATTTTTTGACTTATACTAATAATACCTCTTACTTTGGCTAACTTGATCATCAGAATCCATGCAGGTACCCCCCACCAAGCATCGTCGTGTGCAGCGGTCGAAGAAGTCCCCAACTTAGTTCGAAGGGTCCATTTCCCAAAATCTGGTAACCTCTTCCGAACATTGGCACCGTTTTGGGAAATATTCAGTTGCTACACATGAATTGATTGCCATGGTTTCTCACTATCAACAAGAAGTTACGGTGGCTCATGGTCATATGAGTGATAGACGACTGTCACAATGAGAACAAGTAGATGGACATACTACATCAAAATTTGCCTCTGACACCGGAAATCGACGTCACGCTAACCCGCCTGCAGTGGAGCCACCTAGGAATCCATTGGCATCCAAAGTTGAACGGGCTCCCCGAGAGCAAATCCCATATGGAGATAAAGTCTCAATGATGAAAGAATAAGCTGAACGTATTCGAGAATTAGAACAAAACATTGAGAAAATGAGGGGAGCTGGCGATTGAGATCAAAGAAAAGATTATCACCGAGTTAGGGATTGCAACAATCTACACCAGTACCGAGTTTAGCATTATGATAAGGGGCAAAGTTTTCAAGGTAGTGACCGATCTCATGAGCGAGAGTATGCATATGCTAGGGAACCTCGAAGTAAATATTCACATCATGTCGAACATGTCGAGTCTTATCCCTCTAGGATGAGAAATTTCAATCAACCCAGGTACTACCTGAGTCATGACGTAGATGATGATAAAATGCTTTTCTCGGAGTACATAATGAGTGTAAAACTCTCAAGAAGGTTTAAGCCTCCCACTGATATGGAGCCTTATGACGGGGGTTTTGATCCACCAGAGCATATAGATGCCTTCGAGTCCAAAATGGCGTTAACAGGAGCCTTGGATCCCGCGAGATGTCGAGCATTTCCGATTACATTGAAGAAGGCAACTTTTGAAGTGGTTCAACTCCCTGCCATCAAGGTCCATCTATAAGTTCTTAGATTTACAATCTCATTTTCTAGCTCACTTTACTACTCGTAGGTTTAAGTCCAAGCTAGTCCTTAGCCTTTTGGGATTATCTCATTGACAAGGAGAGCCGGTCCAAGATTTTCTCGAAAGATTCAATGCAGAGATATTGTTAGTGAAAGAGTTAGAAACTTAGGCTACAGTTCTCACACTATTGAATAGGCTCCAACCTAGAGCATTTAAGGATTTCTTTTCCAAGCGGCCAGCAAAAACCATGGATGAAATTCAGGTTAGGGTGGAAAAGTATATCTATCTTGAGGAGACGCAGAAGGCCATGGCAAACTCAACGAAAAATCAAGCCAAGAAGAAATCAGGTCTGCAGTATGAAGAGCATCAAAAGAAAGAGCCTAGGGAACCAAGGGTTGGAAGGTTTCATGATTATACTCCTCTCAATGTGGCCTTGGCTGATTTGTACAAGGAAGTCGGGCAGGTAGAAAGATTCCCAAAGCCAGAGGCAATCCGAGCAAGGGCCAACACTAATAGATCCTTATTCTGTGAATACCATAATAGCTTTGGGCATAAGACAGAAGATTGTTATGATCTCTGAGATGCTGTGGAATAACTAAATCAAGAGGGAAGGCTGGCGTGGTGCATTGCTTCTCAATAAAGTTCGAGAAAAAGAAAGGCCTTGCCTTTAAGGGATGAAGAAAGAAGAAACTCCAGATTTCAGAGAAACTCAGATAGTATATGAGATTATGACAATCATGAAAAAAACCAGTAGCAAGAACAATCAATATCATAGTTAGAGGTTTTGCAGGAGGAGGAGTTACTAAACAAGCTCGTAAAAAGCATCTTCAGGAGGTATCGAGTCTATTGGCAGCAAAAATGAAGAAGTCCCACAAACCGCCCACCACTCCTAAAATTTTGTTTTCAAGTTCTGATTTCGAGGAAGTTGTTCTTGGACATGATGATCCTATAATCATTTTGGCTAAGATGGTAAATGTCGAGGTCAAAAGGTCTTCATTGACCAGGGAAGCTCAGCAGACATTATTTTTCAAGATGCCTTGAACAAGCTCAAATTAAAAAATTTTGACCTTCAGAGCTACAAGGAAGAACTTGACGATTTTTTCGGAGAAAAGGTATACCCAGATCAGTTTATTACTTTACATTTGACTCTAGGAAATTGACCTAAGACTCGAACCATTAAGGTCAACTTTTTGGTCATCGATTGCTCATCGGCATACAATATTATCCTGGGAAGGCCGACTTTAAGTAAGATCGGGGCCATTGTCTCTACAGCTTGCTTGAAAGTAAAATTTTTTAGTGATAATGGAGAAATAGCTATTGTGAGAGTCAACCAAGTTATAGCTCAAAGGTGCTACAATGCAAGCTTAGAAATTACCAAAAAGGAGTTAAAAGCAGAAGGAACACGACCTTCGGGTTCATTGGATGTTATGTTGATCGACCTAGATGTTCGAGGGCGACAGGAGGCAAAATGGCCAAAGCCCGAGGGAGAACTTGAAGAAGTACAAATCAACCTAGAAGTTTTTCAGACAGCCCGAATAAATAAAGGCCTCTCGATTTCCCTTAAAGAGAAGCTCGTTGCTTTCTTATATGAGAATAAGGAGTTGTTTGCTTGGACAGTGGCAGATATGCTTGGGATTGATCCCCAATTCATGAGTCATCAGCTATCAATCTTTCCTAATGTCCATCCTGTAGCTTAGAAAAGAAGGAAAATTAGCTCAAAAAAGGCAAGAGAAGTTCAGAAACAGGTTCAAGCCTTGTTGGACACAGGCTTCATTAGGGAGGTAACTTATCTGACTTGGCTATCAAACATCGTGATCGTTAAGAAATCCAATGGGAAGTAGCGGATGTGCATCGATTATACCAACCTCAAAAAAGTCTACCCAAAGGATTCCTACCCCTTACTAAGTATCGAGGGGCTAGTCGGCGCAACGTCAGGTTTCCGATTCCTTTCATTTTTGGATGCATACTCAGGGCATAACCAAATACCCATGCATCCATTAGACAAGGAAAAAACAGCATTTATCACACTAATAAGAAATTACTATTATAAAGTAATACCTTTTGGGTTGAAGTATGCAGGGGCTATATATCAACAGTTGATGAATAAAATTTTTGCCAAGCAGATCAGAGTTTTAATGGAAGTCTATATAGACAACATGCTAGTAAAAACAAAGATAGAAGAAGAGCTCTTACAGAATCTGGAAACTATGTTTGCATGTTTATGAAAGCATAGGATAGGGCTAAACCCTCAAAAATGTGTTTTTGCTATTGAAGCCGAAAAGTTTTTAGATTTTATGCGTACAAATTGGGGAATTGAGTAAATGCCGATAAATGCAAGACAATATTGGAAATGAGAAGTCCAAGTTCTGTGAAGTATATTCAGTGCTTAACAGGAAGAATAGCATCTCTTTCTAGACTTTTGGTAGCTTCAGCACGGAAGGCATCACCTTTCCTTTCATTACTGAAGAAAGAGAATAATTTTGAGTGGATGCCGGAGTGTAAAGCAGTATTCCAAGAATTCAAGTCTTATCTATCAAGCCCACCAAACTTATGCAAACCCGAGATTGGTAAACCTTTGTTTTTATACCTCTCGGTAAGCAATTCGGCCATAGCCGACATTTTGGTCCAAGAAGATGCCAAGCAACAATCCTGATATACTTTGTCAATAAAACTTTGCAAGGGACAGAAGTTCAGTATCAAAAGCTAGAAAAAGTGGCTTTAGCCCTAGTCTTTGCAACCCGCTGTCTTCAACAATATTTTCAAGCCCACACCATCATAGTCAAAATGGACCAACCGATTCGATAGGTACTACAAAAACCAGATCTTGCAGGAAAGATCATATCATGGTCGGTTGAACTGTCCGAATTTGATATTCGATATGAGCCCTGGGCTACAATCAAAGCTCAAGCTTTAGCAAATTTCCTTGTAGAAATAGTGGAGAAAGAAGAATCCAGTGACCGGACTTGGACATTATATGTAGATGGAGCTTCAAGCACAAAAGATTGTAGAGCTAGAGTTATTTTGGAAAAAGAATGTGACATCATGATTGAAATGTCCATCAAATTTGATTTCTTGGTCTCTAATTATCAAGGTGAATATGAAGCTTTGATAGTCGTCCTTCAACTCGTTTTTGATGTCCAAGCGACAAGACTTACGGTCTGCAGTGATTCCTAGATCGTAACATCACAGGTATCTGGAACGTACTAAGCCAAGGATCCATTGCTGTAGATATATTTGGCTACAGTCAAAGACATAATGGGAAAAATTGACACATCTGAAGTTCAACATGTGCCTAGAGCAGAAAATGTCACAGCAAACATTCTTTCCAAGTTGGCTAGCACAAAGACGGGAGGAAGCAACAAAAGCCTAATCCAGGAGACTTTGAAGACCTCTTCTATAGCAGACCCAATTTAAGTGTTGATAATTGAGGAAAGTCTGAATTGGATGACTCCAATCATGCAATACTTTTTGAACGGGGTTCTCCCTAATGATCTTGTGGAAGCAAAAAGATTAGCTAAGGAAGTTTCATACTATACTATAGTTAGAGGTCAGTTATATAGGAGAAGCCTTTCCTAGCCATTGTTGAAGTGTCTCACCCTAGAATAGGCGATTTGAGTACTTAAGGAAGTTCATGAAGGGTCGTGTGGGCATCACCCCGAGGGAAAAGTATTAGCATTGAAAGTCTTACGGGCTGGGTATTATTGGCTTATGATGACGAAAAATGTTGTGGAGTTCGTAAAGAAATGCCCAAAATGCCAACATGCAAATTTCCACAATGCACTAGTAGAGGAGCTTTCAACAATTATGTCCCCATGGACGTTCTCTAAATCGGGAATTGACCTCTTAGGTCCCTTTCCTCTGGCCGCAGGACAAGTGAAGTATTTGATCATCATTATTAACTATTTCATGAAGTGGATTGAAGTAGAGCCATTCTCTTCCATCATGGCTATACAAGCCGGGAAGTTTGTACTGTGGAATATCTTCACCCGATTTGGAATTTTGGAATCACCAATCATAGATAACAAAACACAATTTGTCGATGGTAAATTCTGGGACTTCCTTTCAAGCTACAAGGTTAAACATCATTTCACATCAGTCGATTATCCACAAGCTAATTTACAAGTAGAGATAGCTAATAGAGTAATGCTTTGTGTATTGAAGAAAAGGCTTGATGATAAAAAAAAAGAGCACGGGCGGATGAACTCGAGAATGTATTGTGGTCATATTAGACAACTCCTCATTCGACCATGGAAGAAACTCCATTCAAGCTTATTTATAGGGTAGATGTCATGATCCCAGTCGAAGTAGGAGAACCAAGTCCAAGGGTTATCTTCCGAACTACTAGTTCCTAGTCTATGAGGGAGGAGATTGACCTATCCGATGAAGCTAGAGAAATGGCATATCTTAGGGAGCAGGCCCTAGAACAAAGGGTGGCAAAAAGATATAACTCTTTTGTGGTGCCCCGTAAGTTTGAAGAAAGAGATTTGGTCCTATGACATGCTAACATCGGATAACCTATTCCAAGTCATGAAAAACTCGCAGCGAATTGGGAAGTTCCATAAAAGATTATCGAAGTCTTGACAAAAGGATCGCATAAGCTCTCTACCTTGTCTGGGCCTCAGGTTCCGAGATCATGGAATAGCTTGAACTTGAGAAGATTTAATGTATAAACCATGCAAGCTATTGTACTCTTTTTCTTACCTCGAGTTTTTTCCTACTGAGTTTTTCTCAAGGAGGTTTTTATGAGGCGAGGCTTCAATGGACCAAGTAGTATATCAATACATTGCTACTTGGTTTTCTCGGTTTTATTAATAAAGTGTTGATTTTCATTTTATTTAATATTGTGTATATCCTAAAGGATTGATCACCCCTTAGTCGAAAAACACAAACATTTAGGTTTAACACCTCAAACATTATGCAATCCAGGTTTTTACCTAGGAAAAATATCAAAATTGAGTTATTGAAAATTATGGCAAATCCAACTTAGTTTTTAATAGTCGAGAAGAGTCAAGTTTTTAACCTCGAAAAATCCATTATGGCATGTTATTCCCTTCGAGTTATAAAACTTAGGCGAAGAAAGATGCGAATAGTAAAAATAAATTTCATAATCCCGAAAGTTGGGGAACGTCAATTACAAAAAAAAAAAAAATGCCTCCTCCATCATGCTTCTAGGGTTGAATCATCGCCATTCTCATCATCTACAAGGGGGCGATCTCGATTCGACCGTCTTTGATGTACTTGTCTAGGCTGACTTCACTAAAGTTAGCTTCAGGGCAAATAACATGGCATTGCGCGATGATATTATCCTTAATTTCATAAACCGACTTCTTCCATTGTTACTCTATGAATTTCACGTCGACCCTTAGCTTGCTTATTTCATTAGATGCTTTGGCATTAGTCTCCTCCAACTCCGATATTCGCTTGGCCAATTCTTCCATTTGACGGCCTCTTTCCTTAAGGTGTTGATCCTTCAGTTGGATTACCTCTTTTAGTTCAACCATCTCGGATGCCATTTTTTCTTTTTCTTCTTCTAGGGCCTATTTGTCAACTTTGAGAAGATGGATACTCTCCTCAAGGGCCTTCACCTCCTTGGAAGCCTGGATACCAGTGGCAACAACAGGTTCCGAGCATCTGAGAATGATTGTCGACTTCATAAGCATATGACCCATCCATTGAATCCTACTCATGACACCTTCATCATTAGCCTCAATTTGATCCAAAACGGCAGGGGTCACCAGTGTTTTATCCATAAATTCCGGAAAAGGGAAAGTTCTGGCCAGAACATTATCTTTCAGCTTTATATCTGAGGTTGTATTGTCTTCAATATCAACCCAGATCACCTCCTTCACTATTTTCTTCCCCTTCTGCTTCTTCGAAGGCTGAACCTCGAGAGTAAAAGCTTCTATAATTGGAGGAAAATTTGGGTTTCCAGAATCCCCAAGTCGGGGGCTTTGATTGACGTCATCCTCGTGAGGTTTTTTATTCTGGATACGACATCGGAGGACATCAAGGGCAGACTTCGGAGCCATTATTTTTGCAAAATACAAAATGGAAATTAGTTTACATAAAATATTACAAGATACAATGTCTATAGAGTGACGTAAAGCCAACCTAAGTGTGCTCTAGTTGCTTGAGAATCTACTCCGACTATGAGCTTCAAATTTAGATTTTCTTTTCCAAACTTCGCTAAAAAGAATTCGACCAAAATCCATTCCTCGAACGACAGTTCATCGTCATTTACTCGAGGAATTTCAAAATGTTTACTCCAAAAGCAATTGATTCTTAGTTCTTCTTCTAGGTCTTCCCAAAAGGGAATTGTATTCAGAGCCCCGAACACCTTAAAATAAAATGGTTTGAAATAGTGGAAGGATTCCTCATATAACATGAACGCTTTTCGATTTGGTTGAGTTCGGAATGATAGCTATCCCGTGGTCATACTTCCACCACTAGGATCGGTAAGATTAAAAAGGGAGAAAATGCCTTTGGAGACAGAGGAATTTCAAGGTATTCACATATAATTTCAAATTCTCGGATCATGGCCCAACTATTAGGATGAAGTTGGGATAGGGCAGCTCCAGTTCGCTCTAAAATGGTAAATTGGAAATGAGTGAAGGGGATGCGAACACCAAATTTGGAGATGAGGATGTCGTACATCCACATCCATCTCGAACCACCCTCAAGGTTGAGAAAACAAACTATCTCGTTGGCGCTTGGACCCTCTAAGATATAGTCTTCCTCATATTCCCCTTCTGGAGTTAGTAGATGCTCTTCATAGACCGATTTCAGGAATTCCGAGATAACTCTAGATGGAACTCCTAGGATTTTGGGATCAACTCATTTATATATTGGAGGGATCATAGAAAGGAAGATGAGTGCTTGTTTCTTTGCCATGGGAATTAACCTATGTAGGAAGAACCACCTCTACAATTAACAAAATCGGACAGTTAACTTGGAAAATAAAGAAAAATAAGCCTATGGTGGTTTTCCCTCTAAAGGTATGAAAACCACTAGAGTTAGGTGGAAAAGAAGAAATGTTGGGGGCAGCAACCCCCTAATGGCAGAATGACAAAGTGACATTGTGGTTTTAATAAAAAACTACCATAGGCAAGTAACAACACTATGAAGATATTCACAAATACCATTGTATCTACAAAAAGCCAGAGATCAACCCAGATAAAAGAAAGCATACCTTTAAGAACCAAAGGAAATGTGGGTCTTTTGATGATGAATATGCTTTTGAAGCACGACAAATGGTGGTTCTCACAAAATCTTGATGCAGTGAGTTTTGGTGAAAGCAAGAAATGAAGACGAAATGAAGGAGATGGAATTTAAAGAAACGTACGCGTCCCTTTGCCACGTAACCCAAAGGTCACGAAGGGTAGAAATGTCTTATCACGCCTTAAATTAAGGAAGAGTTGAAAATACATATCAGTTTGATTAATGAAAGTGTGTAAAACAAGGTGCCATAATGACACGCGTCATCCTGGGGAATGAGGATATGGCCTTTAACATAACCTCATGTCAGAGCTAATCACCTCGAGCCAAGTAGGCAGCAAGTGGTGGCTTGCCAAAACCAAGGTGCAACTAGAAAGCGTCGAGGTCGAGGTCCTTTATCAATCCTTCGACTTTGGTTCCACGACTTCAAAGTTGAAAAAACTGGTATTCGACATTTCTATGCCAAATTGGTTTGGGAACACTATTATAGACTAAGCTCAAAGGCCCCAAAAACCCCGAATGGACTATCCAGTCTCAAGGGTTGATGGCCCACACTGAGAGCGGTTGAGAGCATCTCCACCGAGAATATCTTCAGTTATGAAAGTATTAACTCTAGATTTTATAACGTCACACTGTAACATATGCTAATCCGAGACCATTACCCAAGAATCTCGAAAAACTGTTATCACCTAAAGCTTCTATAAATAAGGGAGCTCAGCCATGAAATAGGTATGCATTTTTCTACTCACACTACTAATACTTCTTACTCTAGCTAACTTGATCATCGGAGTCCTTACAGGTAACCTCTACCAAGCACCATCATGCGTAGCAGTCGAAGAAGTCCCCAACTCAGTTTGGAGGGTCCATTTCCAAGAATTTGGTAACCTCTTCCGAACACCATATTTGCCTCAAAACAAGCATGGATGTATAATAGATTGCACCCAGGTTGGGGGGATTAAACCTGAATTTTATATGAAGGTTGAAGAATTCATAATGGCCTGTGATCAAAGAAAGCAATTTACACATGAAGAAACAATTAGATGTCCTTGTCGTAAATGTGAATGTAGGAGATTTTTGAATATTGAGTCCATGAAATATCACCTATATAAGGATGGATTTAAGTCTGATTACTGGGTTTAGATTGAATATAAGGAAGTCCTTGCACCAAAGAATCAATTCAGTGTGAGTTATGTTGGAAGTTATTTGACTAGGGCCCATGTAGGTAATGAAGAGGGTGGTAATGTGATTTGGGAGGATAACCTTAGTTATTATTAGGGAATGATTTTCCTTACTACTAGCCATGAGTTTGGAATATATCCCAAACCTTCGAAAGAGGTTCCTAACCAGAATGATGAGAGATTTTATAGTTTGTTAAAGGCAGTGAATAGGCCTTTATAGGAAAGGTGTGTGCATTCCCAGTTGTCTTTGGTGATAAGAATGTTGAGTAATAAGTCAAAGGTAAATCAAAGTCATAGTTCCTTTGATCAATGGGCTTCATTAATAAGTGAAATTAGTCCACATCTAGAAACTATCTCAAAGGACTATTACTAAGCCAAAATGTTAGTTTCTAAACTTGGGTTGAATGATGCTGTTTGAATAGGTGTTTGCTCTATTACAACTCATTGTAAATTTTGTGGAGAGTCTAGGTTTAAGCTAAAGAAAAAGGGAAGTGTGATGTATAGAGATGTTCCACATAAAAAAATGCACTATTTGCTCCTAATCCCTAAACTTAAAAGGTTGTATACATCAATAAGTTTAGCACCTTACATGAAATAGCATTTTGAGAACTGAAGGAGTGATGGTGTAATGACACATCCTTCTCATGACACATCCTTCTCATGGTGAAGCTTGGCAATAATTTGATCGAATCTATCCTGACTTTGCATCTGGTCCTTGCAATATTAGGTTAGGGCTATGTGCCGATGGTTTTACTCCTAACAATTAATTTAGTAAACCATATTCTTGTTGGCCTATGGTTGCTACTCCTTATAATCTTCTATCTGAAATAAGCATGAAAGATTCAACTTGTTCTTAACTTGTATAATCCCATGTCTTGATAATCCCAAGGCCAAGATTGATGTCTATCTTTAACTTTTAATTATTGAATTGAATAAGTTATGGTGTGATGGTATTTTGACATATGACATCTCAACCAAGCAGAATTTTATGCTAAGGGCAACATTGATGTGGACCATTAATGATTTTCTAGCTTATAGGATATTGTCTGGATAGATGACACAGGGAAAATTGGCATGTCCGATTTGAATATACAAAAGCATTCACTTGGAAGTATGTCAGAAGGAATTCTTGGTTTGACTGTTATAGAAGTTTTTAGATATAGATCATACTTATAGGCATAGTAGGTATAAATTTAGAAAGAACACCATAAAGAGTAAGGAGGCTCCTATTAGACTTACCGGTCAGCAAATTTAGGATAAGTTTAGGCTACTTCTGAAGATTACAGAAGTTAGGAAATCCATTAGACTGCTTGGGTATAGGTAGAACACAACTAGACCAAACAAAGTATATTCTGGGAGCTACCCTATTAGAAGGATCACTTAGTTTGTCATTGTTTAGATGTGATGCATGTTAAGAAAAAAAATATTTGATAGTATTATCAACACCGCGATGAATAGTGACCGAATTAAAGACAATGAGAAAGTAAGGATGAATTTAGAGGAGTACTATAAACACCCTGAGTTAAATTTACAACTCTTAAGAGATGGTCATTGTTCTAGACCTAAGGTCAGCTATATATTGACCTCTGTGTAGAGACAAGATATATGTAAGTGGGTGCAAGAGTTAAGAATACTTGATAGTTATACCTCAAACTTGGGTACGCTTGTAAATTTTGCACAAGGGAAGTTTTTTGGCATTAAAAGTCACGACTGTCATATATTTATAGAGTGTTTATTGCCTATTGCATTGAGAGAACTATCTGATCATGTTTGGAGACCGTTAATTGAGTTGAGTAAGTATTTCAGAGATTTGTGTTCATCCACTCCTAGGGTTGATGATCTCTTGGTGATGGAGAAGAACATTCCGATTATTCTTTGTAAGTTAGAGAGAAATTTTCCTTCTTTTTTTTTTTTTTGACTTTATGGAGTATTTGCCTGTACACTTGACATATGAAGCATGGGTATATGGGCCAATCTAATATAGGTGGATATATCCATTCAAGTAAGAAATAGGAAGGTTCAAAAGAACAGTAAAGAATAGAGCTCAAGTAGAAGGATCAATATGCCAGGCATACATTTCGAAGGAGAAATCTATCTTTTACTCCTACTACTTTAAGTTGCATGTCCAATCTAAGAGAACCAGAGTTGATCAGAATGACGATGGTGGTGAAAGCTCAATCGATCCAACCTTGTTAGTATTCAACCAACCTGGTCATGCTTTTGGATGATACAAAGATCGATGGATGATTGGGAGTGAATGGAAGTTTACACATTTACATATCTTGATAAATTATGATGAAGTAGAGTCATTCAAAAGATAACTGTAAACAATTTTCTTGTATTATTTGTTATCTAATTCCCCAAATCTTGTATAATGATAAATTGTGATAATGTGTCTACTCTCGTATTCTGTTCAATGTTTACAAGTATTTTTAACAACTATATGGTCAACAATTTCTTGAACAATTTCCCGAATAATTCAGACAAATCATTTGCATGTCATATAGTGAATCTGTTTTACTGTTCACATTTTTGTTTTTGTTTTTGTATTGTTATTTGAATGATATTCCTATGTTTATACTTAGGTGCATGATCAAAGGAAGGGTGCAACCAATCCTCACTTGTACAATTTAGCTTGAGGTCTGAAAACTAAAACTACAAGTTGGCCAATATACCATGTTAATAGTTACAAATTTCATACAACTGAATAGGGAAGATGGGAGAAAACTAATAACACTGGGGTTTGTGTTAGGGGAGATATTAGAGATGGAGAAAGTGACTGGCATAGAGTGGTTAATGAAATACTTGAGTTGGAGTATCCTAGTGAACCTCTTAAAAGGGTTGTGCGATTCGCTTGCGAATGGTATGATCCAACACGTCCCAGGGAAATATGTAAACACGATTACTACAAAATAATTGAGATTAACCATATTAAAAGATATGGCAAATTTGAGCTATTTATCATAGTCCAAAGTTCAAGACAAGTTTATTACCTGCCATATCCTGGAAGGTGCGCATCTAACTGGAGGGTGGTAATAAAATGCAAACCGCGGGGTCGAGTAGAGGTTGATGAGGTATCTAAGCAAGCTTATCAAATCGATAATCCAAGTCCTTCCAGGGTTGTTGTTGATACCAACATCCCCTCTAATTTATGTTTCGTCTCAAGGGAAGTTGACATAATTAAACTCCTAAGTTAACATTCAATGAGTTAGTTTGATAAGAAGGGTACAACATTAAGAATAAGGATGAGGATAAGGATGAGGAATTCGATGACAATGTTGAAATCGAGAGTGATAAGCATAGTCCTTAACTTTTCAAATTAATGAGGTACTAAGTATGTTGTTTCTTTATTTAGTTAACATATCTTTTACATTTTCAATTTTGTGCATATCTATTTTGGTGTTATAGTTTAATTCTTTACATTTATATTTATATGCATATTATGTTTGTTACATATGTTTATTGATTTACACACATATTATATAGGTCACCTACAATAAGACAAGGATCTAATTCTAGATGAGGCAGAGGTAGACCGAGGAAGCATAGTCTACCCTCGCACTCAGGCTCCACCCACCACTTCCACTGCTCCGACATCCACCACTGCTACTGCATCCACCCCTACTGGTCGTTCTCTACATAGGGGTTGATCCTTGGTTAGAGATCTACACCCAGAAGCAGGATAAGTCCTTGTAGGTTAAAACTCGATCAACAACCACATACGTAAGTACTTATAATTTTAGTTTCCAATACTTTTAATTTATTATAATTTCTATTATTTAAATCTAATTTAATTTATTTTATTTGTTCCAATTTTAGTATGAGTTCACCTAGCAACTAACCGAGGCTAGCTACTAACTGAGGCCCAGTCATAGCAAGGGGATAGGAGCACTCCTATCGACCCACCTGTTAGTGACGACTACATATGGGCTCAAACGGTTGGCGACCGTTACAAGGGGTCGATTTATGGTTTGGGGACTACATATAGCACGTCTTATTCTCCAGCCTCCATGTCTAGAGTTAGGCCTGCTAGTACCGATGTAGAGGAGATTCGTGATTGAGTGCATGCACTAAACGAATCAGTGCAAAGGCAGCTTAAGGAGGCCAACTGGAGGTACATGAAGCTGCAAGAGCGACACAAGAGGGAAAAAGGGCACTGGAACCAGTAGCTGCAGTCCATGAAGTAGAGGATGACGACTATGTACACTTACTTCGAGCAGGTGCGAAGTGGCGGTTTGCCGTTTGGTGCACAAACTCCACCACCTCCACCTCCATTGTGTTTGCATTCTCCACATGGCTATGCACTTGATGATTCTGAGGATATTTTGGATATTGACGATGATCAGTATTAATAGTTTTTAGCTTTTTTATGTTTTTAGAACTATACATTGACAATTTTATTTTATTTCTTTTGTTATTGACAATTTTTATTTTATTTTACAGTTTATATATTTAATATTTTATTATATTTCTAATCATATGGATTTACGAATAATTAAAACAATAATTTCAAATATTTAAGTACTAATTTCAATTTTTAATAATACAAAACTGCCAAAAAAAATTTTACGTAATAATTAACATAAAAATTATTAATTTTTGAACTTTGCAATAGATTTTTGGTCAGTAATTATATATATTAAAATATTATTTTAAATATACTGATGACCATTCCATCAATAATTATCAATATTTGTCTACATAAATGCCTCTTTGATTGTTTCTAACATTCATTTATCAACTCTTTTTTTTAGTATTACCGACAAAAAATTTTATTGGTATAATTATGAATATTATCAATGGATCAATTTATCCATTGGTAATTTTCAAATTTATTTATTTTTATGTGCTAATTATCGATGGATGTTATCTGTCTATGATTCTGTTGGTACAATTGTTACCGACGGATTTTACAGACTTTTTTATTAGTAATTCCATCGATTTTTTGCCTATTTCTAGTGGTGTCACAACTTTATTTCTATCAATTTAGGTGTCGAGAGAATTAGAGGTCAAAGTTTATTTGCATTGATACTTAGGGATTTAGATGATAAAATTTTAATTTCGAATTTCTTTATTTTCTAATTTTTTTTTTAAATTTTTAAGTTGATGAGCTAGAAATTGTTTCCCCTCATTACTCAAGAAGACCAATAAGTAACATAGGGTACACTAATTAATGTGCCAATTAAGATGAATCATAACAGAAGTTATTGATAATTTGATGAAAGGACAAAATTTATGTCAAAATTCAAAGTGTTAGAACTGAATTAATGTTAATTTTTTTAAGATCAAATTAATATTAACTTCAAAATGTTAGGGCCAAAAATAGTAGTTATTATATTCTTTATGTTATTTGTACATACTATTAAGCTCATATTCATCACAAATGACATCTAGCTTCTAGTGGTGATAATGGGGTAAGGAGAGGAAAATGTCATGGATCAGGTGGAACATAATATGTAGGAATAAAGGTATAAGGTGGCCTTGACTTTAGCTTTTGGTGGTGATAATGGGGTAAGGAGAGGAAAATGTCATGGATTAGGTGGAACATAGAGTGTAGGAATAAAGCTGAAGGTGGCCTTGGCTTTAAAGACTTACAAGTTTTGAACTTATCCCTCCTTGCCAAACAATGTTGGAGACTAGTTAAGAACCAGAATTCTCTTTTTAATTAAGTTTTCAAGAAGTATTTCAAAATGGGAAATGTAATGTCAGCAGATTTAGGTCCACATGCATCTTGGGCATGACATAGTAGAAAGAAGAAAAGTCTTTAAAAAAGGGCTGCTATAAAAGGTGGGGAATGGGTAAAATGTTAGTTTTTGAAGATCCTTGGCTTCTATAAGACTATCCTTTCACAATGCCTAGGGAGATGCCCCAAGACCCTAATCTCTCTATGGTTCACCAGTTAAAGTTAAGCATTGGGGCATGGAATGAGCAGCTACTACAAGCTAAATTCCCAGCAAAGGTGGTTGACAAAATTAAGTTGATTATGCCCTCAAATGATGATATGGAACCTCAACAAAGGAGGTAACTAGAGCTCGTTTGAATTGGAATTTTTCAAGAAAAAAGAACTTATTTTTTTAAAAAAATACTTTTATAATTTTTATATGTGTTTGCATGCAACTTTCAAAAAAGTACTTCAATTAAAAAAAGTCAATTTACCACTTTTTTTAAAAGGTTGGAATAGCTAGCTTCTAAAAAAAACAAAAGCAGAAGTGATTTTTAATAAAATTATCTTCTAAAAATATCCTTTATCTTTATTCAAAATTACAATACATATATTTCCTTTATTATCCATTATCAAACCTTAGTTCTCTTCCCTCTTTTCGAATGTCTTCTTTTATAACTTGGCTATAAAAGAAGTAGTTTTATTCTTTTGTATCCAAATAGACTTATAAGTATTTTTAACAATTAAAAGTACTTCTTAGATAGTCTATCCAAATGTAAAATAACTTTTTCTAAAAATTAAAGCTCTACTAAAAAAAAGTTGAGAGAAAAAAGTTATTTTTTCAAAAGCTTATCCATTTGGACTCTTATTCTATGGCTTCCAGATACAAAGTCACTTTTAACTATTCCATCCTCCTATTTATGTCTTTCCAAGTTACAAGAGAAGTAAGAAGCTGGGGAATTCATTATGGTCCGAAAAAGTGCCTCACAAAGTGATGATATTTATTTGGAAGCTGCCGCACGAAGGCATTCCTACAAGAGTAAATTTCAGAAGAAGCTTTTCCTTAGTACATGGCCTTTGCCCCACATGTAGTATTCACTAGGAATCCATGATGCATTGCATAATTAGCTGCCTTCACTCTAAGGAAGTTCGTTCGATGCGCTAGACCTCCATAACATAATCCAAACCAAAACTACACCCGTTTTGCTAATTGGTGGAGCCACTACCTTCAAGTCATGAAGGCCAATCCAAACTAGATGAAATTCTGAACTTGTCTGCAATCACTTATTGAAACATATGGAAGGCTCGAAACGACAAGATTCTTGCAGATAAAGATACTAGGCCTTAAGAGATTGCAAGCTCAACAAGGAAATTGATGGATGAATTGAGAGCTAGCAATATACTTTCAAGACAATCTCTTAAGAGAATTCTATTATTGTTTTCTTTCTTTCCTATTCTTGTTAGTAGTGTTTTGGGGATCCCCTATTTTCTATTTTGCATTAGTGTCCTAAGGGAACATTTTGTATGCTTTTCTTGGATCAATGGAAGCAGTTCCTATCTTTGGTGTAAAAAAAAAAAATTATCATAATTTTTCACTCCTAATTGTGAAGGAGAATTTTTTTTTTAAGTTGAAAAATGTGAGAAATGTAAACTTGCAGTGATACATGCATATGGTAGTGGGCATGTTTTGATAAATAATTTTTTTAAAAAAGTATTTCTAAGATTAAAAAATAAAAGTGATTTCTAGTACGCTTTTGAAAAAAAAAATTGGATATTTTTTGTTTCAATTTTTTAAGAAACTTAACTAAATAAACTACACAATGTTATAAAATATTTTTAACAAAGAATACTTTTCTTATAAAAAATTATTTATACATACACACCCATTAATTAATTTCACTTGATAACTCCTCCCTTTAAATTTTTTATGGTGATTGCCTCATCAAATGTGATGAATGCCTACATTTTTTAAAGTGAGATAACATGTCCAACACAAAAATGTAATGAGCAAAATATTTAATTAGACAAAATATTAATCAATATCGCTCATGCATGTATTTGAATTAGTTGTAAAATTAGAATTATTTCAATAATTACTTATAACTGTATAATTAATTTTTGTAGAATTGACTATGTACTTAGATCATGTCTTTTTAAAAATATCCCAAAAAATAGTATAAATAACATTTCTCTAAAATTAATTTCATCTTTAGATGTATATCTGAAAAGTAATTTTTAAGTAGTGTCTTTTGTTTGAATTAATTGTATGAAAAATTACTTTTATATGGTAAATTGCTAAAAAAATGTATACAATGATTTGTTCATATTATATAATATTTCGTACTTAGAGCATCTCTAATGCTAGTCCCATTTGAGATCCTAATTTTAACCTACCATATCAACACCAACTAACAATTATCAATATGTCATTGGAACTCTTTTCTCCAATGGAAGGGATCAACTTTGGTCCCACCTTTGTTCGACATGATTTTTATATTAAAAAAATAGAAGTAGTCTAGGTCCCACATTTCTTGCCACTAACAAGTGGTATTTTGTGATGGTTTAATTAATTTGCAGGTTCCTATAATTTCACCCAATTTTTAATTAGATCCTATAATTTAAAAATTTGTAATCAAATCCCTATATTGCATGAATTTTTTCAATTAGGTCCCCGTCTATATGAGTCAATACAACTAATGATGGATGATGCACTCCAAAAGCGCCACTTGCAATTTGCATAACTACACCCTACCTTTCCCATCCCCCTCGGGCGACCAATCCACCCCTCCCCTCTCCCTCGCCCTCGCAGCCAGTGGCCAGTCCTTTGGCACCTAGCACTGCGATAGCTAAAATTTTCACTGCCACCACCAATCCCATACCACTCACCACCACCACCATTTCTTTTTCTAGAATAAGCTTGTTTACAAAACTTTTATGTTTCAAAATTTAGTGAAAATGGTTGAGGGTGGAGATTGGATATAAAACAATGCTACGGTGAAAAAGGTTGTGAGGTATCTATTTGTATATGTATATGTTTGACGATGATGATAATGAATATAGAACAAAGTGTGTGTGTGTGTGTGTGTGTGTGTGTGTGTGTGTGTGTTTGTGTGTGTGTGAGGAATGCAAACGATGTTATTGTTGTTGTTGCTGTTGCTGTGTGGTGGATCTTGTTGTGGATCTTTTAGCCATGATAGTGAGGGTGTATGAAGGTTGAAGCTAAAGGATGGAGTCTCTGTGCATGGATGTTAAAAGGGAAAATGGTAAAAGGGGAGGAGGAGGAATGTTAAAAATGGGGAGTGTGGGACACAAATAAGAGTTAGGAGAAAGGTGATATTTTGGGAGAGGATGGGAAAGCTACAAAGTACACCACTAGTGTGTGGTCGTAGAGTGATCTCACATTTTTGTAATAGTTATCATATACAGGGACTTGATTGAAAAATTTTATGTAATATAGGGACCTAATTATAAATTTGTAAACTATATGGACCTAATTAAAAATTGAGTAAAACTATAGAGACTTGCAGATTAATCAGACCTTTTGTGATTGATCAATAAAGAAGTGACAAAAGATGTACAGCTAAACATGTGGTATAGGAGGAAAGAACTATATTGGAAGTAACTATCCCATGAGAAGTTTATTAAGCTAAATGATCACAACACTAAATACTTTCATGTGGTGGCAATTGGGAGAAAAGAAAACAACAAATTTTATAGATTAAAGTAAGAAATAGATTAGTTAAGAATCCATGGTAGATTAAGATGAAAGTTCTTAAATTATTTAGGAAGTTGTATGATCATGAATGGACTCTGAATATGAGGGTACCTACTAGCTTCCTACCTCGTATTAATGCAACACAAGCTGAGATGTTAGGAGCTATACCATCCTTACAGGAAGTTAAAGAAGTAGTTTGACTGTGTAACTCATCGAAGGCTCTAGGATATGTCGTCTATAACATGAACTTTATCAAGCAGTTGTGGCAAGAGATTGGAGAAGATTTCTCAAGTTTCATTTTTAACTTCTTTGAAAACGGTCAATTCCCACCTGAGATCAATTTGACCTAGGTAACTTTCATTCTGAAGAATGATGATATCATGAAGATATTAGATTTTAGGCTTATCAGTATGGTAGGCTATCTGTACAAGATCGTTGCAAAGATTTTAGCCAATAGGCTAAAAGTTCTTTTGCCTGGCCAGGAAACCCAATCTACCTTTGTGGCTAGTAGACAAATACTTGATGGAGCCCTCATTGCAAATGAAGTGGTTTAGTAGTTAAAGAAATCAAAAGCAAGGGTAGTCCTTTTAAAACTAGACTTCCAGAAGGCCTTCCAGTATCTTATGGAGCTTCCTTGATTGTGCTCTTGAGGGTATGGGATTTGGGACGAAATGAAAAAGATGGATAAAATATTGCGTTTCCTCTACTTTCATGTCAATTCTCATTAATGTTTCCCCTACAACACCATTTAAAATAAGAACGAGGACATGTGAACACTATATTTTATCCAGATCATTTTTAAAAAATAAAAAAATAAAATGAAAAAATAAAAAAGGAGAAAGATTAAAAAAAAGACAAAAAAAAAAGAAGTCCAATCTTTTGCCCCAAGTCCAAGTAAAAAAGAAGTCTACTCTTTTGGTTGAAGTCTAGTCCAAAAAATAAAAAATAATAATAATAATTAAAAAAATGTTGCCTCTACTACTGAACAAAGGCCAATATCTAATCCATAATATAACAGGTGTTTCAAGTCACCACTAACACTATGCCATCAACATTTTCCATTCAAAATTTTCATAATCATATAGATAATAAAAATAAATAAATAAAGAATTGAAAAAGAAAAAAAAAGGTAACATATCAATCAACTAGTTCAACTCCACAGTTGACGGTGACATTTTGGCGTGAATGGTGACACTGTGATGTGGATGGCCGTAGACGGTAATGCCATGATGTGGACAGCAGTGCTGAGACATGGACGGAGGCGAACGACGATGGGTAGCAGTGGACGATGTTGGCATGGACGGGACTTGGGTGTTGACTGTTGAATATGGCTGCTCTTGTAATGTCTCAAGTTTGTGATTCGATTATAATGAAGGACCACTAGGGTTAGGAATTTGGTTCATTTATTTTTTGAAAAGGTACTGTATAACTCGGATATAAATATATAAATATGGTTACTTTAATGCAACTAACTAGTTTGTCTTAGTGGCAGCAAGTTGTGTTTAAACACTCTTAAGGCCCAAGTTTGAACCTTGGATAAAACAAATTTGATTTTTCAAATATTAATTATGTATGTGTATAAAAAGGCTGGCCTGGTAGGCTTAACAGGCTTTGTAAAGAGCCTAGACCAGACCTTTTTAAGTAAACATGCCTTTAAAGAAGCCTAAGCCTACTTTAACTTTTAAAAAGGTCAGGCTAGGCCAAGCCAAAAACTTGCTAGGCCATAGGCCCCTGGTAGGCTGTCTGACTTGTTTCTATCCCTATTTATAAAAATGCCACCAAACGAAAATAAGTTTCCTGTAAAATACATTTTTGGGTTTTATTTAAGGGAGGTTTTGTAAAATTTCCACAAAATAAAATGTATTTGAAGGTGTTAATAAAAATGTCAGAAATGAAATATATTATAGCAGATTTTTAAAACCCTCCAAACAGACTGCCATAATATTATGTATTTCTTATAATGGAAAAAGTGTTGCTTATTTCGTTGTAACACCAAGAGGGAAGAGGATTTAGTGCTTGTTTCAGTGTTACCATATCAAGAATTTTTCAAGCTATTAAGTTAGTGTGAGTCTAAATATAAATATATGCTAAGTGAAAAATGATTGGAAAGCAGTAATCGACATTGCTGATAAGTTGGAAATATTTTATAATGTCACTGGATTGTTTTTTGGTACTCAATATCCAACTTCAAATGTTTGTTTCCAAAAGTGTGAAATTAGATAGGCTTTCTCTAAGTGGCTTCCTTCCTGTCATGAAACAATTCAAATTATGATGGATAGTATGATTTCTATGTTTGATAAGTATTAGGGGTATGATCAATGAGGGGATGGCAATAAGGGTTTTTTTTACCTTAGATATGAGATGAAATTGTTCAATTATTTCTTCTTTCTTATGTATGGAATTGAAAGCCCTGATTAATTGCATAAAGTGAAAAATTTGTGAGAAAATTTGGTTCAGGTTCATGAATATCAAGCTAAGGACAAGAGTCGAAGAAGTTTTCCTACTAGTTGTTATTTTACTAAATATCTTCAACTTTGGCTAATGTAAGTTCTCTTTTAAAAGAGAGCAAGATGAAGTTGCAATTATTTACAGTATGTGCATGAAACTACTCATATAGTAATGTTAATTCATAATTAGATTTCTATTTGGATGAGTCTGAATTACTTGATCAATCAAATGTAGAAAATTTGGCATTTTAAGCTATTGGCAAAATATTAAAGTGAAATAATCAACTTTGCAAAGAATTGCAAAAGACTTCTAAGTCATTCCTATATATTTTTATAGTTGCTTTAGAGTATGCCTTTAGCATAGGTTGTTGTTTTTCTAAGCCAACATCATAATAAGTTGAATGAAAACACACCTGAGGCATTTGTACTCAAAATTGGTTACACCTTTTAACTAAAGGTATTCTAATTTTATATCTTTATATATATATATATATTTTTTTTTTACAAAGTTAAATTCATTGTATGATTAATAGGTTCTTCAAAAGGGAAGACTAAAGCTCAGGTTAATCATAAAGATATTGATGAATAAGCTCAAGTATAAATATATTATTTAATTAATTTATAAATCATTTATTGTATATTTGATGAAAATACTTACTTTTTTTTGTAGCGAACAAGACACGGCCAATAAGGATGGCACATTGATTGAATTTGAAGCTTCTTAAGTTTATGTGCATTTGTTAAAGCATGTTGAACTTGATTATGTTGAATTTGTTATTTATTGTTTTTTAAAAAATACTTAAACTTGTTAAACAATTTTATGTTGTAGCCAATCTTTAAATGTGGCAATATAGTTCAAATAATTAGTTATATGTCTATTTATTATTTTTTATTGTGTTATGATTTTATATATTTTCTATTTTTTTTTTTTTTTACTTGTTTGGATATCCTCAAGGGAGTGGAGAGTTAGGAAATGGAGATAGGAAAAAAAAAAAAACACCATGGCAGGGATCAAGGACAAGGATAGGGATATTGATAAGACAAGGAAAAAAACCACCATGGCGCGAGTGCTACCCCTATTTCCTAATTAGGGCTAAATTAGCTCCTAAAAATGAAATCGTACTAAAAGTTAATAATTATATGTTTTCCTTATTAGGGATATTGATAGGCTTAAAAATATTCACATTGGTGAGTTTTTGAACACTATTACATCTTCAAACCTTCCAAACCATGAATCAAAATTTAAAAGCGGTGTTCTAGTTATGTTGTTTTAAAACATGAATCATTTCACATGTTTGTGTAATGGAAATTGGCTTTCCATCACTCAATTGGGTAACCATGTTTTGGAAGCAAATATCTTATCTAGGACAGACGTTATTATTAGCCATAGGTTAGCATCCTCCCTGGGTAATGCCTAAGTGCGGTTGGAGTCAAATTGGAATATGGCTCTTGGTAATGGTCTAATGGGTTTAAGTAATAAAGATTGCACTCTAACTAATAGCTAAAGCTTTTGGCATAATGGTAAACACTTGATAGAACAACTAGTATTAGAGCTAACATTGGCAAGGCCAAGTTTGGTCGTAGTAATTAGGGTTGGAAGCCTAATTCCTGGAATGCATGGATTACAGAAGGTTGCTGCCCAGGGGATTGTTGGCCATGGGCTTGCATTTTGCCTTGGTAAGGCCAAGGTGAGGTTGAAGTCAAATCAAACTATCATGCTCGGTAATGGCCATATGGGCTAAAGTAATAAGAGTTGTGCTCTGATTAACAGCTATAGCTTTTAATCTAGCAATAAGTACTCGATCCAACAATTGGCCACAAGGTGTTTATTCTAAGATTGTCTATTAACACCATCTATATGCAAGATTCCTTTTTAATTTCAGCATACACAATTTCCTATATTGTTGCCATGACAATAAACAACAACTAGGATCAAGCAAGTTGGAGTATACATTTTGAAACCAAATTTTGCAAATGGCTAGTTATATGTTGTTTCGAGGTTACTAAAAGAGATGTTTGAAATTATTAGTCATTGATGATGATGGCGATGTTTCAAACACTATCAGAAATTCTATTTATAAAAAGAAATCTTCCGAAATTTAAACTAGATAATTCATAAGTTACTTTTCAATATTCGCTTATACGAAAGTTTTGCTGGATTATATTTGAAAAATATTAAAGATCATCATATTTATTCTATATACTTAAGTAAAGTTATAAAGAATAATAAATCTATAAAAAAAACTTTATCTAACTATATTTTTAAGCATTTATTTAATATTTAAAATTAAAATTCCTTACTATTTTTAGATATTCATATATTTCGAAGGTATACGGTTTATGTTGCTTCTACCAATATTTTGCTATTCTTGTTAACTATACAAAACTAAAAGTCTAAATAGGTTTTATATATGGTGTACATTTTGCAAATATTTTTCGTTAACATAATTATTATTTGTTACATGGTTGGCTAAGCATACAACACAGTTATGGATACAATATAACATCCCCCACTTTCTTAAGTGGAGTATAATAAGAACTTTGAATTATTTCTCTTAGAAAGTGTGAAAATTTCTCAGGCAGTTGTATACCCCGACAATCCTCACACTCAGAAATATATGGTAGCATAACACTGCCGTTAAAAATATGGCACTGCCATATGCTAAAAATTAAGAAATAACAAAAGTGCCCCTATAAACTTTTTGTTAATTATAATCTTGCCCAAAAATTTTGGAAATTGTACTTTAACTCCAAGTGGATATTTCCACAATAATCCTAAAACTTTTCATAAAATGACCTTTATGTCTCTACATTGGTAAAGTTAGCAGAATGGGGTTTTAAACGAAGCAGAATCACGCGGTGAAACCGTAGAAGTTTAAATCTCTACCGATTGGGCTATGGAGGCAGTCTGGTGTGAAATGACGTGAGGTGCCTCTGGACTTCCTCAAAATTACGGATATGTCATTAGCCACCGAAAATAGAAAATAGAAAAGCACCAAATTTGCAAGAACGATTATTTCACGTTAACAAGCAATTTATTTGATTTTATTGCCTAAGTAAGGTTAATTAAAAGTTAATTAGATGTTAATTAGAGGGATTAGGCTTAGGAACAATTAGAATAGAGATATAGAAATTCTCTCAGAGTCATTTAGTAAAGTTTTGCCAATTTGAAGAAAATTGGCAAAGATTCGGCATTTTAAACCGTCAGAACTAAACCAGTAGAATTTTCTACTGGAAACCCTCACTTAAGTGGCTGAAATTCAGTCACCTCTACCACATATAAGTGGCGCCAAGTGTTGCTTAAGATAGTGGAGAAACTTGGCCTCACCTCCGCCGGATTTTTATCGTTTTTCGCCTAAATTGTTCAATTTTCATCAAATAATTGGGATTAACTAGAATTCGATTAAACATTTACTTAAAGCTAATTAAATGTGATTTAGAAAGATTAGACTTGATGGAATTAGATTAGAACCATAGGAAACCCCATAGGACTTTTTTAAAACCGTTATACTGATTTGAAGGAAATCAGTAGAATTTCGGTATTTTAAACTGTTGGAACCGGATCAATAGAAATTATACTATGAGAACCCTATGATGGAGGGCCAAGATTTAGCCAAAACATCCCTATAAATGGCGCCTCAATCAGCCATAAAAGATGAAGCCAAGCCAAGTTTGAATGAGGATTGAAGTCCACCAATCAAAAGCTAACTTCCTTCATAAGTTTTTATTTTTTTTCTTCCTTCTCTCTTTACATTTTCGGCCTCCCCACAAGAGGTGCAGGCCAGCCCTCATTTTCCCACTTTTCTTCATCTTCTTCCACTTCCTCTCATCCCCAAGCTCAAGCTCTAACCCTCAACTTCACTCCAACATCAAGTTCCACCAAGATTCCACACCATCAAGGTAGTCATTTCAACTTTCTCCATCTTTTCTTTGATTTGGGCTGTCTAGGGTCCCTTGTTCATCTATGATTCTAATGTTATCTTGAGTGATGATGATGAATTAAGGTTGGTTTAAGGTGTATATGTGAGTTTGAATTGAAGAATGGATGGATTGATTTAAGGAAAACATGAATTCAAGAAGAATTCAAGAAGCTGTTAGAGTTTTCCCCTCAACGGTCCGTTTAAATTTGATGAATTCATTTTTATATGAAGCTAGACAATCATGCATGCAAGCATAATTAGAATATGATATGAGAAGTAAGGTAAGAGACATATCCATGAATGCTCAAAGCATCTGCATGCATGATAAGATATGAAAAGGAAAGGATAATAAGAACTTGCAAGAGGAACGTACCAAGCTACCACGTGAGGCATGGCATAGACCTAGCTAGCGTGGGCCAGAGCGGTACTGTCTAAGACTTAGGCCAGCCCTCGACCAGATTTAAAGGGAATAGACCGGTGTGAGGGTCGAGAAAAGTAAACCCGTCACTCATATATAGGTACGAACTCGGACCTGAAAAGTAGGCTACTACCCAGGGGTGAGAGAGGCCATTCACCTCTAGGAAACCAAGTATAGAAAAGAGCAAGATAAATTGCAAGTAAAAGAAAGAGATGAATTAAGTGAAGTGCACTTACATACAATCAAGTACAAACATTTATATGTGCATTTCTAATTATCTCATTATGTCATGATGTTATTATGATTCTTTCTGAAGTATATTACACTATTTGTGTTTCTATGTCTATCATATGATATGCCTAGTGGTGGATAAAATATAACCTGCTTCGAGAAAGATGTTTTCAACTTAAAATTGAACCATTGCTTGCGTATATGTGTTCACATTTTTCATAAGAAATCGAACCGGCTGGAATATTTATGATGGCACTGTATGAATAATAGTTCGAGTTTACCTACTAAGAATCTTAGGTTCTCACTGCCTACTTGTATGTTTTTCTTTTCTGTAAACATTCCAGTATTTAAGTTGGAAATCGAGTGCGAGGTAGAGTACTAGAACATTTTTTGAGCAAGACTCGGGCGCAAACCAGACCAAGAGACTATTGAAGCTAGCTAGCGACCATGGCAAAGCAAGTGCTGTGTATTATGTTAGTCGCAATTTCTTTTAAACTGTAATTATTTTATCCTCTATGTGTCAGATACGACGAAGTTTATGAACTATTAGTTAGTAATAAAATATGCAATTAAAGGGTTATATATTATATTGTCCATATTTTAAAGCTTTCTTACCACAGTGACACCTCTTTAATATAACTTCATGACTCGAGCATGGCTTATATAATAAAGGGTGTTACATTTATTGGTATCAGAGCAGTTGTCCTGTATAGGCCCGTGGATGGACTGATTATGCTTCTAATGCATACTCTGAGAATCTAGATAAACCATGCTTTAGGTCCTCATGTGAAGAGGACATAGAAATATTATGCATGGTAGTCTTGTTGTGAGTGTTGTGGACTACCTATTGCACTTGACTGAATGTTGAGTTCGATCACCTCAATATAAGGTTTTGTGTAAACAGAAGCCTAAAACACCTAGCATGCTTATTAAGGACCTTCTATACATAATTATTAGGGACAAGACTCCTAGAAAGTAGTGATAGCATAAAGGGATAGACAATTGAGCAAGTTGAGGAGTGTAGAGAATTGGGGATTCAATCAAAGGAATTGTGTCGGACGATTTGCTATAGACATAGTAAACTTAGTTATATCGAAAAAGGTTGTTTGCAAGGTCTTGACAGGTAGCTGAAGACTTCGTATCATCAAGGGCAGAATTTTAGTTAGAAACGACTGTGATGGGGCTTGTATCATGCTTTATTGCAATTATCTGATTTAGGCCATTTTTTCTAGAATGGATCTAGGGGATTCTTCTGCCTAGTTTTGTAACTTTAGTACTTGACAAGAGTAAGATTATTATCCGCTGATGAGGTCATTTCATGCAGCATAGATCGTACCCTTATTTCTTCATGAATGGGACTACCTATCTTGCCCTTATTTTCTTCATAAATGGGACTACCTAAAAGGTACCTTGCCAGTAAATTCAATCAATGATTTTTATTTTGGATTGTGGTAATACCACATTATAAAGACCTGATCCTTTATTAAGAAATTTGTAAAGTGGACGAATGAAGCAGAGAATTAGTGAAAGAAGCTAAGGGCCGAAGTTTCAGTTTGGTATACGGGTGACCTTTTTAAGTCCCCGTCCAAAAGATGGAGTGGTTTTTTCCTCAAGGTTATTAAGAGCTAACCTTGTAGCGATTGCAAATTACAAGAGTACTAAGTGGAATTTTGGCTTCGAAAGGGAAACAGTTGAGTAAACTGTAATGAGAATCATTTAATTGTACATTGAATCAAGATAGAGATACAGTTATACATGGTATGGAAAGCAAATGAAGTTATAAGTGTAACGAGAGAAAGACGCAATATATCTCCTACTAACCTAAAGTAGGAACGCTTTCAGACTAGAGGTGGCATACGAACCAAGTGTAATTTTTCCTACCTTTCAGGGATAAGGGAAATGCTAGAAAATCTAGTCATGTTCGAATTCTATCAACCTCAGCCACTATAGGAACTGGATGATAGGATTGTCTTCAACATGTTGTTAGTAAAGAAATGAGCTATTTAGAGAAGAAAGGCAAAGTTTAACAATTGCCCTTAGGCACCATTATATATGCTATGGGTAGAGTAATTCGATAAGGACTGTATTCAAATCCAGGCGAGAGTAATAAAGACCTAAAGTATGCAACTAATCCCGATAGACCTAGGGAGCAACAGCAAGGTAGATTCTGACAAATGAAAACAAACAAATTTCTGCAGGAACAATAAAACATAGTAGGAACAAGGTAGGAAAAGAGTAAGTTTGGATTTCTGACTAGCCCATTACAAAGAGAAAAGCTATCTAGTATGAGATTACGGTGCAAATAAGATTGTGTACAAAATACCAAGCAGGGATGCCTTGGCATTGATCATAAATGCAACAGACCCAATGCACCCTAAGCAAGACCGGATGATGCACCAATATAAGATCAAAGGACTTGGGAGCGTGCCCCATGAGGGGCAAGGTTATGATGTCAGAATTACAGGCAGTTAGAACAGTCTCCAAACCTTAGGCCAGATTAAATACGATCATCACTAATGCACTAGGGTCCATCAGAGTTCCGTAGTTAAGCGTACTAGGATGAGAGTAATATTAAGATGGGTGACCTTCTGGCAAGTCCTCATATTGTAACTTCAATAGGGTAGTAAGACCATCATTTCCATCTCTCATTGCAAGTGGATTACATCCTAGGGGCAAGATGTTACAAAGGATAACCAGAATGCTCAGTAGTGAGAGTAATGTCAAGTTTAACCATAAACTTGATACATATTATACTAGGGTTGACCATCAACAAGGAATATGGTGCTGGTGGTATTTAAAGTTTAGAAGAAGATGGAACGTCAACATAATAAACAAGGAATCTCCTCACTACTAAATTGAAGAAGATAGATAAGTGATGGAATCTTTTCAGCTTAATAATCCTTTTTCTCAGATTAAATTGATCATATTCTGGGGAAAAAGATATTGCAATAGTCATTAAGAAGCTTAACTGGGACGTCACGAAATCCGACTGGCAGATAATGAGAAAAATGGAATAGAGCCCATAAGAAGAGGAGAGATTTCAAAGCAAGGCTTATAGTTACAGTTTATGAAAATGTTCTAATCCTACACTCTAGACTCAATATAAAGGAACTCATCACTGATCAAAGGTGGTCAAGTAGGCCAAAACCTTAGGAATCGCTAAATCGATTTCCCAAAAACTTTAATAGGGCCCCATGACCACTACCTATCGAAACTAATTGCTGCTATAGACAATAGCCTTGGTAATGATAGAACTGCTTGAGTTGGTGTCGAAGACTCAGGACACAGTGTATGAAGAGTTTACCAGAAATCATAATGCAATAGTAGTCAGACAAATGGCAAGAAAGATAAGTAACTTTCTCAGCGAGCTCGCTAACAGATTAGGCCATCGTCAAAATAAATGTACTTTGGGTCACCATACAATCGAGGGGGACTCTTGACATGTTAGGAAGGTATCTCGCAGAAAAGAAATGGGATAAGGAAAAGTCTGTAACTTCGTGAAGGAAATATGGCTATTAATCCCCATCTCTACGCCGAAACACGTATACCTTGATAGCTAAAAATCAAGGAGAGCAAGAGGATGGTAATAAGAAGAGCTATGAATCTTATAAACTTTAACCATACAGTGGGAGTGACCTGAGATCTTCCCACAAGTAATGGAGCACGAAGTAAAGTTGATAAGGAAAAGGTATTTTAAGATAAAGCTTCCAGTTATAATTTTGAGAAGAGACCTAAGCTTATACTTCTAAAGGGTAGTATCAGAGGCGAATTTATGATTGAACTAATAGTAACTGGGCAAATAAGAATCTTGAGAAATGTTGTAGACACCTCCTAAAAGTTGGACTCAACCATCATCGTTGGTACGTATTAACGTCAATTATGGCGACAATCGGTTGTCTTTAAAAACCGCGAATCTTCATGAATCGATATTTGGAGTCTTGAGTACGCATAACAGAAAGTTTAATAGCTACTACTATGCAAAGTAGTTGGGCACAAAAATAAAAAAGATGAGAGAAGTCTCCAATAAAGTGGAAGCTGGTTCAGGGCATCATAAAAACTAGACAAACTCGGGCACCAACATATTCTTATGGATCCTTTATACTTATTGGGACAATACCTCACAGCTACCAGGAAGCAACACCGCGAGAAGGAGTGCTTCTGTAGGATAAGAGATTTCTCCTCAACCAATCTTAGCCACGGAATTTTGGGGACAAAATTCTTTTAAGGAGGGTAGAATGTAACATCCCCCACTTTCTTAAGTGGAGTATAAAATGACTTTTATGTCCTCACATCAGTAGAGTTAGCAGAATGAGGTTTTAAACGAAGTAGAATCACGTGGTGAAATCGTAGAAGTTTAAATCTCTACCAATTGGGCCATGGAGGCAATCTAGTGTGAATGACGTGGGGTGCCCCTAGACTTGCTCAAAATTATGGATATGCCATTAGCCATCGAAAGTAGAAAATAGAAAAATTCTAAATTTGCAAGAACGATTATTTCATGTTAACAAGCAATTTATTCGATCCTATTGACTAAGTAGGGTTAGTTAGAAGTTAATTAGATGTTAATTAGAGGGATTAGACTTAGGAACAATTAGAATAGAGATATAGAAATTCTCTCAGAGTCATTTAGTAAAGTTTTGCCGATTTGAAGAAAATCGGCGAAGATTCGGTATTTTAAACCGCCAGAACCAAACCAATAAAATTTTCTACTGGAAATCCTCACTTAAGTGACTGAAATTCAGCCACCCCTACCACATATAAGTGGCGCCAAGTGTTGCTCAAGATAGTGGAGAAACTTGGCCTCACCTCCACTGGATTTTTATCGTTTTTTGCCTAGATTGTTCGATTTTCATCGAATAATTGGGATTAACTAGGATTCGATTAAGCATTCACTTAAAGCCAATTAAATGTGATTTACAAATATTAGACTTGATGGAATTAGATTAGAACCATAGAAAACCTCATAGGACTTTTTTAAAACCGTTTTTCCGATTTGAAGGAAATCGGCAGAATTTCGGTATTTTAAACTGTCGGAACCGGACCAATAGAAATTATACTATGAGAACCCTATGATGGAGGGCCAAGATTTAGCCAAAACATCCCTATAAGTGGCACCTCAATCAGCCATAAACGAGGGAAGCCAAGCCAAGTTTGAATGAGGATTGAAGTCCACCAATCAAAAGCCAACTTCCTTCATAAGTTTTCTTTTTTTTTTTTTCTTCCTTCTCCCTTTACATTTTTCGGCCTCCCCACAAGAGGTGCAGGCTAGCCCTCATTGTCCCATTTTTCTTCATCTTCTTCCACTTCTTCTCATCCCCAAGCTCGAGTTCCAACTATCAACTTTACTCCAACATCAAGTTCCACCAAGATTTCACACCACCAAGGTAGGAATTTCAACTTTCTCCTTCTTTTCTTTGATTTGGGGCTACTTAGGGCCCTTTGTTTATCTATGATTCTGATATTATCTTGAGTGATGATGATGAATTAAGGTTGGTTTAAGGTGTATATGTGAGTTTGAATTGAAGAATGGATGGATTGATTTAATGAAAACATAAATTCAAGAAGAATTCAAGAAGCTGTTAGGGTTTTCCTCTCGATGGTCTATACGGCGGAGTGTACGACTCCACCTACAACTGTTTAAATTTGATGAGTCTATTTTTATATGAAACTAGACATTCAGGGCTTTCCATACATATAAAATATAAGGCCATTGGATTAATATAGAATTAGTTATGAATTTTTGAAGTTTGACCTAGAAATCTAGTTTCTCATATGGGTAGTATGAGTTGGGAAGGGTGTAACTCACCCAACACAACTCTAAATTGAGTGAACCCAACGTTTTTTGAAAGCTAAAATATAACGAAACATCCCATAAAAATTTCAAAGTCAGATTCGTTGCCAGTTATTCCCAATACATCAATGAATTCACCTTAAGCTCAAATCGGGGTAGAACAAGATAGTTCAGGAGTGTCAAGTTTCGGGGCTCATATCTCAAAATATACACATGAAATGATAGGCAACTTATTTCCATTGAAAGCTTGTTCTGTTAGCTTTAAATTAATATAAATTTTGTATGATTTCACCTAGATTTCGATTTTTAGTGAATTTTTACTTTTAAGTATATAATTCTGGCTAGCTACAGGGAAAGCCGAAGTAAAACTTAAATAACTTGAGTTATACAAATCAAAATGAGATGAGACCAAAAAGGTTAGAAACTAGACACATAGACTATGAAATATCCAAAATTCAGGTCTAAATGAGTTGAATAGGAGTAAGGGTGGACTTTAAAAAATTCGGGTAGAAGAGGGTAGCATGAGGAGAAAACTCTGTTGATATTTCTATTGATTTTGACATACCATATGATCAAGAATGTTGCTGCAACTTGATGTTTTACATTGAATTGCATACTTAATTGATTGTATTGGTAGCCTGGCACTATTCACGGGGAAGCAGACTCGATTCGTTATGCTGCCGAATTTTCGGCAGAAATTTATGAGAACTTATGTTATGGGTGATTATGCCTTGAATATATTTATATTTATATGTCATGTTCACGTATGTCATGCATGCAAGCATAATTAGAATATGATATGAGAAGTAAGGTAAGAGACATATCCATGAAAACTCAAAGCATCCGCATGCATGATAAGATATGAAAAGGAAAGGATAATAAGAACTTGCAAGAGGGACGTACCAAGCTACCACGTGAGGCATGGCATAGATCCAGCTAGTGTGGGCTAAAGCGGTACTGTTTGAGACTTGGACCAGCCCTCGACCAGATTTAAGGGGAATAGACCAGTGTGAGGGTCGGGGAAAGTAAACCCATCACTCATATATAGGTACAAGCTCGGACCTGAAAAGCAAGCTATTACCCAGGGGTGAGAGAGACCATTCACCTCTGGGGGACCAAGTATAGAAAAGAACAAGATAAGTTGCAAGTTAAAGAAAGAGATGAATTAAGTCATGTGCACTTACATACAATCAAATACAAACATTTATATGTGCATTTCTAATTATCTTATTATGTCATGATGTTATTATGATTCTTACTAAAGTATATTACACTATTCATATTTCTATGTCTGTCATATGATATGCCTAGTGGTGGTTAAAATATAACCCACTTCGAGAAAAATATTTTCAACTTAAAATTGAACCACTGCTTGCGTATATGTGTTCACATTTTTCATAAGAAACCGAAGTGGCTGGAATGTTTATGATGGCACTGTATGAATAATAGTTCGAGTTTACCTAATAAGAACCTTAGGTTCTCACTGCCTACTTGTATATTTTTCTTTTCCGTAAACATTCCAATATCTAAGTTGGAAATCAAGTGCGAGGCAGAGTACTGGGATATTTTCTGAGCAAGACTATTGAAGCTGGCTAGCGACCATGTCAAAGTAAGTTCTGTGTATTATGTCACAATTTCTTTTAAATTGTAATTATTTTATCCTCTATGTGTCAGGTATGACGAAGTATATGAACTATTAGTTAGTAATAAAGTGTGCAGTTAAAGGGGCATATATTATATTTTCCATATTTTAAAGCTTTCTTACCACAGTGACATCCCTTAAATATAACTTCATGACTCGAGCATGGTTTATATAATAAAAGGTGTTACATACAACGTGCAAGTTAAATATAGCAAACATCAAACATAAATCACCGATATTGTTCACACTAAGCAACGTTGTATTATATTCCATAATTTTTATTATGTAAATCTTCTATTTTTAAAATTTAAAGTCTATTTCACCTTATAAAATTTTAAATATTTTTATTGATATATACACAATTGATAAAAGCATATTCAATTTTCAATATGAAAGTAATTAAAAATTGTTCAATTTAAATGTTAATTTTATCGTTATATAAGGTGGATTGCTAACTTCTACACCTTCATGTGGAGGTTAGAAAGCTCTAAACAAAAAACCCATCCCTATCTTCTCTAAATCAGTTCATAATTATGCGTAATTATGTTATTTTATTCTATCCACATTTATTATTAACAAGGTTAAGAAAACCAGACCGAATATTAAATCGGTGAAGGCACTAGTTTAAAGATTTAGAAGTCCAACCGGTTTGACTAGAATATAATAAAATATATATATTTAATTATTTATATATATAAATATATACATATGATTAATTAGAAAGCAAAAAATCATATTTAGTCATTAACAATAACATAACCAATATAAATAATATTTACTATGGAGCACTTTATCAAAAATCTCAAATGCAAAATCCATTTACTTTAATTTTTGCTTACATTTCTTTTGGAAAATACTCACAGATAGCACAACAACCACTTTTATTTTTTCACTTTTAAATTAATTTAAGAGTATATAGCAAATAAGCATATTAAAAGAATCAAGATTTTAAAAGAGACGAACTTTTGTTCTGACTGAAATTCTTTTTTTTTTTCTTTTTTTAAAAGAAATGACAATGTTTTGACCAAAATTAAAAAAAAAAAAAAAACTGAACCGATCAACTAGTTTAACTGGTTCGATTCACACCGATTCGTCAATTTTGACCTATTCTGGCTGGTTCTTCATCGATTTTTGAAGCTACTGATTTAAGGAGGATGACTGGACCGAGCTGGTGTCCGGTTCCCCGGTCCAACTAGTTGATCCGATCTGATTTTCGCTTCCTTAGTTATTACTTTCCATTGTTGCTCTCCACTTAAGTGAGTTAGGGATGGGAATGGAGATTTGGATGCGAGGAAATTTGCAGGATTCCCCACATTTGAATCCCTACTGGAACAAAATCCCCCAATGAGTAGTTCAGGAATAAGGGCGAGAATTGTGTCCTCACCCTTGTGGAGATTTTTGTTCCAAGGCTATTTTGGTAATTTTCTTATATTTTATTTTATTATTTTTAATAAAAAACGAAATAAACCTATATCTTGTTACCTTTTCACTTACCAATGCCAACACTGCCTAGCACTCTCTTCTACCCCTCGACTTCTCTTTTCTACCCTCTTCCTTTCTTTGCTGCACACAGAGTGCACGGTGTATACATTAGACACTGCTGCACACAGCGCCGACCACCGTACTCCACATGTTGCCCAACCCCCTTGGTAGGCACAAAAATAGGCCAGGACAGGTCAAACCACACTCTAAACAGGCCAAAACTTTATTATAATTATTGGGCCTGAGCCTGGTCTGTTACCTGTTAAAGGCTTTATTTTCGGCCTGGCTTGGCCTGACCTGAAGCCTATTAATAAAGCCTGTTGCAAAAAAACTCTCTTAATCGGTCATCAGGCCTAGGCCAGCAAGTAGACCTAAACAGGCCTAGGCCTTTGAATATACTATGAACAGGCCTTAAACAGGCTTCACAAAAACCATCAAACTATAACATAAAGGAAAAATGAAAACAAAGTGAGATTAAAGAATAAAAATAACAATTCTAATATAACTATTACAAAGTACAAATAGATTCAAAATTGTAGGAACTTAGAGAAGTTTTCAAGTCCCAACAAATAACTATGGTAATAACTTGAGCAAATTAATTCAAAATTAATGCATTATAGTAACACAAGTAGAGAAGTTTATGTAATAAAATTAATCACTCCAATCAACAGTATGTTTCCCCTTCACATCATTGATATTAAAAGATCAAATACATATATTTTTGCATAATCTTAAATTGGTAATGTCAAATGGCAAGGTAAGCTTATTACAGTATCTTTTTCTGTTCCAAGCCATGTTTTGATAACTAACCAGATTTGAGCTAAAACCGGCGGTGGTGGGGCTAGATGCTGAGGGAGGCAACGACAGAGAGAAGCTGGGGCAGCGATGGTGTCGTGGAGCTGGCGCAGTAGGGGGGCAAGCTAGACGCAGTGGCAGCGTCACGGATCTGGCACTCCAAGCTGCCAGAGTGGGCTGGACGCAGTCACGCGGTTGCTGGCTTGGAGGCGGTTGCTGGCTTGAAGCAGAGTGGGCTGGACGCAATGGCCAGGGGGACAGCAGCGCTGATCTGAGAAGGTGAGGGTCAGGGATGGTTCAAGGTCAAGTGGGGTTTCTATGTGACTATGAATGAGTTTCTCTCTGCCTGTTCAGTTTCTATCTTTGCACGGTGGAAAGTGGAATTGTGTTTGAGGGTTTTAACTTTTAGTGATTTGTGATTGTGAATTTTTTATACTGATTGTGAAAAGAAGCAACAAACAAATATATTGAATATGCAATAATTAGTATAACAACCAACTGTAGCTTGAGTAGTATAGACAATTGATATATAAGCTTAAAGGTGCAGGTTCGAATCTTGGAGAGTCTTAAATAAATTTTTGTACAATAATATATATATAAACCGGTCGGCCTATCAGGCTTAACAGGCTTCACGAGAAGCCTAGGCCTGGCCTCTTTAAGTAAACAGACTTTAAAAAAAGCCTAAATCTGGCTTATTTATTAAATGGGCCAGGCTTGGCCACAAGCCCCTGTCAGGCCACCTGGTCTATTTCCATCCCTACCCCTTGGCCTCTCTTTTCCCTCTCCCTCTCTTTGCTATACTTAGAGCTACAGACACCAACCGGGTGTTGTATATAAGGGTCTTAGTTTGCTCCAAATTTTGTTTGCCTATACATATTTTAGCTAAGGAAGAAATCACACATTACTTATGAAAAGTTTTCAACAAGCATTTATATATAAAGGCACTTAATGAGTAAATACCTTATGATATTGAGGTAAAATTGTGAACTTAGGTCTTAGTTAAATTCACACACGTCCGCCCTGCCCCCCATTCCTCTTTAGCCAAATTCCTTTTTACCATTGCAGTTCTTTAATGGCTCAAACGACTCTATTTCTAACTGTTTCAGAAAGCTCTAACGCTCTTTTGCAATAACTTTTTTTCAACGGCTCTTTTCGTAACTCTATATAAAGCCCTTTGCATAGCCCAAATAGTACACACAAAAAAAATCTATCTACTCCTCCTTCCTTCTACGCACAAAAGTCGCCCCACTACTTCTGTCGCATCTTCTGTCTTCTACGACGAAATATCTACTGCTCAACATACTAGGACTATTGTGTGGACAAGTTCATGTGGAGACCCACGTCTAATCTTAGGGGGTTACCCGTCAATACTATTCTACCAAGTATAGCTCCAGGTAGGGCGAAAATAAACCTTTAAGGATAGTGTCTTACACGATTCCTGATAATCTTGTTCCAATTCCTTTCTAGTTTGCTACTGTTATATTTTGTTGTTCTATTTTATTTGTCGCAATAGCTAAAATATTATAATCCTAGACATTGTTTTCCAACATAGGGAAGGAGCTCAAACTCTACGCTTCCAAATTCCCTTATCAACTGCTTCAACCGAGCTCCCTAGTCCCCATGTGGAACACACATGAAAGGTCAAGGAAGAACAATCTCGTAGGCTTTCGATGGAAGAACAATCTCAATTTTTTTTTTTTTAAGTTTTGAGCATTTTTTAAGGTACCCGTAGATCCTTATGAAGGGACAAGTATCAAGGATAGGAGAGAATTTTTCCCCACCGTGAGGATAGGGATGGGGATATGGTTGGAGGCTCAGGGCAAGGAACGGGAGAGTACTTCTCACCTTTGCCCCGACCGATTGTCATCCCAAAAATTGTATGAAAGTGAAATTCTTACCAATTTGATGTCTCTTATTAATTAGTTTTTGTGAAGTATCAATTACTTGAGTATATGTTTAATTGTTTTCGAATTTTACAAAGAATATTTATTTAATATATATATAATAATGATACTTGAATTTAAAATTATTTATATATTATTCATGTAAGATAAAAATATTAAAAAGAAATATTATTTAAGTAAAAAGTGAGCAGTCAATTTGTGAGGTATTTATTACTTGATTTGGTCATAGTTCAATAAAATGGGCTCATAAACTCATGAGTTAGCTCGAGCTAAAATGCTTGAGTTTGTTTACTAAATGAGCTAAACTTAAGGTTTATTATATTCAATTTATTAGCTTGTGAGTTAGCTCAATATGTATATATATTTGTATATTTATAAATATAAATAAAATTTTGTTATTACTTTTTGATACATATATTATTATTATTATTGTTGCTGCTGTTGTTGTTGTTGTTGTTGTTGTTGATGATGATGATGATGATGATGATGAAACTATATTCTTATGACTACATATCCTATTTTATTAAACCTAAAAGATTTAATTTATATTTAACTTTAACTATCTCATTAATTTTGAGTGGTCTATCTCAAGCTTAAGCTGGACAGGAACTTTGACGAGTTGGGCTCACTTCTACCCCTAATGTAGAGAATGAACTTTAGGTGAGAGAAAAGGTTTTTAGAAAAGATAGAAATGAGTTTTTTTTTTTTTTTTTTTAGCTAATACAAAGTGTGAAGCTTACTTACCTTCTTATAAAGGTGTGAAGGTTTATAATCTCCTATATAAAAGCATAAAAGAATGTTTAGTTTAATTTTGAAATAATTTGGAGAAAGTTGATTGAGCCATAAGTCGAGCTTTTTGAACAGTAAACTAATTCAATGGGATAGCGTCTCACATCCACAACTTATTTGCCGTACTTGATAGTAAAATTAATTAATAACATTTGAAAATTTGGACCGAGAGAAGATCATCTACAATTTTTTTTTTTTTTGAACTGGAACAATTTTAAAAGCAATGTTTTAGCTGCAGTTATCAAATTAAGTTTCATATTATAATACCGCATACTATAATTAATTTAAAGAATTCGTAAAAAGGGAGAAAAAAAAAAAGAACAGTAGAAGATTTGGGTAGTAAAACATTAAGCACTTAGACCACTGCTTTTTATTTTTTGATTCATAAGCTACAATTTATTTATTGTGTATGTGGTATAGCACATCGTTGAAATGTCTGCGCCTTTTTTTTTTCTATTAGATATATTTTACTACAGACAATTCTATTTAGAATATGGTCAAAAATTAAATATAAATACATCTTTTAACTAAAATTCAAATTATAATTTACCATATATGGGGAACTACCATCTTCTATTAAATCCAATCCCAGATAGTAAATATATACGCCTTTTTGCTGCATCAATGTCAACTTACAAAATTGGTCAAAATTGCTTTTGTTTTGTACGTCTTGAATATAAATGTGAGTTCTAACAGAAGACACTAGATATCAATTGTGCCCTACAAATTATGTACTCAGCCGATAGTTTCCTTTTTTAATTATTAGTATTTAAAGTTTATTAAATTTAAATTAATTTCATTAAAATATATTATAAAAGTAATTTTTTTTAATATTAGTTTTTATTTATAAGATTTAAATTTGACACTTTATTTATAAGAAACAAATGTTAAATTATTTTTGAATCAATCAAACATTGATTTAGTTCTTATTTATATATATGTGATTACATATAAGAAATTAAATTTTTAATATTTCAAATATGATAAAGCTTATATACGCACACATGAACTTTCTCTGAAAATTAAATCTTCCCTCACTAAAATAAAATTAAAAAATTTCAACCTCATATGGCCTTGTAAGACTTCTGATTAGGAATCAGCTCGAGTTTAATATTAACATTATAAAGTTCAATGTCAACAGCTTTTTAATGATATATCTTTGATTCTTTCAAAAATACAATGCAAAATAAAAAGAGAGAACAAAGCAGAGAGAAGTAGTTGAAAGAAAAGCACACGTCTCAGCGTGCATTTTAAGCGGGATGGATGGTGAAATTTCATTTGAAAAAACATTTCGAGTTGAATTTCTCAAGCAAATTTTGTGATGTTTGGATTATAGAACACGTGGGGTTGTTGGCTACCAAGTGTATGGTATTTTTCCAAATGAAAATCAGGGGGTTACGTAGATAGTTTGGTAGGGACAGAGATCTCAAATAATGGCTTTTCATTCGCTGATTGTGCAAAAATGTCTTTCCTTACACTCAAAGCGTCGTCTATTATGCTGATCAGGGTAGCAATATTATATTAGGAGCTGGGCTGCTCAACTCAACCTACTCCTAATTTACTTGTGAATTAAAAAATTTTATTAGCGCGTGATTCATGAGTTTCTAACATAAATCAAGGAGAAATAATTATATATCGAAAGCACCACTATACTCCTAACTAATTATGTGAGTATATTTTTATATAAAATTATATATTAATAATAAATTTTATATAAAATATACTTATATAATTAATTTAAAATTACAACTACACGTGTTCTCGCATAATAGAAGTCTCTCTAAATCAAGTGGGGTTTAAAGGTGGGGTGCACTGGTAGTTAGCAACACGAAAGTAGCTTTTATCTTCTTTTCAGTCAAGTTAATAATTAATGAGTTTGCACATAACTGTCAACCAGGTTTCTTCATTTGGCATCTGGATCTAGATAGTTTGTAGCCCACGACCATTCAATTTCGAACATCAAAGTTCCAAAATATCTAATGGCCGTGAGCTTGTGAGTGACTAATGAGTTAACGCTTTTTCTATAAACTTATTAAGTTGAAAACTTAAATGTGGAGAATAGACTATTAGTGCATAACCGCATATTATACTCAGCTAGAGAATTTGATTAGATTAGTCCTTTAACTTTTATAGAAAAGTATATCTCACTGTAACACTCAAAAATAATTTGACTCAGCTACACTGAAGATTAAACTTTATAAATACCCAGTGGCACACTAAAAGGCCATAAAAAAACGGACGAACTGTTCAAATTCCTAAAAATTTTCAGGAGCCTAACTATAAAAGACAAAACAGGACAAAAGAAAAACTCAGACCCAAGAAACAAACATGCACCCAAACACTTTCAATCCCAGCATTTGGTCGGACACAGTTCCAACTGAAAACTTTGGTGTTCCAAAACTTAGATGAAACATATCATTGAAAAAAAACACAAATTTCCTTATACATTAGAGTTGTTTATATTTTACCACTCTAAGGTCTAAGCTTAACATTATCATGCTCTGTAAAACATAGAAATATAAATTAAAATTTTTTTTAGTTATCAGAATATTCACAAAAAAAAAGAAAATCATTTGTGATAATGTGTCGAGAGTATGAAGTCCAAAATATTAAAAGACCAACCCACAAATGGATTGGTTGAGGTAGAAATCAATCTTATCCTTCCAGAATGAGGATGTGAATTCAAATCCAAAATAAACAATTCTTGTGAGGGATTGTATAACCCTTGTGATGTGCTTTCACAATTGAACGAGAAGCAATTTTATGAATGATTAAAATTGACTGAACATATAAAAATAACTCATAATCTTTATTTAAAAAAAAAAAAAAAAAGAAGAAGTGAGGAAATCCCAACGGCCATGAGCCAATATCTGTGAGAAAGCTTTAATAAAAAGACTTTTTTTATTTTGTCATCAAAATTAATAAAAGGGCTCGAATAAGATACTTGAGTAAACTTAGCCTAGGCCCAACATAGCAAACAAACGTGCAGATAATCTAAAATGGAATAATATATGGTCATGATGGGTGTAGCATTTTGGGAGGTTGTCATCTGGGTAATTCCCATCAGGATTTCAATTTCGATAAGTTCTACATTGATGTTGCACATGGAAAGCTACCCGTAGCCTTTCCTTTTATTGCTTGGATAACTCTCAACTATATGAAGAGTCAGAAGCCGTTTGGTTTTGTACGTTGTATCTTTGCATAAAAGTAAAAGATACAGGAGGAGAGGCCATTATTTATGTAGAGAGTTTGACCATTTGGTATCTTCAATTTGTTCCATTATCTATGGCCTCCAAAAGCCAATAAATGTTCTAGAGAATTGAAATTAAATTCTACCAAATTGGTTGGCTTAGAACTGTGTAGGCCCATAAGACGTGAATTGTTGACCATTTTGCCTAAGAGGAACATTTGACATTAGTTAATTTTATTTCTTTTGCTTTGCCAAAATCATTTCCAATTTGAAAAGTTCAATGGAAAAAACATAAAAAGTTGAATTCTTAGTGGAATCGAACAATGGTGGGCGCATATGTGTTTGGAAATAGATGGCAGTTACCTATTAATGTCTTAATATCTCAATATCCGTTTTCTCTTTTTCTTAATATATTCCTTATATCAGTGAATTATTCTTATGATTTTAATTAATAACTTTTAGTGTACATTTGGATTAGTCTTTATTCTACGTCAGTCTTTATTCGATCTAATCACTATTATACCCAAATAGATTCTCTTTTGAGGTTGAACTTTTCAGTATCTTTTCCTTTTTTTTTTTTAATAATGTTTTTTGGTCTGAAACTTTTCAGTATTTTTTTTTTTGTCAGAAAAGCTTTATTTATTAATAAACAAAAATAAAGTCTAGTTACAACAGAGGAACTAGTACAAGAGAACATGTTGACACATAAAAACTAAGCTAAGGAAGTTAAACAATAAGCACTATATAGCTTTAATAGACACTCAGATCATGGATGCAATCGCATCACGCCACAAATACCCATGAATGGAAAAATGAGCACGTTAGATCTCATATCTCAGATTTATATGAAGCATTATCAACTAATGTACTCAACTTATATAGAAACAAAATATTACAATTGTAAGTTCTCAAAGTTAAAGCACTGAACACGTGATATCTAACTTCATAAATAGGGTGGTAACCAAGTTTGTATACCAGTTGACTACTTTGTGATACATATCAAATCACCAAACCCATTGAAAGCAACCATATGTTGTAAAAAGAGTAGTTGAGGGCTTTAGCATTGTTTACTGTTTAGGTGATTGGGTTAGCCTAAGTTGTCTTTGTATCTATAAACCATTGACCCAAAGAAAAGGAAAAAAAAAAAAATCAAATGCCCACATCTTAAAATAAAAATATATATTATTGTATAAAAGACATTTTTATTTGTATTTTAATATTTAAATTTGTATTATTCATAACTCATTTAAATATTCAAATACAAATATAAAAATACTATAATTATCTTTACCTTTTTAATACAAATTTTAATATAGTTATTTATTTCTAATTATATACTTATAATTTACTTTAAATATTTTTATTATTATTTATTTTTAATATGAATAAAATAAAGAATATATATATATATATATATATATATATATATATATATATATATATATATATCAATAAAATAAAACCTTCACAAACAACATACTCTAACATCAAAACAAAAGTAAGCATCTTAACTAGGTTTTTATCTTCAAAGTCCATTCCTTGAATCCCATCTTGTCTCTGTTAGCTCTAATGCCCTTCAGAAACCGTTCTGTAGTTGTGAACTAGAATGAGCATTAAAGTTTTGATGAATACCAAATCGAGGTTTAAGCTAATCTTGCTACATATATATGAATGATTTTTTTCTAGAAGTGTTTCTTTATCAATCATGTGCATTATATGCAATCATGTTATCCATTGGTTCTTTAAATTGAATATACCTGATATGAAATATATGTCTTGTATACTTCTTGACTTATCATAAAAGAAACAAGAAAGAAGATTCAAAAGGATGAAACTACAACATCAGAAGAGAAAATGGTGTCTCAAGAGCGAACATTAATAATTCAGAAAGATGACTTTGTCTAGAAGGGAAAAACTCCAGAGACATGTTTTTCATGAAGTGTTACACCTTCAAAGCTTCCTCTGCACGCTTCAATAGACAAATTCAAAAGTCAAAAAGGTGATTTGACAAGATGCCAAATAGGCACTAACAAGTCTGAATAGTGGACAAATCAATAAACGGCTATTTTTCTCCTTCTGTGTAAGTTTTGAATAACAGGAAAAAGGAAGGCTATTTCTTCTCTATCCAGTCATAGACTAGCAGACCAAGAGGATCACTAGGATCAAGGCCTGAAAGCTTCAACAGTCATATTTCAAAATTTATATAATGTTGGAAATCGAAGAAAGAATAATTAGATTGTTTGAATATTTTCTAAGTAAAAAGAGCTTCCTTTCTTCATTCTTCTCAAGCTTCTAAAGCACCGGAAAGTTACTTATCATAACTTTAGGATATAAGAAAATCTTCTCTTCTGGTCTGTAATAGATAATATTCTCTCTTTGAAAATTTAAAGAAGTCTCACACAAAGTATTTCATCGTCCATTCTTTGTTGAGAAAGTTAATGTGAGTGTTCAAACAAAACATTTTATTCACATCATTTGTATTTGGACCGAGTAGTGGTCAATAAAAAGCTTGGAGAGGCTAGGTAAAGACTACTCATTTGTAAAGCTTGGAGAGGCTTAAAAAAGACTACTCTCTTGTAAGAAGCTTGGAGAAGTTTGGACAAAAGATACTCGAAGTATATAAAATCTCAACGAAGAGTTGGGGACTGGAAGTAGGCAAATAGTTTGGCCGAACCAGTATAAAAATCTCATGTGTGATTATCTCTATCTCTGATCTTGTTATTTGTTTTTACCACATAGGTTCAATTCTATTTATACTTTATTTGAAACAAAAGTTTATTTCTATTTTATATACAACTAAACTATTTTATAAACTAACACAATCGCTTCTACAACCAAGTTTCAAACTTGAGATAGATAACTTTATCAAAGTTTTCAAATATCAAAGATTCTTGAAAGCACGATTCAACCCCTTTCTCGTGCTATCCTATTCAACAATTGGTGTTAGAGCCTAACTCTGGGGTTGAGCTTCCTAAGGTTTGTAGAGGTCAAAGATCCTATCAGATGGCTCAACAGATAAATCACATTACAGAAGGTTGTAACGCCCGAAAAATTTTATCATTCATAACTGAGTTGTTCGATTTTTATCGAATAAATGGGTTTAATTAGAATTCAATTAAACATTTACTTAAAATCAATTACATGTGATTTAGAAGTGATTAGGCTTGATGAAATTAGATTAGGAACATAGGAAACCTCACAGAATTTCTCTAAGACCGGTTTACCTATTTAAGAGAAATCGGTAAGATTTTGATAATTTAAACTGCCAAAACCAGATCAATAGAAATTATACTATAAGAACCCTATAATGGATGGCCAAGATTTAGCCAACTTACCCATACAAGTGGTGCCATCTCAGCCCTCCATATGGACTACCAAATCAAATTGAAACTCCAACACATATCCACCAATCATATAACTCCTTGCTCCACAAGTTTGTGTTCAATTCCTGCCTTGCCCTTGGTAACTTCGGCCAGCATAAGGAGCTGACCACTCTCCATTTCTCTTCCATACACACTCATCTCCACTCCATCTCCAACCTCTTTTCAAGTCTCATCAAGAGTTCCTTCCATTTGAGACATCAAATCAACAAAAATTCAACTAAACAAGGTAGAAATTCAACTTCTCTTCTTGGTTTTTATTGATTTGGGGCTGTGCGGAGATCTTATTTTTCTCATGATATTGATGTGATTTAGAGTAATGATGATGGTTTATGATTGAATTTGCATGTTTGTTGTGATTAGAATTGGAATTGGTATGAAAGAACTTGAAAAAAAGAGAAAACTCAAAAAGTTGTTAGGGTTTTTCCTCGGCAATCCATACGGCAGAGTGTACGAATCCGCCTACAGCCATTTAAATTTCATGAATCTATTTTTATATGAAACTAGACATTCAAGCTTTCCATACATATATAATATAAGGTCATTGGATCAGTATAGAGGCAGTTATGAATTTTTGAAGTTTAACCTAGAAATCAGGACTTTCATCTGAGCAGTGTGAGTTGAGAAAGATGTAACTCACCCTACATAACTTCAATTTGAGTGAATCTAACGTTGTTTGCAAGCTAACATATGAGGGAACATGCCATAAAAATTTCAGAGTTAGATTTATTGTCTACTATCCCGAGTACATCAATGAATTCACCTTAAGTTCAATCCGGGCTGGAACAGGGTAGTTCAGTAGGTCAAGTTTTGGGCTTATATCCCGAATTATACTCAATCAAATAACATGCAACTTCTTTCATTTGAAAGCTTGTTCTATTAGCTTTAAATTGATATAAATTTCACATAATTTCACCCAGATTTCTATTTTTGGTGAATTTTCTCATATAAGAATGCAATTCTAGCTAGAGATATGTATGAAAACTATACCAAGTTTAGTTAATATCAAAACTCGGAACTTAGCAAACAGAGAGCTAGATCGGGTATACTCAATGTTGAACTCGGAACTTAGTGAATAGGAAACTAGAACAGGTATACCTAATGTTGAACTCGGAACTTAGTGAATAGAAAACTAGATCGGGTATAGTTAATGTCGAAACTTGGAACTTAGAAAACACATTCATAAAAGTTTTGGAAGACTAATTGAGGCTTAAAGTTAGAGATCGGAAATCACTCAGCACATAATTCACCTTAAAATCGAAAGTCAAAGATAAGAATATAGAACCTAAAATACTTAAACCCGGAAGTTGAGGATCTTCAACATAAACTTGAAAGTTAGTACCAGAACATGAAACCTTATACTTGAATCTTGGAAGTAGAGAACTAGGATGCTTTAAAACTCGGAGGTCGAACATAACCCCAGAAGTCGGGAATCATAACATTAACCTTATATACCGGGAATTCGGAACTTATATAATCTCAGAACTCGAACCCAATTCAATCTCGGAAGTCAGTCCTGAACTCAAACTCGAGAACATCAATAAAAGTTAAAAGCTTGCAAGATAGTTTAAGACTTAAGATTTTGAACTTGCATCTAACTATCTAAGCTTTGGTCATAAGACTTTGTTGTGTGTGATAACTAACGAAGATATGATGCTCTATATTGGGTTTGTTGTTTGTTTAAAATTTCCTGGTTGTCTGGCACTATTCATGGGGAAGTGGACTCGATCCGTTATGATACCAAATTTTTAGCAGAAGTCTATAAAATCATAAGTGTTTATTTTATGAGAGCTTTATGATATGAACAACTATACAATTATGAATATGTTAAGGTGATACGATCATGAATTAGTCTTATAAGAGCATGCATATTTGCATATGAATAAAGAAAGAATGTATGAGATCCCTTCACTTGGAGGCAGTTATTTGGGTCCCTCAAGGTGAAGGCAATTAAAAGATAAAGATATAGGTCCTTTCACTCGGAGGCAGTTGCACAATGGGTCCCTCCCTATGAAGGCAGCTAAAACTTTTGGGTCCTTCTATGTTGGAGGCAGATGGCCAACTAAGTCCCTCTGACCTAGAGGTACGTGGGTCCCCTTGCGGTTAGTACTATATGACGATGGTCATGAGTTGAGCTCACTTCTATATCAGACTACCCAAGGGCAGTAAAGACTAAAGATTAAAACATGTGCAAGCACCCTAGGGACGGCGATGCGTAACGCCTAGGTGTGCCAAGGAAAGGAAATCAAAGGAAGTTAAAGAAATATAAGTGTATTTTGCATGAACTCAAGTGAACGTATTTGCATATACATGATTCTATGATGAACGCATATACAGGATTGTATGATGAACAGTACTTATTATCATCACTATGACATTGCAAGTAGGCTTTTGTTACCGATAGTATTATTATCATTATGAAATACTGTCATACTCGTGCTTGAATTCCTTACTTCGTTTAACAAGTACGTGAGTAAAATTAACTCTGCTTCAAATAAAACATTTTCAAACTATAAAACTGAGCAATTTATTTGGCATTTTCACCTTTTTCACAATAAACCGAAGCAGCTGGAGATAATAACGATGACACAGCATGGAATTTCTTAGTGAATCTTACTAAGAACTTAAAGTTCTCACTCCTATTTCCGTATTGTCTCCAGATAGCTCGAGAAGTTTTGAAGACGGCTGAAGTTGTTGTCAGAAAAGGTCCGCTCAGGTAATAGTAACAACTCCTAAGTATGGGATAATAACTTAAGCATAATAATGCATTTCGGGAGGATGTTACAAAGGTCACTCTATTAATTACCCTCCTTACTTCAATAATGAAGATTATCCTTATTGGAAGGATAGAATGAGACTCTTCATAGAATCCACAAGTCTGGACATGTAAGAGATTATAAAAAATGGTAACTATATACCCATGGTTGAGCAACCAGCACCTCAAGTAGCTGCTGATCCAGAACAACCTCCACCTATAGTAGTCAGAACCATCCCTAGAAATGAATGGACTGATCAACACAAAATCAAGGTCCAAATGAATGCCAAGGCAAAGTATCTTCTCATATGTGCCTTTAGCAAAAGTGAATATGAAAAGATCATATCCTATGACTCAGCTAAGGAAATCTGGGACAGACTTCAAGTGCTACATGAAGGAATGGACTAGGTCAAAGAAACCAAGATTAGCATGTTGGTTCGTCAACATGAAATGTTCAAAATGCTAGAGCATGAGAATATTGATGAAATAACGACCAGCTTCATGCATATCATAAATCAGCTAAAGGCCTTAGGTAAAAGGTATTCAGAGACAGTGAGAAAGATTCTGAGAAATCTTTCAAAGGCTTGGCATCCAAAAGTCATAGCTATTCAAGAAGTTAAGAACTTAAACATGCTTAGCTTAGATGCTCTCATTGGGTCATTAAAGACTCATGAGATTGAGCTAAATGAAGTTGTTGATGAGGCTGTCAAGAAATGAAAATTCATTACTTTAAAATCCACTCAGAAAATGACTCAATCTCCTAAAGCCTTGAAAGTCTTAGAAGAATCTGAAGAAGAAGAAGAAGAAGAAGAAGAGGATTCTTTTGATGATGATGATGATAGTGATGAAATTGCTCACTTAGCAAGGAAGGTTACAATAGCATGGATAAAAAGGAAGAAGAAGAACCTTGTTTTGCTTTGAGTGCAAGGAACCTGGACATGTTAGATCTGAATGTCCTCAACTGAAAAAAGCCTCGAAAAAGAAGACTACAAAAAAGAAAGCTATGATGGTTACTTAGGAAGATCTGAATTAAGAATAAGAAAATACAGAATCACAGAGTGAAGAAGAAATTGTAGCAAATCATTGTTTCATGACTAATATTGTTTTGGATGAAGAAACTAAGGTACATGATTTTGAACTTGAACTTACTTTTGAAAAATCTTCAAAAAGTCTATAATGAACTCTTAAATGATTCTAAGTCTCTTGCTTCTCATTATGCCTCTCTAAAAAAGGATTTTCGAAAATCATCTTTGGAGTTTGAAAAACTCAAGATTGAAAAAGAGAGGAATGGGCACGAAAAAAAAAAAAAAAAAGATTACAAATTGACAATATCCTTCTTCAGAAGGATGTAACAGCCCTGAAAATCGAAGTTTCTGAAACTTGCTCTAAGTCATCTTCTGATGTTTCTGAACTTTAGAAAACTGTAAAACTTCTCAAATCAAATCTTGAGAAAAGGGTTAATGGCTCTAAAAATCTGGATTTGATGCTTAGTGGCCAAAAGCCTTATCTTGACAAAACTAGTCTAGGCTTTGAGAAGGAAGATGAGGAAAAATTATCTAAAAATTCCTCATATCAGATTCATGTATGCATATATTGTTTTAAAAAGGGACACTCTTCTAAAAGATGCTTTTCCAGAAGGAAAGCCAAACAGAAAGTGGAAAAGCCTAAAAACTCTACTAGCATAAAAGGACCCAAGAAGATATAGGTATCTAAAATTAAAATTTCCTCTGATGCAGATGTGTCTTAAATCAGTACATCAAAGGGAGAAAGAGTGGTATTTGGACAGTGGATGCTCCAGACACATGACTCGAAATAAATCCTAGTTCAGAAACTTTAGACCCAAGGATGGTGGAATAGTTAAGTTTGCTGATGAAATCAAATCCAAAGTCATTGGTATAGGTAATGTTGGTAAGAATAATTCCAACCTAATATCTGATGTTATGTTAGTGGAAGGATTAACTCACAACCTTTTGAGCATTAGTCAATTCTGTGATTAAGGCTGCAAAGTTGTGTTTGAACCTTCATAGTGTATAATTAAAGATTCCACTACTGATAAAATCATTCTTATTGCTATAAGACATAATAATACGAATGTATTATATCTAGATGATCTTCTTGATCAAAGTGTAAAATGCTTAGCTTCTTTTGTGGACGAAAAGTGGCTATGGCACAGAAAGTTTAGTCATACTAATATGAAATTGAATTATGAAATTTGTCGGAAGGAACTAGTAAAAGATTTACCTAAAATTAATTTTGAAAATGACTCTTCTTATGAGTTCTATCTTAGAGGCAAATAGACCAAAAGTTCTTTTCATAGTAAAAATGTAGTTTCTACTACCAGACCACTTAAGCTTTTACATCTTGATCTTTTTGGACCAATTAGAACTGCTAGTCTTAGTGGTAAGGAGTTATTGTTGATGATTTTTCTAAATTCACATGGATTATATTCTTGATCCATAAAGATGAAGCTTATGAGGCCTTCAAACCTTTTTCAAAAAGTATTCAAAATGAAAAATATTTTTGAATCACTTCCATCAGATCAGATCAGATCATTAGGAGAATTTGAAAATCATTCTTTTGATAACTTTTGTAATGAAAATGAGATTTCTCATAACTTCTCTTCTCCTAGAACTCCTCAGCAAAATGGAGTTGTGGAAAGGAAGAACAGATCATTGCAAGAAATGGCCAGAACTATGCTTTCTGAAAGTGGTCTATCAAAAGGTTTTTGGGTAGAAGCAGTTAACACTGCCTGCTATATTCAAAATCGTATTTTCTTGAGGCCTATTCTCAAGAAAACTCCATATGAATTATGGAAGGGAAGAAAACCCAACATTTCTTATTTTCATGTCTTTGGATCTGAATGCATTATACTTAACACCCGGGACAAACTTTCAAAGTTTGATCGAAAATCTAATCTTGGAATTTTCCTAGGATATTCTTCTGTTTCAAAAGCTTACAGGATGTTCAACAAAAAGACTTAAGTAGTGGAAGAAACCATCCATAAAAACTTCATGGGAAAGAAGAATGCCCTTAATCAAAAGGTTGCAGCTCTGGAAGAAGAAATAGAGAATATGTCATTAAATGACACTTCCTAGATCAGCAAAACATTTAGATTGTCACTTGTAATAATGAGGATGATATTTCTGAACTTACTTTTAATCAACATGTTTCTAATGCCTTTTCTAAAGAACCAGAAGGTATAACTCTTAAGCGAAGATACACTAGTATAAGAGACTTGAGAGCTGTCTCTCAAAACTAAATTATTGGTGAACCATCTCAAGGAATTAGAACAAGATCTTCACTTAGAAGCAAATTCAATCTTGCCTTTATCTCTGCAATTCAACCAGAAAGTACTGATGAAGCTCTGACGGATCAAAACTTGACTGAAATAATGAAAGAGGAGCTATCTTCATTCGAGAAGAGCAAAGGTTGGACCCTTGTCCCTCTACCCTTGATGAAAATGGAAAAGTTATCAAAAACAAAGCAAGACTAATGGCACAAGGTTATAATCAGCAAGAAGGCATTGACTATGATGAAACCTTTGCCCCCATAACAAGATTGGAAGCAATCAGATTGCTACTTGCTTATGCCTCATGTAAAGGTTTTATATTATTTCAAATAGATGTAAAATCTGCTTTTTTAAATAGTTTCATATCTGAGGAAGTTTATGTAAATCAACCTCCTAATTTTGAAAATGAAAATTTTCCTTACCATGTCTTTAAGCTTTCAAAAGCCTTATATGGTTTAAAGCAAGCTCCTAGAGCTTACTATGATAAACTCAGCTTTTTTCTAATAAAAAATGGTTTTACAAGAGGAAAAGTTCATACTACTTTATTTATTCTTCATGACAAAAATAATTTTCTAATTATTCATATTTATGTTGATGATATCATTTTTGGTGCAACTAATCAAAATTTGTGCCAGAATTTCTCTAAGCTTATGAAGGGAGAATTTGAGATGAGCATAATGAGATAACCTAAATTCTTTCTTAGACTCCAAATCAAACAATAGAAGGATGGAATTCTGATTCATCAAGAAAAATATGCTAAAGACTTGCTCAGAAAGTTTGACATGGACAAGGCTAAGAGCATCAGTACTCCTATGCATCCTTCTCAAGTTCTAGAAGTTGATAAAGATGGTGAAAAGTCCCTGAAACTCTTTACAGAGGCGTGATTGGATCTCTACTGTATCTTACTGCTAGTAGACCTGACTTGCAATTAAGTGTGGGAATTTGTGTAGATTTCAATCTAGTACCAAACAATCACACTTGAATGCTGTCAAGAGAACTCTGAGATATTTAGTTGGTACTACTAATCTTGACCTCTGATACGAGAAAGGCACTATTTGCACTATTATAGGCTACTGTGATGCTGATTTCGCTAGAGACAAAGTTGAAAGAAAAAGTACTAGTGACTGCTATTGCTTTCTTGGAAAAGTCGTTGATAACTTGGTCAAGCAAGAAGTAGAACACTATTGCTCTTTCAACTGTAAAGGCTAATTATGTGTCTGCTACAAATTGCAGTGCTCAAATTTTGTGGATTAAGAAACAACTAGAAGATTTCAATATGAGGTATACTAAAATCCCTATCTTGTGTGATAATACTAGTGTAATTAACCTCACAAAGAATCCCATTCAACATTCTAGATCTAAGCACATTGACATCTAGCATCATTTCATAAGAGATCATGTCCAAAAAAGAGATATTGAGTTAAGATTTATTAACAATGAAAGTTAGATTGCTGACATCTTCACAAACTCTTAGCTGAAGATCGTTTCTGTCATATAATAAACCTTCTGAACATGATTAGTTTTTAAATCATTCATATTCATTGCATATGGTACCTTCCTCTCTCTTTAGCAAAAAGTAAACCCTGAGATTGCCGTATCCTACTAGATTTGCTTTCTGGAGAAAGTTCTTCAACTTAAATATGTGGCTCAGAAAGATCACATTCGAGAAAGGATTCAAAGAATCAGCTCAAAATATTTCCTCGGATGGTTCAAAAAGTAAATTCAGAACTGGAGATCCACCTAGATGAGAAAGTTTGAAGTCAAGTTCAAGTTGAGATCAGAAGTACTTCAGAAAGATTACTTCAGAACAAAGTGAAGATGAGATTGAGAAGAATAGTTTCAAAATGATTTATTCAAGAATTAGATCTTCTCATTGGGCAGAAATTGACATATCTCTCTAGAAAGATGATAAGAGGTTCTCATCATTGTCTGGTTTATGGAGAAATAAAATTGTCTTGTGACGTGCATTGTTGTGGTTACCTCCACTATTACACGTTTGGCACGATCTCTAGAAGCGGGAAAACTAAAAGACTCAGTTGAAATGGTAGCATTTCATTTGACACCTTTCACATTCTTTAACCATCAGTTTTACCCCAAATAATCCTCATCTATTGAATTAACTGTCCACTTCCCTTTATCTTATCAACTCAAATTATTACGTACTTTCTTCTCATTCAGAAACCATCTTCTTTAAAAATTTATCAAATCTTCTTGAAACCTTTCATATTCTATATCCTTCACTTCCTTTCTGATCGAATCTTGAACCATACACTGTGTCCAGTTTAGTTTATACAATCATTATCTATCTCTGATGCTTCAAGATTAACTCCTATGCTCTTTACACTATGACTAAAAGGAGAAAGAAGAACAAAAAGAAAAGCATAGACAAATCAAGAAAAAATCTATCTCGCTTTTCTAAAAGGAAGTTCTCAAATAAAAAGAGACAACTGGTCCCTTCTGGTGTTAAAGATACAACATCTGCAACTAATATAAACTCAATGGAATTCTTTTTTGGTAAACCAAAAATAAGAGTATCAAGACCTCTCAAACAAGGAATTACAATTAGAGAGCCTCTTCCTCAGACTCATTCAAATGTGCAAGCTGATGAAGAAACTCATGTTGGATATATATATTCCGACTACAAAAGAAAAGGGAAAAGGAATATTTCTACTGATGATCCAGCAAAAGACTTAGCTCATTCTACTTTAAAAAGAGCAATAAGAGAAGTTGTAGAACACAGATTCAGAGAGGAGGAATGGTTATAGCAGTAGAGAGACAAAGCTGTTGGAATTGGTGCTTCATCTAAAAATTTCAGAAGGATCGCAACCTCATTGGAAATCAACCATTAGAATACTCAAATTTATTTTCTAGAAAGATTAGGATCAGACAAACCCCTTGTTCTTGAATTTGCATATGAAGACACAGAGATTATACTAGAAACTGCAGTTCTTCCTACTTCAACACCAATTCCTGCTTTAGTGTCTACTCATTCTCTCTCGATATCTCCATCTAGAGTAGAAGAAACTCCTGATCCAATCCAAATTCAATTGGAATAGCTTCAAGAAAACATGTTCACTATCATGTCAAATCAACATTCAATCTTGGTAAATCAAAGTAACATGGAAAGAAGATCGGCCAAACTAGAAACTCTCATATTACAGATTCTAAAGACTCTTTAGAAAGGCAAAAGCAATCAGTGATGACTCTTCCATGATATCACATTCTCATTTTTTTTTTTATGATATCAAAGGAGGAGAAGTTATTTTAGAAGAGTCTAAGTTTAAGCTGAGGGGCAACATACGCTGAGGGGGAGCAAGCATTTGAATACATTAGCCTTTTAGGACTCTTTTTTTTTTCTTTTATGCGTCTCAGAAACAATTATTTATTATTTTCATTCCAGAAACATCTCTTTATTTAATTCTTGTTTGAACATTTTATCATTAGTTTACAGTTCAGTTACAACTTATATTCAGTTATAATTATTTCTCTATCACTTATGCTTTCATATCTCTTGATCAATTTTTTTTGTCACTACAACTATATTATGTGTGAGCCTTTATATGATCTGATATGTGAGTTATTAAATGCTCTGATAGTTGCATTGATACTTGCTCTAATATCTAAATTGATTAAGATTAAAGTTGCTTAGTTATCTTGAGATTATTCGGCTAAAAGATTATGGAATCTATATGGATATAATTTCTTACTACATAATCTTTCTGATTATTTGAATTTGATTTGAACTATCTAAACTATTGCTCTGATATGCTTAGAAATGTCATTCTGCTTCAATGATAATTTTATATGACAAAAGAATCCCATGCACTTTTACTTAGAATAAATTCAAAACCATCTGCTTTTGAAAAAGGATTCAATCTTTCTAATAGTATGAGTGTCATTGCTTTTCAGAAAGTTATTTTCTCTTAAAAACAATTCATGCTCATTTTTTTTTAATAAGAACTTTTCTTAAATACTGATTTGCCATCATCAAAAAGGGGGAGATTGTTAGCTCCAATGCCCTTCAGAAACCGTTCTATGGTTGTGAACCAGAATGAGCATTAAGGTTTTGATGAATACCAAATCAGAGTTTAAGCTAATCTTGCTATGTATATATGAACAAATTATTTCTAGAAGTGTTTCTTTATCAATCATGTGCATTATATGCTTAAGAATCAACAAAGTCATGTTATCCATTGGTTCTTTAAATTGAATATACTTGATATAGAATATATGCTTTGTATACATCTTGAGTTATCATGAAAGAAATAAGAAAGAAGGTTTAGAAGGATGAAGCTACAATATCAGAAGGGAAAACGATGCCTCAAGAATGAATACTATTCATTCAGAAAGATGACCTTGTCCAGAAAGGAAAAACTCTAGAGACATGCTTCTCATGAAGTGTTACACCTTCAAAGCTTCCTCTGCATGCTTCAATAGACAAATTCAAAAAGTCAAAAAGGTGATTTGACAATATGCAAAAAAAGTGTTGACAAGTCTGAATAGTTAGCAAACCAACAAACGGCTACTTTTCTACTTCTGTGTAAGTTTTGAAGAACGGGAAAAAGGAAGGCTATTTCTTCTATATCCAGTCATAGACGACTAAGAGGATCACTAGGATCAAGGCCTGAAAGCTTCAACAGTCATATTTTGAAGTCTATATAATGCTGAAAATCGAAGAAAGAATAGTTAGATTGTTTAAATATTTTCTAAGTAAAATGAGCTTCCTTTCTTCATCCTTTTCATGCTTCTAAAGCACCAGAAGTTATTTATCGTAACTTTAGGATATAAGAAAATCTTCTCTTCTGGTCTATAATAGATAATATTCTCTCTTTGAGAAGTTAGAGAAGTCTCACACAATGTACTTCATCATCCATTCTCTATTAAGAAAGTTAGTGTGAGTTTTCAAACAAAACATTTTATTCACATCATTTGTATTTAAACTCAGTAGTGGTCAGTAAGAAGCTTGGAAAGGCTAGGTAAAGACTGCTAATTTGTAAAGCTTTGAGAGGCTTGAAAAAGACTACTTGCTTGTAAGAAGTTTGGAGAAGCTTGAACAAAGAATAATCAAAGTATATAAAATCTCAACGAAGAGTTGGGGACTAGAAGTAGATAAGTGGTTTGACCGAACCAATATAAAAATCTCCTGTGTGATTATCTCTATCTCTGATCTTGTTATTTGTTTTTAACACATAGGTTCAATTCTATTTATACTTTATCTGAAACAAATGTATACAACTAAACTATTTTATAAACTAACACAATCACTTCCGCAATCCAAGTTTTGAACTTGAGATAGATAACTTTATCAAAGTTTTCTGATATCAAAGATTCTTAAAAGCACGATTCAACCCCTCTTCTCATACTATCCTATCCAACAATCCTTATTCTTGCTAGAGTCAGACTTATTACTCACATGATTATTTTCATAAACCATGTTGGGAATTGGGCTTTTCGCGTGCTCACAGTCCAAAGGGCTCAATTCCAAATACTCCAAATTGATACTTGAGTCTAGCTCGTCCAAGCCCAAATCCCTACGTACCTTGACAATTAATTCAAATTTTTTATGTGCTCTACTCCTCGACAAACGCTACATAGGGACAATGTCCTTATTGATGGCCACGTTAGATGTGAAATCATCCTCGAAAGTCATCTTGCAATTATTGGCATTCCTATACAATGAGAGCCAAGTAACAACATGAATCGATTCACTCCATTACCAAACATGCAATGCCATCAATCACGCTTATTCTAGTTGATAGTTGAAAGGAATGCAACATAACTGCTTGAGCCGCTTAAATGCATACTATGGAAAAAATCTTGCAAAAACAGAGAAAAAGTACAAGTGATCCTCTATTTTAACCTCCCTACTAGAGGTCGCCGCCTCATCAACCTTGCATGGGCTCCCCTTACCTACACCATCACGCCCCAAAGCCTTACAAGAGAGACTTGGCTTAGACGGTGGTCAGAAGCTCGTCACAAGGAGGAAAGAAAAAGACAAACCAAAACCCTGGCAGAGAAACAAAGCACATGAACAATAATTTTCTAATCGGCAAAAAAAGTTATTATTGTGCAACTCTTACTTATTATTCATCCATTTCTCAGACTAAAAAATGGCAGCACACTTCATATCTAATCCATAAATCAGAGACTCAAAAAAAAAAAAAAAAAAAAGGAAGAAGAAACTTTAAGGCACTTTCACGTAGGAAGAAGAGTTGGCCTTTTACTTACCTTTGTTTCTCGAAGAGATAGAGGGGTAGAGCTATGTTTCACGAAGAGAGAGAGAGAGAGAGAGAGAAAGGGGGCTAGAGGTTAGACTGTTGCACCGGCAGCTGGAGGTGAACTTCGGGGACGCAACGGGGCTGGAGCATGACGCGGCAAAGCTAGCTTGTGTAATGGTGGAGTTGGACTGAAAATTGCGCGAACGAATGGATGTGGATCTCCATGACGCGATAGAATATTAAGTCTCATATTGCTTAGACTTTAAATTTTTTACTCTTAAACCTACTATAAAGCACTCAGGAAGTCTTTCATTGCTTAGAGTAAAAGTTTTTCACTCTTGAGACTTCTATAAACAGTACCCATATATCATATTTCTTCATATTTATCATTTCTAAGCTCTTTTTAAAAGAGTAAGAGGTATAACAATCCTTGGCTTGGCAAACTAAGTTGCATTTTTTGGCTATCTTTCATCTTAATAAAGTTGTTAACTTCACCATTGATGATCAAGTAATAATTTTTTTTCTTTTTATTTAAAATAACTAGCCAACCAATAAAATCAATCCAATTTGACTAATTTACTAGTTTTTAGCTGATTTAATTAGCAAGGTCAGGGCCAATTTTTTGGTGTAGCAATTTTTTAGACATAACTGGACCGGATAACTAGCTGGTTCCCAATTCAACCGGTCAAACTGGCCGGTCCAATCCAGTTTTCCTAACCATGATATGAGGAATATGAAGAATATGCATAAAAAAGTCAATTAATATATTAAGCAGATGCACTTGTCCAATAATTATAATATTTAAATAAAATTTTAATTTTTGCACTTTTTACTGATCTTAGTTTTGTCATTTAATTTATATAATTTTACTTTTTAGGTTTTATTTCTAATGGTATTATTAATTTATTTTTCAATTTTTACAACTAAATATTGATCCTTGTATTTTTTTTTTTTACTTTAGTCCCTATAATTACTGTTTTTTTTTAATGAAAGATTGGCGTTTAACTTATTTTGATTTTGATTTTCGAAGAATCAAATTTATTATAAATAAAGACTTTTTCAAAAAGAATATATCAGAGGCTAAAACTAAACTTTAATGCAACTATAAGCTCCAAAATAATATTTAAACTAATTATCATTTTTTGATAGCAAAGTTAAATTTGTGCAAGCTTAAATCATTTATGAATGTAAATATTCAATTAATGCATTAGGCGTTTATTAAAGTTAGCTCAATAGAATTATATTAATGATTTCATCATCAATACTACTTATATATTAACAGAATTATTTAATTCTAAAAGGTCACATCGCTAATTTAGTTTATGTGATGCCAAATGCGTTCAAGAACTAACTTTAATAATATGTTATATATTTTCGGTGGTGTAATCCAAGATATGCATTAATATTTAATTTGTTAGAGACGTGAATTTGTTGTAAATGTACGTAATTTGTATGCTATGAAAAATCTTAAGTAACTTCTAACTTTGTACTATCTCTAAGAGGGCGTTTCTTGCAAGGTTTATCAAACTTATATTGGGGAATAATTATTTGAGAATAATATGTTTCCATGTTTGTTACAAATTTTATAAAAGTAATTGTAGGTATCAATCATTCCAAGAAATTCACATGTTTTAATAGGATTTTATTTCCATGATAAGGGTAGGAAATGAAGGATTCTCATAACATGCAAATGAAATTATTAAATAAAAACATTAAAATGTCCCTCAATAATAATAATAATAATACAATTAAATGTGGTGGGGGTATTTTGAGAATTATTACATATAATCTTAGGAATATATATTATAAACCAAATGATTATTTAATTTATTCTTGAAAACATCAAAAAAGATTCCCAGTAATTTTTAATACTAAACAAACAAGATTTTTAGAATATTCAAGAGTGACATTCTTAGGTATAATATTCCTAGGAATGTGATTACTGAGAATGTAATTTTAAACCTTGAAACAAATGCCTCGTACGGAAATTATTTGTAAAATGAAGCACAACGAAGGCACAAGAAACTAATAATCGGGTAATTTATAGTGACCCTAATCTTTTTTTTCTATCTTCTCTCTTTTTTTGGCCTTTCATTGTGTGAGTATTATTGAGGAGGGCTAATATCTTTTTACTTTGGTGGCAGTTCAACATTTTCTTTTCCTCTTTGTTGCTTAGGTTTTGCATCTTTTGTTTTGTTTTATGAAAATTTTGCTTTACGCTCCTCAACTATAGATCAAATATACTTTAGTTCTTGTACTAAAAAAATGTACAATGCAATCCCTTAAATTTTCTTGAAAGTACACTTTAGTCATTCTGTTAAGTTTTCATCTATTTTAAAGGAAAACGAGTGCACTTTACTCCCTTGATCTTTGGGTCATGTACATTTTAATCCCAAAAATAAACAATAGGTGCAACCCTATCCCCTAAATATTCTTAAATGTGTACTATTTCCAATAATAATGGACGAATACTTAACAAATGGACTAAAATACATATTTAGGAAAGTTTGGCGATCACATTGCACATTTTTCTAGTTCAGAAATTAGAGTGCACATGACCTATAGTTAAAGGGGTAAAGTGGAGTTTTCAGTTTTATTTTTGTTATCCCATTTGTGGGTATTTTCATTGACTCTTTGTGGGTGTTTTGCCATCACCTTTGTGGGTATTACCATTTTAGGTGTCTTATAAATGGTGGAAATATTTAGATCTATTTTGAAAAAATATGTAATAAATTCTTTGAGCTGCGACACTTTTTGTGTTGGCCTCAAGATGTGAAAGATATTTAAATATTGATAGTTTTCAGGCATGGGGTAAAGTTATAGATCACTGGTTAGTTTAGAATATAGAATGCGTATGTTTCTTATTAACTTTGGATCTGACATATCTTTTTTGATTTTTAAGTGCTATTAGACTTTTTTATGAATCAAATTTTCTTGCTCATAAAAAAAATTGAAAAATTTATAGGAAGTCATTCGTTCAATGATTGAAATAGTCAAGAGTAATTAGCAATAAAAAATAAATTTCATTTTGCTATATGGTAGCGTAAAAGTTATTTTCATTTCAACGCTTAGTTGGTTCAAGTTATATAATACTTGTTTTTTTTAAATAAGATTTCGAGTTCGAGTTCAAATATTGTGGATAAAAAAATTGGCACTAAAAGAGCTTTACTTATATAATAGGCGACTCAGTTGAAGCCAAATTAGTTGGAGTCTAATAGACTCCAAACACTAGTGATTTAGATAAAAGAAAAGTTATTTTCATTATATGTTTAAAAATATTCATATATAGGGAGTGAATCAATAAAAAAAGGGGGAAAAAGAAAAGCCCAGAAGAACTGTCCTCTATGATGCACCCTTAGCCAGTGGTGGCGCGCGTTTGTTGTTGCTCCATTGTTGAAAACTTCACTTTTGGGTTATACTCATGTGGCTGTGCGGCGGGGCACAAGGAAGAAAGATAAGCTAATAGAGTTTAGGTTTTTAACGGGTTGGGTTTGGGGTTTTGGGCTGATTATGAGTCTTAGCCCAATTAAACTAGCAATAAAGCCATTCTATTTTGTTCCATAAAATGATCCACTTTTATAAATTATATAATTTTAATTTTAATTTTAATTTTTATTGTTTAATCTTTTGTGTGTGTATATATATTACAACTCAATTCAACCGGTTTAATCATTAAACCTTTAAATCAGTATCTTATTCAGTTTATTGCCTAGTCCAATTTCCAAAATCTTGGTTGCTGGCATGATGCTTACCAGAATTTAATTTTGGTTTGTTGTGTTTTTTTCTTTTTTCTTTTTTCTTTTTCACTTTCAGTAGTACTAAGAAAAGGGAATGAAATAAAAATAATACAGTAAAAATAATACAGTACGACTGAACTATGAGGTTCAGATAATCTTTATAATTAATATTTTCTAAGATATAACAGTCAAACTTGAACTATTAAAACTGCATAAACAATTTTATTAGATTTGCTCTAGGGAACCAGATAAAAGCGATAGAAAGAAAATTTTATGTGCTTAGTGGAAGGTTATTTGTACCTCTATATAGTCATCTCCGTGGAGAACCTCACTCAACATTTATATGGTTAATTTTTATATAGAATAATGAACCCAGTTGCTTGACGTTGAAAGACTTGGCCATAATTTTATTATTTTTTAAGGGACTTGGCCATAAAACTTGATAAAGTGCTCGTCAATGTTAAGCTAAAAAATAGGAAGAGTCTTTTTTGGCAGTACATAGGAAGACTTTTAACTATTCACGATTTGTTAGGATATTTAAATCCAATCAAATCCAATCAAAATCATTAAATCAATTTAATTCAAACTAAAAATCGATCAAAACCGCAAAAGTTTGGATCAGTTTCGATCTTGGTTTTTACAAATTGGATTTCGGATTTAATTTTTAAAATCGATCCAATCAAATCCAAACCGAATAATATTATATAATATAATTTTTTATTATTAAATTTTATATTTTTATTTATAATAATTTTAATTTATCATATAATTTTGTATATTTATATGTTATTTTTATTTAAATATTATTTTATACATATTATATGAGTTATTTTTATTTTTTATTTTTATTTATTTATTTTATTAATTCAAGTTACTTTTCATTTATAATACTTTATGCTTAAAATTTTCTTTTATAAAAAATTAATAAAACCGATTCAATCTAAACCACTAAAAATTGGTACTAATTGGATCGAATTTAAAATTTAAACTAAACCAACTCAATTCAAACTACTATATATTTTATTATTTAGATCGAATAAATTTTTTACTCAAAATTGATCCAAACCACACAAAGGACACCCTTAATAACTTGCTCACAAAATAATCATATTTACTTTTAAACATTATAATAAATTAATAAAAATACAACATTTTTAGTCATAATTAATGTTATGTGTAGATTAAAAGTAGACATTAAAAATGAATATTATAAAGGCACAAAATGTTAGCCTCATACTATTATTAAAATCATTTGCATGATTATCTTCATAGTGCTAATTTTTTATATACATTTTTAATATACAAGTAACATTATTTTTTTAATCATGGATTTAAGAAAAATAATTTTTATATATATTATCCTTTGATATTTTTAGGCATCTTTTTTTAATCTCTCTTCTCTCTCTACTTACTTTTTTATTTTTATTTTTATTTTTTTTTAGGTGCATTATGAGGTGAATCCATTGATACAAATTTACGGTGAATCTTACATGTGGTTAAATAAGGAGAAGAAAAGTGGCTTATTGGGACCCGCATTAAATGAGTAGTAAATTGTTGTAATGGTGTATAAAAAAGTCAATAAAATTGATCACCTAATCGTTAATTGTAATAAAAAAAATTTTGTGAAATTTTGGTTTGCATGATCAAAGCCTTTACCCAACCTCAACAATGTAGCCTCTGTGCTTCCCCAACTCAACCACACTTCTTCCTGTCTAGGTCCAAGACCGTGGCTGCCTCCTTCAGTTACCACGGCCACCATCAGCCCATCACTGTGGAGTCCAAAAGCAGTTATGATAGCAAACTGCTCCACCTAGCTTCACGCCACTCTTCCTCAACGCTGTCACCCAAAGAACCTGAGAAGCCGCTATCACCCTCGTCGTCGTGTCGCCCTCCACCGTGGCACTTTCACCACCACACACTATCCCTTCAAAATACCACCACAGCTCCTTCTCCGACAGTGATGAAGGGTGGAACATTGGTGGTGAAATCTGGTTTTGGATCTAGGTTGCTTTTTTTACGGTATGAAGATGATAAAGTTTCTTCCTATTATTTTTGGGTTTTTTATTTTATTTTATTTTATTTTTCCAGAAACTTTCTTGAGACCTTGATGTATGTTCATGGTGAAAGTCTAGATCTGGATCCAAGTTGCTTTTTTATGGGGTGAAAATTATAAAGTTTCTTCCCTTTTATTTATTTATGTCTTTCTCTGAGACCTTGATGTATGTTGGGGATGAAGTGGTTTTGGATCCTGGTTTATGATGTGATAATGATAAACTTTATTCTTGTTATTTTTGGATTTTTTTTTCCAGTTCTGAGACCTCGATGAAATGCTGGTGGTGAAGTGATTCTATTTCTGGGTTTTCTTGTTTCATGAGACCCAGATGCTTGGTTTCTTGGTTAAATCTTTTTGCAGCCATTGAATAAAGGAGGAGAGAATAAACACTGATTTCATGTTTGGTTTTTTTTTGTTGTTGAAAAAAAAAATCACTTGAATGAAATTAAGGTGATTATTAGAATTTACTAATTGTATTTATAATTTAATTAACCCAACTTAACAGCCTCCCATATCACCATAAACAAACAAAACAACTTTATACGTAAGTCCATATGTCATCTTCCAATTTGGTACACCTATAAGATTCACTATGAATTTGTATCAATAGGATTCACCTGAAAATGCACCTTTCTTTCACAATTTTTTTTTCAAACTTACGAGTGGGTGTCTGTCCACATTAAAACATTAAAATGTGGTATAAATAATATAAATAACACTCCACTTGATTTAAAACTCCTCTAAATCAACAGTTCCCAATGGATGGTGCATGGATGCACCCAAACTTGATGTCAGTTTAGAAGGCTCCTTTACCTTGCGTGTCACAGACGCATGCATATATTGGATATGAATTAGCGAAAAGAAAAGAAAATGTCATGTTAGCTTAATCTATTAAGTTTACGGACAACAACTACTGTGAATTCATTGATACAGATTGAACGACGGAAATTTTCATTGATAAAGAAACTATTAACTAGTATTTAATTTCCTTCAAAAAGAAAACGAATCCCTTGACATCAGAATTCAGAACGCACAAGTATCAATTTCCACTCACAAACCAAACTCAAATACAGTAACTGCACATTAGCATCTTTAAAAAGCCAAGAAACGCAAAGAACATTGCCACTACTACCTAAAAACAATCACCATCAACTACAAAATCTACCCAGTAAAAGCATCACTAGCCTTTTGTTCAGCATACAAAGTGGGCGATCTCAATATTCACCAGTAAAGGTTCCTCAACTTCTCCAAATTAATTCCTCTTCTCAATGAAAACCCAAATACTAAAATACACGACTCCAATCCTTATCAGAAGAAGAACAGCAAGAAGAGGAACAAAGAAAAAATAATTACAATAATAACTTCATTCACGGCAAGAGACTCATCATCAGTGACACCTTGGTCGACAATAATCTTTGTTGCCCTGCCCAATACTCAGATTCTTGCACTGCTCCGCCGCGTGGACCAACTCATGATCCCTGAACCCAATAAGAAATTGAGCCAGCGCTTCAAGAAACAGCGCAGCCTGGTAAACCGTCATAGCACTAATAATATCGACAAGAACGCTCCTCCTCAACCTATTAGCATAAAGAAACACACTCACAACCTCTTCCATGTGAGCCTTAACATCAGCACCAACAGCCACCTTGGCTGCACCCTTGCTGTCCCTGCACCTGAACCAGTCCCCAACGACACGGTCCACAAACGCAGCCTCAGCACACCTCATTCGCTCCGTTAGAGTCGGCACTATCATCCGCAAGCCGCACTCTATCTGATCCATGCGGGTGGTTAATGCTTCAGAAGGGTTCCGCCAGGCCATGGCCACCTGCCAGGGGCGATCGTAAGGGTCGAAGCTCTCCCTCATGTCGGGGATGCTGACGTGGCGGGGTTCGGGGAAGTCGAGGTTGTTGTTACCGTCGTCGTCGTCGGGGGTTTCTTCATCGAGGAAGGAGCGAGCGAGGTTGGTGAAGAGGAAGGGGTGGAGGTCGCCGAGCCAGAGGAGGGGCTTCTCGAGGGAGTTGCGCCAGTCCTCGGAGAGGAGAAGGGAGGGGTCGGAGGTGGCGGCGGCGTCGAGGGCGTGGTAGAAGGAGTGGAAGTGCTGGTGGAGCATCTCCACGTGGGTGGAGAGGACGGTGGGGGAGTCACCGGCGATGGAGCGGCGGAGGAGTGGGAGGAGGTTGTTCTTCAGGGCGCCGAACCACTCGCTGTAGTAGTCCTTGAAGGGCCGCGAGTGCTTGTGCCGGTTGAACAGTGGCGCCACCGCTTTCAGCATCTTTCTTTCTTCTTCTTCTTCTTTTTTCTTGGTCTTGGGAGGTTAGAGAGGGAGAGAGAGATGGCAAATGTGGAATGAGGAATTTTGTTTCGGAGATGAGAGAAAGGGGATGGAAGACAGTTTTAAGAGTTTTGAGGGTGGGAAGATTTGGATTTTAGGGAGGCTCGCAACACCTCAGATGCAGAGGGTTATGTGATCTATGTATATATAGGTTTGTCACACGTAACTAATCAAATTTTCGTGACTGGCGGCGAAGTTCATTACCCTTCGGTTCATATTGGTTTTGACTTCATCTATTCCACATATATGTGTTTCATTTGTTCTTCGACAGGCAATGAGATGAGATTAAGGGTGAGTATGGTGTGTGCTGAATATGAGGGAAAAGTTTTATGAATTAAATTTATTAATAAAATTGTATAAAAAATTAATTCGTCAATTTTTTTATCTCTATTTTCACCCCAAACATATTAAATTCACCCATAGATAAAAAAACTTTATATATTGATAAATTTCAAAAGAATAATAATAAAATCTATCTTAAATTTTGCAAATTTAAACCTTCTTTTTTTTTTTATCATAATAACATTTACAGGACATAATTTTTTCAGTTAAATTAAATTCATAATTTTTTTTATTTTTTAATAAATTTTAATGAGGTGCAGTTTAAAGGTTTAAAATTTAGTCCTTATAATGTAAAAGTTTCTAATTAAATATCCGCATTTGAAGAGAACATTAAAGCATTGATATAATTACTAGACTCTATCTGCAGTGTCCCTTGTTTAGTAAGGTGCACAGTACACCTCATAGGTTAACTTCATCTCTGTCATCCATTTATGTCTAAAATAAATTAATGGTTCATATATCTTACTAGTAACTTGTTCAATAGGTTCCATATTGTGGGGTCTAGGATCCAGGGTGACATTCGGCGACAACTGCAAGAGGAGCAAAGGAAGCGGCAGCTTCAAGTCTCCAACGAGCTCCAACTGCCAAAGGGGGAGTGCTAGTTCCAATAGTGGCTCAGCTGCTGACATAGTAGGTCTTACACCACATATGCCTCCACTTTGGTTTCTCCACAACCTTACCTTTCATCAGATGAAGAAGCGACAATTCATTACTTAGAAAGTGAAGTTTCAGGGGACGAAATGCCACTGAGGTTCATGGCTCAAATACAAGCTACCCTCTTTGCAGTTTTAACAACACTTCTAATCCCAGTAATCAAAACATGAAGCAATGAAGGTGTAAAGGAAGCATTTTCATGCGATATATCCAAAAGGATAGGTGCAGGCTAGATCAAAGACTAGGTTTCAATACAACCCAACATGGTTGGGATTCATGCTTCATAGTGCCATAAACGACAAAGATGTCGAAATGGGTCGGATCTGCCGGGTTGACCCATATAACCCATAATTTTTGGTGGGTTGGGTTGATATTTTTAACCCGTAAAAAAATTTCAACCTGCATAACTTGCCCCGCTTAACCTACAGGTTGAAGCGGGGTGGGGCAGGTGTAGCCTGCGGGTCAATTTTTTTTATTTTTATATTTTTTTTCACATAATATACACTATATGTAGGATTGTTTGTTGATATTTATGTAATATTGGTGGACTTTATAATTTTTTTTGGGATTATGTTATTGATTATATATTTACTTTATGGACTATGTTATTATCTTGTTGATTATGAATTTTATATTTTATTGTGAATATGGTTAATTTGTGAAGTGAATTTTTTAATGTATTTGGATTTAAATATTCGCTTGTGAGCATCTTTGTTATGATTATTTTAATTAGAAGTTCTATTTTATTTTTATTAAGAATTGTGATTTTTAACCATTTTAGAGTTGAATAAATAGTTTAATATTTGATGAGTAAATGAAATGAACTTTTTTATATGGATATTCTTTTGTTGCATTTAATTAAAATTTTCTTTATTGTTTTTAAAAATTAGATGAATTAATTTATATAAAAAATATTTTTTCTTTATTTTCTATTTTTGGGTCGGCCAACCGGCAACCCGCTAACACGTAGCGGGACGGGGCAGGTAGGCCCATTTGCCATTACTAATAAACGCCACCACCAAAATGGAAGATCCTAACCACTAGATGGTGAAGGTGGGTGGGTTTACATGCATCTTCAATCACTTCGGATTCTTAGCAACCTTACCTTTCTTCAGCTAGAGAAGCTACTATTCATAACTCAAAAACTGAAGTTTTAGTGGAAACAAAAATTATCTAACCGACTAATTTACCTTAACCTCTAATAACTGGTATTTTTAAACTATGCATGGTGCACCAAGGTGCTCCACAGCATCCGCTTAATTACTAATGCATGAGCTTTCTCAACTCACTTTCCATCTCTATCTAAAACATATTCTTTCTCTTAGGTCTTTTTTTCTCTCTAGCAAAGTTCTCTTGTGCTCTAATCTAATTCCAAGTTACACCGCCTAGAAGCTGCAATTCCATGTCTGATTGAGTTTAATTAGTTGCTTCTTTCCTTGTTAGTTTCATGCATGTTGGATGAGAGAAGGAAGGATAAGGATAAGGATAAGGATAAGGAGTTGATGCTTTGAGGATGCTCTCATCGGTATTCACTAGCAACCAACAAGCATCTAAAAGCTTGGAAACCCCGACAACTATGGTACTCAACAAAACCCAGTCTTAACTAGTACTCAACAAAACTCAATTTTCACTGGTACTCAGTTAAGCCTGGTCTTCACTAGCATTTAGCAAAATTCAGTCTGCACTAGTACTTAACAAAACTTGATCTTCACCAATACTCAGGAAAGCTTGATCTTCACTGTACTTAATAAAACCCGGTCTTAACCGATACTCAGTTAAACCTGATCTTCACTAGCATTCAACAAAACCTAATCTTCACTAATACTTAAAAAAACCCGGTCTTCACCGGTACTTAGTTAAACCCAATCTTCACTAACATTCAGCAAAACTCGGTCTTCACACTCAACAAACCTGTCTTCACCAGCATTTAGCACAACCCGGTCTTCACCGATACTCAAGAAAATGTGGTCTTCATCATACTCAGTTGAGCTCGATCTTCACCTGTATTCAGCAAAAACCAGTCTTCATCGGCACTCAATAAAATCTGATCTTCACCGATACTCAATTAAGCTAGATTTTCCCAACATAGTCTAAAAACCCAGCATTCTTAACACTATCTAAAGCTGGCAACCCTGACACTACTTGAACTAATAAACCAACACATCAAAGTTATATAACATTAACATTACTTAATGGAAGAGTCTCCTTAAGCAAAAAAGTTTTGCTGCCAAAGTATAAAAAGGCCATATACAATCACTTTGTCAAGTCACCAAGCTCAAAGATAGAGAAAGAGAGTGAGTGATAACCTAGATAGTAGCTTGATCAACTGACCAAGAATGCAAATTAACTTGAGCAAAGCGGAGGACCGAGATATCAAAAGCTTCACCCATGTTGAATCCAATGCTAAATTTGAAATTGAACCAACCAACCATAGCTCCTAGCTTTACCTCTTATTGTTTACATAGTTAGCATGATTAACCAAGAGACCCAAATATCACCCTTAGCAATCTTATTATTCACTCATCAAGTAAAAATTTATATTGCAAACCAAATAAGTGCACTATCATGGTTTTAGCCAAGCGAATACTTGATCAATGAAAAGACTGGTTAGCAAAATACCAAACTATTCACCAAGTTAAACTAGTCAATTGAGCGACTGAACAAGCTCGATTAAAAAAGTGACCGAGGTACAACTTTCACAAGTTGGACAGCTAATCCATACATGCATATGGTACTAAGATGCTTCGATCACCTTGGATCACTTGGTACTTCCATTCATTGGCAACATTTTCAATTGCTCGAATGCTTATAAGTACAACCGTCCTTGCCCGATCTAATACATTTCTTAGCCTCCTCATTCTTTTAGAGTTCGAGGTTGGGGGGATTATGATCCATTTGATCTCCTGGTCCCTTGGTTCCCGAACCCTCCTCACCCGACCTTTCTTAGTATCTTCGCTCTTTTAGTGCTTAAGACTAGGGATCTTATGATCCGTCTAGTCTCCCAGTCCCCTGGTTCCCCAACCTTCTTCATCTAACCTTTCTTAGCCTCTTTGCTCTTTTAGAGCTCAAAGCTAGAGAGCTTGTGATCCGTCTAGTCTCCCAGTCCCCCGGTTCCCGACCTTCCTCACCCGACCTTTCTTAGTCTTTTCGCTCTCTTAGAACTTGAGGTTAGGAGGCTTGTGATCCGTCCGAGTTTTCTATCCGCTTACCTAAGCCCATCTCACCATTAACATAAGGGAAATTCCCCTATTTATGCCTTGATACATACCTCGCATTAATAGCGGGTCCCCCTATAAATACCATGATAGGGGGACGGGGTTAGGCAGGTTCATCTCAACCCATATACTAACCCCCCTCTCTCTTTATCTCTAGTCAAAATAGCAACACTTCATTTGATTAGAAGTTTATTTAAATCCAGCACAATATTCTCCTATTACCACAAAATCCATCATTTTAACATTTCAAATTCTCTTTCAAATATTTAAGCTTGATTATGTGTACCTTTTCTAATCCATGAAGCCCCTCCTTTAACACATCTCACTACTTTTCTGTAATGTCTGCATTAGTGATCCTAGTGAAGATAGTGTCTACTACTGCCTGTTGGCATCCTTTTGTTGCTTCTCCTCTGAAGTTTTGCGCTTTGCACTTTGCTGCAAAAAAAAAGTGGCAATATCTAATGGGACAATCACCCATCTTTAACAATATTTCACAATTTATGTGAGATAAAATATTTCTTTAGTTTAAGAATCTAAAAGTCATGATTTTCACCATTAAATATTGATAGAAGGATGGAGGAGGATAAGGCAATAGGCAAGGCCATGGGGTTTAAATTAAAGGTGTGGATTTATAGCAGATGAATAGAAGAAAGTATTTGGTTTATGACCTTATGCCCCAATATTAGAAGGAACCAGCTCTGACACCACAGTTACTGTAGGATGAAAATATAAAATGTGTTATAAAACCAAGCAATCGGATAGTATTGTAATTTGAAATATTCATTTGGATGAAAGTGATTGGGGAGCTTGCCATACAAGGAGATCGATCTTTGATTTTTGCTTCTTTGTTTATCCTTCCTTCTCATGGAAGAGCAAGAAGCAAACAACGGTCTCATGATCCTCTTCAGAGGCAAAATATCGTTCATTAGCCCGAGCAACTTGTGAGGCTCAATGGTTGCGCTATCTTATAAGTGAATTTCAGATTCCATCCCCTGCACTCGTTGCTATCTTCTGTGATAATCAATCAGCCACTAATATTGCAACCAATATTGTGTTTCACGACCGCATGAAACACGTTGAGGTTGATTGTTATATTGTCTATGACAAGGTGCAACAAGGAGTTATTCATCTATTGCCTATTCGTACCAAGGACCAACTTGTTGATTTCCTTACTAAGCCACTTGCTCCAACCCTTTCTGTGACATCAAATCCACGCTAAGCATGTTCAATGTACATGCTCTAGCTTGCAGGGGTTGTCATTGAATAAGGGAGTTGGTTAGAGTTAGTTGGTTAGGCACTTATCAATAAGATGATTTGTCAAATAATAAGTTATTTGTTAGTTTCATTTCATGAATCATCTCAGGTACATCTTCATTTGATTTATCTAGTTGCATGTTCTATATAACCGAACAAGTGAATCATTCTGACTCAATAGATCAAAATATGAATTCATTTTTCTTCTTCACACTTGATAACTCTCAGGTTCTCTCACTTTTTTGCTTGACTCAATCCTAGCTCTAGAAGCTGAAGCGCCAAACCCATGATATCAATCATGGACTCGCGCACACCAAAATCCCCCTCAAGTTTCTTCAACCTCCTCTTCACCATGCGCCTTTACTAACTTTGTGGGAGCAACGTACCCCGAGGAGTTCACTCTTCTTTTGGGATTCAATGACAACTGAATAATTATACTGGACTTAAATATAAAGCTTTTGGGTTCAATGATGAACTAAACATAAACCGTAAAACCCCTAATTATGGCCAAGTCCATAAGGTGCACCGTGGCAAATGAGGCGATAAGGCAGTGGAGATCCCAACCTCGCCAAGATTGCGCCTGGAGACCCAAAAAAAAAAAAAAAGGTGCACAATACACTATAACTATACCGCAAAATCCTCCGAAATTCCATCTTCATAAATCCAGTATAAGCTATGGAAACAGCTCATATGCATCGTATTTCACAAGGTGCACAACACAACTTATTGTCCAATAGCTAAGATATGATAGTATATCCCATCTATGGTATACTATAAAATTATCTTTGTCAATGCATGTTCCCAAGTTCTGAGTATTCCCAGTTTCCGAATTCTAATTTCAACGTGAGTTTTGGAATGTATTACAAATATGCAAAATATGGATACACTATCACATCTTAACATTTAGATTATAAGGTATGTGATACACCTTATAAAGTGAAGTGCACTGTAACTTTCACCTACAAGCTATTAGACAACACATGATTCCATGTAATTTTAAATCATATCAATAGGGGTCCACGAAGTCTAAAAGGATTAGTGAGAATAAACAAGGATCATTAATCACTTTCAGAATAACAAACGTGAATACTTGCACTTTTAAGGGAAATCAACCTCTCGATCTACTCTGGAGTGAGTTTTCCGTGCAGTTACAAAAGGTTTGAAGCAACCTTAATGCTTCACATCTCACTATTAATAAACAAAATATGAAAATAATAGACAACCGATAACTTCGCAGCAACCTTACTGCTTCACATCTCACTATTACTTCTACAAAGCCATCTTATCCATATTTTTTTTTTTTGTTGGTTACACAAATCCATCTTTTAAACGTACATAAAACTACGTGTTGATCACAATGGTAGACATCAAAGAAATTAAGCTTGTAACTAGAAATACTTCCATTCTAATGCAATTTTCTCGTTAAAATTATAACACAGATTACGCATATATAGGGCATTAATTCACTTCGACTTCTGCATGGGTAACTACTAAATTTTATAAACTAAACTTGGTGTGAAAACTTAAAGACTGTTGGATTAAACTCAGCATAAAATTCAATAACTAACAACCTGTCAGGATGAAAAGAGAAACATGTAAAATACAGCCCAAAAAAGAACTAAATAAACGGGGGAAGAGAAATTTGAAATACCAGATAATTTATTGCTCCTGCTCTTTACAGCTCCAAAACATCGAAGTTTGAACACTCAAATCACCGCTTTACTTTAACCCGGATAGCAGTGTCAATATTCTCTTTTTTATTTTTTCTTTTTTTGTGTGGATACATATAGCAGTGTCAGTATGATGCGGGGGCCAGAATTACATATTACAAGTAGCAAAATTATTTAAAAGAATCATTTGCAATTCTAAAAGTGGAGCTCAGACAAGCAGGATAACTATTTACAAGAAATGCACCTAAGATAATCATGAACTGATGAAGAATGAAAACAGCGAGCTCCAGAGGGAAAAAACAAAAAAAAACAAAAAAAACAAAAAAAAACAAAAAGAAAGAATTTTACAACCGTTTGCTATTTACTCTTTCCTACTATACCTTAAGTTTTTGATAAAGATTTTCACAACAGAATTAATGCTGCAAGTCAATACCGTAGGATTTCTTCTTGGATCAGCATCTTACAGAGAAGCCTACTTGAAAGCCGGTTTCTTTCTTTGCCTGCTTCTGTATCATAAGCTCTATCTAGTCTTCTTTTCTAATCAGAATTTTTAGAGCAAGCCAAGTCAATTAAACAAATGTACATTATATACTAATTCAGGATCATTACGTGAAAATTCAATGGCAAAGTGTCTGTCCATAAGTCACCCAGTGTACAAAAGTATCAGGAAATTCCTCTAGAACTTTGGACCTTTTATCATTGTCGGATAAATCTGATCCAGTTCGCTCCCGACCCTGAGAATCACTTAGAATTAATATGTGATATATGACAAAGATCAAGGCACTTAGAAAGTCAAACTGTTGGGGGAGTGATTTGTAATGGCATCAAACTCATACAGATCTTAAATGAATGATAACAGGTGATTTGCAATTGATTGTGTATAGCTGATTGTTGGGCGTATTGGAGACAAAAAGCTATACACAATCAATTACAATCACATAATTACAATCACACACTATATTATCCCTATAATTGCTGATAATAGAATAAGTCAATTGTATACTATACATGGAAACAAAATATTCTCCAATACACACAACGCACACACAGTACATATATACTATTAGAGCAGAGCAAGTAGCAACACCTACTTATTATTCCAAGATCAGCCAACACTGTTCTTTTTAACTTATTTACCCAGTCAAAACAAATAACTTCAAACTCATGCTACGAAACTAAACAATGCATCGAGTGAATGTAGAGTTGTAGACCAGTAAGGACAATTTAAAGGATGCAAAACTGTTACATCAATGGTGCAATAAATCTTTAGGTATTATATTTTGTCAGAGTAGATGGTACCTTAAGCCTGGAGCCCAGCTCACTAGTCGAGGGAGTTGTATCTCCTCCCAGAACTCCATTACCAACATTTTCTGAAGAAAGCCCAGCAATTGGAGAGTTGGTAATTGAGGACCTGCATCCAGCATAAACAGGCCTTTAAAATATATATATTTTTCAGAGATATTCAAGAATGTATTACTAGGATGATAGAAAGGAAGTAAAGCCACTTTGAAGACAATCATAGAAGTTCTGTGATAAGCACACCATTTATTTTTTTTAATTGTACTTCTCCTTTTCGCATCCCTACCCTGTCTTGTTGCCTATGAATGTCTCCCTACATTTACTTTTGCAACAAAAGAATCTGCCTAGGCACTTGCACAAATGCTTCACCGGAAGACACTGAAGTGTTACCTCTCATGCTCTTCTTCACATGAATTTCCTGAAGAAGATAGCCAATCCAGGTCAACAAAGTTGGAGCTGCTGAACGAGTCCGCATGCTCAGAATAGAAAATATGATCACTTTCAAGGCAGCGCTCTCTTTGCATGTCTCCAAAAAGCTGTCTCCGAGGCATTGAGGGAGCGTACCTATACAGACAAAGTCAAAAAGAATTGCAAACCCTTCACATGTGGACTAGATAGACATAAAGAAGCAGAAAATAGCTGAATATGTCATCATGCAGGCTGGAAGCATGACTTTCCAACTTGTAAGATCACAGTATGAGATTGTTGACACAATTTAGACTACAAATTACACTCCGTAATTGGTCACATCAACAGAGACACAGCAGAGGGTAAGGAAAAGGGCAGACTTTGCCTCAAATAGAATAACTTTTTGCCACAATCTATAAAATACAAGTTCAGAATAATTAATAGTTTAATTACTACTTAAGTTCTCATACAGAAAGGCCTGCTATGAGAAGACATTACACGAATAGGGGGACTAATAACTATAGTAACGAGAGAATGTATAAAATGGACTTTTCACAATCCATCCATTCCTTTTTTTCTTTTGGCATATTTAGTCAAAAATAGATTACCTACCTGAGATAAGGGGAAGTGCAGATATTAACCTGGGGCTGAACCTTATAGAAGCAACCTTATAGCTGAGTTGCATGTTATCTCTTCCTATGTAAGGAGACTACAAAATTACATTCACATTAATAGAGTGTACAGACCTTGAAAATGACATGCCACTCTCAGAAGTTGATATTTCAGGTGATGACTGGCAAAAACCTCTGCTTCCATCTTCTGATTGGTCCAGAAAACCTAGCTTAGAGAACCGGTCCTGCTTGAAATATCGGGCTGACACAGGTGTAGAACTGTCATGAAGAATGTTTCCGTCTGAGAAACATCTTTTGACGATTGACCTAAACCAAATTTCATAGTTAGCACATAAGCTGCATCAACAGGAACTTCCAATGTATGCTTCATATTATAATTAAAATAGTCATGCTATCTCTCCTTTGACAGAAAACAGAAGACCATGCCATACTGCTAATATTTGGTAACATTCTTTGCAAGGTTTGAAAACTTAAACTCTACAAATCAAAAGACTCAGCAACTCTCCATCTGGACACATGGAAAAATTTAAGAGTTATCCCCAAAAGTCACCACAGCTAGGTTTGGAATCCCCATAATAAATTCTAGCAGCTCCTTGATAACTGTTATACCACAGCTAAAAATCATCAGACTTCGATAACAAAAAAGTTTGCCCACATTTACAAATGCATAGTAAGTCAGCATTTGTGATAAACCTTTAAAATCAGTATTCCTGCTGAAATTCAATTTAACAATAAAGAGGCTTGTAAACAATGAATTCACAGACCTCATGCCAGATCCCTTTTTTTATTAAAAAAAAAAAAAAAAGAATTGATAAAAGAAGAAATATTATTAACAAGAAAAGAAGGATATTACAAAGGGTATGGAGGACAAGATATCCCCAATACAAAAGACAGGAATAAACAAAAAATACATCAAAAAAGCAAAGCTTTCCAATCTCTCTGCATGTATGAGAGAGAGACCCCTCTAAAAAGACCATGCGCCTTGCACCAAGTAGAAGTACACCTAATCCTACCCCACAAGACTTGCTTGTCCGAATGCCTTCCATTAAAGATGCAAGAGATATGCTCCAACCAAATACATCAAAGAATTGTGTAGACAACATACTGCCACAAAGATTTGACTTCATTTCTCCTCCCAAAACCAACAAAGCTAGTTAACAAGAACTGATCCAAAGCTCTAGGACACACCCAACCTCACCAAAGATACCAAATAATGCATTCCATACCAAATACTGCATGCCAGATCTTTTTTATATGCAATAACATAGACACTCACATTAAGTTTTTGGGTAATTCTGCAGAAGTAAGCACAGATTAGTCAAGCAGTAAGTTGCCAATACCCAATAATAATAATATCTGTTTCTCCTATCCAATTAAAACAGGTTTTAATACTCTCAATTCATGTGCTCTTTTCTAATAGTGGCAATCTGTTCAATAAGTATGCTTTCAAAAACTAACAATATGCCGAACTCCCCTAGGGATGGCAATTTCACCCTGAATTTGGCGATCCCAGCAGGGAATGCCTCATTCAAGGCCCTGAGTTTGAAGACCTCACAGGACGAGCACTGACTAGGGGTCGTGGAAGAGAGAGAAGGAAAAATGCCTATGGCGAGGATAAGGACGGGGGTGGAGACAAAATAGCTTCTTTCTATTCCTACTTTGATGTGTCTGATGTGTCACATTATATGATGATGTGTACTATTAACTACTGAAATGGCTTCTTTCCATTCCTACTTTGATGTGTCTGCTGTGTCATGTTATATTATAGTGTGTACTGTTAACTACTGAAATAGCTTCTTTCTTTTTCATCTTTGATGCCATGTAACCTAACATAAGTGGAGTCAATGATGAATCTAAAACATTAACCAGGGAGGGAGGGAAAACTCATTTTCCCTAAAGTGACAGAGATGGAAGAAGGAGGACGGAGAGCAGATTGGAGAAATTTGAAAGTGCTGATAAGATTTTGGCAATTTCTTCACACAATCTGATAACGATTAAAGATCTCACCACTAGACACCCACTCAGTAAGCATGTCCACACCATTGTTGGTTGTTCTTGTACAATGGGCAGCAAAGGAACCCTGTTCCAATATTCTCTTTGGTCCTTGAAGCCAATATTACAATCCACATAGTGCTGATGAAGTACAATCTTCATATACAGAACTGTTGGCACGTTGAAAATAAGAGCAACAAGAAGATTAAGCTTCATAACACATGCCTGCCATACTTGTGAGATTAGGAGAATCTTGAAACCAAGTCATAAGATGGAGTGAATTGAGGGTTTATGGAGTGATTTCAGGGTTTCCTGGGCTTAGGGGGTCTGGTGTTCTAAGATTCAATCAAATTGGGGTGGCAGGCTTTAGTGGTGTAGGGTTCAAAATGTGGGAATGAAATCTCCTTATAATTATTGACAAAGATGCCACCATATCTAACAAAATGCCAAGGAAGAAGCCATTTCAACATTTAACAATACACATCATTAGATAACGCAACACATCATACACAAGTTAACAGTTCCTTCACTGACCTTAACATTTAGATTAACATGAAAAGGATCAAATTGATATCCCAAATCTTTCTAGAACCAAATTGATGTCCTGCAATTTTTGAGTAACAATTTGGGGTTTTACTCATTCTATGAAGCATGGACACTGAGAAAAAAGCCATGTCCGGCGTGTATCATCAGTTGACGCTTGACGCTTATGCTAACTGCTGATCCCATACTTCTGTATAGTACTCCTCTATAAAATGAATATTATATTAATAATTACACTAATATCTCATGAGGTTAGCACTTTTTGTACATAGGCCCCTCTCGTTTAGGAAATTACACCTAGTCCCTCTATTTTGTTATTACAAGGGGAAATGGTATAAGAATTGTACATAGAGTAGGGTATATAGGTCTAATTTCTCAATGAAAAATTTTAGCTATATTAGAATTGAGTAAATCTAACTCAGTTCCAAGGGCTAACTCAAGAGGGAAGGGGTGTCAGAGCATTTATAAAGGTTATTTTGATCATACCCTTAAACAATGTAGGACTTAGCATGATCCCCTCATACCTAGAACTAGACATCTAGAGCGTGAAGTTTGCATGACGGGTATCTGTGAGTGGCCCAATATCAATCATTAGATAAGCTTTGATACCAAATTAGAATTGAGTGATATAACTCAACAGCAAAAACTAGCTCAAGGGAAAAGGGATGCTCAAGTGTTTATAAAGACTATATTGGTCAGATCCTTAAGCAATGTAAGACCTAATAGGGTGTAAGAACTGTACAAAAAGTAAGGGTACCCATGTGATTTCCAAACAAAAAGGGTGTCAAGTCCAAGAAGCACTACTTTCTAAATCATTTCGTAATACATACCAGGCATATCATAGCTATATTATCATACTTCTAGATGTTTTTGTACTTAACAGATGCATGAATGTAAATCAACACGTTGGTATTTATACAATTTCCAAAATATATGCATATACATGCACATAATCATGATGCAGTACAAAGGGTGTCAATTATAATTAAATGCTGGCTTTCTATTTGGACTACTTTAGACAAGTACTATTCATACCACAGTAGCAGATTTTATTTACATTTTATTTGTCTCTCAATTTCTTATGTTTCCTGTTACTTTAGATGGATAGGACTATGACTCTTCTAAGGGTTGTTATTTGCAGAAAACTAGGGTTTCCATCCTATATAAAGTGGTTTCAATGGGTGCAACAGTCTATTTCCGTGGATGTTAACCAGTAGACCAGCCCTCCATTGGCTGTGTACCTAATCACTATTCCCCATCTTGCGTGCAACAATTTAACCCTATGCCTATTTACGCCACATCACATTGTATTTTAGATTTTCTTCAGTGTGTAAGTTTCCTTGCCGATGTCTGCGCTTCATAGATGATATAGAAAATAGAAGAGGAAAGTGGACTGGAAGTTCCAGATGGACAAAACCCAACCAAACCCATAAATTAATTTCAAATACCTTGCATCATGATCATCTCCATATCTCCCTACATCATAGTGTTGATCTGAACCCAACTCCCACAAAGCAGGCTTAACCTGTTGTGGCTGAAAATGCCCAAGAAATCTATGCCAAGAAAATCAAAATATTATCATATGATTAGTAGAACAGAAAAGTAACCAAATAATGCCACAAAGACAATTTTTGCAATGAGAAAACAATTAGTAGAAGTACAATATTAAAATTGTTAGTACAAAGCGAAATAAGAAAATTTAAATTGGATATAATATAATGTCATAAACCAAGTGACGAAAAGGGGAACTTTGCAGACTCAAAAACAAGTTTAGAACTGTGTAAGATAAAAAGCAATTTAGTAATTTTCATATTTGATAAAATAACAAGGTGATGCCATAGTCGATCTCCCTATAATTATAGGACAGCACTGTGTGTCAACTTTGAGCCCTTATCTTTTTACCTTGGTCTTGGATGTACATAGTGAACATATCCAAGAGCCAATACCCCAATGTATGTTTTTGCAAATGATATAGTTCTAGTTGAAAAATCAAGAGCAAAAATAAATAGGAGAATATAGTTATGGAGACAAGCTTTGGAAGTACAAGGCTTTCATTCAAATAAGACAGAGCATATAGTATGTAAATTCGGCATATCAAAAGTCAAATCGTCTAAGTATCTTGGGTCCATCATACAAAATTACAAGGGAATAAAAAGAGATGTTAAAAAAATAAAAATAAAAAATAAAAAATAAAAAAGGATTCAAGCTAGGTAGGAAATGGAGGATTTAGGTGTTTTTTGTGATAGAGAAGTGTCAAGCTCAATATTGCAAAGATTAGAATGTTGCATTAGACAAGTAGACATACTAGACAAGATAGGATTTAGAATGAATGTATTAGAAAGAAAGTTGGAGCAGTATCTATAGTTGCAAAGATGATAAAATCTCACTTTAAGTGATTTAGTCATGTGAGAAAAAGACTTGTAAAAACCCCAATAAGAAGAGTAGATCAAATGGAAGATAGCCCAATAGTTAGAGGTGCAGCGAGATTAAGAAAAATTAACATCAAACCATCAAGAAGAACTTAGATTTAAATAGCTTGTCTATAAAAATGGATTACAATAGAATACAATGGCATCATTTGATTCATACAACTGACTCCACATGTAGGAAAAAGCTATGTTGTTGTCGTTGCTGTATATATTTGATAAAATCAAATTGATTGAAATTTGTTTTTGAGTAGTTCTACTTCTAATGTCAATTCCTATTTAGTGATTAATTTTTAAGATCTTAAATCATACAAATTTTAAAACCATGGAATGCTCACAGGTTTAAGGGTGTCCTTTTACCCCTCAACTTGCTACATAATAGGATTATTTATCACCTCTCCTCAAGGTTGTCAAAATCAAGATCCTATGTAGAATCGGAAGGGTAATATAAAATCGTAAATCGTGGGATGATAACAAGGATCGTAAGATCTTACCAAACATAGATAATTATATTCATAATATGTATTTTTATGCATATAAAGTAGTATGTGATGTAAGGAAGCAACAATCTCCTCTCACTCCTCCTTTCACTAAATTTTATAAATAAAAGAAACTCCTCCTCCTATCTCTCCATACTCCATCACCCCACTTCCATTTCTCACAGCAATGGAAGGTCTTCGCCCTTGCTCAAACGAGGTTGTTCCCCCCGCCTCTCTACCACCACCACCATGATTGGCTCCTCCTCTCCCTCCTCCTCCTCCTCCTCGTCCTTATCCATGAACCTGGATGAATCCACCGAGACTCGAATCCAGCACCTCATCACCACGGAGCATCTCGTCATCATCTTCAACCGCTCCTCCTGCTGCATGTGCCAAGTCATGAAGAACCTTCTCGCCACCATCGACATCCACCCCACCGTCATCCAGCTCGACAACAACGAGATCAAGGCCCTCCTTTCCTCCTCCACCTCCGCCCCCACCGCCTTCATCGGCGGCATTGGCAGCCTCGGGTCCCTCGTCGCCCTCCACATCAGCGGTCTCCTCGTCCCCAAGCAAAATGGAGGAACAGCCAGATCGCAAAAAACGCCGATCCCACCTATTCCACGATTTTGCGCAGCGATCCTGCATGATCCGAGCTCTTTGCACTGTGGAGTGAGATCGGGATCGGAGATGTGGAGCAAGATTGTAAAATCGTGCGCTTTTACGATCTAAATTGCAATTTTGACTACCTTGCCTCTCCTTGCTGTTCTACTAAGACTTGTTTCAAGGGAGTTTCAATTTTAGCTAAACAAAGATATTAAGTCACAATTATTTTTTGTTGTGCTAATGCCTTGTCCTTTTTCTGTTTTGGAGGATATCATACTTTCCTTATAGATGTACTTTCCCTCCTTCCTTTTGAAATGAATTTTCTTAACAAACCAATTTAAAAACCAATGCCAGTATACCATCTCATAATCCAAAAACATATTTCACAGCAAAGCCCTCTAAAGACACCTGATCATAAAAGGTGTAGTCTACACCAAAATAAATGGGACGTCTATCCCACAACCTCAGAAACCCACTTCAGTGAATGGAAATTTATTTAGCAAGCATACATTGATGTATAACCCATATAGAGACTTTTCCTCATCTCTACCATATTTATTCCCTACATCATTTTCCCATTATAAGATTTTGAAGTTCTCAAGGTTGAACATTACTTGGAACTTTTGGCAGCTGAAAAAAAATTATTTTGATTAGTTCGGGATATTTTGGCACATGTACACAGCGGAAGCTAAATAGCAGTGCGCGACTTAGGCTGCCCTATGCTATCTTTGAAGTTTTGATGAAGTGCAATGTTCAAAGGTTACTGGTTGAGACTTTTTTCATGGTTTCTCTTTGGTGTTTAGTGAACAGCTTTTACAGAGTTTCTTTACTAGACATACAGAGGGATCGGAAAGCCACAAGTAAAAAGTTGCTACTATGGTTTTGTTTTCCAATGTTTTAGGAGGATTCATACCCTACTTCACAATCCTCCTTTTCCTCCAATAAAATTTCAAGTATTATCCACAAAAAAAGGAACTTTTCAAGAAAGAAAGAAAAACAAACAAACTGGAAGACAGGACATGCTATAAATCCAATGACTGGAAAAAATATAACTTGGAGACAATAGAAAATAAAAATAATGCATGACTGCAGCACATACATGTTAATTGCATTCTGTTTCTCAGCATCCATGTAGGCATTGCTGTAATAGCGTTGAAGAGTCCTAAAAAACTCTTGAGACTGCGTTGCAGCTCTCCATTGACCCCTTCTCTCAGAGAATATCTACATGCAACAGAAGTTAAAGATAGAGACCATCTTAAAAAATTTAAAGCCTCATGTTTTATCAATTTGTAACATTTTCCAACATGAAAACCCCATGACTGTGACCGTTACTACTTTGCCCATTTAACAAGGAAGTGGAAAATAACGGCCAATATAAAGTTCAAAGATTGACAAGCACCAGCCTATCAGTGGATTAATCCGATTCTCATGAAAGCAAAATTAACTCTTAACAATATTGATAGCGTTTTCATCATAATGGGTGTCATAACTCCAAGTAAGTCAATGTTCTCAAAAAGCGGTAAACATAGGTAATGCTGGAGACAAATCTGTTCTCACAGTCACAGTACCAATAAGAAAGCTAACAAGACTGCTGTAGAGAATCCAACTCAGACAACATAATTAGACAGTTATAAACTGTGGACCTCCTAAATAATTTTCACTGGGTGATTGATAAAGAGGTCCACTTTCTTTTATCTGTTTCATTCATCTTTTCTTCTGTTAAAATTTCTTCTTTATCCAACCATATATATATATATATATATATATATATATATATATATATATATATATATATATATCTTATCCATTACAAAGTTTAAACCCAATGACAAAACTAATGGACGATAAATGCCAGTTCGCAAGCTAAAATATAACTGAAACAACTGCAAAGAGCTTCACAACAAATCACCTTGTTGTGTGCAGCAGAACCGCCGTACTGATGTGCAAGTGTGTCACCCATCCGCTCATAAAATCCCATCAAATCATCACCTAGAGGATCATCAAGGTCAATTTTTGGGTGGTCAATAACTCCCAGAGCACAAAGCTGGTGACCAAGAGCAGCCAACCCATATGCATATTGCGCAACATTCGTGCGATCTAAGCAGTCTATGCAATTGGTCCTGAGCACCCCTGTCTGGAACATGGGTGGCTTGACAAAATGGTTTCCATTAGTAATACTGTTTTCGCCGCTAGGTTTCCTTTCAAGATTATTAGCGTCCTCATTATCAAAATCGACATGTCTTGTAAGTTGAAAGCTTCCCTCATCAACATCGCTGTATGCAAGAAATTAGCAAACAAAAAACTTCAGTGGATGAAGTCAAGTATTCCACTTCCCCATCATACATTAACATTTTTTTTCTACTGGAAACATGCATTAATACTTTGTTCTGGTTATTCTATCTCAAGGCATATCACAATTATAGATATTGCACCAAAGAAATGGTGAAAGTGACTGAAAGAAATGAAAAACTTACTCATTTGATGGCCATTTTATACGGTCTTCCGGTCTAAAGTTTGGCTTCACTTGGCAAAAGAAAAATCCTGTTAACGTCAAGGCGTATGCAGCCACTTTGCCCAGAAGTAGCAAGACATTTGTAGCTTTGCTGGAAATAGAAAAAGAGAAAGCATACCTTTGATCAGCTCATTCAGAGCACATTTGTGATTTGATTATTAAGGAGGACAAAGTTATATAACAAAAGACACTAACCTCTGAAAATGTCTGTGCAGATCCCAATGAAGGAACCTAAGCTTGTTCTCATCAGACAAATCTTTGTTAATGAAATCAATGGCATTAGCAAACTCTAAACGAAGTATAGACTCACGGGGCTTCCTCTCACGCGTCTGTTGGTACAACAAAATGCAACATGGATCACTTAAAGAGTCTTATATACAATAAAACAAATCAATATCCTTCTGAAGATAACAAGTTGGGAAACTTACAATAAAATTGCACATTGAGGAAGTTAGATGATGTCTAATAAATGAGGGAAAATATGTTCATTTCCTTCAGAAGAAGAAAAATAGTAAATTACCTTTATTAAATTCAAAATTATTATTGGATTCCCATATCTTTTGGCAAGATTTTCAAAGTGAAGTCTAGTGGCTTGGTAATTCTGATCCTTCTTTGACACTGGTGGCAAACAATCATATAAACAAACATATAGTTACTCATGCATTAAAGTAGAGAAGATAGCAGAAACATTGCAAGTTTTACAATATCCAGGACAAGGGATGACATACACATAATATCTGGTTTAAGATTTAGACGTGAAGTTTCCTGCGACCAGAAAAGGGGGATTGAACCCCTGTTCTGGACAACAGAGCTTATTTGGCCAGGAAGACCTTCAGGAACATCCTCAAACACAATTTGTTCTGTCTCAACATCGTTAGCTACTCTGCCCTTCTCATTAACACCTCGTCTCAAATACCTATATATAACAACCAAATACAGGAAGCTGTAAATTGAACATATCATCATTGCAAATATGTATGCTTGAGTAGCATTTGGTGAAACGAAAAATTCAAAATTAAAAATAAAGCTGGCAAAAATAATAAAAACAAAAAGCTTAGCACTAAAATTTTTAGTAAGATGTCCGATGACAAATTTAGGAATGAAATTTATTATTTGAGAAGATATTTTAGTGCTAAAAGTGATACTATTTATTTAATATAATGAACAAGGCAACCATTGAGGAAATGATAAAAGAGCAGTTCAGTGCACAAGGCTCTCATCTAATAGGGTCTCGGGAAGGTAGATATACACAGCCTTACCCTTAACCCTGCAAGTGAAGGCTCTCATCTAATAAGGTCTTAGGAAGGTAGATATACGCAAACTTACCCTTACCCCCACAAGTGAAGAGGTTGATTTCAGGATTTTCAACTTGTGGCCTGCAAGCCATAAGGCAGCACCCTTACCATTCCGCCAAGGCTCGCCCTCTACCATTAAGGAAATGATAAGCACTTAAATTTATCCAGTGCCGTATCTTTTCAACTCAGCACTAAAGTCAAGTTATTAAACAGGCTTTAAATATTTTAGGCATTGAATCTGATCGGGCGTTCATGAACTGTGAAGACACATGTCATTCTTATTTTCTTTAATTTTTCCAAAAACAAAAGCATCCATAAATGAATAATCACACTATAAATTCTTAAAAAGGATATTGCAGTATTTACTTCCTTAATATAATCATGTCATGTATGAGCATTTGAAAGGAACAAAAGGAGACTGCCAAAGCATCAGAGTCCTTTGATAACAAATCATTGCTGGTACAGCTAAGTAAAAGATAGGAAAAGGACATTATGCGGACACCCTACTTTGCAGAATAACCTCATCCAATTCCAACTGTAAATCTAATGTTCTCTTTCCTCCCATATTTGATAGTTGTTATCATTGGATCATAGATCATAGATAAACCTGTTTTATGTTTCTTCTTTGACAAAACTAAACCTCAAATCAAGAATCTATAAAGTATCCCAGAGTGAATGCCACTTGATGATGTCATACTGAACAAAATTTGATCCTTCACTCCATTAGATCACAGCAACAACAATAAGCACATCAAATGATCAAGAAAGCATTGGGTCGTGGCTCCTAAGTCAGTTCAAATTGCCAATGCCCAGCACCAAATTTCATATTCACCTCACTTGCCTTTGGCCATCATTGTTATTATTTTTCCTTTTACCTTTACCAGACTTCTGATTTATTCTATAAACTAGCCAAAAGAGATTAAATATATCAGAATTCAAACATAGAGAACCAATAAACTTCTTTATTAAAAAAAATTTAAAAAAAAAAAAATTTGAGAGAGAGAGAGAGAGAGAGAATAAATTTTATTAGAGAAAGGAAGTGAAACCATAAACATTACAATATAGATTTTAGCCAATAGGACCTAAACATACAATGAAGAACTTTCCATTCTTCCATGTAACAGAATCCACAATAATTATCCAGAAATACCACAATCCACATCCTAGGCCCCATCAATGCCATCACATACAATAGAGCAAAGGGTAGCGACATCATTCAACTAGAACTGGATGATGTATAATTAGTTTAATTTAATTCAAATTAAATATCAATAAAAAATTGCACGTAAACAACTAGAGGAAGTGACCTTGGAAGCCACAGAAAAACAGAGAAGGGAGAACCAAAGGGACAAATGAGGAGGGAGAGCGAGAGAGAACAGAAAGTGAGTCAGCCCTTTCGGACATATGCTGATCCTCTGTTAAGTAAGCAAACAGGAATAACAACAAAAAGATCAGGAAAGTAGCATGTATAGATATATGCTATTTGACAAGCAATAAGGATTTTGGAAGTGTGCCTTGTTACCCAAGGATCATGTATGCTCCCCTGCACATACTCTCAAAGCTGCGGTGGGCAAATTTGTGATTAGGGTTTTAACAAGATTCCTGAACACACTATAAGAGTAGATATGGTAACGTTTCTAATACAAGAGCAATTGAGGGGGCATTACTGTTGCAGCTACCGTAGCACAAACTGTAGTTGCCTTATTTTTATTTGTCTTTCAGTTTCTTAATATTCTAGATACCTTAGATAGATAGGTTTCGTTTATATTACACATTTATCTTATATAACAGAATTTATTGGCCATGATAGCATTGATTCAGATTTTATCAATGATAGAATCTTTTCATTCTACATTCCCTTGTTTCTAACCAGAAGACAGCCCCCTTGAGCCATGCTGTAGATCTCCTTGATATACTTTCCTCCCTACTTTTGTCGGGTGCTAAAAGTTTAACCCCAAATATCATATGTTACATCATTTTGAAATGTCAAAGTTTTGTACAATAAAATAGCCCATATTTATCCTCTCTTCTCCATCCAAACCATAAGTCAACATTTTTCCCCTCAAGCGCTTCCTAACCAATCTGGTTTTAAAGACTAAATTCCAAATCCATCACTCCATTTTTGTATTGACAGCAATGGTTGCCAAAGCATTAAGTTAAATCACAAACACAAAGACCTATTTTCCAAATCATGAATAATAAGATTCACGCTCAATTATTAAAATACCACTAAATATATTTTTAACATAACAAAATAAACATGCTGTTAGGACCCCAAATGATGGTAACACTGAATTTATTAGTAACTTTGCCCCAGGTAATATCGTATCACCTTATACCAGTATGTATGTAAAAAGAAATAGAATGGTAAGGAGTGGCACAGGTAAGGCATGTGGCCGAGGAGGGAGGGAAGGGTTATGTAGCTAACTTCGCCATCTAGGCAAAGCTAGTGAGGAGAGAGAATATCAAAATTCTGTTACGGGAAGAGAGGAGAGGAATATAGTGTAAGGGAGAGGTGCTGAGCGGAGCATCTCGGATTGTTGGAATCAGACCATGGGAGATTACTAGGTCTCTCGAACACCTAGTGACACTTTGTTATACTTTTACAGTTTGTGAATAATACACCGAGGATGAGGATTGATACTACACTGGTATCATCATCTTCTAGCATTATACACATATTCCATCTCTTTACTCATTTCTCTGGTACCTGTCCTTACATATATAGAAACATAATAGTTTTCTTATTTGGTATCTTATGTACATTAATTACTGGGGTATGATCTTTTATCTCAACATGATATCTAACATCTTGAAGAGAAACCCTATAATTTGTCAGCCACTTGTTTCTCTCTCCTCTGCAGCTGCCCTTATCAGATCAACAGATATAATGTGTGTTTCACCTACCACATACCCAGCCACCTTCATCACTGATGCCAAACCATCCTACCACTGGAGGGTCACCATCATCAAGGCAGCAAAGCACCCCCATGCGAGGGACATCATGTTATCTCCATCTGGCTGCCGTCTTTGCATACCTCTGCCAATGAGATTCCAAACACGCCTACCCATCATCACCTTCATAAAAAACAGTGGCCGCTCAGCTACCAATCCCTTCTAGATCTGTATTTCCAGAATCACAGCAGAATCGAGATTCCTGCATTCTGGCATGATTCTAGCAATTCAGCATGCATTTCCAGTAACAAAATGCAACTCGATGATATCTGTATCAATCAGGTGAGGACTCACATCAAATCAGGATTAATGTGATTCCAACCACCATGTTGTCCGCATTTTTCCTTTAGCATTTCCTTTTTAAGCTAGAAAGTTGTGTGTAGTTTCAGGTTTCAGCTCAGTCAACTTTGTGATGCTAACAACGTAGACTATATGCTAAAATCTTATGTTTAGTCTACCTATCACTACTCTTTTCCATCAACAACCAAATGGAAATTTGAGATGCTTTATCCCTCCTTCAGAACATGAACAATAACTTCTTTCTCTTACTGTCCTGAACTTCCTTAACCCTGACATCAACCATAGTTTTTGCCATTCTTTCATATTTCACCAAATATAGTGCAATAGATTATGTTTGTATTCATTTCTTTGTCAAAACTTAATCAGAAAAATTGATCTTCAAATAGAAAATGCCACCAAGTATCCAAGCCAAGGATTGCACATGCCATTTACATATTATTATTCAAACTTTAAAGGCATAGTGACAATTCAAAACTGCTATAAAATAGAAATAATGACCGGAGCACAACACAAGGACCACATACTCAGCATAAAAATGATATACTCATCAAAGAAGCTACTTAACAAACTAGCCAAGTTCATAGACTAGCAACGACAAATTATACATTGAGATAGATGCATAAGTATAACCAACTGAACACAAAACCACATTGGCAAATGACATACATTAGAATCCATAAGAAAATGCATTTATTGTGTTTGAGAAGAAAATATAAAGAAATTTACATACCTAGTACCAGCATAATGACGTGACCGTCTTGCAATGAGTGTAAGTATGAACTCCCGACCAGATATTGTAAGTGTGTCCTAATCAAGCCACCAAACAAACACTAGATATTCAACCATCGGATGACAAAACAATTACTCAACAGAGCAGGAAAAAGTAGTACATAAGCCAGATACTTTACAAGACTACTCAATCAATGAATACAGTGTTCAGCCCAAAAATGATATCAGAAGCAATGTCTTACAGAAGTGTTGCATTAGTAACAAATAAATAGAGCATATTTTAAGTGTCACTCAAATAAGATATATCAGAATATTATCTGTTAAAAATGTGTTAAAAAAATACAAAGCCTAATAACAAATAAATAGAGCATATGTTTATTGTCAATTACAAAAACGCTAACAGACACACACACACACACACACACACACACACACAAAAAGCCAAATTTCTCTCTTAACTGTTTGTGCAAGTGTGGGTCTGTGCGTTTTTGTATCTGTATCTGCAAGAAATCTTGCAACAATTACAAAGCTTAAGGGGAAAAGATATAGAAAGTATGAAATTTAATGAGAGAAGTTTATCATATTATTCATTTAAAATAGCTTCAAAAGCCATTTATAATCACCTGTTTAAAAAAGCCATACACAAGTGCAACTGTCCAAAGTGTATTCTGGAGGTGATTCCTAATTCCTCGAGTCAAAAACTCATTCCAGACAAACATTGTCTCGTAAAGGACATGGCCTGTCTCATTTTCACACAAGTTCCTTTGAAGACTACGCATAATATGGTATGAGTAGCTGAAAAAGAAGTCCTTTGTAAGGTCGACCATGCATAGGAGCTTCTTGTATCTAAAAAGTTAATGGAAAAAAAATACATATAATTAATACAAAAACCTGACAACATTCATAAAAATAAGATTTTACATAAGGCTATAATATTGTGTCTAAACTAAAAGATAGTAGCAACCATGAAAGTTAAGAACCATCTAGCAACTCTAAATCATGCACATTTCAATCAAGAACAAAATCTAATCAAAATTGGTTCTCACTTCTCAACAGTCTGCAAACTCCGTTTTGTAAAAAAATAAAATAAAAATATGTGTACTTTCATTAAAAAAATTTGTTCAAATTAAACAGATGCAATGCAACAGCACCCAAAAAACAGAAGGGATGCAATCTTAACAAAGATTTCGATAAACTTATATGATAACTTCAAAGATCTATGAATAGAAGAAAAACTGGCAGAAGGAAAAGAAACTAAAAGATCATTAGGAATGCAAGCAAATAACATTAAATCTGAAGCGACTGTCTGTTATAAATTATTAAATGAAACAGCAGAAATATGTAAGCATTCAGTATGAACATATATTAATGCAAATATACGATGAGCATCCCCGGGGCTAACAGCCTAACAGAGTTTTTCTTCAGAAATACAAATGTAAAATCTATATAACATGAAAGAATGTAAATACCTGTTTTCATTTTTTGCATAAGTCATGTCAGTCTGAACTGAAAAATTTTGCAGTGGAATCATCTCACTCTTCGAGACAGCATATACGGCATGACCACAGATTGCACCAATTTGCCTTCTTTTCGTGATAAGCAGCATGTAGTAAGGCCCCAAAAATTTTATGAAACCTAAATGCAGAATAACTTATAAAGATAAGGACTAATTATTTATCAACAGTCAACTGGACAAGACGACATCATGGATCTACATACCAACGATTCCATAACAAGTTGTAACAAATTTCAGTCCCCCTGTGGACTTGTTCCCCTCGTGAATACGCCTCAACAGATCAGAACACTCACTTTCTGTATAAGTGGTGGAGTCTTCACGCACATTTAGCTCAGAAGGATCTAAACGGCCAATCTTTAGCACTTTCCAATATGTCCTGCTCTTGTCCCTTCCTATCATGTAAAAGTTCTGTAGCATAAACATAAAAACACATGCACAGGGTAAATATTTATTAGATAGAATAAATGCATGATAAACATTGACTTCAACGAAGTGTCTAATCATGTAACGTAACGTAACATCTCTCCAATGGGATATCCAACATTTAAACACAACAACGAACAAAGCAACAACAACAACAAAACCTTGTCCAACTAATTGAGGTTGGCTACATGAATAAGACAATGGTATAATGTGGTATTGCAAACCATATCAACAGGTAAACATTTAAAGCTAAAAATAAATACACAGGGTAAAAATCTATTAAGTATAATAAATGCATGATGAACACTGACTTCAACAAAGTGTTCCATCATGTAACTCAACAATTCTTAAATAGGATATCGAAAGTTTAATCTGCACATTGCACTACAGATGCAGGATAATTCTACTGGCAAATTTTCAGACAAGCATATAAAGCCTAAACAGAGTCTGGACGAGATCCACTTTCAAAGTTTAAGGCAAATCCAATTTTAAGGTGAAATTGAAATGAGAAGCATCTGCATAGAAGTTCACATGCAAAGGCTTAAAGATTACAGTTCAGATGCATATTGGAAAGGTAAAAAGACACATATAAGAAGACTGAAGTAGAAAACAAATTAGAACTTCATCAAAACATTGAACGAATACACAAAGCTAACTACTTCTGTCTACTTTGCCAAACTATTACTCTTACCGTAAAACAGTGAATGTAGGGAAATTTAAACACATCTTGCGGCCTATTATACAAGAAAACCAACGCATTGGATGGCTAGGTAGTTTCCTATTTCTTCCATAAGCATTTAAAATTACACTTTCAAAATTAACAATAGCCACTAGTGAGATGATGAATGGTGTATAAATAGGATAATAAATTCACAGCCATGCATAAGATTCCTTCTAACGTGCATTTCTTACTTTTGACCTGCAGTGGAGATAATCATAGCCCCTCATCTCAATTAGACGCAACACCCAAAAAACAAAAAAAAAACTGACATATATTTTTCTAGAAAACAGAACGAGCCAATATATACTAAAGAAACCAAAAAAGAAACACGTTCTGTTACTGTTAAAATTTATTTTAGAAAAATAACAACATTTTCACATGAAAAGACCAATAATGGCAAAATCAAAGAGATCTCACTAGAATCAGAGTAGAAAACAAACTACAATAGCAATCATCAAACAGTGGAAACAGCAGCAACAAGAAGAAGAACAAAAGTGCATACCGATACAGTCTTATAAAGCCTAAACTTCTGCATACAGGCATGTTCAGGAGGTGGAGGAGGAGGAAGAGAACGCGGTTCGTCAGAGGCAGAAGAAGTTGAGTGGCACGAAGCCTCATTCTCCGACGACGCCATGGCTTTCTCCTTCGCACCAGTCATTCAGATCCCCCGAGCCTCAGGCTCAGGGTAACCATCAAAATCGCATGCAAAAGCGCGCCACCAAAAATCACCAAAATTCCCCTTCGCACCAATATCAATCACCACCAAACACAACAACAACGCACGAAATCGCTCTCAACACAATCACATATCTCCATGCTCACGAAAACCCTAGGTTGCTTCAGATACAGCATTCTACTTCGCAGAATAACCGATCCGAATTACCGAGCTTGCTTCGCCATTCCCGCTCCATCAACCAGAACCGCCGCTGCCGTCACTTCCGCCGCCTCCGCCGCAGTCTGCGGCTGCCCGAGCTATTCGCCACCCTCTGATCCCCGCTCAAGCTCGCCGCGAAGACTGGATCGAAAAAAATTGCAAGCTTTTTATAGTAATGAAGGAAAAAATATATATATGGAGAGAATCAGCACGTAAGTATTTTCAAAATGGGAACTTTAAACGCAGCATTTCGAGATGGTGGCAAGCACGAGATCGAGCAGAGAAATGGAAGAAGAAGTAGAAGAGGAAGAACAATAAGAGATTTGGTTTGGCAGGTTCGAGAAGGAAAAGTTGCTAACCACGGGAATGGCAAGAACAACAGCTAATTATTGATTCAACTTATATTTTTTAGTTTTATATATTTCAAATATATATAATTTTTTTTGTAATTTTGGTTTTTAATTTTGAAAAATGTGATTTTCTGACAACTCAGTGTTCAGATCCGAATGAGAACAATCAAAGCCACAACTTGGTGACCACTCCGTCCACAAGTTAAAAATTCAGAATACAGAAAAATATCTGAAATAACGATGTGAAGTTATTTTTATTTTATTTTATTAAATTAGATTAGATTACGAGATTGTTTTCTAATAATTGTTATTATTATATTTTGATTTTTCTTTTTTGAAATTATATAGAACTTTTTTTATTCAAAGGCCGACGTAAATGTGAACAAACGTGTCATTTTAAACTTCGTTTGCCAGGTCGAAGGAAGTAGAAAAGAGATCTTTTGATTCATATTCCAATTATAAAACTTATAGATATCATGTTGATATATTTTTATTTATTATTAAATAAGATTTAAATTTTATTTAACTTGAGTCTCACATCCTATCTAATAATAAATAGGAATATGTCAATATAATATCACACAAATGTTATATAAATAACATTATTCTTTCAATTATAAGATTATTTCAATGAATTTATCTGAAAAGTCTTCAGTGGTTTGAAACTAAGTATCCTAGGACGGCAATACTATAATGGTGCCGTTGTCAATTGCCCTCTATTATATTGAAAACACTTCTAGAATGATTGCACCTTTTGGTTTTAAAGAATAAGCAATTAAGTATACCTTATTTTGTTATGTGAACAACAAAATTCTTCAATTAGTTAATTTGCTCTTGTTCAGTTAATTTTTAAAGCCTGTCTCTTTTTGTTCATTTATATGATACCTAATTTAGTGCTATAAGTTCTTTCTGCTTCTCTGATAATTCAAGGTTTAAAGAAAATTTATCAGTAACATTGATAAAATATTGTTCTACTTTCAGTGTTTAAGCTACAACATCATTACTTTGGAGCACCCAAAACAAGGGGAATGCTCTGGTACCATGTTACAAGTGTGCCTTTGGTACATTTTTGTGTCAGTATCCAATAGAAGGATAGCAGATATACAAATCTACATGTGTACCTTAATTTCTTTGTTTCACACTATAAATGACTCATGATTAATTTTTAAAATGGCAAATTTTACCATGGAAAAAATATTCCTAGGTCCATGATGAACCCTTTCTCCACTGCTCCACTTTATCCAACAACAACAACATCTTTGATTCAGCCACCATCAATGGCACTTCCCAGAAAAGGAAAAAAGAGCAACTTTTTTTCACAAAAGAATCATAATCTTCTCTCCCTTTATCTTTCACAACATATTAAAGGATTTGAAAAAAATTCAAACTTGTAGAAATTTATGAAAGCTACAAGGAGGTCCATCATAGTTGTTGCAACGTCGGTCATCTCCAACGTGGTGTATGCCGACGTGCCGTGAGTGGTGTGGAGGAGGCTGTTCTTGAGTTGCTCTAGCAGCACGGAGTCTCTGAAGTTGGAGACCTTGAGATTGCTAGCAGCGTCGACCAAGAGATTCTGTAGCTTGATGTCGCGATGTTCGACATTGTTGTGGTGGCAGAAGCAGACTGTGGAGACTAGCTATTGGAAGAGTTGGGGGAAGCTCACGGCCATTGGCGAAGTCGACAATGAGGTAGATCTTTATCCTTGTGGCTATGACCTCGTGGATGCGGAGGATGTGAGGGTGGTGGTGGAGGCGGCGTGTAGCGTCGCACGATCTGTGGCTCCTTGGTGGCATCTATCTTCAACTAGTTGATGGCAAGAGGTTGAAGGGTTGATGGAGAAGGGATACTGCACGATAAATCCAAATTTTTTTTCCATAATAGATTGCCCTTTAATCAAAAGAAAAAAGAAAACTGTGCAACGTGTCGCTCTTCTTTTGTTACACGACACAAAGGTATCGAAGGTACATATATAACCATGTACTAGAGAATTCACCCCCAAAACAAAAGCTTTATCACTTTTTTGTGTGCCATGCCAACACATTATTATAACATCATTTGATTTGAGTTGTTTCTCGAACTTCTTATTATACTGAATTGACATGTTAACTTCTCTAAAAATTAAAAAATTCTCATATCACCTTTTTATTAATTTTTAGGAATTTTTTTATAAATGATATGACAAATTATTATGATAGAAAACCTAATAAACTTATTTATTTAATTGTTCATCAAGTTTTAATAAAGTTCAATGATTGTTTATGATAGTCAATGAAATTCAATAGGAAAATGTCATCCAAAACTTCTTATCACATAGATTTAAATAAATACTTTTTGCCAGTTATTTCTAGCTTAATAATCCATAACATCATCATCCAGAGTTAAGTCAGAAGGCCAGCTAGACACTGATGCAAAATCCAAGCAAAATCTGTCTTAAACATTTGACTTTTGCAGGAAGCTAGAACCAATCTGTTGATCTCCTTGTAATAGTGCCAGATGAACAGGTGGAATAGTTTTCAGGACCATCTCATGGGAGATTCTTCTATTTTCTTCTTTGGTTGTAATTGCAGATTCTATATATATTCCGGTACAATAAGTTGACAATCATTCCCTTTTGTGTAACCTCTGAAAAATAAAAGTAAAAAGAAAGAAAACATTTCATATCACGTTGACTTTTATGTGTATGCAATGCATTATATAATTGTACAGCATAACTTTCAATGCTATACTATAATATAATTTTTCAAAAACGGCATTCAAAAACAATTTTCTTGATAATTCTTTACATACCTTTTTTTTATATTAACGCTTTTATTTTTTTTATTTGACCTTATTATTTCTCTTTACTTCAATTAGAAAAATTATTCTGATATGCATTTTTTTATAAGCACGCTGATATTTGTTTCATTTCCAAACGAAGTCTCCAATGTTTAAATTTACATTAACAATATGTAACTAAGGTTTAATTCTGATCTTAGTACATACATGGTAAGGGCCGGCAATCATATGTCAAATCTTAACTTCATAAAATTCATGCCACTTTATCATTTTAATCAAATTTATTTTCAAGCATTTCAAATTTAAGGAGTAAGTAATAGCCTTTCACCATATAAAAGGAGTTTGTGAGAGTTAAGACGGCATAAAACTAAGTAATTATCATTATTTAGTCCTTACATTCAAAGAGGAGAGACCGTGCACCACATGCAAGCGTGCAACCATAATCCAACTGTGTCATAGATTTTGCTCATAATTTGAACTTCTGTATGTCATACAAATACTCAAAGATGAAGTGTTATTGTGATCTTTTATTGTTGCATTTTGTAGTAAACTTCAGTAGTGAAATTGTCCTTGCTCAATTTCTGGATCCTCGACTACATCGGCAATAGTGAGGTCGTTGATCTTATTGTTTGAGAAGAGGCTCTCTAAATTGTACGGTCCTACCGAGGAAGGTGGTCCATTCCATAAAGCTTTAGCAAATTGCTCATGGATCTTCTCTGTTGGGTGGAAAGAATCCCACCATACATACTCGCCAGCATTGTCACATAACTCATACTCTCTAACTTTCTTGGTGTCTCCGCAAGTGAAGACGCCCCCATATGGCCCACTTCCACAACAAGCATTGATTCCATCCTTAAAACCTTCAATTGAAACCAAAATTTGATCGGTTATAGCATAGTAATTGATAATATAAACAGCAAGAGAAATCAATGGACTGCAATACATACCATAATTAGTTGGGTTATTTATTCTATCTTGAAGCCAATCATAGAAATTAGAGTTAGAATACTTGAACCCTTTAAGGATGTGGTCGAGGCTTGTGAGAACATTACTCAAAGCATGATTATGTGCTAGAGCAAGAGCAGAAGCTGCTTCTAAACAACCACCTTTGTTGGCTTCCGGGTTTAGAGCTCTGAGGGCTGGCAAGCAACCCAAAGGAGACAAACTTAAAAACGCAAACTTTCTAGCCCCTTTCTCATATAAAGTCTGAATACACGAGAGGATTAAGTTCTTTCTTACTAAGAAATCTCATTACTTTGCATTATTTAATTAAATATTGCAGCTAATTATGCTTACTTGGATTGCTTGTGTCAAGTTCCCAATGACCATTCCCACATATTGTTCAGGATTGTAGCTTTCTTGCATTTTTGGGTTACCCAGATAGCCACCCATGTAATCGTTGCTTCCTATGCTAATGAAATAAATTGCTTCTGAGATCAACTCCTTTGCCCTCTTCTCTCCAACCTTTACTGCTAGAGATTTTCTCACTTCTTCAAAGTGGCTTAATTGTTTTGGAAGAGCAATCACCTATATAACTAGAAATTTGTTATCGAGTTTTGAGAAATCTGGCTCACAAGTCATATCAATGTACAGCAATTAGATGAAATATGACATGCTTATCCATTATATTACGAATTTACCAGTCCCTGATTGGTTTCAGCAAGAACACCGGCCCCACCAGAAGCAAAGTTGACACCGTTGGTATAATCAGCATGTTGTTGTAAGAATGGAGGAAGCAGCGGCAGATTTGCATTTTCAGCTGCATCAGCAAGCAATAAAAGCTTAGCACACACCAAAGACAAGCACATTGACTTCAAGAACAAAAGAAAAAAGCAACAAGAACAGAACTTGTGAAGTAACCAATAGTATATATTATCAATGCTGCAAACCTGTTTCACGGTCTCTTTGAACCAATGGTGGTTGAATTATTAGACTTTTGCATTCAATGTTCGAAAAGAAAAACAGAACGGTCACGCGTACCTATAAAATCCACAATAACACGGCCATCTGAGAATCGTCCTGTGGGCTCTTGAAAAAACCCATTTTGCCCATATGGCTTGTAATTTGCTTTGTTCTCAGGAGTAGTATCTATGTAGTTGTTGTTGCCGGGATCTACTGTAGAATCGCCAAAGATGAAAAAGGCTTTAGTGGCAGTAGTACTACCAGTACTAGTCTCGTTTGCGAGACTTTGGGATGTGCTGAAACTCAACGAGGCAAAGAACTGAATTGAAGTTATGCAAACAACAATGCAACCGAAAGGAGAACTTAGCTTTGCCATCTTGAAGACTTCTCAGTTAATCCACTATTTCTTCTCGTGTTGTTTATATAAAGCTGTCTTGCTATGATTTCACCGGCGATGAAATCGATGCATCCAGCAAACGTATTAGCTGCGTTTTAGCTTTGTACAGTATGTAGGATGGTCCTTATCCACGATATTCTTTGGTTTATTATAAAAAAACAAAATAATTGAGTATGATTGTTTTTAACTTCGTCTATGTTGTTGTTACGTTATTATGTTGGAAACTTGGTATAAAATTAATATAAAAATATAAAAATTAAGTTGAAATTAAGTTTTACCGTATAAAAATCAAATTAAAAATGCAGGATCTGTCCCTTCAGTGTGGAGACAATGCAGCATGCTTTTAATTATTCATTGGTTCTTACGAAAAGAATTAATTTTAGAGGGCTTCTTTATGGCTATGGATGACCATTCGAGCCGAGTGGGGGTAAAAATTAAATAAGAACAAATGTTTTGAAAATTAGATTGGACTAGCCGATCCGGCTAGTTAAATTGGAAATCGGACCCTATTCGACCCAGTTGGTAAAAATTAGTGATGATTCATACTTTAGTAGTACAACGAAAAAAATTAAAAAGGGAAAATTGAAAGCTAAAAACTAAAATGTGAAAGCTCATAAAAAAAAAAAAAATTAAGCACAAAGCAATGTCATACATGAATATTTACCGTTGTTTTAAAAACACATTTTTTTAATTTAAGTAATGTGAAATTTAAGTATTTTATATTCTAATTTCCAATTCTTTATTTATATATTTAATTTTTTTATTTATTTTATAACATATATGTTAGACCCGGATCGAACCAATGAACCGTACTTTGTTCAGTTTGATTGTTGGTCCAATTCTCAAAACCTTTAATGAGAACTACCAACAAAATTACAAAATGTTATTTTGTAAAGTTTCGTACAAAAAATTTTCATACTATTTAACTTTTTTTTCTTAATTTTAATTTCGTCGATGTCGTTGTTACATTATAATATTGAAAAGTTAGCATCAAATTATTATAAAAATATAAGAATCAAATTAAAATTAAGTGTCATATATCAAGAATATGATAAAAATGAGTGTCAGTTATAAAAATCAAAATTATATATTTTTAGTTTTATATGTGACATTCATTTTTAATTTAGCCTTTATATTTTATTATGTTTTAAGTTTAATAGGCAAATTTACAAAACTAGTGAACAACAAGGATCATATTAAAAAAGTTTGTAGATATAAAAATTAATGGAGACCTTTTTATATAACAATTAAATTAAAAATAAGTAACAGGTAGACTAAAAACATATTTTAACCTATATATAACTACTTTTATAATTGTACGTTTACTTTAGATCCTCCGCATACTCCGTTATGAGTCATTAAATGACATTCTGATCTGATCATAATTTCCTAAATAATGCAAGTATCTGTCCATTCGGCGTGGAGACAATGCAACACACTTTGAATGCGACAATTCTTCCATAATTTCCTATGTAGGCGACAAACATCCATCAAAAGCTTTTTTGGTACATGCATCCATTAAAATTTTAAATTTGACTAATAATCACTTTGTAATTTCCAACCAAGGGAATGAGAGGTGAACATTGCAATACGTATATTGGTTAGAATCATGGATGCATTATAGGATCAAGTGAAACAACCATGTAAATGGCATATCCTTCTGCTTTTTAGTTCTCATCATCCCGTAAAGAGACAATGCAAGTTCTATACATAAGTATATAAATTAATAATAGAAAGATTGTTTTATTTTATTTTAAATAAACTATTAATAAATTTGGATTATGATCTACTTATAAAATTATTTACATCATAAAAAATAAGTATAAGATTAGTATACTAATTAAAAATTATCACTTCCAATAACAATTTAACTATTTTAAATACTACCTGATCTTTTTTAAGAGTGTTTGAATTCAATCCAACTTAGAAATGGTTAAAAAATCTGCCTAAATAGGTATCCACGAGGATTACCTACGTTGAAAAAAGATACAAGAACATATTTGGTTTTCACAGGGATGAGATGAAGTCCCCATTTATTAAATGGGGTGAGGATCCCCCCACTAAATCCTTATTTGTGTAAAGTCTCTAAAATAAATAATAAGCATATAAGTTTTATAATTTAGAAAGGACTTGCATATATTTTTATGATATTTTTAATTATCTTTTATTGGATTTGCATCATGCATTGTCATTTTTAATTTGAATCATATTGTGTTGGTAATGTTATAATGGATTAAGGACATCTATGCGTGTTTTATTTTAGGTTTAAGAATGTCTTTTTAGAATTTTTCTCTTTTTTTGAATATTTATTGTAAACTCGTGGATATCCTGGAAGAATTAAATCCAAGGAGAAATGGAGACCCATGACAAGGATAAGGATGAGAAAGGGGGTATGTTCCTCCCCACATGGATACTCATTAGTATCCCTTTCCAACCAAATTAAAATCGTTAAACTAATCTAAAAAATATAAAATTCAATCAAAATTGAAAAGGTTTAGATCCACTTTGACTTGCAAAATATTATATCATATAATTTTTATTGTTATATTTATTATAACATCCTACCAAATATAATATTATGTTTAAATCATAGTGTTATACTCGGTAGTTTGCCACGTATTACTAACTCTCATTTAATTTACTTTCAAATTATTAATTCAACAAAGTTAATTTTAATCAATTGTGAATAATCAGCTCTGTTTTATTTACGTGGTGTTCATTAGTTGGTCAAGTTGCGTATCAAACGAGGCGTACCATAAGATAATGAAATATAAATGGTACAGACAAAAACTTCGTAGTAATTAATCATAATATATCTCACATATATACAAACATCACCTCATGCATTCATGTATGTAAGTACTGAGTACATCAAATAGGACCGTAAAAAAAAAAAAAACTTGGTCCATGTCTATGAACATCGATTGAATATGGGTCCTCAAAGGACATTTCAACTAATATAGATATATGAGGAAACCAAAAAGAAACTATGACTATGGCCCAAAGTCATATAAAAGATGCCAAAAGAGGGCCACACTAAACAAACTATGGTCTCTAGGGTCTGATTGCCCCATTAGCCGGACTCTGAGGAGAGGAATCTGTTCATTATGATGTCTGTGGACCTGACAGCTGCTGATGCGTGATCATCACTTGGTGCTGATGATGAGGAAGAGGAAGAATCCAAACACTCTAATGGATAGCTCTCAAAAGACTCTAGCTGTATAGGATGAGGTGGTACTATAGGTGACTGAGCCATGTATAAAGGGACTCCTAGGAATGGAGCAGCTGGATCGAAGAGGAGGCTAAGGATGGGTGCAGCAAAAGCCCATTGGAAAAATATGCACATGCGGACTTGAGAGGTAGCAGTCAAGTACAAGGAATCTATAAATGGGTCTTAATACCAGTGTCACTCGGGCACCTCAGAGAAGAAGATCATCGTCGCCATCGTCACCATCTGAGAATGATACGGACATATGATAGGATGACAATTTAGACAATTCTCAGTAGGATTCTCTATCTAGTACACACTGACATTGCAATCATTCTTAGTTGCTTCGGTTTCGTTTAATTAAGTAAAAGTGTGACCAATAAAGTAAATGCCTTAATTCATAAACGTTATAAAACGTGGTCCAAAGCAAAGTTTTATTTTACTCATGGAACTAATAAATTGAAAAGAACATATATGATAAACAGAGTAAATATCACGAAGAATAATTCAAAATTCAAATTAGACTTTAACTAATCATATAATATGCATAAGGAAGTGTAAATAAGAATTTAATGCATATACACTTGACTCTTTATTCTTCTTGACTTGGATCATAATTTTTCATAGCTAGTCCCCTGAAAGTTTTAAGCCATATAACTTCTGGGTAATTATCTGCTTCTTAGGATCATCCTCATTCTTATACGTGATCACTGAATTTACTTTTCCTAGCTCTCACACTGATCTATTCCCCTCAATTTAGTCCACAGCTGGTCCAAGTAATATGGAATTCATATTTTCATCATAAATCATGCATTTAGAAGCATGATGCCTACTTGACTTGAAATCAAAGTACTTAATTCACATATTTCTTGCCGAAATTTTAACAGCATAACAGCTAAGACTCCCCAATGAATAGTGCACATATAACCAGCATTAGAAATGACAAAATGAGTCGAACCCGCCGGATTGCCTGCATAACCCGCAAATTTTGGCGGGGTGGGTTGGTATTTTGAACCCATAAAAAAAAATTCAACTCGCACAACTTGCCCCACTTAACTCGCAGGTAAAAGCGGGGCAGAGCAGGTTTGGCCCGTGGGTCAAATTGTCTTTAGTTTCTTCTTTTTTTCTCGCACAATATATATAATATTAGGCCTTTTTTGTTTGTGTTTATGTAGTTTTTATTTTTTGGAACTATATTATTGATTATATTTATGCTTTTATGGACTATGTCGTTGTCTTATTGATTATGAATTTATATTTTATTGTGAACATGGTTAATTTGCAGAGTGTGAGTTTTTTAACATGTTTCAGTTTGAATATTGGCTTGTGAGCCTCTCTGTTATGGTTATTTTGGTTAGAAGTTCCATTTTATTTTTATTGAGAATTATGATTTTTAACCATTTTAGAGTTGAATAAATGGTTTAATACTCGATAGGTAAATGAAATGAACCTCTTTGTATGGATTTTTTTTGTTGCATTTAATTAAAAATTCCTTTATTTTTTAAAAAAATTTAGATGAATTAATTTATATAAAAAAAAAATTTCTTTATTTTCCATTTGTTGGCGGGATAACCTACCAACCCGCTAACTTGCAGCAGGGCAGAGCGAATTGGCATATTCGATTCAAATTACTAATGTGGGTTAGCCCGCCCACCTCGCTAAAGTTTAACTGCGGGAGACAGGCGGTAGAGACAGTTGGCGGTTTGCCATTACTAACCAGCTAGCAAATCAAGATACTAAAATCAATCATAACCATACATCAATAGTTATAGTAATTGGATAGAGATTCTCAACAATAGTCTTATTCATTGTCCATTCATGGTTCAAGAACTTCCAACTATGTGAAGCTTATCAATAACCTTCAAATCTTTGAAATCTGCCCTATTTTATAAATTACACCATAATTTTATTTTAACCTTTTTAAATATGAAAATTCAATATGTTGTGACATTCTTAGTCTAGTTTGAATTCTCTTTAGTCCCACTAAATTTGATGAGCACATTTTGAGTTATTGATATTTTACTTTAGACTGCCTTGGTAGTGGGCAGTTTCAAACACTTAAATGTAACAATCACTAAAAATCCAACATTTAGTAATGTCATCATAAATTTACATCTAAATAAAGCTTACTGAACCATCTTTTATTCACCATAAGTTTCACTTAAATTGAGTAAGTAGAACTTAGGTTATAAGCTCTCCAATTAGGCTAAAGAAGACTGCCTGTTTCACCCGAACAAGGTAGTGGTATAGGGCAAGTTATGCCTTATGTATTAGCTTCCTACTAAAATTTGTTGCACTCAATTTGAAGTGGCATAGGATAAGTTATGCTTTTCCCAACAATTAATGGTCAGAACAATAGATAAAATTCAAATGATTATTTCAAAAATTCATAACTTTCTCATTTCAGATCCAATAGTCTTATAATTTATATAGTTGGAAAGCTATGGGTGTGTAGTTTCATGTAAAAATGGTTTGATTAAATTCTAACCTCTATAGGTCAAAATGCACCCTTCATGGTATGGATAGTCCTAGGGTTTCAGTTTTTAGCAATTCTATTTGAGTTCTTTCTTAAATTTTTGATCAAGTTTTTAACCCAAATCAAGAATTTTTATGTTAAATCAATTGAAACAAGGCATATAATTATCATATAACATCATATTAAAAAGGAATAAAGAAACCCTAACTAGCCACATAAACCCTAATATCAAACAAAGCTCAAGAATCCTACCTCAATTTCAAGTTTGAGCTAGTAAGGGAGCAAGTCTTGGATGAAGGTGATTGAGTAGGATGAAGAAATGATGATAGGAAAGTGAAGTTGAAAAAGAAAATGAGAAGGAGAGAGGTCTAGTTTGGCCGAAATCATGGGGGAAGAATATGGGAATTATGTGGATTTTGAGTCATAAGAGTGAAAATGACTCTTGTATCATGATTGATGGATTTTTGTTTTGAGTAAATTTTGGTTAAGTTTCCCATTTTTTGTGGTTGTTGGGGCGCCAACTTTGGGGGTGTGTGGCTAAATTCTAGCCACTCAATTTAGGGTTTTAATACACAACACAAAAATTAAGCCGATTCTTTTTAAATTAGCGAAATATTGTTAATAATTCTCTTAAATTTTCTACATAATAACTTCAAATTCTTCTAGCCTTAATATTTATAATTCAACCATAATTACTCTTATTTCTCTAGTGCAACGGAACAAATTAATTAACGGTACAAATCAGGCACTCCATGCTTCAGGATGTTACATTTATGCTTTTACTTATACTAGTGTATTTAACCCATGAGATGCACGGATGTAAATTATGAGAAATATATATAATATTATTTGATATAATAATTTATTGTTGATTTTATATTTTATTTATAAGTATAATAGATTATAAAATTTTAATAAATATGGTCATATAAATTAATTTTAAATATTATTTAATTAAAATGATGTAAAATAAAATACTTATACAAATAAAAAGTAGTTGTGAAATTTATATTGCATAAATTTATTATTTTAAACAATATTTGTATATATTTATTTTATATACAAATTTACCATTAAAATTTTAATTTGTTCTATAATAAACTTCTTTATTGCAATTTTTAAATGAGAAGAAAAAAAATTAATTCCTTTTACCACTCCCCCCAACTATTATGGAATTTATTTCATTTTTCTCTTCCACCAATTAACAATTTATTAAAACTAACCTAAAAAGAATATATTTTAATCATACACTTTATTAAAATTTTATCTAATATATGTTCTTGCAAAATTTGAGCCAAAATCTAATAATAAAAAATTTCAATCTCATATAATATAATTAGTTCCCAGCATTACATAATTATATATATATATATATATATATATATATATATATATATATATATATATATATCTTTATAGAAAATAAAAAATACAACTATGCAATTACTGCTTAAGAAAATAAGTAATTTTATACAAAATAATGTAAATATATTTTTGAAAATTTTTTTTGAGGGGTTTGAAAGCATAATTGAATCACCTAGGTCTATTTTTATTTTTTAAATTTGGATCAAACAACTAAAAGAAAAAATCATTCAACTTCTTAATCTCACCCCTTTGTTAAAAAGTCGTTTTTATTTCTCTCTCGAGTATTTTTATATAACCTCTTTATATGGCTTCCTAATAACGATATATTAAAACTATATATATATTATAAAAAATAAAATTTGATTTGAAAAACCATAATGTAAAGAATAGATGTCTATTGTAAAAATTAAAATTTAAGTTAGAATTAAGTCCTGCAATATTTATATTGACATTAAACATTTTATATGAGGTGCATCAAATGAGAGAAGTTATTAACTACCTCATATATTTTTATCTAATAATATTTTTTATAAATGAATTTGAATATGATATAAAAAAATATTTGAATAGTTCCTTTTTTTGTTAGATTTCAGTAGTTCTCTGAAAAATCTTAAAAAAAAAAAACCAAACTTCTATATAGCTATAGAACTACTTCCACTTCCACCTATTTCAAAGAAGAATCCATGAGATATTGTCAAAGATATAGTTAAGAAATAATTGCATAGATTAACATAAAAGACAATAAAAAAATATATGAAACAATATTAGTGTAGAAATTAAAAGTATAATTTTAGAATTTTTATTTGAAAAGTAGTGAAAAGTATAATTTTCAATTTTTAAGCAAAGGCCAAATAAAAAAAAATATAATAAAATCATTTTGTTTCTTTTTCTCTACCAAATCTTCAACTCCCTAGAAAAATAATTTGAAAAATTCTATAAGCCCATGCTCATTAAAAAAGAGTTATTTATTTTTTTTATGGAGAGTGATTTATTTGCTAAAAATAGTAATTATCATATAAATAATGAATTAAATTTGGAAATGAAAAGTTCAATATTTAAATTATTGTCAAGAATAATTTAATTTAAAAATTTATATCATTTATTTTGTATAACAACCAATTATCAAAAATGAATTTATTTATAAGAATTTTTTCCCTAATTTTGAAACCAAAATAAAAAAAGTTGATGTAGAAATCATACTCTTATTATAACTAAAATAGTTTGTTACTAACAAAGATAATTCCAATTCCCTTTCAACTCTCTTTATTTGAAACTTTGTTTCACTCTCTTTTCCCTTCTCTTTATTCAGCCTTTTAATAACTATTAATTTAAACCAAACCTTAGAGAATGTATATTAAACATTAAGTATAAAAATAAATATACAACTCATATATTTAAAACAAATACTAAAAGAAATTGATTAAATATAATATATACATGGATGATGCAGATATTTGTTTATGCATATTGAAATTTTTTAAAAAATAGTATCGTTATTACATGAGAAAATGTTAAAATTAAATTGATTGGGAAAAACATAGGTAACGATTATTATTAGGATATTTTATGTACCAAATTAGAATGCCTGTAATTATAATTATAATTAAAGTTTATTGAAATAATTTGTATGTATTAATTAAGTTGAAAATATTATTTGTACATATTAACGTGCAAATAAACGAATAATATAATCAATGACAAATTATATTACATTATGATTTAATTGAATTAAAACTAGCAATTAATTGATTTTAAACAGGAAAATTATGAAAACTTAGTTTAGCAGTGCACTAAAAATATATACGTTACCAAGAATTTAATTAGTCCTAAATTAATTAGTGTTTCAATAATTTAAATTAAATAAAAGAAATCATTTTGGAAAAAATGGCTCTTATTTTATTAGGTAATCAATAATCACGATACATTTATTGTTCGAAGGAGGATTGCCAAAATCTAGAAACTAGAAGAGCTTCAAACATGAATGGGACTCCAAGGTTGCTTGGAGTCGGTGACTAAAGGCCGAAATCAGACTTCCACGGCAAAAAGGGGTGTACTTGTAAGGACTCTGATACTCGAGTTAGAGAGTGCAAGAGATATGAGAATATAAGAGGTGTATGCATACCTAATTGCAGTGGTTGACCACTTATTTATAGATGAAAAAAGAAGAGGACGAGTCGGAGCTCCCCACAATTCTTGAAAATGGCCTCAGGATCCTTCAATGGCTTTATGTGCATTGGTGGATCCGAGATACACGGCCACACATTATGAGTGGTGTAGTTCCTTCTTATTCGTGGGTATCGTTCGATCCTCTCGTCTCAAGCTACGGTGAACACTTTCTGCAAGCTGTGACTTGGGCCGCATTGGCCCAAGTGTAATATGGGCTTAATAAATAACTGGGCTTTAGGATTCTAGTCCAAAACAGTGCCTCCAACTCGGTAATAAGGTTATGACCTTGGATGCCAAGTTTGATGACTCATTGAGAATGCAACACCCTTATCGAAAAATGGATACCATCCTCCCTACTTCGAGTGAGGCTTTTAAGGATGTGACCCTTCTTCTCTTGTTAGATCATCTCATTAGAAGTCACGTCGTTTATCCCCAAGCATACACATTGCATTTTGGTGCCTCATTTCATGCACCATAATCATTCGAATTAGGTTGCCTTTCCAATTTTGCCCCCAATTTGCTCGTGCCAAAAGATGTTTTGGCCCTTTGCGACTATAGAGTTGCGCAATAAGGGATGCTTTAGACTCTCTAAATACCTCTTTGTCTCTTCCTTCTTCACTTTCTACTTCACACAATTATTCTATCTATATTGCGTGTGTGTGAGAGCGTGAAGAGAGTTTCTTGAAGGACAGAAGGAGAGCTCTTTAGAGGATCCATTTCTTCTTCGGCCCTCCAAATTTTCATCACCACTAAAGGTATGTTCTTTTCCTTGGTTTCCTTTGTTATTTGTAGAATTTTTGCTTGGTAAAATATGGCTCTATGATAGTGGGTTTGATTGCCCCTCACTTTGATATTCACTTTGACGTTGTTGCTGGTGGCTACCACCATCGTCTTTTTGTTCCTTTTATTTCCACCACCTTCCAAAACTGTCATCCCCTAGCAGAGAAAACCATCATAGGTTTTTTATTTAACTTTCTTTGTCCTTTTCCCGATTTCTGTTCTCCTAATTGGTAGAGATGGTTACCTTATGTAGGTTTCACCCTAGATTAGGAAATGGGTAAAAAGCAAGCTCAAAAGGTCCTCTAATTTTTGCCCTCAATTCACTAGATTTATCAGTAAGTAGAATTAGAACTCTTGGGAACTCCCCCAGTGGTTAGCTCCAAGTTCTTGCATTCTTTGAAGGAGGAGAATTTACTTACCTAAGAGGGCGAGTATAAGGAAGACTACACCTTGGGAGACCCTAGAGCAAATGAGAGGGTGTGTTATATGAACCACAAGGATGGATCAAATTGGATATGGATGTATGACATCCTAATTTCCAAGTTCGATGTTTGTATCCCATTTATCGACTTCCAGTTTATAATTTTAGAGCAAACTCTAGTTGCCCTTTCCTAACTACATCCGAATAATTGGGCGATGATACGAGGCTTAAGATTATCTGTGAATGTCTCGGAGTTCCTCCTTCTCCCAATGTCTTCTTCTATCTTTTTACCCTCACCTGACCGAGTGGCAGAGGTCTGACCATTGGTTGATTGTCTTTCTAAGCTCATGTTAATCAGAAAAGTATTTCTTTTATACAAAGAATCCTTTCACAACTTCAAGCCTTATGGTCTGAGCATAACTCCTTTCTAGGAGACTAGAGAAAGGGAACTCAAAATCAACTACTACTAGAATAAAAATTTTAAGGCACCTCAAATAGATAAAGATGATCTTACACCCAAGGAATGGGCCATGGTAGAGTTCTTCCTAATAAGATTTAAGAAAAATCACCTTAACTTGAAAGGCATAGTTGGCATAGAAGCTAAGATAGTTATGAGATACTTAGGTTTTTTTCCCTTTTTCCTTTAGTATTTTCCTTGCTTTTGTGTTTACATTTCTTTATTGACTTTCGACTTGTCTTTTTTTTTTTTTTTTCGCAGGCGAAATGGCTCTGAAATCTACCACGGCCGAATTTTGTAGCCACATCCTAAAGAGGCCACATGAAGGAGACAAGAGCAGCAACCCTGGGTCTGTAAAGGAGCTAAAGTTCTTTATAGCCCCAAGATCTTTTGCCCTCAAAGCCTAACCTTAGAAAAAACAGAAAGGGAAGAGGGTGGCTAAGGAGAAAAAGGTCATCTAGGTTAACACTGAAGTCTGCTCAACATTGGAAGACAAGTCGGAGATCAATGTACTGGCTAAAAACTATCCTTAGCTGCAGTTCATGGATAAGGAATTGATGACCTTGGCTTGGCTAGAGCAACTCTGAGGTAACGAAGATAGCTTATGGAAAAGCTTTAATAGGCTAGTCGAATGCTCCTAAAGTTGACAGCCATTTTTTGATACTTAGAGTCTATGGTTTCCTTTGGTGTCTAGGCTTGGCAGGAGGTAAAAGACTTGGAGGAGAGAGTGACTCTCCCTTAAAACAAAAAGACAACCTAGGATTGGACAAAGTAGGATCTAACGCCTGAGGTTGAAGAGTTGCGGAGGCAGGTCAAGTCCAAAGACCATCAATTGGAGGAGCTAAAGGGCCAATTGGTAAAGCTCAAGAAGGCCTAAGCCAACTTAGCCAAGGAGATCTCCAACCTAAATGCAAAGGTCAAACACGTAAAGCGACAATGGGAAAGGTCAGCTTTCGAGATTAAAGATAGCATTCTAGCTCAAGCCAAAGTCATATGTCTCGAGGCCGATTTCAGCACAGTCAGACTAGACAAGCATGTCGTTAATTGGTGCATCAAGGATGTTCCCGAGTATGAAGAGGAGGAAGAAAGCTGTGATTGAGAATTTGATAGGACTCAGTGCAAAGCTGACCCTTTAGATCTTTCCTCTTGTATTTTTTGTATTTTGTGTTGCCCCTTTTGTGGGCTTTATGTAATGAACATTTGCCTCGATCTCTAGGTTCTTTTGTTAATGAAAATTATGACTTAGCCAATTGCTTGTATCCACTTTGTTTATTGCCTAAGTTAAATAACTTGAAGGGAATTTAATGACTTTCCGAGATTATACAGAATTGGCTACTAAATTTCGCTTAAGTAAAAACGTAAGGGTTAAAGTTAGTCTGAGGTTATGTAGAAATTTGGCTTTTTTCAAGGCGGTTACAACCTAGATTGAATTTAGATTATTATGAGATTCTTTGATAACCTGAATTAATTTATGCTTAAGTTAAATAACGAAGGGTTTTATTGATTTCTGGGATATTTATGGTCTCAGATTCTGTTCTAAACCTTTAATTGACTCGGATTAATACCCAAGATTTTAGGCTTAGGCTTCAATCATTTCGACTAAAGGTTGATCAGTCCTAAAGGATTAGGCAATAATAAAGCAAAACAACAACAAATTGGAGAAATAACTTTATTGATAATAAATCAAAGATTACAAATGAACTTGTAAAACTAGATAGAAAGATAAGAAACCAAGTGGAAGTATGAGAATATCGCTTAGCCTAAGGAATTCCCGCCTTGTTAAAACTTCCTTAGGAAAACCAAGTGGGACAAAACCCAAGGCAGGAAAAAAAGTACGGCAACTTAGCATGGTTTACATCATGCAAAAAATTTCCTAAGGTTCGAGGAATCCCATGACCTCGAAATCTCAGATCCTGACAAAGTAGCAAGCTTATAAGCTCACTTTCCTAAAACTTTGGTAACCCTATACGAGCCTTCCCAATTTGCTATGAGCTTACCTCGTCCGGGGGCTAGTGGTCCGATGTTGGCACGTTAGAGTACCAAATCTCCCTTTTTAAACTTCTGAGTGATGACGGCAAAATTGTATCTGCTTGCTATTCTCTGTTTCAACACCTTTTCTCAGATATGTGCCTTGTCCCTAACTTCACCGGCTAAGTCTGTTTCTTTATGAGAGGCTTAGGAACCTGTAGCTAAAAAGATAGCTCTTAGACTGGGATTTTCGAATTTTACTGGAATCATGGCGTCAATCCTGTAAATTAGCTTGAAAAGGGTTTCACCAGTGGTTGGTGAGGGGTTGTCCGATACAACCATAGGATGGTACCGAGTTCATCGGCTCAGACTCCCTTGGCCTCATCAAGTCTCTTTCTCAGACCTCAGAGCATGAACTCATTAGCAGCTTCGACTTGGCCATTAGCCGATAGGTGCTTGATCAAAGTAAAATGATGCTTTACTTATAGATCACCAGGAACCTTGGAACTTTTGATCTATGAATTAGGTTCCATTATCAATAGTTCCATTATCAATAGCCATGGACTTTGGTATTCCAAATTGGGTGAAAATGCTTCTCTAGACAATCTTTCGAGCTTGTGCAATAGTGATGGTGGACAAAGGTTCTGCTTCCACCCATTTGGTGAAGTAATCGATAGCTACGATGAGGTACTTCACCTTCTTTGAAGCGAGTGGGAAAGGACCTAGGAGGTTGATTCCCCACTTACTAAATGGCCAAGAGGAAAGAATTGTTGATAGCTCCTTGTTTGGTGCGATGTGGAAATGGACATGCTATTAGCACTTCAAACACTTTTTTATGAAATTCACGGAATCTTTGATCATAGAAGGCCAATAGTAGCCAGCTCGTAAGACCTTTAATGCTAGTGCATTTCCTCCAAGGTGATGGTCATAGGATCCTTCATGATTTCCTCGAGTATGAAAAAGGTTCAAGGTGGACTCAGGCACTTCAGTAATGGTTGAAACGGACTCCTTCTATACAGTTGTCCTTCGATAATTGTGTAGTAGGAGGCTTTGCTTACCATTCTTTTTGCCTTAATAGGATCATTTGGAAAGGTCCCATCTTTCAAAAATTGGATGGTCGAGGTTATCAAACTCAGAAATCCTCGATGGCCAAGTTTGGGATTGCTTCGGTGATAGAAGGGGCTTTCAAGGTTTCTTGTATTAGACTCTTGTTGTTTCCCTCAAGCTTGGTACTGGCTAACTTAGAAAGGATGTTAGCCCCGACATTCTCTTCTCTAAGGACATGTTGGACCTTAGGATCATCGAGCTTTTTCGAAAATTCTTGTACTTTTGCCAAGTATTTCTGCAATAACACATCCTTGGCTTGGTACGTCCTGGTAACTTATGATGTCACAATCTAGGAATCACTATAGATTGTAAGTCTGGTAGCATCAACATTGAAGGCAAGTTCTCATATTTAGGTTGGTTGTTAGAGACAAGAAAATCGAACTTTATTGAGACTTCGACTATGATCTCGCATTCTTTTTCCAATATCACTCTAGCTCCGTTTCCTTTGGCATTGGAAGCTCCATCTACACACAACGTCTATCTTGAAACTTGGGACTCTTCGTCATCTACCATTTTAACTAGAACATCTATCAATACTTAGGCTTTATGACAGTTTTAGGCTCATATCGGATATCAAATTCCCAGAGCTTAACCAACCATGCCACCATTCTTCCTGCTAGGTCTAGCTTTTGTAGTATCTGCCAGATTAGCTAGTCAATTTTGACTATTATCAAATTTGTTTGGAAATATTGATGGAGATGCTAGGCAGTAACCACTAGGGTGAAGGTGACTTTTTCCAACCTTTGATATCGGATCTCGGGCTGTTGCAATGCTTTGGTAACAAAATAAATGGGGTTTTGTTGCTTGACATCTTCCAAGATCAGAATGCTGGCGATGGCTACGTCGCTAATTGATAAATACAAATAAAGCAGTTTACCGATCTTTGGCTTGTGCAAAATCAGAAGGGAGGAAAGATATTCTTTGAAACGTTGGAACACCTCTTCACAATTCGGCATCCATTCAAAGCCGCTTTCTTTTTTAAGTAATAAATATAAGGGGAGAGCTTTTCAAGCTGATACCACCATGAACCTAGGGAGGGATGTTATCCTCCCTATAAAATGTTGAACCTCCTTCACAGAGGTTGGACTTTTCGTCTCCAAAATTGCTTCACACTTGTTGGGTTTGCCTCAATTCCTCAATGTATAAGCATGAACCCCAAGAATTTCTTGGCTTTGATAGTGAAAGCGTATTTTTGAGGATTAGGCCTCATCTTATGTTTGCTCAAGCAATCAAAAACAATTTCAAGATCGAAGACCAATCTTCCATTTTCCAACATCTTTACCTGCTTATTATTGATGTATACATTTATCAGAGTCCCAATGTAGTCTACAAAAATATTGTTCATCAATCTTTGATAAGTGGCCAAATGTTTTTCAATCCAAATAGCATAACTTTATAATAATAGTTTGCCATTGGGGTTATGAAAGTCGTCTTTTCTTCATCGATGGGTGCATCAAGATCTAGTTATATCCCGAGTAGGCATCCATGAAGGATAGAAATTGAAAGTCAGATGCACATTGCTCTGTCATCTGTGTCATCACTTCATAGAAGTAGACTAATGATACGAACTAAAATAAAAACTTTTGGAAATATTTTGATCAGAATGAAAAAAAGAAAAAAAATAGGAACTAAAATCAAATTCATAGGAACTAATATCATATTTAAATTGTCGTATGGGAAGAGGAATGCGAGTCTCCATCATCTACACGTCACTTAACGGAGGCAAACTAACGGCAGGGACTAAAATCAAAACTTTTGAAAATATTTGGATCAGAACCAAAATAATAATAATAATAATAATAATAATAATAATAAATTAGGAATTAAAATTAAAATTCGCTAATTTTATAGGGACCAAAAATATATTTAAACTATTCTAAATTAAGTTGATAGAAATTTAAAATCATATAAATTTTAATTAGATTTTTGAAACCCAAAATTTAAATATCTTATCAATTTACATGGTCTTATAGATTTTTTTATATTTAAAACTCATTATTTTATGGTTACATAAAATTATAAAAAGGACTATTTTGAAAGTTAATAATTATAAGTGTTCCATTACATTCCTTTATAATGTAACTTCCAAATCGAATTACTAAATTTATATTCCATTCCCTTATTAATCTTCCAAACAAATAGAAGGGGAACAAAGTTCCTTTCCTATCCTTCCCTTTCCATTCCCTTCCCGCCTATTTCGATCCATTCCGTTAATGTAAAAACATCCAAACACATAGTTAATTAAGCTATATAGTATATCCACACTCTTGTGTGATCTTATGTTGTAAGCTTAGAGAGACTTACATAGAACTACTTAGACAGTGAAAATCCCAACTTGATGTTAGGGACAAAGCATAGGCTTGATTTTGGCCGAACTAATATAAATTGCTTGTGTGATCCTTCTCTTCCCTATCTCTTTGCTTTCTTAGTTAATAACCTTTCCATCTCATCCAATCACAGTAGAACAAAGTTTCTAAATATTGATGAAGAAAGTTTTTGTAAAATCAATTATCTAAGATAAAACAAGTTTATCTATCCATACGCTTCTACATTCCAAGTTAAAATACACCTGTAAAATTTGTTTGAGTTTTCTAATTTTCAAAAGTGCTCAAAGGCATAATTTGACCCCATTCTTGTGCCAATTGCCATTTATAGTTGGTATTAGAGTTCAACTTCTGAGCTTGAGCTTCCTAACGGTTGCAAAGGAAAAAATCTGGGAAGATGGCATGACCAGTGTTTCACATTGGTGAAGGTTACTTTGTCGACAAACCTCCATTCTTCAATGGAGAACATTATCCTTAGTGGAAGGATAGGTTAAGATTGTTCATTGAATTCACAAGTTTTGATATATGGGAGATCATTGAACAATGAGACTATGTTTTTTTTTTTTTGGAAAAAAAAACTTTTTAGGAGGAAGATTTTGATCAATAATGATCACTATATATTTCTTAATGGTTTGTCCTCAAGCACATATGAATGGAAAATAAAAATGTGAGTTACACTGGTTAGTTTCTTATAAAATGTTTCTTATAAAAAATAATTAAAAGAATTGTATCAAAAGGAACTCTTTCATTTTTATTTCACTTAAAATATGAAACCTATCAAAAAAATATTAAAAGCATATAATTGGTCTAATTTTCTCTCTTATTAAATTTTGAATAAATATTTTTTTTAGTCTTAATATTTTGATATTAACATCAATTTGGTTCTTAAAAAAAATTTAGACATTAGTTTAGTCTTAACATTTTTAAATTTTAATATCAGTTTACTCTGAACTTTTTTTAAATCTTTTTTATGTTTGTATTTTCTATAAAAATGTTATGTTGTGGAATAAATGATAAAAGAAAATAATTACATGAGGGCTTTTAAAATGATTTTCTCTCGAAACTTTCAATCATGTGACGTGAAAATAAAATAATTTTTGTTTGATTTTTTTGATGAAGTGATTTCCCTTTTTCTTTTTTTTTTTTTGTGTGCGTGCATGTGGGAACAATATTGTTTTTAAAAAAGTGAATTATAAGTGAAATTTTCATGTAATAGAAAATAAATTTTGCATGACAAATTTGGAATATCTAACCATGCAATATGAAGAGGAACCAAATTTTGCATGAGTGTTTTGGAGGAAGTAATATTTCAATGTTATACATATGATTGTTATTTTAGAATTTGTAAAGTTTCTTAAGATCAATCACTTGTAAATTGATTATGAATATATTATTTTTACAATTGATACATAAACTTATTTTTTTATAGTTACTAAAGATTCAATATATTTATTTCTTGCATAATTTATTGTAGTAATTTATCATTATTTTTATTTACTTTTATTACTATAGAAAATATGTTTATTAGTTATGTTAAATATGTAGAGAATTTTTATTTTCATATTTTTGTGTTGTATATCTTTTATAAAAACATTTAACATGAAACAAAAATATTTATATAATAATGAAATTATTATTTAATATAATATGTAAATTTGTTAATAAAACAGCTTTATGTACTTTTAATCATTATAAAGTTATTATTTTATATAAATTTATATTATTAATAAATAATATAGTAAATATCTATTTAAAAAAATATACTATTTCCTCCAAGAGCCATGAAGAACCATCATAAAAAAAGGATCAAAACAAGAACAATTGCAACAAAAAAGATGCAAAAAATATGACGCACAAATGTCATCTCTAACAAGCTATGATTGCATAGCACACTAAGCAAGAAGAGAGAATGTTCCTCTACATAGAGTTGTTAGAGCAAGCCACACTTGACAAACATGTTATTTTAACATGAGAACACAATATCTTTATCTTCCTATGAACATTTGATGAATCTTGTGTATTAGGATTAACTAGCTAGTTAGTTATTTATATAACAAATTTGTTAGTTGGTTACCACTTGTAACAACTAGTTATGACAATTACCACTTGTAACATGTTGCTAATCCTTACTTTCTTCACTCTTTTGATCACCCAGACTTGGTCCTAGTTTCTCAAGTTCTTGTTGTTGACAATTATCATTCGGGGAAGTGATTGATGGAAATGGTCTTAAATGACAAGAACAAATTAGGTTTTATTGATGGCTCCATTTTGAAGCCAGATATTAACACGGATGCTCCATGTGTCGTTTGTTGGCAACATGTCAATGATATTGTAAGTTCTCCCAGGACATTATTGCTAAAGTCATTTTCTCCCAATTATGCATCTACTATCTAGCTTCATCTTCAAGAGCATTTCCAATGAAAGAATGTCACTACATTTTTTCAATTGAAGAAGGATCTCATTACTTTGACTTAGGGCAATCTCATTATAACTTAATATTTTTCTTGGCTAAAGGAAATTTGGCAAGAATTATCAATTTTTAGACCTTTTTGCATAGAGTTTTGTCGACACATTTGGAGAATGAGTATGTTTTGGTGTTTTTGGTGGAATTGAATACTAGCTATCAACAAGATCAAATTTTGTTAATGGATCTCCTTCAGCCTTTCTTACTATCTCTAAAGTTGTTTCCATTGTTAGTCAAGAAGAATGACAAAGGAAAGTTGCCAGTTTGAATCCTCCTCTCACTGTCTTTCAATTAGCATTTGCTATTAGACTTAGTCTTTCCAAGGCTAATTCTAATCAAAGTGTTGCCAAGAATACCAAGAAGGATAAGGAAATTTGTTCTCATTACAGGATTGTTGGCCACATTCATGACTAAGGCTACAAGATCCACGAGTATCCTCCTTATTACGAGAACAACTTTCTTCAGTCTCAGTTCATCTAGTTGATGCCAAGCCCTCAAATGCTTCAAATCTATAGTTGATAGTTGCACAATTTGAACAATTGCTTACACTGTTGTCCTCTCAGGTCTCATAGGGATCTCAACCTATCATTGATGATCAAGATTCCTAAATGATTAGTGAAAGCATTGTGTTTTCTACTTCCAATTCTTAATTTATCTCAACTGCCTTTGTTCAATATTGGTTATTAAGTTAGGTGCTTCTAGTTATGCTGCTTGTTCCCTATCAAATTTCATTCTGTCACAACATGTGTCTAATTCCATTGTTACTTTTCCAAATTAGTCTCATGTTCCTGTCCTTACTATTAGTTTTGTAAAATTCTTTGATGATTTCATTTTATACAGTGCTTTATATGCTCCTAGTTTCCATGTCAATCTTATATCAGTAAATTCTTTGTTGACAAATATTGATCTGAACATGCATTTCTCTAATCAATGAGTCTACATTTAGGATCACAAGCATTGAAGGTGATTAGGAATAGTGACTTGACAAATGGACTTATGTCGACAAATACTAACCATCCTCACTTCAAGCTTCTAGTTTTGATTCACATTACACTATAGTTCTTAATACTTTTCCTTCTAAAAATTTCATTTCTAGTTCTACCATGAATAAGGCTCACACTACAAAAATTGTTAATGCTAATATTTGGTATAATCGATTTGGTCATGTCTCACATAAAGTGTTCAAGTACATTTCATAGAAAGTTCCTTTTACTATACTTGGCTCCTTGCATGATAATTTATTTGATGTATGCCCCTTAGCCAAGCAAAAATAGTTACAATTCACTTTACATAATCATTTGGCATCTAATATGTTTGACTCGGTGCACTATGACATTTGGTGTCCATACCATACTGCCACATATCACGATAACAGATTTTTTTCCCACTTTTGTAGATGATCATTCTTGTTTCACATGGATTTACTCACTGACTCATAAATCTGAGGCCTCATCTATTATAAAGAGATTTTTTTCCATGATTGAGACTCAATTGCAGAAAAATATTGAAGGTTGTAGATTTGAACATGCTAAAGAGTTGTAGGTGGCAGATTTTTTTCTCTTTAAAAGGGGGTTATACACCAATTTAGTTGTGTTGAGAGACCCTAACAAAACTTAATAGTGAGTGTAAACATCATCGCCTAATAAATAGAATTGTAGCACCTATTTTGCAAAATAATAGCCTTTATCAAGTTCTATACCAGAAAGAACCACCTTATGTATATCTAAGAGTGTTTGGTTGCTTGGCCTTTGCCTCCGCTTTGCCTTCTATCCAAGACAAATTCAATCCTATAGCTATCTCTTGTCTTTTTGTTCAATACCTTTTTTATTATAAGGGTTATTGATTATACAACATTGAGATAACAAAATTTTTAATCTCAAGGGATGTAGTTTTTCATGAAACACTATTTCCCTATCATGCCTTACATGCGACTACATAAGCTCTAGATTTGTTCACTAATTTGGTATATCCACTCCCTTTTTCAAATTTTCCTAGCAGTGCTAGGACTAATCATGATGCTCCTATTGCACCTAAAGTTTCCATTAAACCTGATCTTGCACCAAATTAGATTGAACCACAATCCTCATACATTAAGAAGATCTTCCAGACCTCATTGGACTCTTTCTCATTTTCAGGATTTTCACTGTTATACCTCCAACAATTATCCTATCTCTAGTTATAAAGACTTTGTCTTACAAGTTTCTAGCATTTTTGTGCCCCAATTTTACCACCAAGCTGCCAAGCATCCTGAGTGGTAGTAAGCAATGTTAGAAGAGATTAAAGTTATGTAAGCCAACCATACATGGAATATTGTTCCTTTTCTTAAATGGGAATATGCTATTAGTTGTAAGTGGGTGTACAAGATAAAAAAGAAGCCTGATGGGAGAGTTGATTGCTATAAAGCTCACTTGGATGCTGAGGACTGTTGGAAATGGTAACACGAGAAGGGGGGTTGAATCGTTTTAAATAAAAGTCAATACTTGAAAACTTTTAGCAAACAAATTTCTCAAGTCCAAGACTTGGAATGTGAAAGTAATTTGGTTAAAAATAAAAGTAGTCTAGCTTACTAAAATATGTTTAAGTAGGATTATAATAAACACAGAGTTTATTCTAAGTGAAGACAATAAATAAAGTAGAGGAGATAGAGAGATTACACAATAGAATTTATCCTAGTTTGGCCAAACAAATACCTACGTCCAGTCCCCAACTCTTTGTTGAGATTTTTATGTCATGAGTATTCTTTTTCCCAAGTCTCTCCAAGCTTTTACAACCGAGTAGTCTTTTCCAAGCCTCTTCAAGCTTTTGCAAACAACTAGTATTTGTCCTAGCCTCTTCAAGCTAAATGAGTAGTATTTTTCCTAGCCTCTCTAAGCTCACTCTGCCCACTATCAAGTCTAGTTACAAGAAGCTGATAAAAAGATTTGTATTTGAGCACTCACGCTAATCTCTTTTTAGAGTATGATCAATAATGAACTATGTGTGTGACTTATTTAAATTCTCAACATGAGAATATTATCTATTGTGAATTAGTAGAGAAGATTTTCAATCAAAAGTTACAATAAGTAACTTTCTGGTGGCTTAGAAAGTTGAGAAGGTTGAAGAATGAAACTTTTGTAGCTTTGGAAAAATTCAAACAGCATCTGTATCTTCTTCTTCATATTCCAGCTCTATATGGACTTCGAGATGTTACCGTTGAAGCTTATAGATCTTGAGTCTTGTGCTACTTTGATACACTAGTCTATGACTAGAAAGAGAAATTGCAATTTTCTTTTTCAACAAGTAAAGATGACATAGAAGAGGAAAAATAGTTGTTGAAGAGTTCACCAACTTTTTAGATTTGTTAACACTTCTTTTGCATCTTGTCAAATCACATTTAACTTTTTGAATTTATCAAAGAATCGTGTGGAAGAAGCTTTCAAGGTGAGGTACTTCATGAGAAGCATGTTTCTGATAATTATTTTTCTGGACAAAGTCATCCTTCTGAACAAAGCGTGATCCTTCTTGTGGCACATATTTTCCTTTTTGATGTTATAACATCACTTTTCTGATCTTTCTGCCTACTTCTTGAGTGAATAATTATATAAAAAACAAAGCGATTGATCCAATATGAGTATATTCAAGATAAGTACAATGGATTAAGATGCTTTGTTTAGTTTAATAAATGTTTACGCTTTTCTCACAAAAGAACACGTTTAGTTCTAACAAATCGTTCACTATCAAGAGATCGACTTAAAGCTTAATTTGGAGTTCATCAAAACCTTAGAGCTTGAAACGTCTTCAGTAATAAGACGGTTTCAAATGAACATTGGAGCTTACAAGGACTACATCGAACAAATGAGATTGACTTCATGGACATGTTTTCTCCCATGGCCAAGTTGACCGCAGTGCTGTTGCTACTGTCGCTAGCTGCTATAAAAGGTTGGAAACTTCTCCAACTTGATGTTAATAATGTATTCCTCAATGGAAATTTATTTGAGGAAGTTTATACGGAACTACCACTTGGTTATGCCACTAAAGAAGAAAATCTAGTTTGTAAATTTAATAAGTCCATTTATGGGTTGCATCAAGCTTCTAGACAATGGTTCCAAAAATTTTCTTTAACTCTGATTTCCCATAGTTTCAAGCAATTCAATTAAGAATATTAACTTTTTTTATACTAGTTTTGGTTCTTTTTTTGTGGCTCTCTTAATGTATGTCGATGAATAATTGTTGCAAGTAGGATCCAGTTGCTATTTCACAAGTTCAAGCCACTTTACAAAAATTGTTCAAGTTGAAAGTCATTGGAGACTAGATATATTTCCTTGGCCTCGAGAATGCTTAGTTATCCAAAGGGATCTTGTTATCTCAACACCATTATATGTTGTCCTTATTAGAGGACAATGGTTACCTCGATTGCAAGCCTAATTCCTTGCCTATATATCCAAACCTTGAACTAAATTCCATAGATGGTGAGCCTCTTGATGATGATTCTTAATATAGACGAATGATTAGTAGATTGCTTAATCTCACCATCTCTAGACCAAATATCTTTTTGCTATGAAGAAACTAATCCAATACACGTCGAACCAAGGACTCTACATCTTGATGCTCTACATCATTTGCTGAGATACCATAAAGCTACTCCCAATAAAGGCCTCCTCTTTTCAACTTCCTCTTCCTTCTCCTTGAAGACTTATGCAAATGTCGATTGGATAAGTTGTTTAGATACTCGTCGTTCTACCACTAGTCACTGTGTCTTCTTGAATGATTCCTTGCTATCCTAGAAGTCCAAGAAACAGAATATCATGTCTAGATCTTTAGTTGAGGCTGAGTCTTGGGCACTTGCAAGTTTAATTATTGAGACCATGTGGCTTATGCATTATTAAAGGGTTTTCAAGTCACAATTGGTCCTGCTCTTGTGTTGTGTGATAGCCAAGCAACAATTCATCTCTACACTAATTCTAGTCTTCATGACTGCTCAAAGCACATAGAGATCAACCACCATTTCACTCGTAACAAGTTTCATGATCGAACAACCAGGCTTTTCCATGTTTGGTCTAAACATCAGTTGGCAGATATCTTAACCAGATTGATCTCAGCTTCTACTTTAGAAACAACATCTATAGGTTAGGTATAGAGAACATCCATCTCCCAACTTGAGGGGGGTATTAGGATTAACTAGCAAGTTAGTTATTTATATAATAGATTAGTTAGTTAGTTAATCGCTAGTTAGTGACTGAAAATGGTTAGTTAAACACTTCCTCCCTCATGCATATAAACCTTTTCTTCATATTAGTTAATTCATCGTATTACTTTTCTCCATCTCTTTGATTCTATTATTATGTGAGAAATAATTTTGCATTGTAGTTCACACACTTGAACATAGTTGATTAGACATGATAGGAGGAAGCGCTCGGTAACAGGAGTAAAGAGAATTATGGGAGGAGGAAGAGAAAGAGAATGTGAACATGAAGGTGTTGAATTGAATTCTCTAACATTACAACTTATATACAATACATTGTTGTGACTAGTATACAATCAAAGAGTAAAACTAACTAATGCTAACTGAATTACAAACAATAACAGAAATAACTAATTTAACTAAAATAAATGAATTAAGTTGTATAATACAATATTAATAATTTTTCAACTATATTGTAAAATTTTAAAGAAAAAAAATTAATACTAAGGACAATTAGTAATGATTAAAAAAATGACCAATTATATTAAATTTATTAAAAAGTATTTATTAAACATTATTTAAGAAGAATGACCAAATACTTTTTATAGATAGATAGTAATACTTTTAAACTACCTTTTAGTTTTTTCTATTTTTTTTTAATATTTTCTGTCACTCACTTTCTTAACTTCTTGTCTAGTAACTCTTGAACCCCTACCTTGCCAACATGCCTTTATTTGTGTATTGTAATTATGTATTTCTCTTTAAATAAATTTAATTTTAATATACTATCAATATAAAATTATGTATTGGCATATTATTATAAGTGTTTTACTTTATATAATAAATACTCCAAAACTTACATATATAATGAAGTTCGATTTATCAAATGTTTATTTTAATTCCTAAAGTTGTAGGCGTAAGTCATTTTGGTCTTTAAAATTTAAAAATTAACTTTTAATCCTTGAATTTGCAAAATATGAGTCATGTTAGTCCTTAACTCTATTATCATTATTGTGTCACCATGTTTTTGTTAATGTGTCATACTAAATGATATGATGACATTCCATATGGCCTCTCAGGCAGTATCGATAAAGAATTAGCTCAAATTAGTCCATTATTGTAACATTTCTGTTACTATTCCGCTTAACTCACATGGACTTTTTGACATTTTCATAAACTTTAAGAACCAATTTAAACTTGTTATTTATCCACGTCATCTCAAAAATCACGTGGAATGCTATTATGTCATTTAACGTGATATATCAATGAAAACATAATGACACAATAACGAAAATGGAGTCAGAGACTAATATGACTCACATTTTGCAACTTTAGAGGCTAAAAGATTAATTTTTAAATTTCAGAGCTTAAAATAACTCACATATACAATTTCAGATACTAAAGTGAATATTTCCTCAACTCCAATTAGTTTAGAGTTTAAACCAAACACAGGATAATTCTTAAAGTAGACGCATTTTTGCAATGCACCCACTAGTACAACGTACACTATTTTTTAACCGCATTCCGTAAATGTGGTTAAGTGAATGGAGAATGTGGTTAAATAAACCCAAGAATGTGGTTAAATGAAGGCGAAAATGTGGCTAAACGATCTACTCCTTGTCTTCTTCCTCTTCCTCTGCTCTTCCACCCTTGTGGCCCTCTACCCCTGCCACTAGTGGCTTTGGTAACCACCACTATCATATGTGTAACTACCAAACCTCGATCCCCACCACACATGCAACCACCATCTCCATGCCACCTATGATTCATATATGCCACTAGTGGCTTCCCCCACTGCAAAGATAACTCAAAACCAATTTGAGCTCTAGCGGCAATATGAACAAACTCAAATGAATGTCCATTCTCAGCAATATGAACCAACAATTGGCTCTCATGGACCAAGCTTCTGGTGACAATGGAACTCATCTCTTATTCACCACTACAATTTCCCCACCACTTATGCTTCAATCAACACAACAAAGCCTTAATCACAAATCCCCTTTTTCCAAAAAGGAAATCAATCGCATAAAGGAGGTAGAAATCAAAACCTTAGACAATGCCACCAATCAATTCAATCTAACCTCCTTTTTTTAACTCATACCATACAACTTTTACCCAAAAGAAAAAGAAAATTTTCTACGTGGAATCAAAACCTACCAAATTCCCAGATTACTGAATCCACAAACAAGGCGAAGGGTTAGATCAAACTAGGTTTCTAGAATCGATGGCAGAGTCATCGCCAGCAAAGGTGGTAGAGGTGAGGGTTCTGGAAGTGGAGAAGATAATAGGTTTAGCGATGGCAAGGATGTTGATGACGGGTATTGGGATTTCAATGTGGAGAACTCAGAGATGAAGAGGTCATTTAGCCGCTTTCAGAGCTTCATTTAGCTATATTTTTTAATATGGTTAAAAAATAGATGTAGCTGCACCCGCCATAGTTCTGAAAATCGGACTGAACCTGCCAATTGGACCAATTGAACTGGGAACCAGCCAAGTATTCAGTCCAGCCATTACCTCAAAACCCATTTTTAAAAATAGGAATCAAACCCTTGAGAACGCCCAAAACCGCTAAACTGAAAGAATTGAATCGGTTCAAGCGGTTAGGCGGTTTAATTTTTTTGAAAAAATCCATCCAAAAAATGGTGTCGCTTGGTCAATTTTTTATTTTTTTTAAAAAAAGGGAAAGGGGCTGAATATTGAAACTATGAAATGGTTTCATTTTGAAAGGAGACCAAAGACAGTAAAGGAAGCTGTAGGGGAGCCCTAACCAGGGGCACTCATCATAGTCTCACACAACTCTTCTCCAGACGCTCCACAGTCCACACATCGCGCCGTTTACCATGTCACGCTATCTTGCAGCACCCGCATCAGTGACATCGCATAGCCTCCACAGCCCTTGCGTCAGGACCTCTATTGCAGCGCCGACATCATAGTTGAAGACTTGGAGGCGGCCATAGTGGAAGGTAGCTGCCGCAACAATGGCTTCCATCGTTATGCTTGTGTTTTACTATTGTGCTGTTATAGGGGCTGTTTATACTGGGTGGTGTCTTCCACATATTTTTCTGTTGGACCTGCTACTAGAAGTACATGATGGGGTAAATATCAGTACTTGGGGGCTAGTGTTTGTATTTGGCATTTAGTTCCTAGGTATTGATAGAACTTAGGTGTGTAGTTTTTTGCTTTTTGATTTATTAATATTATCTATGTGAACTTTGTGTTCTCTTATTTTGGGTATCGAGTCTTGCTTAATAATTAAAAAAGGAAAAAACAATGGCTTCCATCTTTTCGAATTTTAGTTTTTATTTTCATTGAATTCATTTTCTTTGTTTTGTATAAGTTATATTAATGATTTAATATATATATATTCCGATTGAACTCTGGTTAAACCAGTTGAGCTATCGAACCTCTGAATCTGTAACTTATCTGATTCAATACCTTATTCAATTTTCAGATCCTTGGCACCATCAGGCGCATCATGTACCTTACTTCATAGTATGCATTGCAGTACGCGCCCTTAAGCAATGAAGCTTAAAGTTTAAACTTAAAAAAACAAGAAGCATATTTTGCATCTCAGGTTCAATGCTATCGACCTCAACGACGTCGTTTACTATGCCGTAACTGAATGGACATTCATTTTTATTTGGTTAGCTCCCAGTGCAGCAGTTTTTGCCGTTAACTTATCGGATAATCCAATTCCATGATAATTTCCCAGCTTGGTTCCTCCCTGCAACTTCAATCCGATTCCCAATCCTCTTCATCCGAATAACACTTCGCAACTTGATCCTTCCAAATAAAAAAAGGTTCTTTTTCTTTTACTTATTTATTTGGTTCATGCAGATCTCCTCATTTATGCACATGTTTGCTTAATCCCCTTTAGTTTTTCGATCCAAAAACCTAAATTTCACAATCTTGACTATCTTCCATTCCATGCTGATCATGTTTTCGCGTTCTGTTTCTCCAATTTAGTTCCGCCAATTAACTTTCTGTACGTAATTCGTGCTCAATTAGGTTTCATCTAAACTTTTTTGATGACCTTGTTCCTTTTTATTTTATTTTATTTTTTTAATTATTGGCTTTGTTGATTTTGCTACCTATTATTAGAGTTAGATTAGAGAGTTAGTTAAGTTAATCTAATCAGTTAGTGTATTCGGTTATGCCTTACAGCTGTATATATAAACAGTCCAGAGTTAGTTAAGTTAATCTAATTCTCTAAACTAACTCTAATACCTGTTGCTCTCTTCGCTCCGCCAAAGTTTGTAACTTGGAGCTTTCAATTGCAGTTGGGATTGCTAATTTGCTATTTTTAGTACGTGCAATCTGGTATGAGAATATGACAGGCTCTGATGGAAGAGTTGCATATTCTTCGATTTCAAAGCCAGAAAAGAAGAATACTCAATTCCAATATGATAGTGATGATCAGTATTTTGAGTCTACATGGGCTGAGCCTAAGCCTTCAAACCATAAAAAAGAGTCTTTGTATCAGTTCCCTTCTGCTGCTGAAGACTTGTTTGATGGAGGTTATGAATCAAGTGATGATTCGTGTGCTATCATACCATCTGTTTCTAACACGCCTCCAGAGGTGAACTTGAAGAATGTGCTTGCTGGGGTCTTTGCTATTTTGACTGGACGAAACAGAACTCCGAGAATTGCTATGAATCAGCTGTGCCCAGGTTCGAATGTTTCATTTCTTGGCTCTGGAAAGAATGGAGACATTGTTCTTGACTCTTTGGTGTACATGCCGAGTGCACCACCACTTTTTAAGCAGAATGGCGTTGATTACAGTGCCTATAAAGAGGTGCTGGAGGCTGAGCCCCCTGAGTGGCTCCCTGATAGTTCTACTACTGTTTGTATGCAGTGTAATGCTCCATTTACTGCACTTACCCGTGGAAGACATCATTGCCGGTTTTGCGGAGGGATTTTCTGTCGGGTGTGTACGAAGGGGCGGTGTTTGTTGCCTGTTAGGTTCAGGGAAAGGAATCCACAGAGGGTGTGTGATGCCTGCTATGATAGGCTTGATCCTTTGCAGGGTGTTCTTATCAACACCATAAGCAATGCTGTGCAGGTAGCAAAGCATGATGTAATGGATTGGACTTGTGCTAGAGGGTGGGTTAATCTTCCTATTGGTTTGTCTATGGAGCATGAGATATATAAGTCATCTAATACTTTGAGAAGCTATTGCCAGGTTTGCACTTTGTTTTTAAAAGAATTTTAGTTTGCATTGAGCAAGTGACTTTCTATCTTATTTGTTATTGCTTCCATGATATGTGTTTGACTGCATGGTTGGTAGTGCTATTAGGTACCAACAAGTAATTGCTTTTATTGACATATCCGAATAAAGTAGATAATAGTAATGTCTGCATTGTCTGCTTACTATTGTCTGCATGAAGCGGCTAGATGTTAGTATCCAACAGTTAATTGCATTCACTGACATATCTGAATAAAGTAGATAATAGTAATGTCTGCATTGTCTGCTTTACTAATGTCAGCATGAAGCTGCTAGATATAAGTATCTGTAATGCTTTTATATGTGGTAACTTTTTGAATGGACAGGTGGCCAGATCTAATCCTGAGAGGTCCATTCCTTTAGCCATTCTTACAGGAGCCAAAGGTCTAGCAATTTTAACAGTTGCCAAAGCTGGTGCACTGCTTTCTTACAAACTAGGTACTGGTTTGGTTGTTGCTCGCAGATCAGACGGGTTGTGGTCGGCACCATCAGCCATATTCTCCTTGGGGTTAGGATGGGGTGCTCAGGTATATATGTGTGATATTATGATGCGTAACTGCATATATCACCATGGTTATTGTATACTTATGATTTTGGTTGAATTGAAACTGGAGGAGAAAGAATAGTACTGGTCTATAATTTCCTTTATTCTGTATGGCACTCTTGCATTGGTGGTAATCATTTTCTAATTAAACATTACCATTATCGTAGGAAGTCAGTAGAGCATATCAAAATTCTTGAGGCATGCATGACCATTTGTTGACTTGGTTATGATTTCTTTGACTGATGAATTTATGCTTATCCTATGCTCCCAGATTGGTGGTGAACTTATGGATTTTATAATTGTGCTTCGCGATATGAAAGCTGTGAAGACCTTCTGCAGTCGCATGCATTTTTCTCTTGGTGCTGGTTGTAGTGCTGCAGCAGGGCCTCTTGGAAGAGTGCTCGAAGCAGATATTCGTGCTGGAGACAGAGGTTCTGGCATCTGTTATACTTACAGTTGCAGTAAAGGTAGTTTGTTATGCTTTGTTGGCTATCTCTGAAACTTCTTTCGAATGAAATATATTCACTCGAATGCATGAGTATATTTTTTTTGCTTGCAGACAAACATAGATAGGTAACCGTCTTAGATAATCTTTTCTTCTATTTTTTGCTTCCCATGGTTGATGTTTGACCAATAGCTAACACTATGTGTTCCCTAACTGTAGGTGCATTTGTGGGAGTGTCATTGGAAGGAAATATAGTGGCAACCAGGATGGATGCCAATTTGCGCTTTTATGGTGATCCTTATCTCACCACATCTGACATTCTATTAGGGATGGTGGACAGGCCAAATGCCGCGGAGCCATTGTATGCTGCTCTTCAAGATTTATATTCCAGTTTAAACTATTAGGTCTAGTTCCAGTTGCAAATTGCACCTGTCATTCTATCAGCTGCATGTGGGAGCGCACAATGCTGCCTGTATACAATTCTGGCACATGCATGGAGTTCCGAAATGTGGTTTCCTTTGCAAAATTTAAATCATCTGGTATAAGGGAGATGACGGACCAATACTTGAATTTTCTTTCGTTTTCTGATTACAATGATGCACGTGCCAAATAGACCAATCCATCATGTGAATATGTTATTGGACTTAATTGTACATAGCCAATGGAAAAAATGAGTTATTATATTGGTTTCTAGAAATATTTTATCCGTGCAGAGGGGTCTCTGGAATTGGATTTCCAAGTGCATGATAATATTGATATCAATATTGACAGTGCAATCTGGTGATTGTGAGGTGGTTTGCATGGCCGTCTTATAATCTTGAACAGTAATGGCATGCCTGAGGGTTCTCATGAGCGTATGAGTCCTCTGCGTCAAAGATGCCACCGTTTGTGTTCCAGCAGTTCTTCGATGGGAAAAGCTTTCAGCTTGACTGAATTTTACGTGTCAGGAGTGATCTTTGCATTGTCCAGGTCTTGAACGGGTGCGCCCCTATGTGTGTATGCTGTTAATTTCTGGGCTTTTATTCTTCTTAAGTGTGCAAATATTTGCAAGCAAATTAGTCAAAATCATGTGGAAGATCGAAGCAACTGTTTGAGATATCATTTGTAACAAACCTGAATTAGATTGATCATGCAAATTAGTCAAAATATTCATATTAACCACTATAAGTATATAAAAAAAATTTATCCGATAGATAGTAGTAGTAGTATCAAAATATAAAAATTTAACATTTTTAAAAATTATCATCGACTACAAAGTCACTTTGATTTTCGCAACTATTCCAAATTCTAAATTCTAAAATAAAATAGTCTCGTTATTGTTTATTGAAAATATTTAATGTAAATGCAAACATACTTATCCATAATTGGTCAAAACAAAATCTCCTTTCACAGTTATCAAACTTGAACTTAAAAAATTGATCATTGAATTTCACCGGGTAGGTTTGGCAGCCTTCAATCGCTTGTGTATGATTCCTAATTGCCAATGAAGAAGACGATATATATATATATATTTGAATTTGAATGTGAATGTTCATATATTTATTTTGATTTGGTTGAAATTTGAATAGGTAGAATTTGTTATTTGATCATATCTTGTATCTCTTATCCTTTGGTTATAAATAGCTCTTTGGGTGCTTCATGTCTGACAATATTTGAGAATATCAATAATAAATCCTCTTTCTCTTTCTTCTCTCTCTCGCTATTCTCATTACTATTATTTTTACACACGTTAATAGTATGAGACTCTACCATCCATATGAAAACTTGAGGTAAGATATTTTGACAAAGAAAGATTTGAGATAAAACACATTAACCATGTCAAGTTTTTTTTTTTTTTTTTTTTTAATTTTGAATTTGTGGTCCTTGATATGTTGAGAAAGAAATATTTGTGTTGAATATAGAGGCTAAAAGTCATATTGACTCAATAGGTCATAAAAAAACCATTAAACAATGAAATATCGCGTTCTAAGAGGATCGCACAAAATCCATCTTAATTCATTGGGTTTCGGAAACACCATTAAAAAAGAAAATATCACATCCCACAGGGATTGCGCAAAATCTATTTTGATTAAATGGGTCGTGAAAACACCATTAAACAAGAAATGTCATGGCATCCAAGTAGAATTGGACAAAAACATTGATTTTTCTTTGTTATCACTTTCATGAAGGAATAATATTTAAATATTTTATTTTAAAAGACCCTATCATTATTTAAAGCTGCTTGAAGTTGATATATGAATTAGACTTACTTGTGGTTGCAAGATTTTAAATCTATAAATGAATACAACTTTGCAATGTTATAGAATCACCTCCCAATTTAAATTATGGATGAAATACTACTGATAGTGATATATTAAAGAAAAAATATTCTCGATTTTTCATGCCTCGAATATGCTTATACAGTAGCAATATTGAGAAAAGGGCCTTGCAAAATTTTTTGAATTAATTTTATGCTTGGTTATGACTAAACAATATAATGGGTTGTTCATAAAAAATCATGAAATAGACCCAGTTGGCTTTTCTCCGCTCCCTAAGCGAATATGACATGTTATAACCCCCCAAAAGTGGCAAAGATCGTCGTTCCAATTACAATTGCGATCCAGGTAGGAAGAAAATAAATGCTATTGTTGCGGTATCAAAGTACATAGGTCATGTACTTGTCGTACATTGAAACATTTGTTTGATCTTTATCAAACACACTAAAGGAATTCAGTCAACTGACTTTACTTTGTTACTATATGTAAATTTCAGGTCATTGATATCTTTTTAAAATTCAAGTTTAAGATTTTATGAATTTCAACTCGTTGCTTTGCTTTTAAATCCAAGTTGTTGATATGTTTTGTTACTATATTTGAAATTTGAGATTTGCAATTCAAAATTCCGTTAATTGATTACGTTCATATAACTTGAGATCTGAATTTTAATTGATATGCATATATATATTGATATGTATATATACTATACTATACCAAAATAATTGATTACGTTCATTGATATGTATATATGGTATTATTATTCGATATTAGAGTCTATCATCTATTCTTTTTGGAAATACACTTGAAGATTCATGTATTAGTGCACTCAATATTTATTTATTCTTTTTATCATGTACAAATTTTCATATTGATATATTTTTTTTCGAAGAAAATAATCAAGATAAACAGTGCTGCAGATATTGCAATTGCACACACAATTCTTAAAAGCAAGACATATTTTACTCATCTGGTAATAGAAAAAGGAAGTGCGAATACCATTATTGGTAGTACCAAGATGATTGAAAGCTTCGGAAGAACTACTATTTTTGTTTCTTGAAGAAACTTATTGAGTTTTAAGGATATTTGTAAGCTCCAAATGCGCTACAATTTGTTTCTTGAAGAAATTATTGAGTTTTAAAGATATTCGTTGAAATGAATATCATATTGAGGCCATGAGTGAGGGAAATAATGAGTACTTTCATATTATAAATTGTGTTTCGGGAAAGAAAGTTATAGTAGAGAAATTACTTGCACTTTCTTCTAATCTATATTACACTAATATCAGTATAATTGAATATATGTTATAGTAAACCAGAAGTTTACTAACTAATATTAGTAAAATTGAATTGAATCAATATTTTTCATTTAAGAATTTTTTATTTGCTGTATATGTCCCAGTTGCCCCACTTTATCGCACCAAAATAGGACCCCAAAGAAAATTGGGAATATATATATAAATGACTCTTTCTCTCTAGTCACGTTTCTTGAAACACAAATAGGAGATGTCTTTAAGGCTTAATTTATAGAATGTTAATTTGATGAAATAATGTTTCCAATATTAGGGGGAGAGAATAAATAGCTAAAAAAGAAAGTAAATTGGAATGCATCATTTTTGCCCGATATAGATACTCAAACAAGGCAAAGTGAACTAAAAGTTCAAAATGTTATACATTTGCAAAAAATGGCAAATGAGTTGCTAGATGCATTTCCTAATATAAAAAAATAACTAAATCTTATATGCCAGCTGAAAATACCCCAAATCAATTAATGTTCCTGTTGAAAAATCACACACCAAAAGTGTGATAGACCAATTGGTTTCAAAAATAAAAATCCTCAAAAAAGAAGAAGGGCAAATGATTTTATGGAGGCAAATGATTCTAATACTAATACTTTTCCTGATGAAGAGGATGGAGGCATAGTAAGTATTCCTATTGTAGTCCAAAATTTTTGACATAATTGAAATGCCAGATATTTTCTAGTACCTAAAAATAATCAAGATATTGGAAATTATGAGATCCCAATAAACTATGTCTTTACAAGAAAAAGATGAAACCGATGAAAAATTATTGTTGACAACATATTTGCATATAATGTAGGGCTAAATATTATGTATGAAAATGAGGACCTTAAATCAAGAACCGTTGATCAATGTCAACATAAAAATGATTGGCCAAAAATAGAAAGAAGGCCTGTAAGCTGAATTAGACTCACTTCCAAAATGTGAAATCTTTGGATTCATTATAATTGCTGTGTAGATTGATAACTTGAATATCATCGAAACTCCTGAAGAGGTTCTGAGAGTCACAGAAAATGTAAAAGAAGAGTTTGAAATAAAAAGTCTTATAAGGACAAAATTTTACCTTGGCCTGTATATTGAGTATTTAACAAACAAAATGTTTGTTCATCAATTAACTTATATAGAGAAAATCTTTAATGGAATGTAAAGAAAATGGAAATGATTTGATTTGTAAATGGAAATGATTTGATTTACAAATCAAATCATGTGTTTGGAATTGAAAAAAAGAAAGAAAAGAATTGATTTCTCAAATCCAATGGAATTCCATTCTTTTTATTTTGAAATCCTATCATTTTTGTTAGGATTTGGTAGTATTTGAATTGATTTTAGTTTTAAATATTTAAAAAGACTATTTTGCCCCTCTTAATTAACCTAATCCCAAATACTATAGTTGCGAAAACATTGCAAATGCTTCTAGGTTTGTTGCTTTCTCTCTATTTTTTTTAATCTTTGTTGTGATTCCATTAATCTGCTGCGAGTTGTTAAGGTTTTTGGTTTCGGTGAACATGATTGAAATTGTGGCTTGCTTTTTGAGTTTATTAAGATTGGTTCAGTTTTGGTAAGAAGTTTTTGTTCATTTTTTTTTTGGAAGATTTGCACTCTAAGAAACATGGAAACTCTCCAGTTTCGTAAAAAAGAATCTTTATGCTGCTGTTTCCTTTTTGTTCTTTACGAAAAAAAAAGGTGATAGTTGATGGCAACATATATATATATGAAAAAATTGCACTCGTTTGCAACCAAAAGTAGGATTCGGATGAGTTTCGATATATACAGCACATTGTGTCTCTCTTATGCCTCTTGTTCACTTTTATTTAATGCAAGTGTAATTTAGAAATTCCAGTGTTAGAGCTGAAATAAGTTTTTAGATGAGCGAGAGAGAAAGAGAAATAATATAATAAGGATAAAGATATAAAACAATAAAACCAAATCAAATCAATTTTAATTTTAATGAATTCCAAGCACAATAATTGATTTCTAAATAACTTCAAATCCTATTTTCCATAATTTGTTCGAAACATAATATTTGATTTATAAATCAATTCAATTTAATTCAATTCAAATCAAATCATTTCCAATTTTTTTAATTTCAAACACACCCTAAGAGATTTTATAGAGATGAAACATATCCATTAAGTATCCCAATGATTGTAAGATCGTTGGATGTAAAAAGAGGCTCATTTCATCCTTGGGAGGCAATGAAGAAATTGTTGGTCTTGAAGTACTATATCTTAGTGCTATAGGAGCACTTATGTATCTTACTAATAATACATTACTCGATGTAATATTTACTATAAAAGTATTAGCATCTATATTTCCTCGCCAAACTAGAGAGAAATTGGAATGAAATTGAACATATGCTCTTATGGAATGATTGATAAGCAATTATTCATATGAATCAAAGTTACAATTAGTTGACTATATATAGATGCAGGATATTTGTTAGATCCACATCAATGCAGGTCTCAAATAAGTTATTTACATGTGAAACGCAATAGATCAATAGGTTCAAGTGTCATGTGGATTACTTTATAGGGAAGAAACTTCCATAATTTTATACGAGGACAGTGCGGCATGCATAGCTCAGCTAAAGGGATAATATGTTTTTTCAGAAGCTTTTCTTCATGCATGATCTTCAAAAATAAGGAGCAATTGATGTCCAACAAATTCATTTAAGTGATAATCTAACAGATTCATTTTCAAAGTTACTAACCACTTTTTCTTTTGATAAATTGGTGCACAAAATCGAAATGCATCGATGTCAAGACATTTAATGATACCCTTATGTGGGGAAGAAATATTGTACTTTTTTTTTCTTTAATCAAGATTTTTGTCCTACTTGATTTTCCTTAATAAAGTTTTTAACGAGTCAATTCTTAGCATGAGAATATTGTATATTCTTTCTTTCAATAAGATTTTTTTTTTAACAATGAGTTTTTTTAGTAAAGTTTTAATAAGGTATATCCTTAATAGACATACAAGGGGAATTATTATAAAATATTATTTGAATATGAATATAGATATCTATATCTTTATTTAAGATTTGAATAGATAAAATCTATTATTTAATAGTATATTGTATCTCTTACCTTTTGTCTATAAATTGCCTTTTAAGTGCTCTGAAAATATCAATAATAGAATCATCTCTCTCTTTCTTCTCTCTTTCTCTATTCTCATTATTATTATTTTTACAGCAAAAACAAGTTGCCATAAATTAACAACGTAAAGAAGAATATGAGCGAACAATTATGAAAAAAAAAAAGATTCACAGTTTTCACTTCTCATAACATGCTGCTGAAAAGGGATATTTGACGCGCTAATACTCAAATTAATATAAACATTTGTGGATAATTTTAGAGAGCGTAGATAGATCAACAACTTTGAAAGAGGTACAATATTACCAAATCAAATTTAAATATGATATATATTTGCTTTGGATAATGTCAATGATTACGAAGACTAATTTGATAGTACAGTTTTACTCCGAATACATTGTTTTGTTTTTGTTACTTCCACAATTTTTGCCACCAGATTTCCTTTTCCAATTCAATTTGTACACCATGCTTACAAGAAATTCGCACTACTCATTTGTTTTCCCTTGTACACTAGTTAGTACTCTCATTGCGAAGGGATTCTAACACGAACACGAATTCTCTTATTCTCGGGGCAAGGTAACGCCAACAAACAGTAACCTCATTTTCATAGCGAAAAAGTTACTTTTACAGTTCGTTGGGTTACGGGTAAAAATAAAATAAAATTTTATGGATAAATTTTACATGTAGAATTACACATAAAATTTATCTATAAAATTTGTATTTGATTTGAGGGTAAAAAATGGAGGTAAAATTTTATGGATGAGTTTCATATGTACTTTTATATATCAAGTTTATCTACAAAAATTTTTACCCTATTTTCATTTCCAACTAAACATATTTGGGGAATATTTTTGACAAACTCCATTACTATTATATTAAAAAAGATTAGATAATGATAACATTAAATTTAAATTTAATTAAAAATAAATTAAAATCAAATTTTAATTTAATGATATAAGTAACTTGAGAACTTATCAACTGACGACCTTTTGGCCTAACTTAAACTGTTTATTTGTCATGGATAGCCACTTACGTGGTTATCAATCCACATATTTTAAAATTTAAAACTTAAACTTAAAAAATAAATTTAAATATATAAATAGTGGAATTTTGAATAATTAAGTTTTATTATATAACTATTTTTTTATTTTTGAAAATTTAAAAGTATTGGAAGTTGTTGGATAATTTTAAATGTAGTGATGGATGCAACATCCACCTTTTTCATGAAATATTTTGTAGAATAATCTACCTTATTGAAATATTTTAATTAATTTGTTTAAATTGATTTTTGTGACAACAATTAATTGATCCAAGCAATTACATTATAGGTATTAATTTTTTTCGGTAAGATTAGCAGCAATGATTTCAAGATATATGAGAAAAGAACAAATATAATATTCATAATAAATAAGTATCTTTATTAAAACATATTCATAAAATAACAATAGTAGTAACAATAAAAATAATAATAACAATTATAATATCATTATAATATAATATATATAAGACGTATAGTATCATAGAAGCAGCACTCACGTTACTAGAAGCATTCATGCCAGTAATGTGAGATATGGTCAATTGGTTTTAGGTAGGAAAAATGTGCATTGAAATAAATGTATGAAGAAAAAAATGATAGTAATCATTACATAAGTAAGATTATTTGCACCCAATGCAGACTTTTGATAGATTGCGGATAAAACTTACACGATGCAAGACTTAAGAAAAAATGAGCCTTCATAAAATTTAACCTCCTACCTTTATATATAAACATATGAGGTAAAGAGATAGAAACTTGCCATAAAGAAAGAAAAGAGAGAGCAACGATTAAGTGAGATTTTGATAGTGTAAAAAAAGTAGAAGAAGAGAGATAGAGAAGCATAAGTGGGAGAGTGAAAGAGTTATACATTTGTTGCAAAGAAGAGTGAATGACAGACAAGGAAGAGATAAGAGATAGAGACTTGTCAAGGAGTTTATGAGCACCTTATTTAGAGATAGGTAATGAAATTATTTGTGGAATTAAACCATAGCTATATTTACTTATTATAAGTTATGTTATTTAATATTATTTTACTCATTATTATTTACTATTATAGATTATATTCTACTCCAAGTGATTTTATTTGATGTCTTCTTATTATAATTTATTTCAAGCTATTTCATTTGATATTCTTTATATTGTTGCTCTTTATTAGTTATTCACTGCAATCTATTTTATTACTCCAAGTTATATTATTATTTTCCTTACACTAAAGTTGCTCAATATTTCTCTTACTGCAATTTATTTTATTTACTATTCCAAGTTATTTTATGTTCTTTTATATTATTTTGATATAATATTAATTTATATTATTGCTTAATATTATTCCTGTTTTATTTTATTTATCCTTTCAAGTTAGTTTATTTAATATTCCTTCATAATATTGTTTATTATTATTATTATTATTATTATTATTATTCTTGTTATTATAATGTTATTTTTATACTGATACATTATTGTGAGTTATCAATTTTTATGGTAATTTTTTTAAGGGACCAATATGTGTCATGATGACAATGATAGACTCATGGTTCATAAAAATAAGGTTAAAAAGAAATTAAATAAAAGTGATATTAGATTCAGTCCTCTTAAAAATTAATATTTAAAATTGATAACTCTATGTTTTGAGAAATTTTATTGAACTTTTATATTATGTATTTTACTCACGTTTATATTATTTAAGTCTTTGCACACTTCGGTTATTTTAAACTTATGAATTAATTTATAGTTTCTACATTTTATTCCACTTATTGATTCTATGATTTATTATTTAATTTATTATGAGATAAATTTATTATTCAAATTATTGTTTATCTTATGCTACTTGAGTCTTTTATTAAATTATATTTATTGTTTAAGTTTATGCATTTGTATATTTATTATGAATTTATGTATTTTGGCAAGTAAGTATTTTGAAAGCCGATATTTAACATTTGTCGCTAACCGCCATGAAAGTAGAGGGATAAGATGTAAGATTCTTTTATGTTACCTGCCTTAGTTAGTGTGGCATAAAAGTATCGTTTTCTCATCATGATGTTAAAAGTAACACCAGAGAATGGAAATTCCCTAAGAGAAGACCTTCGAATATGTGTGAGATAAGTAAACAAAGAAAAATGGAAATTAAAATAAAAATATTATAACCCTATTAATGCTTGCCATGTTATGGGTTGCATAGCATATATGTTTTTTTTAGCATTTATTGCTCATAATGTTATAAAGCATGATTTGGTTATAAATACTGTGATGAGACTATAATACTGTAACCGTGTGAATTTCTGTACTAAGACACAACTGGAACCATCATAGCTTAAATACTTTAGAATTAATTATTATTTACTGAGGATTTTCAATGCTCACTCTATTTCTGGTAGTTTCAGATTAGTCAAGCAACGCCCTAGAGGAAGGTAGAATCTTCTGGTTGTAAAAGATATGTGGAGTTGTAATTAAATAAATTGTAGTTTTATTATCAGGTTTAAAAATGTTTAACTTATGGCAAGCAGAACTTTTGCTCTTGAACTCTGTGCTGTATCTATGTATATTAATGTCCAACTTCAAATTTTTTTATGTAAAATTATACCATTAGCTTTATTATGAACGGATGTTTCAATGGAAGTTATTGGGTTGAAAATATTTTATAATTTTATCCCCTTTTCATTTATATTTAATTAATTTTATGCATGACAAAAGTGAAAAAATAATTTGGACACCAAATAAAGACAATCCCCTTTATCTATGGCACAGATTTATAAATAGTTGATAGGGTAAGGTTACTGTGATGCATTTGCTTTGGATAATGTCAAAGAGTACAAAAACTAATTTGATTTTTTCCGAATAAATTGGTTGATTTTTGTTGCTTTCGCATTTGTCGCCACCAGATTTGCTTTTTCAATTCAATTTAAAACTTTGCAGTGCACGTCTGCTTTCTCTTCCACACTCGTCAGTACCCTCAATGGAAAGTAACACCAAAATGCAGTATTATTCTTGGTGTAGAGTGAAAATGACACATTGTTCGGAGTGGTTATTGCCACACCCTTTTATACGTTGTTTTTCTCACTTAATAAATTTATTTATTAATTTTACTAAATATCATTCTTTTTTTTAAAGTTAAATTAACACAAATATTCAATTTTACAATTTTTTATAAAATATACTGGGTTAAATTTTTTAAGAAAAATAAATAAAATAATTTTCATATGACCTATATTTATTGTTATGATAATAGAAATAGTTTGAAGGCTAAATTTAATCTTTATTCTACATATTTTTAATATATAATAGTCACTTTTATTTTATTTGTCTATTGTCACTCTTATCTAAAATTTTACATAGTCTATCTAAGATACTCTTGTTCCTTTCTTAATTGAACTAGCTAGTTTAAAATTATTTTCATTATAACTCCTAATTTTATTTAAATTCTTAAAAGTATTTTAATTTTTTTATTGTCATTTTTTATTTTTTATTTTTTCGTTACAACTAAGTATTTTATAAATTTAAACCTTAAGTATCAAAATAACATGATTTTATGTCTTTTGAATTCAAAATTTGACATATCAATAAAAAATTATCAAATTTTCACATATATTTTATAAAATAATATTACAATACAAAAGTATAAGTATATTATCTCTTAAAAAATATGTAAAGTAAATATATAATTCATTTTTAAAACCATTTTTTATTTTCATCATAATAAATATATGTCACATCTAATTTATTTTATTCAATTTTTTTTGTTACTTAAAAAATTTAATCTAATATATTATATATTTGTTAATTTAACTATGAAACAAATGGAGGATATTTTAGTAAAATTAATAAATAGGTTTGCTAAGTGGAAGTAGCAATAGATAAAAACTTATGGCAATAGCCAGTCCTCACATTGTAACCTCATTTTTTGAGAGCAAAAAGTTACTTTTTGGGCATATTATGGCAAACTCCATTACTATTATATAAAAAATATAAAAAAATTTACTATTATATAAAAGATTAAATGATGATAATATGAAAAATCTTAATTTAAATTGAAAACAATTAAAATCAATTTTTAATTTAATTATAAGTAACTTGGTAACTAATCAATTGATGACCATTTGGCCTAACTTAAACTATTTTTTTTTTGTCATTTATAACTAGTAGATATTCCCATAACCGTGGAAACATTGTTCTCCCAAAGGAGACAGTTTTGAATCGTAAGATTTAATTTTAGTTTTGAATCATAAAATTAAATCTGATAGATATGGCCTGATTTTCTTGCCTATAATTAAACATTAAATTGCAGTAAAATCTGTCGTCAAATCTCAATCAAATTTGACAGTTTTTATTTGGCCATTATGGAGATATTATCTCATTAATAAAGTAATTAGTGTTAGAATCTTAGATGTGTAGAATCATAAATAATCTACTGTAATTCATATTGCTAGGACTGAATATCACTTCTAAATAGGAGGTATGTAATGTTCTTTAATTTCATGTTAATTAGGTGCTCTAAATCCTAGTATAGATTCATATTAAAATATAGGATTTTATGTTTGGTGTTCTAAATCCTAGTATAGATCCATATTAAAATAAAGGATTCCTTCCTTACATAAATGTGATATATTTGGTTTGGATAACGTCAAAGAGTACGAAAACAAATTTGACAGCTTTTCCCGGTTACATTGGTTAGTTTTTGTTAGTTCCACAATTTTTGCCACCGAATTTCCTTTTCCAATTCAATTTGCATATTAGTCTAACAAGAAATCCGGACTTCTCATATGCTTTTCCTTCTACACTTGTTAGTACACTACACGCAGTGCAACTGCAAAACAACAACAACGTGCAGTCTCTTATTCTTACTGCAAAAAACACCAACACGCAGTCATTCTTAGCGGTAGATGAAGTAGCAGAATGGGCAATAAGGTTGGCAAGTTTTACGTCCCCATAAGAAACGAAAGAAAGATCAAAGAGCCTGCGAATTTTCCTTTCCTCACTGATCTGATCCTAGAGAATTTCTTGGAGGCCATTGAAGCTCCTCTTCCCAGGGACAACATCCCATCCTTTCTCTGTCAAATTTGCTGTGAATCAAAGCTTCTAAGCCACTCTTTCGACGTGGAGGGTTGTACCCACTTTTATTGCACCAAATGCATAGCCAAATACATAGTGTCCAAGCTCCAAGACAATGTGTTGAAAATTGTGTGCCCTGAATCGGGGTGTTCTGGGGTCTTGAATCCTCATTACTGCAAGCCAATTCTACCCAACGATGTGTATGTGTGGTGGGACAAGGCTCTAAGCGAATCGGCGATTCCTGAGAATGCTAAGTTCTATTGTCCTTTCAGTGATTGCTCAGCCCTATTAATCAACAATGATGGTCACAAAGGAAAAGCCATAGTAGAGTCAAATTGTCCTCACTGCAAGAGAAGCATTTGTGTTCAGTGCAAGGCCCCTTGGCACACAGAATTGACTTGTGAAAAGTTTCGGAGAATGGAGGACAAGAACAATGATCTGATGCTGGATCTAGCCAGAAGAAGGAAGTGGAGACAGTGTCCAAACTGCAAGCATTATGTTGAAAAGAGAAATGGGTGCAATGTTATAAAATGCAGGTTGGTTTCCATCCACTTCTCTCTATCTTCTCCAACACACAATGTTTCCTTTTTTCTTTTTAAGTTATTGAAAATATCTTTAAATTCCAGATTAAACTTCTTTCAATTGTTAACATATGGAAATTCTTTTTTAACAATATTGAATTTAATTTGTCCAAGGATAAGGATGTATATAATTAATGTTCTGCATCATTTATTGAATTGTTGAGCGAGTATAGATGGAGCTGAAGATTCCATTTTAAAAAACATCTTACACTTCTTTGTTGAAAAATATGACACCAATTTGATCATTAAATGAAATATATAATATGAAATTATTTTATACTCATCATTAATAAATTTGTAATACATTTATATTTAGACTAAATTTTTATTCAAAAATATATTCAAGCTGTATAACTTTAACCACTTAATCATATGATTCTTAGACATGCCATAGTTTACAAAGCTACTTTAAAGCTTGAATTGAATTTACAAATTAACTTATACGTTGTTTTCTAGGAGACCTACAATCTACCGTGTGGGTCTAACAAGAAATCTTCTGAGAGCCCTATATATGGAAGAAAAGATGGGGAATAGGAAAAAGGAAAATAGGATGAAAAGCATTTCCAGAATTCAATTGCATTACTCCCCTTAAATGTTCTTAATTCTAACTAACGAGGTCATTAACATATATAGGACAACTCATATGTTTTATTGGTACAAAATTATGACAATGCATAAATGAAAGTAGGGTTATCCCTAGCTAAACTCGACAATATTAAATAATATTCTAGTCATGGTTATGGTTTTATTGTTTTATTTACAATATTATCAACTTTGTATATAGTTTGGCTAAAAAATAACAAGGTGTCAAACCCTTATGACAAAAATGTTTGTAACATTTATTTTGTTTTTGTTATTATCCTTAAAGATAAATAGAAGAAAATGTATCATTAATTTGATCTTTAGGTTTTTTTTCTCTGCTAGTTTGTTATTTTCGCACTAAAAAAAAAAGTGATATTATCTCTTTTCTCTTTAACGGTTAATAATCAATCTGATTGTATTTTATGTTCTTAAATTACAGGTGTCGTCACAGGTTCTGTTACGGCTGCGGAGATAGCACGTGCATTTGTGATTAAATGAAAGCATTAATGCTTTCCATATAAAGAATAAATAAACAAGCATCTAATTAAAAGGTGAAGATTTTAGGACTGAAAGAGAAAAATGAAAAAAAAAAGAAGGGGGGGGGGGGCTAAGTATGATAATATGAGGGGAAAAATTTTATTTTCGGTTCTTAAACTTTAATTTATTTCCAGAAGCATAGTTTCTCGGTTTAGTAGTTTTGTTATTGATTTTAAGTTATTTGACTTATTATGCGCATTTTTAATTCATGGTTTGAATAAACTGTTTAATCTTCCTTCCCTATCACTCCTTAAAAGGAAATTGTAGATACGTATTTTCTTGTTCAAGAGGGGTCTCTCTATGTAATTTTTTCCTTTCTAATTGTTCACTCCTCATGAGCTTCTTTTATGTTTGGTTTGCTCGTAACTATCCACTCTCATTAATATGTTCATTCCCTTCTTTAAATAATGATAGTATTATTATTAATTATATATCCTTTTCAAATTTTAACTTTCAAGATATTTGGGAACTTTAAAATCCAAGTTAACATGACAAAAAGTAGAATCGATTATATTAACCAATATAAAAATAAATTAGTTTTTTTTATTAAAAGGCATTTGGTTCAATAACTTAAAATTTAGTTTTAGCATATATGGGTGTGTTGGTTTAACCTTTGAAAGAAGGTTTTTTAAAAGAAAACTTTTGAGAGGAATTACTTTTAAAAAAATAAATTTTATTTGGTTTGAATATATCAAAAATTAGTTTAGGAGAATGAGTTTTGTTTGAATAGGATAAAGTAAAATTAATTTTGATTATTGATGTGAGAGTAACAGTAAGATTCCTTTTTAAAAGACTTTTTTCTAAAATAAAAAGTAATTTCAAAGATATTTTTTTCAAAAGGTCTTTTGAAATTTTAAAAGACTTTTTAAAAAAAGGTCTTTACATGCCCAAATATATTAGTTACTATACATTTTTATTCTTATTTTAATAAAAGGCTTTCTGTCCCTCCTAGAAGTATAACCAAATGGACACTATATCATTCTTCTTTTTCTTCTTCTTTTGTACCTTTTTCTCTTTGCGCACATCATTTAAAAAGCCAACATGTCTCATTTTCTCATATAATAAGATACACCATGATAGAACAATATTAACTTCTGTTTCAATAGGATAAAGAGGTGCAGTTGTTAATATAGGAAATCTAACTTTGAGTATCCCAAATGTGCACTCTATCATTAGACAAGGAGGAGTGGCTATGATTAAATAATTCTTTAATATTAGTTGGTAGATTACCATCTTAAAATTCATTCAAATGATAATATAACCCAAGACAAAAAGCAATAAAATTAGAATTTATGGATATAAACTCTAAAAGGATTGGTTGACAAAGTTAATGAAGAAAGAAAATATTGATGTGAAGTGAAAAACAGTGAAAAAGAGAAAAAAATAGAAAAAGAAAATTTGAGATGAAATTAAATCAATTTAAAATTGATTTTTTTAAACCGGATTAGTAAGTGATAAACCCTAAAAATTGTATTACTAGATGGCACATAATAGAAGTTTAATAAAGTTGATATCAAATGACATAATTTTGGGCTTGTGAAAAAAATGTATTAAAATAGGTTGTCACATGACAAAAGAAAAATGCAAAGACCTTCCTATTTTTTTATGAAGCAATTAATATAATTGGATTTAAGTCGAGTTGATCCACTATAGAGTAAAGCTATTATAGTGCTAATCTTTTTTAAAAACAAAATTTGAATTTGAGACTTAAATGAAAGAAATACGTAACAAATCACTTTAACTACCTAAGCAATATATATAAAGACCTTCCCATTATATACTATATTATATGGATAATCTTGATATTTTTTTGACGTGAAAAAAAAATCAATATTATCAATATATATAAGAGTATATAAATCCATATTGGTTGATTGATTAATTATTAATTCATATTTATACACCGCACAAAAAACTCTTTCTTTAGAAAGTGTCTTAAGGGCAAGAATGACATAAAAGTTATTTTTGTAATTTCAACTGGTTCAAGAATTTAAAATATAATAAATAAATTAAATGCATATTCCAAATATGATATTATTTGATATTTTAAAATAATATTAGCTATAAATGTAATTATAATTGAATAATAAAAAAATTATTACTATATATGAAATTAATACAAATTTAAAATTTTACGGATGACATAAATGATATGTAACTTTTAACACGTAATTTAATTTTATAATAATTAATTGTCATATGCCAAATATTTATGGCTATAAGAAAAGAAATTCAGCTAATAAAACTAGCTGGCACGTATTAGAAAGGCATAAGACTACCAAAAAATATTAGAAAGGTATAACTTGTACTTTCTCTTTATATTTTACATATTGATGAGAGTGAAATTAGATATTGATGAGAGCATGATTCTATTTTGCTTGTAAAGAATGTAGGTTCATCATTTTCTTTTTTGATAACTATAGGTTCACTATTTTTAATTGTCTACTTTTTTATAATGACCAATAATTGAACCGCTCTCCTTTCTTCGTGAATTCGTTTAATTAACACTGCAGTTCCCACTCTGCTATGAGGCATGTCTCATTATACATGTACATATTTACTTTTTGCTAATAAAAATAAAATGGGTTATGGGTAGATTATGATGCATTTAGTTAATTTGTTGAGGTTGCATATTGCTATTAAGTATGACCGTTAAACTATTGAGTTAACTCATAGATTGGTGCCAGTTTATAAGTTTAAGTCTCTAAATTAAACCAACTTGCTTGAAACTTTAGACGTGGGAGAATTTGGGTAAACTTGGATAAATTCCAGTAAATTCATGTTGAAGACAACCCTAGTTTCCAGAGGCCTTTCATGCCATCTCCCATCACCTGATCCACACAGATCATCCAAGACCTTATCATATTAGGGGCCAACAGGTTCTCTCCTTTGTATTCAACATGTCACAACTTCTCAGCAAACAAGTCTCTTCTCACTGGAAGCTTGATATTAGCTCCTCGCAACACCTTATCTCGAAAAGAAACGTCCTTGATCACTTGTTCTTGGGGGTCGCCGCTTACCCCCTATAACGTCCCAAGTTACAAAACATTTAATTTATACTATTAATTAATTTATTCAATTTTAATGATTATATAAGAGTAATCAGAAGTAATAAAGGAGATTAGGATTATGAGAAATTGAAATAACTATAAAGAAAATCCTAGGAGTTTACTAGTAATGTTTTGCTGGTTTGAAGAAAATCAGTTAAAATTCGGTATTTTATACTGCAAGAACCGAATCAATATAATTTTATACCATGCAAACCCAATTTAGGTGGCTAAAAATTTAGCCACCTCCAGCCTTCAAGATGGTGCCACATGCAGCCCAAAAAGAGGGAAGACTTGGCTAAACTCTCTACCACCAATAGCCTTCTTCCTACTTTACAATTCAAAGGCTAATAACCCCATCCTTTTCTTCTCATTTTTGGCCCTAAGAGGGCAGACCCTCTCCCTCATTTTACTCTCCATTTCATCCTCTTCTTCTTGCTTCTTCATCCCATACAACTTACTACATCCAAAGCCTCCATCTTTCTAGCTCAAACTTCGAACTTGAGGTAAGATTCAACCTCCTTACTTGATTTTTATGAGTTGATAGTTGTTTGGAAATTTATCTTTATTTGTTTATTTGATATTATACTAAGTTTATTGCGGTGTTTAGGGCTAGATTACTAAGTATATGTTGGGTTTGAAGTGAATATTTAGTGAAAAATCACAAAAGGAACCAACTAGAATGAATTAAATTGAGAAACCCTATGATGGTCCGTAATTCAACATGTACAGCTTGGCCTATGGTCGTCTAAATAAGATAAAACTAATTTTATATGAAACTAGACATCTAAAGCTTTTAAACATATAAATTATAGGGTCATTGGATTAGTATTGAGTGAGATATAATTTTTTGAAGTTAACCCTGGATTTCTATCTCTGGTCTTGAGCAGACTGGATTTTGGAGGGCATAACTCGCCCTATACAATTTCAAATTGAGTGAAACTAATTTTGATGGAAAACTAACACAAGATGGTTATTCCAAAAAAATTTTAGATTCAAATACTAAGTAGTTTGCTCCCAGTAATTCACCAAAATTGCCCTATATCCTAATGGGCTGAAATAGGGCAAGCCAATTCAATCGATTTTGAGAGCTTATAACTTGAGCTCGACCCACTCAAACGAAACAACACTTCTTGGAAATTAAAGCTATCTCTATTAGCTTTAAAATGATATAATGTTCAAGCAAATCCAATATGATTTCTATTTTTGGTGAATTTTTACATGTTAGACCCCAATTCTACCTAACACAGGGTGGACTTAGGTTAGTCTTTAATAACTTGAGATATACTCATCAAAACTTAATGGGACCAAAGAAATTAAAAAATAGACACATAATTTTATAACATATTCAAATTTCAGATTTATAAAACCTAAGATGGATTTGTGCTATAATTTATAAACCAGGGTAGAAATAGGGATAAAAGGAGAATAACTAATTTTTCAAGATTTCAACCCCTTAAACTATAACTTGCCAAGTTATTGAGTTTATATGTGCAAACTCTTTCTTATACTATTGAGATGATGATATGTGAATTATTTTGGTTCTGCTGCTGTAGCTGATTGTGTAATGTCCGAAAAAAAAAAGAAAAAAAAGCAAATCTTATCGTTTTTAATCGATTTATTCAATTTTAACGAATAAGTGAGATTAATAAGAAATCAATTGAATATTTAATTAAAGCCCAACTAAAGGCTAATTAGAAATTAATTTGATGTTAATTAGAGAGATTTGAATTAAAAACAATTAGAATAGCAATATAGAAAGTCTCACAAGGTTTTCCTAACTGTTTTGCTGATTTGAAGGAAATCGGTAATAATTCGGTATTTTAAACTGTCAGAACCGAATCAATAAAATTATACAATCAAAACTCTACATCAAGTGGCTGAAAACTCAGCCACTTAACCCCCAAAAAAGTGGCACAAGACAACCACAAAGAATGAGGAAGGTTGGCTGAAATTAAGCCACAAGATTCTACACCAATGGGAGGCTTTCATTCCAACTACCCCACAAATTCTGCTTGTCTTATTTTCCTTTTTTGCCTGGTCGAAATTCGCCCCCTCTAGCAGAATTCCTTGTTCTTCTCTTCATCTTCTTCATCTCCTTCTTCCACTTTCAGCCTCCCTCAAGCTTCTTGCAACCATATCCTTCACTAGAACTCAAGACTAGCTAGTTGTTGCATCAAAATAAAGGTAGGATTCCAACTTCTTTTCTTATTTTCCTTGATTTGGGACTGTGTAGAGATCCTATTTTTCTCATGATACTGAGGTGATTTGGAGTGATGATGATGGATTATGGTTGATTTTGCATGTATATTGTGATTAGAATTGGAATTGGTATGAAAGAACTTGAAGATAGAGAGAATTCAAGAAGCTGTTAGAGTTTTTCCCTCGATAGTCTGTATAGTGGAGTGTACTGCTCTGCCTACAGCCTTTTAAATTTGATGAACCTATTTTTATATGAAACTAGACATCTATGACTTTCCAACCATATAAAATATAAGGCTAGTGGATTAGTATAGAATTAGTTATGAATTTTTGAAATTTGACCCAGAATCCTAGATTCCCATCTGGGCAGTGTGAGTTGAGAGAAGTGTAACTCATCCTACACAACTCTAAATTGAGTGAAACTAATGTTTTTTGAAAGCTAACATATAAAGGAATATCCCATAAAAATTTTAAAGTTTGATTCATTGCCAATTATTCCCGGCATATCAATGAATTTATCTTAAGTTCAAATTGGACTGGAACAAGGTAGTCCAATAGGGTCAAGTTACAAGGCTTATGTCTCAAAATATAGTCATGCAAATGATATAAAACTTATTTCATTTGAAAGCTTGTTCCGTTAGCTTTAAATTGATATAAATTTTGTATGATTTTACCTAGATTTCTATTTTTAGTGAATTTTCATTTATAAGGGTGCAATTCTGGCTAAGTACAAGACAGTCTAAGGTAAAATACAAATAACTTGAGCTATACAAATCAAAATAAGATGGAACTAAAAGGGTTGGAAACTAGACACATAGATCTATAACATATCTAAAATTCAAGTTTAAATGAATTGAATAGGAGTAAAGGTGAATTTTACAAAATTCGGGTAGAAGAAGATAGAGTGAGCAGAAAACTCTATTGATATTCCTGTCGATTTTGACACACCATATGATTGATATTGTGGTTATAAGTTTGCTGTCTCATATTGATTTGAATGCTTGATTGGTTTTACTGGTATTCTGGCACTATTTGCAGGGAAGCAGATATGATCCATCATGCTACCAAATTTTTGGTAGAAATTAGTGATAGTTCTAAATGTTTGTGTGTTAATGTTATTACGCAACGTATATGAATACCATGCAAGTGTGATCATTTGAGAATAAGGTATGAAACCTGTGTTTTTATAATTCTATGATGAAAGATATGATGATGAGTCTATATTCCTAAGGAACGTGACATGACGATCACGCTTTGATGGGGTATGACATGGCGATCATACTCTGGAATGTGGCATAATGATCCTACACCCTAAGGAATGTGATATGGTGATCGCATCCTGAGGAAGTATGACATGGCGATCATACTCTGGGACGTGGTAGGATAAATATGTTCCTAAGGAGTGTGACATGGTGATCACACCCTGATAGGGTATGACATGGCGATCGTACTCTGAAATATGTGTAACAAGTAAAGGAAGATAAAGGAAGAAAAGAAAATTATGTGTATTTGCATAAATTCAAGTACAAGTAAAGGCATCTGCAAATTTTATATTTTCAGTATATTGGTACTATTATATTTTAATACGTTTCAGTTATTATTCATAGTATAATTCATAAATTGATTTTTTATTGGCTCACCCAAATAACAAGTGTATGAATAAAATGAACTTTGCTTCGGACAGTATGTTTTCAAACTATAAAACTAAACAGTTTGTATAACATGTTCACCTTTTTCATAATAATCCGAAGCAACTGGAGATGACAACGATGACATTATGTATGATACTTAGAGAATCCTACTGAGAATTTAAAATTCTCACTCCTATTTCTGTGTTACCTCTAGATAGTTTGAGAAGTTTCAAAGACGACTGAAGTTGCTGTTAGATAAGGTTCGCTTAGGTAACAGTAACAACTCCCGAGTGTGGTACTATGACTTAAGCATAGTACTGTACAGAGGAAGACGTTACAGATTGTCTGTTAAAGATGACACTATTCATGGGGAAGCGGACCTAATTCGTTATGCTACCAAAATTTCGGTAACAAATATACAAGTTGTACATTTATGCACCATGAATCCGGCAGCAAATATATAAGTTATATATTTATGCACCATGATTTCCTATTTGTCAAGCATTGCCATTCATGAGTATATGAGCCATGATAAAAGTAAAATATGAGACATGTGTATGAATACATATAATATATACATGCATGACAATGTACAAGAATAAAAGAGATGATAAGAACTTGCAAAGGGATGTACTAAGCCTCCACCTTGCAGTTGGCCCAAGTCGATATTGTCTAAGGTTTAGGCTAGCCTCCGACCATATTTAAGGGGAATAGACTAGTGTGAGGGTCAGAAAAAGTAAACTCATCACTCATATATAAGTACAAGTTCGGACCTGGAAAGTAGGCTATTACCCAGGGGTGAGACAGGCTATTCACCTCCGGGGGACCAAGTACAGAGAAGCAAAATGCAAGTAAATGAAAGATACGTAAAGGATGCACTCAACGATGGCGATATATAAAAATCAAGTGTAGACCCTTGTAGGCACCCTAGGGACGGCGATACGTAACGCCTAAGTGTGCCAAATAAAGAAAGTAAGCAAAATTAAGAGGAAACAAGTGTATTGGCGTCAAAAAGTCATTTGCATTCATTCATGCATGTTATTTAATTGTTTCTTATTTCATTATGAATTGATGCATCTTATTTAATTGTCCTTCATATTGTTATGTTAATGATTGGATTTTTTCTCTGTCTAACAAGTGTATAGATAAAATGAACTCTGCTTCGGACAATATATTTTTCAACTATAAAACTAGAAAGTTTATATAACATATTCACTTTTTTCATAATAAACCAAAGCAGCTAGAGATAATAACAATGACACGGTATGTGGTAGTCTAAGGAATCCTACTGAAAATTTATAATTTTTACTCCTATGTATATTTTTATATTATCTCCAGATATCTCAAGAGAGCTAGAAGATGATCATACTAGGCAGAGTTAGGAAGATTAAAGATGACCAACGAGCGCTATCATACAAAGTCCATTTAAGTAATAGTAACAACTCCTAGAGGAGGTATTATGACTTAAGCATAGTACTATATTTGGGAGAGTGTTATACCCCCCATTATTTGGGTTCTAATGGTGGAGGAAGTGGCTCGCTCATCTCTCTCATACCTAATCTTTTGTTTTCTTGAGAGTATATTTGGTCAAGGTGTAAAATAGAAGGAAAATTTTCATAGATGAGCTTTATATATAATTAATATAAGGGAGAGACTTTGTAAGGGCCACGAGCTTTTGATTGAGATGGCCCAGCCATCACAGATGTTTCAGGCATTTTAGTGAGAAATTCCCCCAAAGTTGACCAATCTGAGCCTATTGGGCTCTTTGAAGCTTAGGGGTAAGGTTCATTTTGGAGTTCATCTATGAAAATTTTTTTCCCATTTTTACCTCCCAATTAAACACATCCTAAAGAAAGATAATTTTCCTAACATGTATCTAAAGATACCAGATAGGTTGTTTTATTTTTGCCACAAGAGGTAAAAAAGAAAGAAGAAAGGAAGTTGTTTATTCATTGAAGATATTTTAGTATAACTTGTACGTTTGGTTGTATATTATTGGCAATGTGGCAATATTTTCCTTAATTACAAGGAATTTTTCATACGGCAATATAAATGTATTGTCACTTAAGCTATGTTAGTAATATTTACGAAGCAAATATGGTTATTGGGTTCCAGCATAATGAGTTTATATTGGATATGTGTAGTCCTTTGTGCTTTATTGATTGTTGTAACCATCGAGCTTGTGTTTAACTCTTTTTCAATTTTGGTTCATCTTCCATGCAATGGAGTAAATTGCGTGCTTCTGAGAAACTAGTTCATTCAGTATAAATTGAGTTAATCTATAAGTTTTTTGGTTTTTTTTTTTTTTTTTTGGGGTCTGATTTCAATTGGTGTGAATTTGTCTTTCAAATTTTATTAAACATGAAGATGTTTGAATATACCTGGCTTTTATTTGTTGCCTTTTCGAATATCTCTTAATACTAATTATTATACAAACAACATTTTTTTTAATCCATCATTTGCTGCTCCTTTTTTTTTTTCCCCTCTATTTATCATTGTTTTTTTGGATGAAAGTCAGGTGCACCACAAACTAGGTCATCTAATGGCTGCTTTTGATGGATCACCTATAGACTTATATGCTGTGGTACACTCTAATTTTCCTTATTTCTTCCTTTTCTCTGTCACTGTCACTATGCTTCTCTTCTTCGCCTCTTACTTCGGAAATCTCTCTCCCACAACCTCCGCGCCCTCACCAGCCTTTCACTCTCACCTTGCTGGAGCGAAGCACGTCGCTGACACCACCCACCCCCTCACTAGAATTGTGCGTCGGTGATGGAATCTTCTGTCGTTCCAATCCAATCTTGATCCTTGTTGCGATTAGGGAGAATGTCGAGAACCACGCCAGCGACGATGAGAATTTTGTGCACGACCGACCGGACAAGAACTTCGCTTGACGTGGTTGAGCATTCTATTATGCAAATGATGATTGAAAATCCTACATTTTTTTTTCTCAATAATAACTTCCATAATTTTTTCTTCTTTTTTTTTAATCTTATTTTTTGGGCAAAGGGTCGTGCAATTTTTGCGAGCGGCCATTTGACCCTGTTGAATACAAAGGCAAAGTTTATGTTTCTGGCCAGGTTTTAAAATCTTCTTCAGATTCATGATTAGCTACTTTTAAAGGTTAAAAAATATATCATCAACAATGCTTATATTCTCCCAAGCTTTGGTTTGGGTTTAGTAAGTGAATGAAAAATTGAGCCTGATTCATCGAAGGAACATGGTATTGAGTTTTTTTTTTTTTTTTTTTTTTTTCTAGCTTCTTCCATTGTTAGCTATGAATGAACCACCGGATATAATTATTTCACAATGAATGAGCATTTACTTGTGTAGATGCTGATGGTGTTGGTTGTAACATCCTACTAATTTAATGTTATACTTAAGTCATAGCATGAAATTAGATAGTGTATGTTACCGTGTTAACATTCTGCTTAATTTTCGTAATTAGAATCACAAAACAGTTGAAACGGTGCGCTGTTAAATAAAAAACGTGAATGACATTATAAAACATAATAAAATTTAGTATAACATAACCGAAAAGATACGAATAAGTGATATATTATTAACTGTATATGTATATATGTAGGTTGGAAGCCAACTCTTCAGTCTATACATATATATATATATACTAAAAGTAGATGAAATAAAAGAACAGCAAAATTCCTATTGCTAAAAGCAGAGGCAGAACTAGCAGGAGCAGACTGTGTTCAACGAATCCAACTTGGAGTTGAGGCTGCAGGTCTAGGATCTCAACGAAAAGAGTGGCCGTTGAGCCCTTCGCCAGCGTTTGAGAATGATGCGGAAATATAACACAAGGTGAGAATTTAAGGAAATTCTCAGTAGAGTTCGTGTACAGCGTTCATCTGACGTCACATTCATTCTCAGTTGCCTCGATTTTTTATTTAATTATAAAAGCATGTGTTCAAACTAGGCTATCCGTTTTAATAAGTTTAAGAAAAAGTCTAGTCTGAGGCAAGGTTTAGTTTTACTTTAGTTGACATAAGAAGCAGAACAGATTATTGATAATGGTTCACAGGATAATAGACGGAATAAATGAACAATTGGCAGTAAATAAACATAATAGACAACTGCAACATCTTAACATACTATTCCATGAAATCATGCATTCATGTAATTATGCAAACTCAGTTTTCATACTTTCTTCATAAGCTTTTCTATTACTTTTCATCATTTTCCATCATTTGGTCTCCTGGGAGTTCTTGGCCATTTAGACTCCTGGGTAATAGTCTGCTTTTCAGGATCGAGCTCGTTCCTATACAGGAATGCCGGGTTTATTTTCCCTGACCTTCCCACCAATCTATTCCCCTTAACTTCTTATCCGAGGCTGGCCCAAGTAGCATGGAACTTTCATAGTGACATAATTCTTATCATAACTTTCATAGCTTTCTCAAAGATGCACATACATTAACATGTAATTCATAACTTATGCATGGATTCTACCGAAATTTCAGCAGCATAACGGAATGTATCCGCTTCCCGATGAATAGTGCCAGCACATCAGAACACCAATTTATCATAAAGGTCACAACATTGCATACATGTTTTAACATTGAACTCATAATAACATTAATCTCATTAAGGCAGAGTTTCTGCCTCAGCATAGTCAGCCAGCCCGATTTTTATAATTCAAGCCATAATTTCTATTTAACTCATTTGGACCTCAAATTTGGGTATGTTAAAGTGTTATGTGTCTATTTTCTAACCTCTTTGGTCCCATCAAATTTTGATAACTATAGCTCAAGATTTTTAGGCTTTATCCAGGCCTGCCCAGTGACTAGCCAAAATTAGACACCTAAAAGTAAAAATCCACTAAAAATCGAAAAATGATTAAATTTATACGAAATTGGACTCATATTAAAGCTAACAGGGTAAAGTTTCATTTACAAAAAGTTCCATTTCATTTGACTTAGTAGGGATTGAGTTATAAGCCCCGAATTCTAACCTTCTTGAACTACCATGTTCTGGCCTTGTTTGGACATAGGGCAACTTCCTTGGATCACTGGAAGCAAACGGGATCTTATCTAATTCTGAAATTTTTATGAGACATTCTCCCATGTGTAAGCTTTCTAAAAAAGTTAGTTTCACTCATTTTCATGTAGTATAGGGCGAGTTCTACCCTGAACAACCCAGTTTGTCTAGAACCAGAGTCAAAACCCTAGGTTGAAATTCAAAAATTCATATCTCTCTCAATACTAATCCAAAAGCCTTATATGATATATGTATGGAAAGCTCTAGATGTCTAGTTTCATATAAAAATGGTTTCATCAAATTTAATCAGCTGTAGGTAGAGCCATACACTCCGCCGTACAGACTACCGAGGGTTTTTGGTTCTCCAGCCCCTCAGCTCTTCCTATTTTCATTCTTTCTTGCTTCCAATTCGGTTTTAACCAAACAAACAACCCAAAACCAGTCATATATCATCATAATCATTCATTTAACACATCAAAGATTGTAAAAATAATCCAACCTAAGCCAACCAAGGCCACAGAATTGATACAAGAATTAAACCTCTACCTTTGTTATAAGTGATTTTGCTTGATTTTTGAGGCTTGGATGAGCAAGACTTGATTAGGCTTGATGGTTGGCTAGAGTTGTGTGAGTGAAGAAGACAAGAAGAGGGCTGAAAAGAGAGGAGAAGAGGCGCAGTCTGATGGGTGAAGAAAGGGTAGAAAAATCTGATTGAAGAAATATATATATAGGTGGCTTCTTGGCTTGTGATTAGTTGAATTTACAAGGCTGAAATTCAGCTAAGCCTCCCCATGAGTTGTGGCCAAAGTGGCGCCACATTTGGGGGCTAAGTGGCTAAGTTATCAGCCACTCAAGGTAAGGTAAAAGAATTGGAATTCTATTGGTTCGGTTCCGACAGTTTAAAATATCGTAATCTTACCGATTTCCTGTAAATCGGTAAATCGGTTTTCAATAAAATTTTATGAAATCTCTTATACTTCTAACTTAATTCTCTCATATCTAAACTCAAGTAATTGCTAATCAATTGATTCTAAATAATTATTTAACCGAATTTTAATTGTTCTCAATTATTCGATAAACCGAATAATTAAGCAAAAAAAAAAACAGTGGATGTTACATTGGTGAGGTCCTATGTTGCACGGATACAGGTATGGTACCCATATTGGGTACAGGGTACCAAAACTTTGTAAAAACTAGAGTACATTAGAACACCAACACCAACCTTTCCCAGCTTAGTGGGAAGTAGCTGATTCTCCCTCACAATCTCATCCCACACATGCCCCTTGTCCTTCATCACCGCCAACAACCTCAAATTAGAACTCTCTTCAAAACCATACTTCTCAATCCTAAACTGTTCTACCTAATCCTTCCACAGATGCTTCCACTTGAGCACGTCTCTATTGCTGCTCTACAATTAGATCCACATCAGAAGCAATAGAGTAACATTCCCACACTGTTTTGTTGCTGCTAGTTTAAAGGGACATGTGGTGGAATAGTTGAGTGGTGGTGGCTGGTGAGTGAAAAACTTATGAAAGAAAGAAAGGGGGTTTAGGGTTCTGATTTGGGGGAAAGAAAAGGAAAAAAAATACATTAAGCCACATACCCGAGCCGTACCCAACCACATCCGGCTATACTCAAGTTGTACCTCAACTGTACCCAATTTTTATTTTTAAATAATTGGTACATATCCAGGCATAGCCACCGCATACCCGTACCCCAAACATACCTGATATAGGTACTGTTGCCAAAATGGAGTATCCATGCTTCATAGGTGAGGTCTGTTAAGTGTTTCTTGCACCTCATTTTGTTGTGGGTGTGAATGTGTTGCGAAAGTGGTTTCTTCTTTGTTGTTGGTGGTGCTTGTGGTGGAGGATTGGCGGGGTAGGTGGCGGCGATGTGGGCATGTGGCAATGGAGGTCACAGGTGTAGGAGTGGAAGGGAGGGAAGTGGATGATAAGGGGTGGTATTAGAGTGCAACCAATTAATTAGTTGTGTAAATGTTATGGTAGATCTTGACTGTAAGATTATCTAGTGTGTGGTGCACCTAACTTTGTTTAGGGTTAATGTTGACAGTTAATCTGCACAAGGAACGGAACCTGAAAGTTAATGTTGCCTATACTTCATTGAATGGTTAGAAAATAGGCGTATTCTGTGATACACCAAATTAACTATGGTGTGTAATGCACTAGTTTTTAACCATGTGGGTAAATGCATCTAAGAATGTGGCTAAATACATTGTGGGGGAGCATTGCTCTCGCACCCTTCCACAACTTCGACATTAACAACAATAGTACCACCACACCACCAAGACACTTTACTGTTGCTATGGAACACAGTAAGGCAATAATCGATAAGATCCACGACGCAAAGCTCGAGTGGGTCCTCATCTACCACCACGTCGAAGCTTCCATAATCCTAGGGATCTGATGAACTCCACCCTACGCTCCAAGCTCCAATCCCAGGGAGCTATAGTAGCAGGCTTCTACAGTTAGAGAAAAATGAATGATGTAGGAATGTGGTGCGGAGAAGAAGGATTAAAGTCGGAGAAGAAAGACTGAATAGGAGCTGCAAGCAACGTTGGCAATGTGCAGGGCGGGGGAGGAGCTACCGGGATGGGGGCGGTGGTGGGGGAGTGAGGGCAATGATAGGGAAGAAAGGGTTAGAAGCTGTGGAGCAGGAGGATACACCAACTTTTTGTTAAACAGTGCACCACACACTATAATTAATGTGGTGCACCATAGAACTTGCTTAGAACATAATGCTGGACTTCTAATTTTGAAGGAAGGTATCTATTTATTGTTATCCAAGCTTTGCCTCTAAATGATGTTTAGAATGAGAGGTGAGTTATCTTCAAATTCCTTTTGAAGTTTCTGTTTCATATCATTCGCAGTATTTTGCAATTTTGATTTTGATTTTCGATTTCTTTTTTAGTTTGTTTTTCCTTACTCTCTTCCATCTTTGTTAGGATCATACCACACAGGCGCGTGAAAGTATGTAAATCAACAATTTATTTTGGTCATTTACTGTGACTGAGTAAAATATCAATGTGAATCTATTTAATGTGTATTTGCATTGTTTATCGCTAGAATAATTAACTGTGATTGGGGAAGTGGTGTCCCTATTCATGCAACATCACGCTAAAGCTACTGTTAATTTTTATTTAAGCTGATAGCCTGATTGCGTTATAAATATTTAATAGTGGATTGAAAATGGTGATAGATGAAACCCACAACATTTAAGCTTTTATTGACTCTCTGGTGTGGTTTGGATTTTTTGTGTTAATTTTTCATTATATTTTTTCATCTCTATATTTTCTCTCTATCGAATTCGGAACTCTCAACCTGCTCCAGTAGTGAAGGTGTGCAAAAGGGCTTAACGAGATGGGATACTGTACGTTTTAGAAGCTTTGCAAGAGTACGTAAACGTACTAGTGTCAAATTGAGTATCATCTTTTTAGAGAAAAGAAATTCTGGCATCCACAATATTCAAAACTTTGAAATTAAAGGCAAATAACCATATTACTGACAAAGATACATAGGCATTATACACATACCAAAAAAAATAAAAAAAAATCTAAAGAGGTACAGCTCTTCAGCTATGCTATTTGAATATAATTAAGAAACAGTACCTTAGAATCTTGTCAAATCAATAATTAAAAACAATCAAAAGTTTTTATTTTAAATTTTTTATTCTATGATTTTCACCCAATCCATGGGGTGATCAAAGGTCATGTGCATCAAATTATGTAAAAGAAAATAATTCCCAAGAGCTTTTACAGAGTAATCCATGAAAAAAAGCTCACTAAGGTTTAGCTAGTAGCGATGATGAGTTTTGGTGATTTGCAGTGAACCATATGTTTAGACCTCCATGCCAACATTGTACCTTGAGGGAAGAGAAGAACATATTTTATGCTAGATATTATATTGACTCATATTTTATCTACTATTAAATAGGATATATCTACTTGTATTGAATATGTGCATTCCATCAAATGACGGAAGAGGTATGAATTAATACAATGTCCAATAAAAATATGTTTACATAGTATAACTCCTGGAAAAATAGACATTTAACGTCTACAATAGTGGGTATTAACCCTGGGAGGTGCTCCACAGTTGTAACAGAAGGCATTTCCACACCTGCACCCCAAGAAAGAAGAAAATTTTTACAACTATTCTTATTGAAACGGTAACTACAACACTGACATGATGAATCCACTAACTGCCCACTGCTCATATAACAACTGGATAATTAAGACACAGATATATTTAGTAATGTGGTGCTTTAGAAAAATTTGTAGTATCCATCTGAATAATGATACTCGTACACTTACACATGCATCATTTAACATCGACACAATTACTATCATTTAATTAAAGCATTTTTTACCTCGTTTTTATTATGCACATTTATGTGCCTAAACATGATGTGAGGTCATGTGTATCTCAAGCTAGCATAATCAACAGCATTAATACAACCAAAGATAATTTAGGTTATTTCAATTGTTGACAATTCATGCTTGGTTAGTTCGATTTTTTAAAGTAATATTTCGAATTTAAATATTATGTATTGAGAAAAAAAAAATTAAAGCCAGGGTAACTTCAGGGCATAATAGCTCATTTAGACCCATATCAAATTAGACGCGTTTTATGATGCACTTCCCTAATTGGGTGCACCACACACTATCTCATGAAAGTCATTTAATTTTTAAATAATAAAAATTCAATAGATAAGATTTTTATGAAACACCGATACAACTGATTTTTGTGGTACACTCTAGTGACTCTCTCCCACCCCAAAATCCTTCCCCTCCGTCTTTCTACGCTCCTCCGCCGTCTTTCTCCTCTTCAGCCACTACCACCACCGCTTTCACCGGCGAACAAACTCCGCTTAGAAGTCAGTCCCCTCCCCCTTCCTTCTTATTCTTCTTCTTCTTCTCTGACCCTATTTTCATTCGCTCATCAAATTCTAGAAAAGTTCCGAATCTTCAACCACAGATTCTCAACACAGCCTCATGGGCTTGAAGCTTTCTTGTTTTGTTCCTGGAACAACAAAAGCTACTGGACTGTGGAGCTGTATCCTCCGGCACAAGTGACAGCGGCGGTGGCGGTGGCACCGCGGGGGCTGTGGTAGCGCGGGCGCAGAAGAGAACGGGGCGAGGAACAATGGGGTTGGGGCGACTGGCGCTGCACCCAGCGAACTCGACGCAGCTCCGCCTCCAGTGGTCCACTTCATGGTCACTGTAGCCGCCCAGCTCTGCTGTGTTGCTCCTGTTCCTGTCGAGGATGGTGCCCGCTGTGTTGCTTCTGTTCCTGCTGAGGATGGTGCCCGAATAGAGGGTTAAGGAAAGAGGAATGGAGTTCGAGCAATGTTAGAGTGTTCCATCAATAGTTAAGTGTATAGATGATCCGAAAATTGAAAGACTTACATGGAGGGGTGTGTGGTGCACCCTGTTCACTGAAGTGCACAACAGAAAGCACCGCCAAATTAGGGGGAGTTTTGCGCAAAGTACGGTGAACCCCCACCCCGGCGCTCCCATCTTCATCAACGGAAAGAAGGAAGATAATTAAACTTTTCTAGGCCTGCCATATGTGCTGCTTTTATACTTTCAAATGGTTATTAATATTTTATGGTAAATGATATGTATCTTGAGATACGTATTCTCAATTTACGATATTAATATTATTTTAATATGTATCTTAATATAAGTAAATATTTTTAAAATATCTTCAGTATCTTAATAATATTTATGCTAATTTTATTGGTGTCAGTATCTTTGATAATTGTAAATAGTAATCAATCTAATAAACTTTAATGAGATAATACTTTTAAAATTTATAAATTAAAAGTTCAAATAGAATATCATATTAAATTTAAAAAATAGAATATCAAATTTAGATTAAAACAAATAAAATATCGTATAACCGATTTAGTTTGCCAAACACCCTAAATATTTTCACAAGTCACAATTCACAAATTCCAATCCAAACTAATATTGCCAATGAAGTTCCACACTCTAATTCCGCTGGTTGTGGAGCCTTGTACATTTATTCGTATGTTTATGATTTTTTTAGATCTTTAAAATATATATATATATATATATATATATATATATACACACGATATGATGCAGGCATGAAAATTTCAACTCTTTTTCTTCCTAAGTGATCGCGTATCAGTCGAATATGCTATCTTGAAATAACACATCTCAAGAAAATAATTTATAAAAAAAAAAAAATACTACAATCCAAGAACGAAAGCCTGACCTGCATTCCATGTACAAGCGCCCCTCAGATTTCTCGATATAAAAGTTGCACTTGGAGCACCTCCTCGACTCCTTGCTCTGTGCCAGCTTCATCAGCATGATATCCTCCCTCTCCCTCGCGTCCTTGTTCAGCTTCTGAAACTCCTCGCACACTATCCCACCATGCCATGGCACCTTGCACTGAGCACAAAACAGCCTCCTACAATTGGGGCACTCCGATTGCCTCACCACTTCTCCCCCGTCGTCGATCATCAGCACAGAGCAGTCCTTGAAGGGGCAGTAGAACTTCTCACCGGCACCAATCACCGCCTCACACAGCGCGTTGCCCCACCGATCAAAGACCTCCTTCAGCAGAATCCCGCGGCATCCCTCTGGCTCCAAAACACCTACGCAACCGGGTACCGGGCAACGGATGTTGATCACATTATCCTGAAGCTTTGAGCCAACGTACATGACCACGCACTCGGTGCAGTAAGAGTGCTGGCAACCGGTTATGCCGAAAGAATCCTTTTCTGTTTTGGTCTCGGTGCCGATTTCGCACACGAATATTGCGCTGTTCGAGGACTCTCCTTTTTCTTTGATCCTTCGTCGTTGTCCATAAGGGGTGTTTTGGGGATTTGAAGTGGGAACCGAAGCACTCATTCTGTGCTTCTTTTTTGATCTCTTTTGGGAATTGACTGGGGTTTTGTGACTCATTATGCGATGGTGCGTGGTGGCGGATTAGAAGATTCAACGCTCTTGGGGTTTGTGGGTTTTCTAATGCTGGTGTGATGGAGGTGGGACCGTTAGTGTTTTTGTTGGAGGAGATTGAGGGTCTTTGGCAATTGGATTAGTAGGATGTTTTGTTTGGTGGTGACTGATATATATGATCTTGGTTTGTCGGGGGGACGAGGTAGATAGGGCAGTGGTTTAGAACTAGTAATAGAGGCATACTCACAATCTGCCACTGCCGCTTCGTTGCTTAGTGCTTACCATGCCCGTCACAGAAGAGGAGGAAGAGAGAAAAAGAAAGAGAGAGAGAGAGAGAGGGGGGGGGGAGAGGGAGAGAAATTCTTTTGTATGCTTTATGCGCGAGTATATGTTTATTTTAAATCTTGAATTTGTATATATACTTTATTTTGCTTTTTAAAGTATTAAAAAATTAAAGATTTAGTTTCTAAAATTTTAAAATTGATTCAAAAATTGTTTTGTTAATTAAAGCTAATTCCTATGAAGATAAACTTGAATCAATTTCTTTATATGCTTTATGTGCGAGTAAATGTGTATTTTAGATCATAAAGTTGTATATATACTTCATTTTTATCTTTAAAATATTAAAAAATAAAAAATTTAGCCTTTGAAGATATAAAAAGTGATTCAAAAAATTTCTTCTAGTAATTTAAGTTAATTCCTATAAATATGGACCAACTTGAATAAAATTTTTTAGCCTGAGAAATTAAATCATTAATTTCTTAATTTTAAGGATCAAAGTAAAGCAAGTATACAATTTTAGGGAATAAAATGAATGTCCACTCTTTTATGTGCACTAATGGTATTGGCATGAATCTAATATAATATGGGTGAAGATCTACTTATTCCAAGAGTAAGTCTTGATATACTTACTCAATTGAATAACATTTTATACATATTGAATTTCATCAATTCAATAGTTGAATTCAAAGTTTTCACTCATCAGATTAAATGTATAAAATTTCATACAATTTTCTAAGGATTTGATACTTCATCATTCCATTCCATTTTAATGTATAATATGTTTTTGAAAATATAAGTAAATGTTAACTATTATTCCCTCCGTTTCAATATATCTTTCAGTTTGACCAAAATTGCATCCAGATACATTAATTTTCAAATATATCACTTTGATCAAACTAACAAATATATTGAAACGGAGAGAGTATATTTGATATCTATCAATGTCCAGTTTTTTTAAAATTTGTATGCTTAATTATCAAGATAGTATTACATGATTCAACGATTAGATTGATGAAATTCATTATTTATAAAACATTATTAAGCAAAATAAGTATAGAAGTTTTACTATTGGAATAAATATATCTCCACTCAATATAATATAGAATTTTGCTATATACATCATCCTAATATTTAATAGGATTTAATTTCTATATATTGATAGTGTTAAATTAGTGTAAAATAATTTTATACTGTTAACCAGTATAATTTGCCAAAAAGCCAAATTATAATGAGTAATTACCTATCTATCATTTTTCTTAAATTCTATCGACTGATAATATAAAGTTATTTTATATTGTTAAAACATAAAAATTAATCTTTGTTTAATAAACAAAGTTTTAAATAAGAAATTAAATACATTTAATATCTTATCTTATATATAAATATAAAAAAAAATTAATATCTTAAAAGTAAATATTTATAGTAAAAATTAATCTTTTTAATGATTATTCAAAAAGGATTATTCAAAAAGGAAATATAATTAAAAAATTTTATATAATAAAAAATATATATAATGTTAAAGATGTATATTTATATATGAAAATAATTTATATGAAATAGCAAAGTGTGTAATTTTTATATAACATGTAAAGATCTTAACGCAATATTTATTTTATTAATTTTAGAGTTTGAAAATAATAATTATCTTATTATACATTTAAAAAATTATGAAGAAAGTAATAAAAAGCATTAAATATTAAATTTTAAATCAATTCATTATTTTCTTTGTAATTATAATTTACATCATGTGATTAGATTCTAAGTTAAAATCATGCATTTTTTTTTATTTTTTATTTTTTTTTACATTGATAGCAATGAGATTTAAATGTATGATCTCAAGTATACCTAAACCCCCTCACCACTATAATTGAATAATTAGATTACTAGACTTCTATAATATCTATATATTGAAATTTAGAAATAAAAACCAATATATTGATCATTTAGTGCCGTGTATATTCTAAACTTGTTTAAAATCTTAACACTTGAGGGCATAAACTTTCGTCATAGGTCAAAAAAATTGTCTAAATAAAAAAAAAACATTAAACAAATTTGTAAAGAAATTCAGTGCGCACAATAAAATATACAAAAATATGTTACCGTAAACCGTCAAATTATTGTTAAAAGAGAATTATTTACTAAAGTTATGGATATAAACTTTAATAGATCATGAATCACTAGGAACATGTGGAACTTGTCTCTTAATATATCTTTATTGGCAAAAAATTCAAGATTGAACAATAACTTCATTCTTTTTTGGTGCAATATAGGGACTGCTAACATCTATATTTTCATGTGAAGGTAATTAGCAACTCCACATTTTGTTATGAACGAAACAACTATTCACTTTGTTCTAAAGTAATAACTTATAATCACAGGGATTATTTTGTAACTTTATTTCACTTATATTAATTATTATCTTAGTATTTTCACTTCAATAATATCATTTCTCTCTTCTATTACTCTCATTGTTTTCAAAAAAAAAAAAAATGTAATAATACCTTGTGCTTAATATTAAATTACATGTTATATGAGTTTGAAATAAAATTCCTAGAATACTTGTCTCAAGTGTTTTGTCTTTTAACCTATCCATCCAAAGAAGGCGCTATACTATATATTCACAACAAAGGTACATGTTATTAAAATTTCTTTGTACTTTTTCAAGATTAGGCGTCAATTGATATGCAGTAATTATGGCGTGAGGTTTTAAGTGATATCTATAGAAATTGAAGTGCAAAAATAATTCCTGGTCAATGTACGTATCTCCTTTTAGCCTACTGAGTAATACATTCTTCTACATCAAAAAAAAAAAAAAAAAAATCTTTCAAAATAGCTACGTTGTAAGTGTTCCTTTTCTGTAAAGAATATTAATTCGATTTTAATAATTAATGGTTCATATTTAATTATGAGCTCATTTAATTGAAATATAATTTTTAGAAATTTTATTTAAAACTAATATGACATGTAATTAAATATTAATCACAAGGTATTATAATATCTTCTTTTTTTTTTTTTTTGGGAATGAGAGTAATAGAAGAGAGAGATGATATTATTAAAGTGAGAAAAAATACTAATTAATATGGGTAAAACAAAGTTGCTTTATAAAAGGGTGAGTAATTTTTTTATACAGAACGAATTATGGAGATTTCTAACCTCCACATAAACTTGTGGAGGCTAGCATTTGAGTTGGGATACATTTATTGCAGGTGTAACTTTAAAGAATTATTCTCAATTCTCACCGTCTATTTTTGTACCATCGAATGATATTGAGTTGCTTGCCTAATTGCTCACATGACCTCTCTCATTCCCCCCCCCCCCCCCACCTTTTTTTTTTTTCTCTAGTTTGACTCTTGTCCCTCTTCATTAGCAAACAACAACTTCACCCTTCACCTGCCACATCTTCAAGCAGATTGGCCCTCCAGCAAGCGCTCATTCATGGCCACCCCTGCACTCATCAATAGCCCTAGTTGGATAATTTATTCATTAAGCAACATGTAGCATGTGTAAGAATAATTAACACATGTAAGGCATTTTTGGTTCTCTCTAACTGTCTTAAAATTAAAACTAAAAAAAGTGATTGAATGGCATGGGTATCTAAGAATAGAATGCACAACATTCGATAAGTCATTGAAGGCCAAGACTAGATAATATGTGCAACTTTACAGGTATAAGTTTTCTTCAATACCTACTGACCCATTATTGGGAGATATTCTTAGATGCTTGTGGAGCACCATATAGATATACTCACAGCCAATAATAAAATAATATTTTAATATATGACCCACTGTTAACTTCACTCTCTCTCACTATCTTGAAGTTAAAACAAAGTAAGTCATTGAATAATTGGGGGATTTAAGAATAACTTGCACAGCTTTTCAGGAAATGGTTTTTGTCAATACCTAATAACTCAACATTGGAGATGTTGCAGGTGAGGAAGACGAGATGTTGATGTTGGTCGACAAAGATGGGTAAGAGTCAGGAAAGAAGGAAGGGGAAAAAAAGTAAGAGAGAGGTCACGTGAACATTAAGTGATTATCTCAAGACCGTTGGATTTTGAGAAGATAGATGGTAAGGATTGGAAGTAAAACGGATTCTCACTCTATATGTGTGTATGTGTGTGTCTATGTTAGCAAATTCCACATTTTATTTTAGACTAAAAAACTAGTGACTTTTTTCTTAAATTAACTTATCATTGTAGATAATTTTGTAATTTTCATATTAATTACTATCTTAATTTTTTCTCTCATGTCATTAAATTTTCTCTTCTATTTCTCTCTCCTTGACTTCTGTTGGGCTACTTTTGGCTAAGCTAGTGTTAAGTTAGGTGTTAGGAATGCCAGACCTTTAAATCGGCTAGCCTCGGATTAGCCATCTTCGATTCCAAGAGTCAAGCGATTACTCCAACGAGAGAAATCTACTCCTTAGGTATAGGTTCCCAAGTTATCTAATGATAAACACTTGGCTTAGACAAATTAAAACAAAGATAAAATGAGATGGAATGTAATCAGCTTAATTTCTATTGATACTTGGATAAGTTACAATAGAGATCCTATGGGATCCAATTACAATTCACAATGGAAAGATGATAAGGTAACAAAAAGCACTGAAAAATAAAGGAAAAGTAAAGAATAAAAGGCTCAGAGACTTAAAGCTAAAGGCAAAAGAAAGTAAAGATAAGTAAAAGATAAATGTGTTGTGTGTTGTGTTTTGGGATCCCTTGTACTTGGAAGGCCTTTTTTTTTATTTATAGGTGAATATCCTCTCAAAGCTACTTTCAATAACCAGTCGAACTGCCCTCAGCTAGACATTTTGAGCCCTCGAATCATTCCCGATATTAGGCACTTCTTGCTAATGCTACCACATGTACTCAGCCATGGCTTAAGCATCAAGTCTCTCTTAACGAGTTAAAGCCTGAAGCCTTGTGCCTTGGATATGAATATAGCACATTATAACTTAGTCAAGGCAATAGTTATGGTCTTCTCCATCCTCAGCCAGTCTTTCCTTGGCTATGAGTTAAGAATATTTAGACTTACCCAATTTTGGTGCCAACATATTGCCCGCTATATTATGCTAATCGAATGATTAGTGTTGAGGCTAAGGTAATGTAATAACCTAATTTTACTATTTGCTTCTTTTACTAGCCATTAGCTATAAATCCGCTATAGCTTAGTTACTGTAACAACTAATTCATTTTTTACAGTAAGTATAAAACTTGGTTGGTGAATAACACCCGTTTTACTTTTGCTTCTTTCATCCTTGCTTGGCGTCTCTCTTTGCTCTCTCTATATTTACCATTCTCTTAGCACCATAATGTCTTATGCTTCTTTCGAATCTCAAAAACCCCACATTTCACTCGGCCATGCCAACTCTTCGGCCAGTTTGTTTTCTTCTTTATCCTCTTCTTCTTCTTCTTCTTCTTCTTCTTCGTCTGCTTACATTTCCCTAACCAAATAAATGGCTTCTACTTCCTCTATCTCCAATACCTCAACTCTTAGGGTTTTTGATAAGGAGAATAGTAGATCCATCCTTGATCCTACCTCATAGGACCCAAACCAAGGGCAAGAGATCATAGATTCTTTCATTTCACCCTCAGGGTTCGTGTTGCCTTTATCCACCCCTTGGTAGCACATTTTGAGATGTCCCTCAGAGCTCTCTACTTGACTGAAGCCTTTGTCACAATACATTAATTTAGTGGCTCGATCGATGAGAAGTATGAAGAGTGGAAGCAAATAAGGATCTATGACATGATCATTCTATCAAAGAAGGAGATCCCCCCCCAAATTTTGGTTTGTTGCATGACTTCCTCAACTTTTGGAATACTTCCGTCAACACCTTTACTTTTCCCTTTAGCATGATCAACCCCACCTTATATGATGCTACCACCATCATGGGTCTGCCGATTAATGGGGATGAGATTCCTTTCCTCCATGACTTAGTTGGCAATGATCTCGGTTTCCAAGTCATTAAGAAGAACTTGACCTACTCTACTTTTATTACTGCTTTCAGCAAAGGAAATGGCTCAATCAATGATATCGAGGGTGAGGCTTTCCTTCTATTCTAGATTTACTGATTCTTCATTTACACGAGTTCGGTTGCTGTGGTGGGAGAGTTTGATAAGAGCTATCTCAACATTAGTGCTCTTTTTCTGTCCCTCCTCTATAAAAGTCTTTTTACAAATGTTTTTCAGCTAAAGAAGGGCGAATAGGTCAAGTTTGTTTTCAGCCTGCTCTAGTTCCTCTAAATTTGGATTTAACAGTATTTCTTAGAGCTTTTTGCTAAAGCCAACCTCACCTGCATGATCCAACCTTCTATCTATGAAGACCCCTACATGCAATTCCTTTTTTTCTCACTCATAGGTTATGAGGTGGCCAACAACTTACTCAAGATATTGGTTACGACTCTCCATCAACTACGTCCCTATCAAGACCAAGACTACAAGCCAACTTGGATACAACAACGTAATATATAGATTGTAAACTAAGTAGGACATCCTAATAGTAAGGCATAACATTAAACCACAAATTCTCTCCAATTACGATAATTCATCGTTCGCTATCCACAGGAATAAAATCAACGTCATCTAAACCTGATCTCCTCTCAAATTGTGACAACTTATCACTATCTCAATTGTGAGATTAGAGAGAAGATAAAGTTTGGAAAATTTAAAATGTTAGGTTTAAAGCTTAGTTCTTTTGGTTGCATGTTTGGGAGTGTTGGTGCGACATGAGATGGGGTTAGGATATCCTAGTCAGTGTGTAACCTATGTATATCACACTTTTTACCAGTTATATATGAGTCAACGACTAAAGTGTCTAACTTTTACAATAGGACCAATTTATTTTTGTCAAGGATTAATTTGTCCATTGAGAATATTGTCAGGGATTGATTTGGGGGTTTACTCTTTTTTTTTGTCAAGAACATAATTTTTCTTTATTTTGTATAATTTTTAATTTTTTTGTGTTTTTATTTTTTTCTTTTCTATACTTTTAATTTTATACCTAAAGAAGACAAATGGGGGTAAAAAGAGTAAAAAAAAAAAAACTTTTGGCTTAACATACATGTTATCTTTTTTTTCAAAAAAAAAAAATGGCATGAACAAAATTAGGTGTTCACACCTTTTATTAAGTATCCACCATTAAGTTGTTGATGTGGCCAGTTTTGTTCCATTATGGCAAATGACAAGATAAATTGGTCCTTGACGAATTATAAAGAGTTGAAATTTTCCCTCATTAAAGCAAAAACCTAAAACTCAAATCTCATCTGCCTCTTTCTCGTTAAAACTAAATTTTAAACCCTTATTATCATCTTCGTCCTCCTCATATCATAAAAAATAGTTAGCTATATTATATGATAATAGACCACAACTTTTTCGATATTTTGTTACTCTCATTTCTCATCTGAGCTAAGAATGTCATCCTTAATGAAAGGGTCATCAAGTGCCTATCACTTCAAACTTCTTGGGCGACAACTCCCCGTGCTTTTCAAATTGCTCCTCCACTTTATTATTCTTAGCAAGTAAACTATAAATCATTCCAAAAGCCTTATCAAAGTTCTTTTGTGGGAAAGAAATATGTCCCATAATGATTTTATTCCTTACTTCCTTTGCAGTATCTTTCTCCTCTGCAACCTTAAGCACCTCCTCCAGCCTCTTCATGACTACTTCCCCTTCCTCGCACTAATTCATCATAATGCATTCTTGAACAACACTTCAAACAACAACATATTCAAGTTTAGAATTTCCTCATATAAATTAAAATTGCATTATTTTTTAGTGTCTCATATGCTTCAATGAAGAATAAGAAAATGGAATAAGGGTTACTAGATATGAGAAGTGTAACATTCTCAACTCCATGGATAACCCGGTATAAAAGGGAGCCAGTCTTGAGGTAGGGAAGTCGGTCCTAAGGAAAGGGCAAAATAGGAAATAATTACATTATAGTGACGAGTGTCAAAACTGTAAATAATGAATTACGGTTGTCAGGAACGACATTAGAAGAAAATTTCTGATTTCGAGAATATGTCGGCCCTAGGATACTTAAAACTAAATAATATACATGTAACAACCTTATAAATGATATTTTATATGATTTTAAATAAAAGAGTAGGATTACTCACACCCTAAGTTAGGTAAATTGAGTAGCTTAGAATAATTCAGACCACCCAAGTATTAAGAATGGTTTTCTGGAACACAAGAAATTGATCTGATAGTAATCTATATTGTCTAGAACATAAATATCTGTTGAAAATCTTAGGATGTATGGCTAGAAATTAGCCACACTGGTCATCTTGGTGGACAAAAGATGACCACTCAAGATGCATTTAAGAAGATTTAAGTTTTATTTCAAGTCCACTCCAGTAAGAAGTAAACACAAGACAAGATGATTTACAAAAGAAGAAGACTCATCATCATTTTTCTCTCCTTTCCTCCTTATTTTCATGCAGCCCCTTCCTTCTCTCTCTATATCCATTTTTCATCTTCAACTCACATAAACTCTTGAGTTTTGCTTGTTTTTGCCCAAATATCCAACATCTTTCACTTGTTTATCATCAAGAGGCCTTAATACCAGCCAAAAACTCCTTCCTTTCAGTCATATAAATTCAATCAAGCAAGAAACAAGGAGGGATTTGTGCTTATCACGAGGATTTAGAGAAAGTAAAGACACCAAAAGATCCAAGCCAAAGAGCTACAAGCTTTGAATTTGAGGTAGGATTCCTAAACTTGGGGTATTGTAGGGTTTTCTTGTATCATCTTTGATCTATTCATATAGAGCTTGTATGATGTTAATAGGACCTTTTTTATTAAATTAAGGTTAGGGAAACTTGATTAGTGTTAAAGATTAGATTAGAAAACCAAAACAGTCACAACTCAAAAGCTATTGCAAGGGGACTTAGAAGTTATCTATACTATGAGGGGTATATCTCAACCTATAGAATTCAATTTGAGGTGAAACTAATTTTATATAAAACTTACTTGAATATAAATCCAACCATATAGAATATAGTCCATTGGACTTAAAATGAAGGAGTTATGAATTTTAGAAATAGGTTGTTAGTCAACACCCCTTGTCTTGACTAGTGTGTGATGAAATGGCCGTAACTCGCATTATATAACTTCAATTTAAGTATAACGACTTTTTTGTAGAAAGCTAACACATAGAAAATCATGTCTATAAAATTTTAGAATCAGATCGTTAGTACATTATTCCTAGTAAATTCTTAAATTTGACTTATACTCTATTTAGATTTGAAATAAGGTCTATAGTGCTACAACTTGCTAATATTTCATATTAAAAGAATATGAGATGAATTTTTAGTGATTTTCTAAGTTTAGATATGCAAGTCTGTCTTGAAATAGGGCAACCTTGAGTAAAACTTTAATAACTTAAACTATACAGCCTCGAAATTTAGTGAAACAAAAGAAGTTGAAAAGTATACTAATAGAGCTACATTCTATTAAAATTTGAGATTAAAATGAATTAAAATGAAATTTTAGTGAAATTTAGAATTTCTGGGTAGAATGGAGGAAAGTAAATCAAACGACTTGGGAACTCCAAAACCATGTAGGAATTGAATTGAATGAATGTTTATGCAATTACACACTAGAATGACGTTAGGTAGGCATATTTTTCATGATGATGATCATGTTTCAACTCCTGTTGGTTTTATGCGGAGATCATTATTTATGTGACTGGCTGGCTATTATTTTGTTGTCTATTTTGGATACTTTCAAATTTTGACTGTCATGTTGCCGGATTGTTAGCACAAACATATGGTTATGAAGTATACTCATAAGCACATCAAGTATATTCATACATGAATATGAGTTCATGAACCATGAAGGAATATGAACAAACAAGATTGAGTCCCTTCATTTGGAGAGAGTTGCACAATGAGTCCTTCCAATTTAAAGGCACATGGGTCCCCTTGTAGGTTAGTACTGTGTGATAAAAACACAAAATGAGCTCATTTTCCAGATCAAACTACCCAAAGATAGTAAAGATTAAAGACATATGTAGACACCCTAGGGACGAGAAGACGTAACACCTAGGTGTGTCACATAAAGAAAGTAAAAAAAGTTAAAGAAAGACAAGTGCACTTGCATGATTATATGATGTACATTTGTATATGCATAAAATATATTCTTTTATTGACCCATTATCATTGTTATGAAATTGTTTTCTTAATTGACAAGTGTGTAAATAAAATTAACTTGCTTCAAAAGGATAGTTTTGAACTTTATAAAATGAAATTTATAGTTGATATAACATGATCACTTTTTATAATAAACCTAAGCAGGTGTGGATGATGACGACGATGAAAATATCAAGCGGTGTGTTTGTTTCAATTTTCTTTTTTTAAAAAAAGTGATTTTGAAAGTTAAATTTTATATATAGTTGAAAACTGATTTTTTTATTTTCAAAAGCTACTCTTTTCAGCTTCTAAAAAAATTCGAAAATAGATTCTTTTGAGAATTTGATTGTTTTTAAAAAATATCCAAACATACGAAAACTGATTTTTTTGGATGAAAAAGTGATCTTTTGCCAAAATAATTCCAAATAAACACACCCTAATTGTCTGTTAGTCTAGGATGCCTACTAAGAATATAAAATTTTCACCCTATGTGTGCTTTCATATTGTTTTCAGATAGCTTAGGAAAATTTGAAGATGACTATCCTAGATCGAGACTAGATTGACGGACAAAGGCTGTTGTCAATGTCTCCTATACTAAATAGGGTCCGTTTATTTATTAGTAACAATTCCTAAGTATGATATTCTGACTTAAGCATGGTATTGTACTTAGGAGGATGTTACAAGAAGGAAGAAGATGATAGCTTTTTTCTTTTTAAATTTGTTTTGTACAATTTGCAATATTTCGAACTTAAAATGATATGCCTATTCAATTAGTGGTTGTAACTTATATTTATGGATATTGTTCTAGATTGACTTTTTAGGATATAAGGAGGAATAAAATGATGATAGGGGTTTTGGTTTTTACTTCAACTAAGAAGAAGAATATAAGATTTGGGCTTTAAGGTTTGAGAAGAAGAAAAATGATAGGATTTCTCTTCTCTTGTAATATAAACAACTATGTTTTGTTATATAAGGAAGAAGATCAAAATAGGGGCATTTGGTAGACGGAATGAAATTTTATTCTTGGGATGCTATTTCCTATAATAACATTCTCAAACATGATGTTTTAGGCATGTTTAGTGTGCAAATTAAATTTCTAGAAATATTTTATATGTTTTCAAAAATACCCCTATGACAGCTAGCTAATGATGGCAAAAAGTGGTTGGCAGTAACAACCGGAGGCAAGTGGCTTTGGGTGGCGACAGAGTCACTTTGGTCTTTTTACTATGACAAATATTCCCTTCCCATGAGAATGTTGGATACCCATGGGACGGGGGTGAGAATGTTTTGGGGGCATTTTCACTTTTGAGAATACAATATTATTGAGAATGTTACTCCAAATCTTATACCAAACATGGAAAAATTTTCACATTTTCAGGAATGTGAAAATATTCCCATGTACCAAATGCCCCCACAGGGGTTTAGATTTTTGCTTCAATGAGGAGGAGGAAAATGAAATTTGGATTTTAGGTTTTTGCTTCAATGAGAGGGATTAAATTAAACTCTTTATAACTTGTCTGGGGCCAATTTGTCCTATTATTTGCCATGGAAACACAAAATGGGTCACGTCAGCCACTTAACAAGCCATATCAGGCACTTAACGATGGATACTTAATTGATGGATTAACTTATCCTATATTTTGAATGGCAAGGGATCACGGGTCTTTTTTTTTTTTTCCCTTCCTTGAGAGATTAATTTGTTTATTGCAAAATTCAACAAGGACCACTTTGGGGGATTTATTGGAAACTACGTAATCAATTTGATCTTTAGGTTTGTTTTCCCTCCCAGTTTGTTATTCTTGCACTTAAAAAAATTAGAAAGAATTATTATCTTTTTTCTTTTTAATGGGTAACTATTAATTTGATTGTTTTTTATGTTCTTAAATTACAGGTGTTATCACAAATTCTATTACAACTGCGAAGATAATGTACAATTGTCATTACCATGACTGTCTTGATCAATTGAAAGTGTTGATGCTTTCTATATATAGATTAAATAAACAAGTATATGATCAAAAAGTAATGGTGCATATGTACAAATAAGGTATCGATATTGGGTATAGATATCGATAGGGATATGAAAATTTTATAAAACTTTGGGTACAAATATGGGAGAATATATTATATAAAATTATAAATAATAAAGTAATTAAATAATGTAATTTTTATAATGTTCTAACAGCAAATTTTCATTAAACTACTATAAAATATATCAAATAAGTAAAAATATTTAAAGAGACACAAGATTTGAAGGAATAAAAGAGTCGTTTGTTTCATTTAAAAACAAATTAAATTGTTTAGTTGCAAATTTTGATATTTTGTAAGAACCAACTAGTACCTAGGTAACTTCTGTTTATTGTAATACTTAACTAACAAGTACTCATGAGTATCCAACAAATATCAGCACTGGGTAAATACCCGATATGGGTACAATAGTTTTTTTGGAGTATCAAGAGGATTTTAGGATTGGAAGAGAAAATGTAAATAAAATAATGAGTTAATATATATTTTGATATCTAAAAATATCAAAATTTAACATATTAGTCCCTCAAAAAAAAATTTAGCAACACTTTAATCACTAAAGCTAAACATGTTGTAACAAGCTAGTCATTTCGCTAACTCTCTGTAACACCCCAGCCTAGGTTGCAGTTACCCGTCAAAATCGAAACCTGAAAATTCTATGTCTGAACCCTAAGCCTCTTTAGAGGGCTATAGGATTGAGACATTTTCTTAAGATCAAAAGTCCCGATAATGATTCTCTAGGCATCAATGAGTTAAAGAGGGATTTTTAATGAATTTTAGGGAATGGATAACCCCTTCGTTTTCAACCCTCAAGTTTATAAAAATGCAAGTTTTCGGAGAATTGTACTAAAACTCAAAAGTTAGATTTTGATTTCTAAGGATTTTAAATTTTTAGATATTTTTATTGAAATCAAATGGGGGGTATTCCCTTCTTTACATTTATGTTTTAAAGTTAATGGAGAACTTAAAATTAAGAAATGTAAATAAGTGTGTGCAATATCCTGGATCTGGAAAAGGATTGCAGAAGGAGGGAACCAAGTTTTTAGAGTTAATAATTGATTATAAAGGACTTGTAATCGATTACAATCCTCTCTGTATGCCACGGGTTAAAAATTTTCGTGTGGTAATCGATTATCAAAGATGGTAATCGATTACATTACTAGTTCTAGATCTGTGGTAATCAATTACCAGTTCTTCGTGATAATCGATTAAAACAGGTTAATATATAAGCCGAGATGCGTCCCTTCCCTTCATTTCACAATTTTCTTTCTCTCTCTACCTCTCAAACTCTCTTCCTTCTTTCTAAAACACCTCCCCTTTCATTCTTAAACCCAATCCTCCAAATCTTTCTATCAAATTACACCATTCCCACTCACTTATTCTCAATTTTTTTCTTCAATCTCAAATCATATCTTCAACCAAAAATCAACACAATTTGGTCTTGGAGCTTGGAGGAGGTGACATGAAGGCCCCCAAATCTTTCTTCTCCTTTTTTTCCTTCTAAAAGGTAATCTTTAGACTCTTTTCCTCTTCTTTTCCTATGAATTACAAATTATTTTCCCTATAGTGAGTTCTTGGAGAACCATAGGTTAGAAGAATTAGGGATTTTCATATGTGAGAGTAAATTAGATTGATCCTTAGTCTAAGTTACTGACTTGGAATTAAATTGCCATATTATTGATTATAGATACCACTAGAGGACTAGCTTTGGCTCTCAGAGTTCATGAGATTAGGATTCCGCTATTGGCATTAAGTCTGTGAGTAGATAGTTTATCCCTATCTTAGTTTCTAATATATTTTGTTTATATACATACATATGCAAATAATTTGGTATATCTTAGCAATATAATTTAAATTTTGATAGCTTATCTATTTCTACTTGATCACATGAGACAATGACTTGATTTTTGAAAATAAAAATGTGGTAAATGTTTATTACCTTGGTTTCCTATTAAACTTTGGAAAATTATCCTTGTTTTGAAAGGATTTGATATACTTAATGGTATACGGCTTGGTAAGGATTACTCCGCATCTAATTTATGAATGATTATGTAAAAGGTGAAGTGAAAGGCTTTTGGATAAAAGCCTTGGACTTTTGTTCATTTTTGATTTATTGAAGTGTTAAAACTTTATTTTTCTTTGAAGTTATGATTTTATTGTTTTATATAAGGTATATTGGTATGTTTTATAAGAATCTTTATTAAATATTCTGTATAATGGAAAAGAAAGACTTGGGAAAGTCTAAGCTAGGATCTGTAGGCTAACGGCAGTAGGCGTTAGCCCTAGGTGCACCAAGGATAATGTATTACACAACCACTCAAGGGATTGGTGCGTGACGGAATTTCACGACTACTGAAAGAGTGGTGTGTGCCTGATTACGGGATTCACATAAAGGAAAGGCCACCTAAGTGTGATTCTTGCCTGATTATCCTGGAATAGATGGACTCTATGTTTTTGGAAAAGAAAATTTGGATAATGTTTGATTAAGATTTCTATTTTGGTTTTATTATACATATTATTGTATTACCTTAATATCTTTAAGTTTGTACATTATCTCATGTGGGTTAGAGATACTCTATCTCTTACTGAGTTTCACAAACTCACCCCGTTGTTTCTTGCCTTTTTCAATTTCAGGAGATAGTTGGCATCTGGCCATTTTGTTCCTCTGAGATGAATTCTAAATTCCTTGGGCAAGCATTCTCTACGATGACATTTTGTAAATTGTTTGAATTTGAGAATTCTTAGATTTTGTAGCTCCATAGTACTATAGGCCGGCCTTGACCCGATTATATTGATTCTGTTGTATTTTATTTGTTTATACTATGTTGTTGGTTTTCCTAAAGGATTTGGTTTTCTAAAAGATTAAAGTTATGTATTTCGGATGAACACTTGTAATTATATATTTTACTATTATATTGTATGCTGAGGGGTATATTTTGAGAATACCTGGATTTCCGATGGAAGATTGTGTTTGTTAATCTTCCAGGGTAACTTTTTGTGATTGGAAAATATCATAATTACAAAAGGGAGTCTGTCAAAATTTTTATAAAAATTCTGTGGTAGAAGGCTTGCGTGGAGATTTGTCCCTATGCGCCGGTCACTGCCGAGGTTTGGGTTGTGACACTCTCATCCATTAATTCTTAATAGAAACAATGACGTGGCCATAAAATCTCATATTGTAGCTAATCTCGAACTAATTGAAATGATGCATTTCAATGATACGTACAACACGTTGATTAACCTTTTCAAGTAGAAATTGCTGAATTAAAGGTTGAAGAAATAGGTGAAGGGAGGGATAATCAAATTTATGAGTAAGATTCAAGCTGTGATATAATGACTCCAAAGATTTGGCCTTTTTATATTTGGGATTGAGAAAACTTGTTAAAATTATATTAATTATAAAAATCACATAAAAATCCTGGTTGTTGTATAATCTTAAATTGATCAAATCTCAACTCAGTAAGAATTAGTTGGATTTTGAACTAATGATAATTTAAATTAATATTTGTAAAATTATTTTATTAAATTATATTTTTATTTGTACTTTTTTTGGTGATATTGAGTTGTTGATTTTTTAAATTATTATAATGAAAAATTTTCATTTATATTAGATTATTCTTACTCAAGTTTACTTAAATATTGTAGTTGTCATATTCACTATCAAATTATATTAGATAATTGCGAACATATCAAATTATAAATTATTAAAATATTAATAAGTTGTCACGTGTCTCAAAAAGTGATTGTCAAGGTGTCATATGTTATCAACGAGTGCATAGCTCAGCTGGCGAGGGTTTATGCTAGCTTAATTAGAGGTCTCAAATTCGAGCTTTGGGTATGTAGTTGCATTAAAACTTGGGAGGGAGAGATTTTCTGCCCAAGTAGTTCTACCCAGTTTGAGCAGGATTGCATACGATAGAAGGATACTTGTGGTTTTGATTAAAAAAAAAAAAGATTGTCATATGCTACAAATATAAATACACAAAATATTTTTAATTCAACATCAATTGTCACATGACAAAATTTTAAGACATGTCAAGGTATGTTTGATATGTTGTATAAGGTACGATAGGTTGAACTGATACAATATATTATAACTTTATCATATGCTCGGCTCAAGCAATGTATAATATAAATTTATTTATCAAATTCTCCTTATACACTAAAATGATGGACAACCTAATCAATCCTAGGGATGTAGGGTTTGTTCTGATTAACTTTTGATATATAAGGTTTTTTTAATTTTATATATATATATATATATATATATATATATATATATATAATTAAAAGAAAAACAAATCTTAAATAAATAATAATAAAAAATTAATAAAAAATATAAAAACAAAAATAATTATTTAAAAAGTAACACTTACCAATAAATAGTATTTAATATAAAAATAATTATACAGAATAATATAAAATGTCTAAATAATAAATAATTAGTAAAATATATAAATAAATAATCAATATTACATATTAACAAATAATATTTAATAAAAATTTAATTTCATAATAAAAATAAAAAATTCAAAATAATTATAATTAATCAATAAATATATTAACTATAATATTTTTTTAAAAATTTAAATTTGACTAATTAATAAAAATTTAATATAATTATATATATATATATATATATATATATATATATATATATTGTAATGAAAAATACAAACATATATAAAGGAAAGAGAATATTATATATTTGTCATATTTTATTAAACTGTAAAGAAGTTATGAAATATTTAAATCAATAATAAATAACTTTTAAGAAATTACAATTTTAAATTATAAACATTAATAATTGTTTTTAATAAACATAACTAATAATAATAAATATTTAAATAATAATATGTTATAAATATTTAATTAAATAATTAATAAAAGTTATCATTTTGTTATTGTGGCATCCCTGATTTTGCTATATTTGTAACCCTGCATTACAAATTAAATAAATAATATTGTGTAAAATTATTAAGGGACAAAATATCTTTAAATTAAAATTAAATTATTAGAGACCATAAATTTTTAAATCAAAAGCTGGCAGAAAAATTTATTTACTAACATGGAGTTAATAAAAATTAAATGGAGAAATAAAATGAAATAATAATAGATTAAATTGAATAGTTAAAATTCTATCAAGGAAAAAAATTTAATAAATTATATTTTCAGTAAAAATATTTAGAAACAGTTTAGAATTACCGTCAGAGCTTCTCAAAACTCTTGTGACTATTTAGTTTAAGGATTTTAAGTACAGTACAGTACCCATATTATGTCACAAAGAATCAATGAGTAAAATGATAACTATCATTTCAAACATTTTAATCAAGGGCTTGGATCAAGTCATCAATCTTGTCACTTGATCTAAAGGTTGAAAAATTTAACACCCAATAAAACTAACACTACCTACACTCTAAATCTCACTCTTTGAACATAACAAAACAAACCACTCACTTCCTCACAAAGACACCCACGACTACTTCCTCTCCCAAACCCTCACCATTTGCTCTCATCAAACCTCCATTAACAAGCATCAAGCTCTCTTTACCTCAAGCCCTCATCATCTCCTTCTCATCCCCTCTCCTTTCCCTTTTATTCGTGCACCAATCGTCCTCCTTCTTCCTCTTGAATGTCGCAGCTACATCGCCAATAGGAATGTCACCCGTGCGGGGCACGGAGTGCCTCCCTGCTCCCCGTCCCCACCACCCTAGACTCTCCTCGCCCCAGTCCCCAATCCTCGTTGTGGGGATTTTTTTCCCCATCCTTATTCCCCACAGGGATCCCCATATTTGCAGAAAAAAATGAAAAAATTTGAAAAAAAGAACATAATAAGTAATGATATACCTAATTAGTCCAACAAAAGCATTATACATAAAATATGGTTGCAACATGAAATTGTTCAAAATAACAAATTACAGCATAATTAAATTTAACATAATTAAGTTCAAGTGTTCAACATAACCAAACTCAACATGCTTCAACTTCAATTATTCTCATCTCCTTATTGCCGGGCTCCTCCTAATACCAACAAGAACAAGCACTTTTGGATGTTGAGGATAAAAGCCAATTTCACTCTATGCATGTGGCATGCAATATGCGGTGCAGATAATTGAAAACAAAATAAAAATAAAAGCCTGTAATTAACTTATGCAAAATATAGTTGAGCATTAGTTGCTTGCGGTTAAGCATTGTTTAAGTCAGGACTTAAATAAAATAGTTATCCTCCCATGTGAGATGATCTGATTGTCAAATGTGCCAGCTTGAGTTGTATGTGTATGCCTACACTTAATTAATTATTTGGCCTATATTGGCCCACTTTTAACTACCTTATACCCTTATTTATTAGGTTAACTTGTGCACAATTGATTAATTCACATCCCTAAGACCAATCCAATAAGAACCAATTTTTTTCTTTCATCCTTAGTAAATGAATAAAGTCCAACTACCAAGATAGTGGATTAATTCCACTGATATATATTCCATAAAGCATTTGAAACTTATTTTCCTACTCTTTAAGATAGTTTCCATTTAAATAAAAATAAAAATATACAAGAAAATACACCAAGTATTTGCATGGAGAGACAAACTGGTTTAGCTTGATAATTAGCTTCCTTACAAAATAAAAATATATGTAAGTATGTTTGCATAAAAAAAAAAGAAATAACTTATATTTAATAAAATGTTTCATTTACTTGAGCTTCATCATGTTCAATATCATCACTAGTAATACAACATGGAATCTTCTCATTTGAAGAACTTGTTGATCATACAATCAACTTAAATTTGCAAACAAGTTAAATATATACATATAAATATAAATAGATATAAATTTTTAATACTTTTAATTGAAGAGTGTAACCAATCTTGAGTACAAATTAATGCCTCAATTGTGTCTTCATTCAACCTAGTACGATGTGGGTCTAGGAATCAACCACCAGTGCTAAAGGCAGACTTTGAAGCAACTGAAGAAATAGGATTGGCCAAAAAGTCTCCAGCAATTTTTTGCAGAGTTGGATATTTCACTCCAATATTTTTCCAATAGCCCAAGATATCAAACTTTTCCACATTTGATTGATCAAGCAAAACTGGCTCATTCAAATAGCAATCTAATTCTAACTTGACATTACAATCTGTAGCAGTATCTTGAACATATTGCAAATAATTGCAACTCTATCTTGCTCTCTTTGAAATAGAACTTACATCAGTCAAACTTGAAGTTATAGAATCACTACTAGTTGGAACACTTCTCCAACTTCTTTCTTTAACTTGATATTCACAAACCAAATCTTCACACAATTTTTTGACCTTATGCAATTCATTAGGGCTTTCACTTCCATACATAAGAAGGAAGAAATAATCGAACAACTGCATCTTATATCTAGGATATAAAACAGCTCCTATTGCCATGACCCCATTGATCTGACTCCAATACTTATCAAATTTGGAAGTCATACTATTAGCCATTATTTGAATCATGTCATTAGGAGAAAGAAGCCACTCAGACAAAGCCAATATAATTTCACACACTTTTGGAAAATAAACATTTGAAGTAGGATATTGAGTGCCAAAGAATAACTCAATGACACTATAAAATATTTCCAACTTTTCAACAAGGTCAGCTGCTATTTTCCAATCATCATCACTTGGCAAACATCTGTATTGAGACTCATGTTGTCTTGAGCACTTAAAAACTTCTTGACATGGTAATGCAGAAACAAGCATCAAGTATGTAGAATTCCATCTAGTTCTACAATCAAGCATAAGCTTCTTGGAATAATCAACATTCAGTTGCTTACAAGTCTCAACAAACTTTTCTTCCCTCTTTGGTGTTGCAAGCCAATAAACAACATTTTCCTTAATTCTTTCGATAGAAGCATCTATTGTAGACATGTCATTTCTCACAATCAAATTTATAATATGAGCACAACAATGCATGTGAAATAAAGTTCCTCTCAAAACAAATGAAGAAGGTGTAATAATATCAAAGACACGCTCAATCATGGCATCATTTATACTACAGTTATCAATAGTTAAGGTTGACAATTTTCCATCTAGATTCCAATCAAACAAATAGTCAACTGAAACATTACTAAGAACTTTAGCAATATGTAGCGTAGGCACGTAAACAAACCTAAAACCAATAATTATAAATAATATATTCAATAATCATTCATAACATTTACAATGAAAAGATGAAAAAAAAGAAGCCTAAAAAAAGACTTCAAGGTAAGAGAATATCTCACAATTCGACTTTGCAAAGTCCAATTATCATCAATGAAATGGGCTGTAATTGACATGTACCCCTTGTTTTGATTGATTGTAGTCTACATATTAGTAGTTTTAGCAATACAGCTTGCATTGTTTTCAAGTAATTTCAAAACTTTACTTCTCCCACTCTCATATATCTTCATGATATCACTTCTCATTGTATTTAGTGAAATTGCTTTGAACAAGGGATGGACGACACCCATAAATGACCTAAAACCACCATGTTCAACCATTGAGATAGGGTATTCATGTAAGACAATCATCTTTGCAAGTTCTTTCCTTGCAACATCTTGATTAAATGTATAATGCCCAACCAAAACTGATTTACTCCTACTATTACTAAAGATAATGATTGTGCCATAGTTTTTAAAATTGATTGCTTTGGACCACTCACGATATAAAGCTTACACGTTCTAATATGATCATACAAATGCTTAGTACCTTGCCTAATCTCACTTCCAAGCTTTCTTTCACAATATTTGCATATTGCCTTCGACTTGTCAACTATTTTCTCCCTCCTAAAATATGCCCATGCCTCCAATGTTAATCCTCTTTTATTTGGACTAGATGGCTCATTAACTTCTTGTATTTATGCTTCACTTGTCTCATTAGGAGGAGTGACAAGAGCTTGATCTTGGTTCTCTTCTACTAAAGGTTGTTGTGCATCATTAGGATTAGGAACTTGATTGCTCCCCAGAGGAGTATTAGGGTCACTACTATTCATCCTGTTGCATCACAATGAATACCTTAAATAAATAACAATTATTACTAATTTATTTAAATTGCATAAAACTAAAACACACCCCTCAGAACCAAATTAATAGATGAAAAATGTTTAATTGAACCAAACATCATCTTCCTATTAAATTTATTATTTAAAGTAATTTAATAAACAAAATATTTTTATCATTATGAATGAAAAGGTAAAGACAGAAACATAGAAACAAAATGACATTTTTGTAATTAAGTTAGAACACAAACATAGAACACAAAATCTTTTTGTCAATGTCATGTGTTTATAATTTTATCTTGCGATTTTTTCTCTATCAAGTTGTCAAACATTTTTTTTCAAAAAATTAAGATGTTGTGAAGCTTCAAAAGCAACTGCAGGATCCCATTTCTATATTTCACATTGATAAAATTGATAGGGTTTGAGCAGCACTAATTCTATTTTTGTTTTCACACTAGGATTTTGCTAAATCTGCAAGTGTGAATTGTAAACTTATGTAACACTACAGGTTATGGGGTATGTGTAACACCCTACCAATTTAATGTTATGCTTAAATCATAGCATGAAATTAAGTAGATTGTGTTACCAATACTTAATTATTTACTTATTATGTCACACTCTTCATTTTCTCTCTTCTTTTTTTTTTTTTGTTCAAATGGGCGAAATGATGCGTTGTGTATAACAAACATGATTAACATCGTAGAACATAATGAAATTTAAAAGCACAATAGAAAAGGATACAGATAGGTAACACATCATCAACTATATATACAGATATATAGATGTAGGCAGAAGCCAATGCTTCAGTGTATGTACAAATATCAAATAGGATACATAAGTGGGGCCGGTGTACCAAAAAGAAAGGTCCGTGTCAGTCAAATCGATCCTATATGGTCCTCAGAGGACATTGCAAACTACTACATATGGCTAAGTCTATGACTCAATGCTGCACACTGCCAAAAGAGGGCCATGCTGTATAAACGAGCTCTCGACTGGGACCTACTTGGTCTGATAACCGTTGGGCACACCTGACCCAGCTGGGGAGTAATCCATGATAGGTCCCAAGGAGGAAGATGATGAGCCGGTAGCCTCCGAGGGATCGCTTTCAGAATTGAGCAGTATGTCTGGAACCATCTGCAGAGGCGACTCTAGTAGAGGACTGGCAGGTGCGGCAAATGTTGCGGGCACTGGAGTTGCAGGAGGAGGTGTGCCACATGCAATGGAAACGCAAAATATGGAGTGGCAGGGTCAAAAGTAGGGTGGAACAGGGGAACAGCAAAATTCATGTTGCGAAATAGGTAGAGACGCAAATTGCAGGAGCCGGCGATGTACAGCGAATCCACTATAGGATCATGGTGGAGTTGCAGGTTCGAGATCTCAATGAAAAAAGTGGCGGTCGAATCCATCACCAGCGTTTGAGAATGATGCGGGAATATAGAGCGAGGTGAGAATTTTAAAGAAACTCTCAGTAAGGTTTGCGCAACTGGCGTCACATTCATTCTCAGTTGCCTCGGTTTTTATTTAATTATGAAAGCATAAGAGCAAATTGAACTATCCATATTTAATAAGTTTAATAAAGCGTCTGGTTCGAGGCAAGATTCTATTTTACTTAAAATAATATAAGAAACAGAATCATAAGCAGAATAGATGAACACACAGCAGTAAAAAAATATACGGTCATACTATGACCAATTTATAATGACTATTCAATATGACCAAATGTGACCATGTAAAACTCATTCTTGAAACTCTTTTCATAAATTTTTCCTTAAACCTTTCCATTTTTTGGTCTCCTAGGAGTTCTTGGCCATTCAAACTCTTGGGTAATAGTCTGCTTTTCAGGATCGAGCTCGTTCCTATAAAGGAATGTCAGGTTTACTGTCCCTGACCTTCCCATCAATCTATTCCCCTTAACTTTAATCCAGGGCTGGCCCAAGTATTATGGAACTTTCATCATAGCATAACTCTTATGTTCATTATAACATAATCTTTATGAACTTCTTACGAAATGTAAATGGATTTGAATGTAGATTAATACTCATGCATAGGCTTACCGAACTTTTGACAGCATAACAGAACTTATCTGCTTCCTCATGAATAGTGCTAGATATCAGACAGTCCATTATACAGAGATATCATAACATTTCATTTAGAATTCAACCATAAATCTCATAGGAATAAATGTTACGTATAGAACACACTTGCTGGCTCAGCTTATTCATTCAACCTGGTTCTTGTAAAGCAAGCCAAAATTTCTATTTAACTCATATCTACCTCAATTTTGATATATTATAGTGTTATGTGTCTATTTTCTAGTCTCATTGGTCCCATCTCATTTTGATTTGTATAGCTCAAGATATTCAAGTTTTATCTCGACCTGCCCTATAGAAGGCAAGAATTGCACACTTAAAAGTAAAAAATCTACTAAAAATCGAAAACCAGTTCAACTCATATGAAATTGGCATCATATTGAAGGCAACAGGACAAACTTTCATTTTCAAAAGGTTCCATTTCATTTGCTTTAGTAAGCCTCGAGTTATAAGCCCGGAGATTCGATCTTTCTGAACTACCCTGTTTTGGGTGGATTTGGACATAGAGTAAGTTCTTTGAATTACTGGGGGCAAATAGGACAATAACAAACTCGGAATTTTATCGTGAATGTTCTCCTATGTGTAAGCTTTCCAAAAAAGTTAGTTTCACTCAATTTGGAGTTGTGTAGGGTGAGTTACACCCTTCTTAACTTACACTGCCCGGATGAAAGTCCTAATTCCTAGGTCAAACTTCAAAAATACATATCTCTCTCAATACTAATCCAATATCCTTATATTATATATGTATTGAAAGCCCTAAATATCTAGTTTCATTAAAAATAGTTTCATCAGATTTAACCTATTGTAGGCAGAGCCGTACACTCTGTCGTACGGACTGCCGAGGGAATTTGGTTTTCCAGCTCCTCATATCTTCTTATTCTCACCCTTTTCTATTCCTTAATCAATCAGATTTAAACACAAAAATAGCCAACAATCAGCCAAAAATCATCAAATTCATTCACTAATCACATTAAGAAGTAAGAAAATAAAGCCAAAAATCAGTCACCCATAATCACAATAACAAGAACAAAATTAAACCTCTACCTCTTTGTGTGTTGTTTTGCTAAGTGTTGGAGGTTGGTTGAGAGGAGAAAGAAGAGGAAAATGAGAAGAGAAAAGGGAGACTGAAGTAAAGAGAGAAAGCGGCGTGTAAGTCAGCTAAGTGAAGAAGGAAAAATCTGATTTAAACATAAAGAGGGTAGTTGGAATTGTGAATATTGATTGGTTGAAATTCTTGTGGCTAATTTCCAGCCATGCTTCCTTTTTTTTGTGGCTTAATGTGGCTTACTTATTCTCCATGCAAAAAAATGGGATTCGTTTGCATTATATCTGAATTCAGAACTCGTATCCATTCTACATAAAGTCGAAACTCGCGTCACTTGGAAATAGATTATTAGATCGGAAATCATGCCTATTTTCTTTGAAACATAAAGTCGGAGATCGGAAATCACAGCAAACAAATTACCTAAAATTGGCAGTCAAAGACAAGACTATGAAACGTAAAAGACTTAAACTCGGAAGTCGAGGATGTTACATAAACTTGGAAGTTAGTACCAGAACATAAAACCTTATACCCACATATCTGAAGCCGGGAGCTAAGACGCTTTAAAATTCTTACACGTAATACTAAAACGTGGTCCAGGATTAATCTCGGAGATCGCTTCGAAGCATAATCACGAAAGTTGGGAGTCAAAACATTATTATTATGTACCAAAAAGCAGAATATATATAATCTTAGAACTCCCAATTCAATCCCAGAAGTCGGTCACAAACTCAAACTCGGGAATATCAATAGAAATGAAAAAGCTCTTCAAATAGATTTGGATATCCGAACTCCTATCTAACTTGGAAAAACTCAGATATTGGGAATCACTTCCATTTCATTTGGACCTTGAAGGTTAAGTCGAAAATCGGAATTATGCCCATTTTATTGAAAATCGAAAATGAAGTCGGAAATAATGTCCATTGACTTGAAGATGAAATTGGAAGTCGGAAATCATGGAAAATGAAGTCAGAACTCGTGGAGGATGTTATATTACTACCCTCCTTAAAAAAAAATTTGTCCTCAAAATTTAGTATATTAAAAGAGTTCAGGATACTCTTTCTTCATGTCTGATTCTAATTCCCAAGTGTAATCCTCGGCATCTACTTTTCCCCATGCTACCTTTACCAACTGCACAGTTTTGATTCGAAGTTGCCTGCTGCTTTTATCTATGATCCATGCTGGTTGTCAGATCTTCTTTTAGTTGTATCGACTCGGGTTCTAGAAAGTGTGTAGGGTCAAACTGATACTTTCTGAGTTGAGAAACATGGAAGATATCGTGAAGGTTTGACAGATGTGGAGGTAAAGCGATTCGGCATGCAACTGATCCGATCCGCTTCAAGATTTGGAAGAGACCGATAAAGCGAGGACTTAGTTTCTTGACCTTAATGGCTCTACCTATCCCTGTTGTAGGTGTAACCTTCAGAAATACGTGGTCTTCTTCTTGAAATTTCAAAGGTTTCCTCCTGGTATTCGCGTAACTCTTCTGATGACTTTGAGCGGCAAACATCTTACTTTGAATCTTCTTTATCTGTCCAGTGGTCTTTTCAACTAAATCGGTCCCTAATAGAGTTGATTCTCCTGTCTCATACCAACACAATGGAGATTGGCATGTTCGTCTGTACAATGCTTCGTAAGGAGCCATGCCAATGCTAGCGTGATAGCTATTGTTGTATGCGAATTCGGTAGTGGTAAGTATCGATCCCAATTTCCATGTTGTTCCATTATATAGGCTCATAGCATATCTTCTAAGGTTTGAATTGTCCGCTCTGTTTGCCCATCCATTTGTAGGTGATATGCAGTGCTTAGACACAACTTAGTACCAAATGCTTTTTGTAAGGCTCCCCAGAACTGTGAAGTGAATCGTGGATCTCGACCAAAAATAATGGTTAATGGGTCCCATGCAGTCTTATAACTTCTTGGATATATAATTGCGCTAACTTTTCGAATGGATAATTTGCTCAAATAGGTAGAAAGTGAGTAGATTTGGTTAATCTATCCACAATAACCCATATGGCATCATATCCTGCTAACGTCCTTGGTAATCCCATTACAAAATCCATGGAGATACTTTCCCACTTCCACTCAGGGATTTCCAAAGGTTGTAGCATCCCGGAAGGTTTTTGGTGTTCTGCTTTCACCTTCTGACAGGTCAAGCATTTGCTCACGAAGCTTGCCACATCTAACTTCATGCTCGGCCACCAAAACATTTTCTTGAGGTATTGATACATTTTGGTAATGCTGGGATGCACGGTAAATTCACTTTTATGTGCTTCCTCCAAGATTCTTCTTCGGAGATCATTCCCCTCGGGTACACACACCCTGTCCCGGTGTCGCCATATGCCTTCCTTATCTTGAGCAAAATCCGTTAATTTCCTTGATTGCACAAGATTGATGGTACGCTGAAAACTAGCATCCTGCTGTTGTGCCTACCGAATCTGCTCCTTAAAACTACTAGTTATCTTAACTTGGTGTAATTGAATAGTCTTAGGAGTCATAAGGACCCCCAAATTAAGGTTTCGGAAGTTCTCAATAAGCTCTATCTCTTTCACCATCATCTAGGCTACAGTCAACGATTTTCTGCTTAAGACATCTGCCACAACATTTGCCTTGCCTGGGTGGTATTTTAATTCAAATTCGTAGTCCTTAAGGAGTTCTATCCATCTCCGCTGTCTCATATTTAATTCCTTCTGATCAAAGAGGTACTTTAAACATTTATGATCAGAAAAGACCTCGAACCTCACACCATATAGGTGATGTCTCCATATTTTCAAGGCAATTACGATTGCTGCTAACTCGAAATTGTGTGTAAGATAATTCCTTTCATGTGGCTTTAATTGTCTGGAGGCATAAGCTACTACTTTCCCGATTTGTATCAACACGCATCCTAATCCTTACTTGGAAGCATCACAGTAGACCTCAAATGGTCCATGAGTGTCTGGCAAGGCTAACACTGGTGTCATGGTTAACCATCTTTTCAAGTCTTGAAAACTCTGCTTGCAGTCCGGTATCCATTCAAATGGAACATTCTTCCTGGTTAGCTTGGTCAAGGGCAAGGCTATTCGAGAAAAATCCTTAACGAATCGCCTGTAATATCCAGCTAAGCCCAGAAAACTCTTAACTTCAGTGACTGTGGTTGGCCTCTCCTAATCTAGTACTGCTTTTACTTTGTTGAGGTCTACAGAGATCCGCCCATGGGATACCACATGGCCGAGAAATTTTACTTCTTGCATCCAAAATTCACACTTGGATAATTTAGCATAGAGCTTTCTTTCTCTTAAAATTTGCAGAACTAGCCACAAGTGTTCCGCATGCTCCCGCCTTGTCTTTGAATAGATAAGTATGTCGTCGATGAAAACCACTACAAACTTGTCCAAATATGGGCGGAATATCCGATTCATATAATCCATGAATATTACTGGTGCGTTTGTCAGCCCAAACAACATCACGGTATACTCGTAGTGCCCGTAACAAGTTCAAAAGGCTGTCTTAGGGATATCTTATTCCCAGACTCGAATTTGGTGATATCCGGAATGCAAGTCAATCCTGGAAAATACCGTTGCACCCTGTAGTTGATCCATGAGATCATCAATTCTTGACAATGGATATTTATTCTTAATCGTCACTTTATTCAGCTATCAGTAGTCCACGCATAAGCGCATGCTCCAATTTTTCTTTTTGACCAACAAGACTGGAGCTCTCCATGGTGATGCACTTGGCCATATGAATCCTTTTCCCAAAAGTTCTTCAATCTGTTTCTTTAGTTCTGTCAGCTCCAGAGGTGACATTCGATACGGAGCTATAGATATCGGTCCTGCACCTGGAACCAGCTCATTGGTGAACTCAATTTCCCTCTCAGGAGGGAATTTAGGAATATATTCTGGAAAAACATCAGGATATTCCTTAACAACTAGGATCTCCTCTAGTTTCTATTCAACTTCCGTCACATTAGCTGACAGAAGGATGTATTCTTGACTCTTCAACCCACTACAGTTTACTAATAAGGAGTTCAGATAGAAAAATGTTGAGACTTGGGATTCAGAAGACGGAACAGAGGAGAATATCACCGTCTTATCAGAACAGTTGAGCATGACTCGATTGGCAGAAAGCCAATCCATGTCCAGAATTATGTCAAGTCTAAACAGAGGGAGACAAATCAAATTAGCTGCAAAGGTCCTATCCTCAATTCGAAGAGCAATATTGATGCAAATTTGACTCATTTTAACAGAGTCATTGGCAGGAGTAGAAACCAATAGATCATAAGGTAATTCAGAAATTGGCAATCATAAAACAGTCACACAGTCAGGAGAAATAAATGAGTGCAAGGCACCCGAATCATAAAGTACAGTTAGAGTCTCACCATTCACTTCACAAGTACCTTGGATTAGTCCCTTAGACTTGTTAGCTTCTTCTATATTCATCGTAAAGACCTGTCCTTGATGCTAGGGTCTAGAGGGCTACAGTGGATTCCTGGTTGGATTTCTAGTTGGACACTCATAAATTTTGTGGCCTAGCTTGCCACACCCATAGCAGATATTTTGGCCTGCCAAACATGGCCGATCACCATGATTCTTACCGCATTTAGCGCAAGTCAGATTCGAAAAAAGCTTCTGGGGCTGCTTGCCTTTGTTACCCACTGATTGAAATCTTCTTCGCTATTGAAAGTTGGGCTTGAATCTTGGGCCCTGCAGTGCCAATCCCTTCTTGAAATCACCACCAGATGCCTTGGCTACAGCCAATTTCAAGTTGTAATCTTTCACAAGTCGACATTTATTTACGAACGTGGGGAAGTCTCTAATCTCTATTGGTCCTATTGTAATAAGAATATCTTCTCGTAGCCCTCCTTCGAATTTGATGCACTTCCAAACTTCATCAGGATTCCTCTAATAAATTGTAGAAAATTTACACAACTCTTCGAACCTGGCAATATACTTGGATATTGTCCGGTTTCCTTGATGGAGCTATATAAATTCTAGCTCCTTGGCATTTCGAGCTGAGGCAAGAAAGTACTTCTGGTAGAAAACATCTCTAAACACTGTCCAGGTGACCACTGTCTGAGATTCCTCAAGTAGTCTTCGTACGCCATTCCACCAAAACTCTGCATCTACTTCGAGCATATAGGTGGCAAAATTCACCTTTTGATGATCCGAACAATCTAGGATAGAGAAAATCTTCTCCATGGCCTTGATCCATTCATTGGCCTTATCTGGGTCGTAGGCTCCTCGAAAACTGGGCGAATTTGCCCTTCTGAACTCGGCAAATTTGAGATGGTCCAGATCAGCTCCTGGGAGATGTGGAGTTCCTCCACAATTTGCCTTAGGTTGCCTGCCTAATTGATCCATCATTTGGTGAGCTGCCGTTACCTGTTCCCGCATCGCTTGAGCCATCTTTCGCATCGTGTCCATGAGATAGCAAGTTTCTCCTGCGCAGGTTCCGCGCTTGGCCTGCCTCACCTTCCGGAAGCCATTAAGTTCTGAGCACACAAAACAAAAGTTATTGAGTTGATCAAGATCAATACTAAGTTTAATGTGCTAGTAAATAACAGCTCACACGATCAGGCACTTCATACACATGCACATCTGTATATCAACTTCTAGATAACATTTAGTGCATGCCATCATCTAAAAATACAGAATATGCACAAAACATAGTCAGTCCAATCCTCAGGCCTTAGCTAGAATGAATTGCTCTAATACCAAAAATGTAACACCCTACCAATTTAATGTTATGCTTAAGTCATAGCATGAGATTAAGTAGATTGTGTTACCGATACTTTACTTAATTATTTACTTATTATGTCACACTCTTCATTTTCTCTCTTCTTTTTTTTTTTTTGTTCAAATGGGCGAAACGACGCGCTGTGTATAACAAACGTGATTAACATCATAGAACGTAACGAAATTTAAAAGCACAACAAAAAAGGATATAGATAGATAATATATCATCAACTATATATGTAGATATATAGATGTAGGTAGAAGTCGACGCTTCAGTGTATGTATAAATATCAAATAGGATACATAAGTGGAGCCGGTGTACCAAAAAGAAAGGCCCATGTCAGTCAAATCAATCCTATGCGGTCCTCAGAGGACATTGCAAACTACTACATATGGCTAAGTCTATGACCCAATGCTACACTACCAAAAAAGGGCCATGCTATACAAACGAGCTCTCAACCGAGACCTACTTGGTCAGATAGCCATTGGCCACACCGGACTCGGTAGGGGAGCAGTCCATCATAAAGTAAGTTCTTTGAATTACTGGGGGCAAATGGGACTGTAACAAAGTCAAAATTTCATTGTGGGATATTCTCCTACGTGTAAACTTTCGAAAAAAGTTGGTTTCACTCAATTTGGAGTTATGTAGAGTGAGTTACACCCTTCTCAACTCACACTGCTCGGATGAAAGTCCTAATTCCTAGGTCAAACTTCAAAAATAGATATCTTCAATACTAATCCAATGGCATTATATTATATATGTATGAAAAGCCCTGAATGTCTAGTTTCATGTAAAAATAGTTTCGTTAGATCTAACTAGTTGTAGGTGGAGTCGTACATTCCGCCGTACGGACTGTCGAGGGAATTTGGTTTTCCAGTTCCTCACATCTTCTTATTCTCACCCTTTCCTATTCCTTAATCAATCAGATTTAAATATAAAAACAATCAACAACCAGCCAAAAATCATCAAATTTATTCACTAATCACATTAAAAAGTAAGAAAATAAAGCCAAAAATCTTTCACCCACAATCAAAATAACAAGAACAAAATTAAACCGCTACTTTTTTGTGTGTTGTTTTGCTAAGTATTGGAGGTTGGTTGAGAGGAGAAGAGAAGAGGAAAATGAGAAGAGAAAAAGGAGACTAAAATAAAGAGCGAAAGGGGTATGTAAGTCAGCTGAGTGAAGAAGGAAAAATCTTATTTAAACATAAAGAGCGTAGTTGGAATTATGAGTGTTGATTGGTTGAAATTCTTGTGGCTGATTTCCAGCCATGCTTCCTTCTTTTTGTGGCTTAATATGGCTTACTTATTCTCCACGCAAAAAAATGGGATTCGTTTGCACTCTATCTGAATTCGGAACTCGTATCCATTCTATGTAAAGTCGGAACTCGCGTCACTTGGAAATAGATTATTAGATCAGAAATCGTGCCTGTTTTCTTTGAAACATAAAATCGGAGATTGGAAATCACAGCAAACAAATCACCTAAAATCGATGGTCAAAGACAAGACTATAAAACGTAAAAGACTTAAACTCGAAAGTCGAGGATGTTACATAAACTTGGAATTAGTACCAGAACATAAAACTTTATACCCATATATCTAAAGTCGAGAAATACTAAAACATGGTTCAGGATTAATCTCAGAGATCGCTTCAAAGCATAATCACGGAAGTCGGGAGTCAAAACATTATTATTATGTACCGGAAAGCAAAACATATATAATCTCAGAACTCCCAATTCAATCCCAGAAGTCGGTCACAAACTCAAACTCGGGAATATCAATAGAATGAAAAAGCTCTTGAAATATATTCCGATATTCGAACTCCTGTCTAACTTGGAAAAACTCAGATATCGGGAATCACGTCCATTTCATTTGGACCTTGAAGGTTAAGTCGAAAATCGAAATTATGCCCATTTTATTGAAACTCGAAGATGAAGTCGGAAATAATATCCATTGACTTGAAGATGAAATTGGAAGTCGGAAATCATGGAAAATGAAGTCGAAACTCGTGGAGGATGTTATAGTATGCATTTATCATATTACTAATAAATTGTTTTATAAAACCATTAAATTGGTTTACTAGACCATGGGCTAAAGGCTATGGCAAGTGGACTCACGGCTGAGTGTCATTTTCACAAGAAGTGTTGACTCACATATTTGATGGCATTGTAGTGGAAGAAAGAATAAATTTTTTTTTTCAAAAAAATGAAGACAACTCATTTTAACTAGATAAAGGAAACACCAAACAATTTTAACCAAATAACATAATTTAACCAGATAGCAGGCTTGAAACAATTTTTCACCTTTCACACCCAAGTTGAAGAAAAAGTAAAGGCTGAGAAAGTTCGCCGCCCACTACTAGAAACGCGTCATGACAGTTGAGGCATGAGAGGCGGCAGAGTTGTGGCATCCTCTGATGGCGTTGTGGTTACGAAGTCACAGAGAAGAAGAAGAGGAAACGCGGTCTGTAGCTGCAGAGAAGAAGAAGCAGAAACATAATCTACTGCTACAGAGAAGAAGAAGAAGAAATCGACTGTGTTGCGAGGCTGAGAGGGGAACGGTAGATGGCGTTGCTACTAGAAGAAGAAGAAGAAGAACAAGAAAAAGGAAAGGGGAAATGGGAAACGGCTGAAGTGGTGAATGATTCAAAATTGGGAATGAGAGTATGAGAAATTGAGTGAAATGAGTCAAAGATGGGTTAGGGTTAGTAGTATTTTTAATTATTAAATTAAATAAATATAGGTGAAATTACATAAAAGTATAAATATGTATAAATATAATAGATATTTAGTAAGGGTAATGTAGTCTTTTCATATATACAGGGTCCCCGCGGGGTAGGAAGGGTGATCTCTACTCCCGTTCCCAAACCTTCCATGTGGGACTTTTGTTTGCATCCCTATTCCCGTGGGGGAAAATCTCCGACCACGGGGCCTTGAATGGGGCAGTATTCACGGGGATCCCCATGAAGTGGGGATTTTTGAGATCCCCAATCTCCAAGGAGGTAAGAGATTTCTCTCTTGTGTGGTGGTTCTTGAAGGTTGGAGCTTGGATCGATAAGGGTTTTTGAGCTAGGAAGAAGAGATAGGGATCTCTAACACTTCCTTGTTGCGATTCTTGAAGAAATGTGTGTTTGTGTTTGGGGTTACTATTCTAGGGCTCAAGAGGATATACATAGTGGTGTGTTTAAAGCTTAGATTTAGCTTATGTTAACCTAGATAAGTATTCTAAAGTGATTCTTGTAAGGTAAAACTCATATGAAGACAATTAACCAAGTTATGGCATAAACTAGCTAGAATAGGATTATTAGTGTCAAGACTTGGATCCCCAAGATTTAATGTGAGATTGACATTCCTATAGGTTTAAATAATTCAATTGCCCCCAAATGCAAGTGTAATTACGGATACAAACTTGTCAGAATCATTATCTTGGGCTTTGTCGCAAAAAGTGGTAATTGAAATCTTACATTAACCACTAAGAAAGATGGAGATTTAATTATCATGCCAAAAAAAATAATGCAAACTGATTTTGCCCATCAAAATACATGATATATGGAGGCTAAAATTGTCTTTGATTAGTTGGTTTGGTGAAAGAATAAGTAGAAATGGTTTTGGATATACACTAGTTTCAATAAGTCATGAGAAGGGTGAATTTCGGTTCCTATCCCTTAATGGATGCAAACTGTTTTTAGGCTTGATTATTTGGGTTATATAGACATTAGAAATGCCCTTGAATGATTGAAATTGGTTTAAGGTGAATTATTGGAGAGTTGGGTGTTAACTAGTCAAGTTTCCTAACTTATGGAGGCATTTTCAGCCATGTACTTAAGAGTAACCAAAACCATGTTCTAGTTGAGTATTTGGAATTATTATAGTGAATTTAAGTGCCTTGGACCATATATAATAATGTGGTGTAAGTTTAAGAAGGTCTAGAGTTGGTTTAAAGGTGTGTATAGCAAGAAAAATATGTGTTATCAAGATTAGGATAATAAGGGTATTAAACTATTCCCTTAGCAAGGGTCAAAAAACTTGGAATTTATATTTAATTGTGCTAAAGTATAAACAAGATTGAAATAACCTCCTTTACACGAAACTTTAATTTTGAAGCCAAGAAGTTCTTAAGAAAAAGTGTTGTGATTTCATTCTAGTATTGTTATATAACTATTTAAAGTGTGAAGTAAGCATAATGGTGGGGAAACCACTTGAAATGGAAGTGTTTGTATGATTGTTTATGGTCGATGGGGCCAAGGACAGAAGCCAAGGTATGCGTCCTATTCCTGATTCTTGGGACCTTGATAGTTTATCTTGATTTGCCCTATATATGACTTATGATGATGATGAATTTATTTGTTATAAGGAATGTATTGGAATTATGGATTGATAAGTATTTGTTGATTTATACTATGACTGGGAATTTTGTGGTTGTCTATTAGTGTTTTCAAATTTTTGGATTTCTCCTAGTACAGTTGTTGTGCTATTGGATTTTTGCTAGAAAGTTTTTATGAGTTGTACCATAATGCATTAAAGCATGAGACTAGAGAAAATTGTGCCATAAATCTTGAGATCATTTTTCAAGAATATTACATGTTAGAGTAACGCACAATTCTCTAATTAAGATTTGGAAGTGACCCTTCGACAAGGGAAGGCAATCCTAATTAATTAAGATTTGGAAGTGACCTTTCGGTAAGGAAAAGCGATCCTAATTAATTAAAAGCTTGGAATTGATCCTTTGGTAAAGGATGATGATCCACAAAGACAAGATGATTGGGTATAATCCTTCAGTAAAGGAAGGTGACCCATTAAGATACCCCTTTATTTTGAAGGCATACGATCAAGATAGATCCCTCCAATGTAGAGGCATGACATCCCCTTGTGGGCCAGAGTCTGATTTAGATAATACTGTGTGATGACACTCATGGAGTGAGCTCACATCCTAGGACAATCTATCCAAAGGCATGTAATAATAAGAGCACATGCTAAAAGAAGGCCGTAATGATAAAGAATAAATTGCATAAGCATTTGTCCACAAGATTGCATGATGATAATGAAGTGATGATTTAATATGTTATCAATGCTATTGTGTTTTAGAGTCTTCATTTAAGTGATTGAATAAAATAAACCCACTTCGGAGTCTATAATTTTGAAAATTCTAAAAGAAATCTTTATTCTTCTTAAGTATGTTCACTGGTTTTATTAAGGGTAAATAACAATAAACACCCTTGAGTTATACTAAAATTACACTCCACCCCATAAATTAACACTCCCAAAAGATTGGGTAGGAATATTCCATTCCCGCTTAACTCTAGTTATCCATCCATATAAAAAATTAAAAAAAATGAAAAAAGTAAAACCATGGTCTTAGCCAACCCAAAGTCAGCCACACGAGGCCTAAACTCATGGTCCAGCAAGATGTTATTACTTTTCACGTCCCTTTAAACTATAGCCAACACGATATCATGGTGTAAATAAGCCGCACCCACAATAATTGTGAACATGCTAGACCATCAACTCCCCATATTTCTTCATTGAACCTAACCCTTTGGAAAGTGGGTCTTGAAAAAGTGCTTGGACTTGCCACTAAAAAGGAAGTTACTTTGTCCTGACGAACCATAACAAAGACCCCCCAAGGAGCATAACACATGCAAATAAAACAATTGTAGCAATCAGGGAAAGGGGTTTGCGTTTGGAATAAGGAGACCGGGCTATCATAATTGGGCTACAGAGACCTAGGTTACCCTTTAGACCGGACAAGTACACTTGGTAGTTGAAACCTGAAGGCACTGCACCATGCGACTTGTTGTTAAAGACATTGAATTGGTTGAGGGTGAGATTCATCAGCTCCATTGGCATTCCCCAATAAGCAAATTTCCAGCAAGGTCAAGGTAAGTCAACTCCGGCAAGTCACCAAGTTCCAACGGCATTGAACTGGAGAATCGGTTATGAGACAAGTTCATCTTGATCCAAGAGCTCACATTACTAGGAATCACAATGGTAAATGCATTCTTCTGTATCCTAAGCTTCTGCAACTTCCTCAACTCGGTTATGAACTGGGAACTTCACCGAAAAAAGCAATTCTTGCTGACATCAATCTTCATAAGCTGATTGAGTTCACAAATTCCCCGTGGGAGCTACCCGAAGAAGTTGTTACAAGATAAAAGAAGCATAGTGCTTCCCTAAGCGTTGGAAATTGAAGTAGAGATAGAACCTTTGAACCTGTTATTATTCATTTCCAGAAACTAAAGCAAAGGAACAATCCAGAACTTTGGTGGCACATAGCCAAAGAGTTGGTTGTTCTTGATTCTGACATATTCAAGAGAAAGATTGTCCCAACCTAACTAATACCATCCTGTTTGATTCTTTCTTCATCAAAATAAAGGGGCTAACCATAGGTAGTGGGTCGGGATAGTGAGTGATGAGTCAATAAGTTAGCTAAGGTTAGAGGGTGTTAGTCAGCTAACAGGAGGATAAAGATGTGGGGCGGAGTGTTCATTTTGTCTGAGAAGGGGGTGGAATGTAATTTTGTCATATCTCAGGGATACTCATTGTTATTTACCCTTTTATTAAATAAACCGTTGTATGTTTAGTTAGGAGTCCCTATTAAGAAATACTTTATTTCACATCCCTGTGTGTGTTCCCCTGTCATCCTCAGACAAAGCTAATGGCATCCGTGGTGATATTCTTGGAGGTGCTTGAGTGGCCCTGGCATGGTTATCCTACCTTAGACTCACTAGTTTTGGTAGCCCATAGTAGTTTTAGGCTTTATATTTTCCCCAACAGCTCATTTAGCATATCTATAGGAATTGACTGGTTTTTAAGTGATCATGTAATATTTAAACAATTTTAACTCTTGACCATCTATGTATGATTATATGACCTAAATTTGCTCCTTTCACTCTCATAATAAACCACCCCTCTGATGTAATACGCTCCCATATATATATATATATATATATATATAAACATGGTCTAAAACCTTGCTAGTCTAACATACTTGTGTATAATCGAGATACTAATATGTAAATATGTATACCCAGTACTTATACATCTAAATATATGAATTGCTCGATTATCTATGTAAATTACATCGTCCCTTTATTTTATATTCTTATGATGCGAATTAATTACGAATTTTAATATTGTACATTGTAACAATATCATCCATTATACGCGCTAGAAAACTCAGTTTTTGGAAGTCATTATTTAAAAAAAAAAAATATATACACTATTTTCATGGATCAACTACTTTGAAGCTAAAGATGTTATACTAGTTCAGCCTATAATGATTAGAAATTGTCACAAGACGACTTAAGCGTAGTGCGGTCTTATTAGGGCTTTATAGTTATAATTACATTCGGTACCTCTCTATTTACACACATGATAGAGACCACCCCTAGTACAAACGAAGTTGAGACCATTAAGTCATTGGGTGTTTTGTCCAAACTACCTTTTCTTACTCATCCCAAACGTATATTGACGCGAGTTCCGAGTTTCAATTTTATCCGAGTTCCATGTTCACGTGACAGGTGAAGAAGATGATGCTGGATGCGAGTTTCAAGTTCCCCATTGACTCAAGTTCCTAGTTCACATGACTTAAGAAAATGAGGAAGATGAGACTGGCCTTGGTGCAAGTTCCGACTTCCTATTTGACTCAAATTCTGAGTTTATGTGACAGAAGATGAGGAAGCTGAGATTGGATTTGATGTGAATTCAGAGTTCTACTTTCGTTTGAGTTCTAGGTTCCACTTTTATGCGAGTTCTGATTTTGGCTAAAAGAAGGTAAGGATGCAAATGTCATTTATGTTACTAAATTGCTATTAATGAGCATGTGATGTGCACATATTATAACTTTTGTCAACTCTGTTAACATACTATTAATAATAGGGGAGGCTAATGTAGATTTTTGTAAAGTTCAAAGATCTGTGGAAATAATTTTACAAATAGAGGGGTGTCGAGTGTAGTTATACTAAATTTTATGGGAGGTTAGTGTAATTCTTCCTACTAAATATTATATAATATTAAAAATTTAACAAACCATACACCAAATTATAAGGTATTATATCATCAAATCTTATTATCTCACGTATGAAAGCTTTTCTTTTCTTTTTTTGACGTGGTATGAAAGCTAAAATATAACAAAAATCCTAAATTGTATATTTTCTTTTATCTTCAATATATTATATTCCATGCAAAAGCATATAGAAGAATCTCTCAGCTTTTACGCTTGGCGAGCGGCGGGACCCAAGAAAGCATCGGCTTGCGTTGCAAGCACTAAGCCACTAAGCTACAAAGCAGCGGTGGGAGGGTCCAACAGTGGCAGTGCATCCGCTACAGGTTCCAAACCAAGGCAAAAACCACTGCACTCTGCCTCCTGCCCTAAGCACACCAAAACCAACACCATCTCCATCCATCCCCACCAAATCAAACACATCCTACTATCCAATAACCAAAATTTCCTCAATCTCCTCAAAAGAAGACTAAATGTCCCACCTCGATCACGCCGACAAATATACCCACAGCCCCCAGCACATTTGAAATTTCAATTTCTAAAATTTAAACCACTACTACCCCCATCATCACTGCCACCATCGGAGATGAGTCTCAAAACCCCACTCAATCCCCAAACGAGATCAAACAAGAAGCAAAGAGTGAGTGCTTCCATTTCCCCTTCGAATGAGGTAATCGACGTGGAAGCTTTCATCTTCACGCCCCTCTCCAACAAGGGCACCAACAAGTCCACCGCCATCTCGGTGGAGCAATACGCCGAAGACAGGGGCCTCCACCTCGCCATCGCCGCATCCCTCGGCATTCCCCACCCTCCCCTTACCCCCAACCTCATCAACCTCTCGGACGACGAAAACGACGACGTCACGGTCCTCACTTCAAAACCCCAAAACACCCCTTTCGGAAAACGACAAAAAAGCAAAGAAAAAGGGGAGTCCTCCAACAGTGCACCATTCGTTTGCGAAATTTGCACTGAGACCAAAACAGAAAAGGACTCTTTCGGCATAACCGGTTGCCCGCACTCTTACTGCACTGATTGCGTGGTAATGTTCGTTGGCTCAAAGCTTCAGGAGAACGTGATTAACATCCGTTGCCCGGTAACCGGTTGTGGAGGTTTACTGGAGCCAGAGGGTTGCCGCGAGATTCTTCCTAAGGAGGTCTTTGACCGTTGGGGGAACGCGCTGTGTGAGGCAGTGATTGGTGACGGTGAGAGGTTCTATTGCCCCTTCAAGGACTGCTCTGCGCTGATGATCGACGATGGGGGAGAGGTTGTTAGGGAATCGGAGTGCCCCAATTGTAGGAGGCTGTTTTGTGCTCAGTGCAAGGTGCCTTGGCATGATGGGATTGGGTGCGAGGAGTTTCAGAAGCTGAACAAGCACGAGAGGGAGAGGGAGGATATCATGCTGATGAAGCTGGCGGAGAGCAAGAAGTGGAGGAGGTGCCCCAAGTGCAGGTTTTTTGTTGAGAAATCTGAGGGGTGCATGTACATGAAATGCAGGTCAGCTTTTCATTCTTGGGTTGCGGTGTTTTTTTTTAAAAAATTAAAAATATTTATTTTATTTTATTTTTTTAACGATATGTATTATTTGAACATAGCATATGGAAAGAAAAAATGAATTGAAAGTATGAAAGCAATACATTTAATGAGCCTAGAACATTTAGAAAATGAGCGTGCTACTTGGTGCGAAGACCAAGAGCACAAAACTATACGAAAAGTGGGAAACCAATAAAATCAGTTAATATGACGAAAGCTGTGGAGGAGAGATGGGGAGAAGTTGTGTGCCGAGAAAATTTAGAGAAATTTTTTTTGTATTATTAGAGTAGGTAAATATCTTAGACATTCAGGAATAGAAAGGAGAAAAAAAATTGTAAAAGAAAGTGAAATGAATGAGATAATTGATAGAGAGAAAAAAAATTGAAAGAAGATATTGAGGTATTGGAATTTTGGATATGTACAAATAACATAACCTGAAAATTTAGGGCTGATTTTTTTATATATTATTATTTAATTATTTCTATTCTTAATATACGTGTTTCTATTCTTTCCATACATGTTGTATACATATGTCAAAAAGTCATATATAAATATCTGTTCTCTCGTTTTTTAGTCACTTTGTCTAGAATATATTAAGCTCCAATTAATTTGGTATGTTTCATAAATGAGCTATTATGTCCTAAATTTATCATAGCTTTAGTTTTATTTTATTTAATTTTTTCAATACACAATACTCTTTTAAAACATTACTTAAAAGAATTGAAGCTTGAATTAGATTATATCAATGTTGAAACACGTGAAACAACCAAAATTATCTTCGGTTGGATGGATGTTGATTATGCCGGGTACATATCCTTAAGATACACATGACCTTACATCATGTTTAGGTGCTAAAATATGAGCATAAGTGTGCAGAAAAATGGCGTAAACAAAAAATACTGTAATTAAATGATAGAAATTGTGTCAATGTTAAGTGATGCTTGTGTATGTGAGTACCATTTTTGAGGAAACTACAAATTTTTCTAAAGCACCAGATTTCTACAAATAGTCGTGTCTTGATCATCCGCTTGTTATGCGAGCAGTGGGCAGCTCGTGGATTCATGTCCGCGTTGTGGTTACCTTTTCAATAAGAGTAGCTTAAAAAATTTTCTTCTTTTTTGGGTTGCAGGTGTGGAAATGCCTTCTGTTACAACTGTGGAGCTCCTTCCAGGGGTAATACCCACTATTGCCACAGCTGTAGACGTTAAATGTAACCCCAAAACCCAACACACCAAACAATGTGGGCAATAAGGTCTAAACATATGCTGCAAACCGCCAAAACTGTTAACTACTAGCTCACCCTCAGTGAGGATTTTCTATGCGTTACTCTGTAAAGGCTATAGTTGTTTAAATCTTTTCTTCTCTTTTTTTTTTTATGTAAATATAATTTATCTATGCTTGATGCCCATATATCTTTGTCCGCTTATCCTCTCTTTCTATTAAATTTGAAACTTTTATCTGCAAGTGCGGTGCTCTACCCAGCTACTCGCTTCCTTTGAGTGTTACGTATCTCTTTTACCTACTTGACATGTTGCACACTCATCAACATTTTTTTATCTTTTTATTTTTTATTTAAATACTAATTTTTTTAGCACTTTTATCTCTTCTCTCTCATTTATAACTAGAGCTGAAAGTAAGTCAAGCTAACTTGTGAACTGTTTCTGGCTCGGTTCATTAATAGCTTAATAAGTTAAGCTCGTGAATTCATGAGTCAAGTTTGAGCTAGTGATTCGATCTTGTTTATTAAATGAACCAAACTTGAGTTTTACTATATTTGACTTACTAATTTGTGAGTTGTTATTGTTATTATTATTGTTGTTTTTGTTGTTAAGACTATGTGGCAGCGTTTGCTATCCGCCTTGTTATGTTTTGTGCATAGTACACCATGTAAACAAAACGGCCTGTTGGAGGTTTCAGTTGATTGAAACCGGTAACTGAAGGAGGGTTTAGTTTATTTTGCTATGGGGGGTTTTATTGTAATTGGCCTCCAAGGAAAGTTATCCTCACTTTAACCAAATCTTGTGTACACCCTGGGCTGCCGTCGCAGTGAAAGCCTCATCTTCATTGACGACAATGCTGAGAGGTTAAGGTTTGTCATCGACACTGGATCTAACATCGTCGAGAAATCAAGCTGCTTGCTTAGACTCGCTATCCCCACATCTTAAATTATGTTACAAAGCTCCTACTTAACACATAATCCTCTTTAAACGAAATCTTCTTCACAGCAATAGTTTCTCCAATGTTTAATTTAGCTCTGTACTCAATCCCCACCACAACCAATTGTCAATTCATCACTTGCATTGTTTGTGGAATTCATCACCTATGCCACATATCACTGTATGAAATACACAACTTACATGCTAATAATGAGCCAACCAATTCTCCATTTCTGTAACCTCCACCCTCCGTGACTTTCTTCCTCCACCGTCGATGCTGTTGCACCACCTCCGCAAACCATACTGTATTTCCACGCTCAACTCCTCCAGCCATAGACCTCCACCTGCCCTGCGCAACACCTTCACACTTCCTCCCAAGCCAAATGATACTTCCACACATCAAAGCCATCACCACATTCCATCCATTGTTATCAAAAACAACATAAGAATCACCATAGCCAGATGATGTTTTCCTTTTTTTTTTTTTTTTTCCTATGCCACAGAAATGCCTCAACAATGTTTCAATGATTAAATATTTACTTGATTTTACTTTTATAACCTTCAACCGTACGCAACCCCTTTGACAAGTTCCCCGTTTTAATCCAAACGGTCCAATATTTTACAATTAAAATGGACCGTTTGTATCACACCAGCTATCAACGTGCGCTACGCACCATTCCTATCAAAGAGTATAACTCATGCCACCGAGCCTTTGTTCTTATCACTAAATATCATATAGTTTATGAAGACAAAAAGACTTAATTTATATATAACTTGAGTTATCTCATTAAATTTGAGCAGTTCAAGTTCGATGAGCTTCTGATAAGCTCAACTTGAGTTTAGAAATTAGGTTCACTTTGAGCTCGAATTTAAGCTCGAGTTCGGCCTAATATTAACGAGTTGAGCCTGAGCTATGTCAAACTCAAGCTTGGTTCGGCTCACTTTCAACCCTATTTTCAACCCAACTCAGCTTTTCACAATCACCCAATAAAACTCACCCTTTCTCAACTTTGTTGAATTCAAAAAGAACGGAAGCCTATTTATAAATTTATAAATTATTTCCACATAGTAATTATTATTTTTTATGTTTATAAACGTGTTTAGATATTGAATTAATTAGTATTATTAATATACTATCATTTTAAAGTTACTTTCTCAGTAACTTTCAAATTATCATTATATAGTTATAATGATAATTTTTTTGTATTATTATTATTATCATTATTATTAAATGGATATAATATATGGATGTTATTAATTAATTCAATTTTCTAAACATATATGTTAGCACAAAAAAAAATCATTGTTACTACTTAAACTAAATTATAATGACATAAAAAGTTACAAAATTATTATTATAATTATTATTATTATTAGTCTTTGAAAATTGTTTAATATCAAATAAGTTCCTAAAAATTAAAATGTGACATCACTTTAAATATTGAGTTTAATTTAGATGCACTAATAGTGTAAAATTTTTTTACATTATTATCCAATTAAAACATTCTATTTGCATGACCATTCAAGTAATAGGTGATTATGTCAAAGAGTTTTGTTGATGTGGCAATTTATGATTGAATATCTGTATAAAAAAAATTTACACTGATAATACATTCAAATTAAATCCTTAAATATTTGAATGTTATTTGATATGAAACAAGTGTTTTGAGAGTGTATAATTTATCCAAAGTATCAAACAAGGGGAGATTAAATAGTCTTTTAATCCTTTCGAAAGTTATTTGACATCTAATAGATTCTTACAAACTCACTATAAAATAAACAGAATTAAACACTCCTTTAAAAAGACTAAAATAATATTATATTTTAATTTTTAGAAACCTATTTAATATAAAAAAATTCAAAAAATAAATAAATATTATACAAAGCTTCGGAAAAAATAAAGTACATGCTAACTCAAAAATTCAAAAGCTGAGTAACGGGCTACTAACTAGTTTGCTTTTAATTTCTTAGGGACAGGTTTGAATATAGTGGATGCCAGGTTTTCTTTTTCTCTAGAACTAGAAAGGTAGTGCTGAATTCGACGCGCGTACGTTAACGGACTCTCGCAAAGTTTCTAAAACATACAGCATCCCATCTTATTGAGCCCTTTCACATCTCTCATTTTTGCCATTTTTAATTTGTAATAGTCAACAAAGATTATGGGACATACTGTTGTTTACATATTAACTCCCTCCTTTGTTTATAAATCTGCACAAGAACGCAACATTCATATGGCTAGAGCGGAACTCACCAACACAGTTACCGACATATAAATGTGTGTAACAAACACACCATGACAAAAGACACAATCAAAATTATACTCGTATCGTGTTAAAAATATGGGAGCTGACAATTGATGAATTACATTACTAGCGATATGGAATATAAAGCACCCTATGCTTTGTTAAGCAAACTAATTAAGTTTGAGCAAAACCATTCATTCTAAAAACCGTTTCCTGGATTTCTTAAATATTAGTGATGCGGGAAAACTTTGATGGCCTTTTTGGCGAGCAGAATATGTCAAAGCTCCAAAGCATTAACATCAGCGAAAGAGCTACAATCCTCAGAACCTACCCTCATCAATAGAGGAAAGGGGTCCAATCACAACGGCCATGTACATTTTGCTCGGGGAATTAGAAGTGTCGCCGAACCTGTTAATATCCATTTGCAGTTTTCTGGGACTTTTTACTGAAATTTGATATACTGCAGTGAGGACAAACGTACTCCAGCCCATCAGTTTTAGCATAGTCCTGTCATTCATCATACACACGTGACACGTCAAAAACGACAAAATTTTCATCTCACATTCTCTCTCTGTTCGTCTCCCTTACAAGCTATGTGCAAAATATCATTACGAAATTAGAGTACGAAATTTTGAACACAAGCGACACTGGATATCAAGCTGCAAAATGGATTTCCACTTGTTATTCACTTGTTTCCATTTCTCAGTTGTGAATTGTGGTTATTCTATGCTCATCAGATTCATCTAGAACAAACAAGGGAAGTTGCTGACTTTAATGCATCAAACATTAAGTCACAAGCAAGATTCAAACCGCAATCATTTGTTGCAACTTGACCTGATATTGTCAATACAACACAGCAATGAAACAATCCAACCAAAATATAATTAAAAGAGTGTTGTCCATACGTCAAATCTGACTAGCTTCACACACTGTTGAAATTTTTTCGCCCACCCAAAATAACAACAAAAGCAATCACATCATAGAAAGACAAACCTACATCAATATGCATGTCTTATATTGCCAAGGATTTAAAAAATCAGAAGGTGACTTTTTCTTTGAAGGGCTTTTACTAACCATGCAATTGTTAATACAATAGGTTAAGCAGGCATTCATGCAAGAGTCAAAATTTCGTAATACCTTAAATGCCCCAAGTCCTTGCCGCCTATCACAGCCAAAGTGAGCCCACTCACCACATATACCACAGTTCACCCAGTCACCTGCTGCACTACTGTTGAGCCAACATGAAAGGTAGACAATAGTAAATAAGACACAATTTTGGCAAGCTCCATCTTACATATGTATTATAGAGAGAGAGAGAGAGAGAGAGACCTGTGACACAACAAGCAGCACTCTCCATCTACGTCATCATGAGCTAATTCATATTCTAAAAGATAAGTTTCATAATGTCTTTTCAGTGTATTGCCAACACCCTGATAGCAAAAAGAAACTGTTAATGATTCCAAGATTGCACAGAATTAAGCAGTATGTAATATTGTGAAGTTCCAAGACTAAGAAAGTAGTAATAAGCGCAAAAGCAATCATTTGCAAAATACAACTTTAAGCAAAATATTGTTTGCCTCGATTTATTCATGAAGCTCAAAGAACTAAACAGAAGATTGTGTACAAAGCAATTTTCTTATTTTCTTTTCCATTTTGTGGAACATATGCATTTGAAAAGAACCGAACACTATTTTGATGACAAGGACTACAGAATCACAAGGCTCCAAATTTGCCCTGCCAAAGCTGACACAATGGATCATGTAACTTGAATTTTAGATTATTACAGCACAATAAGCATTTGGTCACGTAGATACACCATGCCTAGGTCAGCCTTTGCCTATGTTGCATGAGTACTATGGATACAAGTATTGAATACAATACGGTATGATACATAAATACAACAATTTTATAAAAATGTAAAATACAAGTATGACAATATATATTAACTAAAAAATATATTTATATATGATATTGAATATTTATGATAATCTTAATAAAATATTTATAATAATTATTCTAATAATTATCTTAGATATGACAGATTGTTTCAAATAATGGACAGAATGAACAATCCTATCTTTTAGTTCAAAAAATTAGTCACAAATAAAGAAGTCTAAGGCAGCAGTATTTGATGTATATATGCATACAATTCGCATAAGGGACGCATAGGTGAGCAGAACTGAAGTATTTATGCATCATAGTTCTTTACAAATACAGTTTAATATTAGTAATGGTGCTCACTAGAGCACACAATAATTGCATTTCAGGGAACGCCTGATTCTCAAGATAAAACATAATCTGTAAATCAGCCTGTCATCTTGCCAATGAAATTTAGTAAAATTAGCACCAACAAAAGCAACTCCCAGCAAAATAAGTTAACTCCCAAGTCCCAAACAAGTTACATTAAAACTTCAATTGCAAAAAGCAGAAAGAGGGATGGAATGTGAGAACAAGAACACAAACTCCTAATACTTACGATAAAAAGGGAAAAAGCAGTGCATATCATACAGTAGTTGCCTAAATAAGTAAAAAATAAACAAATAAATAGAAGTAGTGCATACCATACTATTGTAAACTAATAAAGCACTGAATGCTTCATATGAACAAAAAGATACTATATTAAGAAAACTAAGTTGAAAAGAACCCACATTCATCTCAAGAAAAAGCGTAAGATGCCTGATAGTGATAAAGAATGGATTGCTAAAGCCTAAAGGTTCATTCCTATAGAATCCCATATGTCTGATTATCTAGCTGGTGGAGAACGATGCATAATGCAAGCAAATGTCTCATTAATAGACAGACAAAAAATTAGATCTGGATCCATACAGTCATTCTATTTGTCAAAGTGTGATTGCGCATCTTTGAGAAAACTTGTCCTTTCCAGTTGATACCATTCCCAACATGAAAGCCTCCTCTTGAAACCACCTGAAATGCTCACGTTTTAGTCACAGTTTCTAGACTGCTATGCAGTTAGCTTTACATAGTCAAATATCTTACCTCTCTATACAAGTTGAAAAGATCAAGGCGTTTTGCATTCAGAATGGCATCAGGGAACTCAGTAAGCCCACCCTGTGGGATGAGACGAGTATGCCCTCGAAGGATCAGAAACTGCATTACGTCCCTCAGGAATTCCTCCTGCCACACAATTTATCCAGGTGAATGATAAGCAGAGAAACTTAGATGTAGATTGACATAAATTACACTGATAATATCATAACTGACACTAGGTTAGGGTCAAACATGGCATGATAGCAATGAGTGTAACAAAGGCCAACAATAGAATACATACCTCTGAGCAAACTCGGATTGGAGCTCTGTCACAACCATGCTTTTTCATAGGTAGCGGATTCAAAGAAATAATCTGATGAGCCTGAAATGAGTTTGACACAGATTTCCTATGTGGAACAGAATGTACGCCTACATTATGTTTAATAGGAGCAAGTAGCTGATTTGATTTTCCATGTTCTCCATCATGTCTTTCACCCTCGGACACTCCCGAAAAAGGAAGAATCTTATGGCGATTAGAGTGAGGTATTGGTCTCATTGCAGCTAAATTTAATTTCTGTCTATCACTACAAACATCCTCAACTTCCACACTGCTAGCATTGATAGACTTTGTTCTAGAGCATGGTTCAGATCTTTTTCGACTAGGTGCAGGAGGCATCAGCCAACTAGGATGCCCAGAGAAAACAGGTTCGTTAGGACAGTTTTCTTTCCCCTGCCTAGTACAAAAGAAAAGGAGACGTTCAGCATCATCTTTATTAAAAGAGGCAACTGGCAATCCTTGAATACTAGCAACTCCCAACATAACTAGATTACGATATGATACATTTGGTGCAAGCTGTCTCAGAACCTGTAAACAAATACCAAAAATGCAGTAAGTCAAAAGATAAGGTCTCACATTAAAATAAATAAATAAAATCCAACAAAGCTCATACCATGACAATTTACAATTGCTTAAAAGATCAAGCCAATTCAATGTAGAGGTTATTTTCATCATTTCTTGTGTTCCCACACAAAAATATTTAGTTATTCAAAAAACAGAAAAGTCAGGAAGCTAAAAATCTAATATTATAGACCAAATAATCAGACTAGAATACATGCAGCAGTGAACTAGAATATATAACAAGAAGCAGAAGTCACAACTATCTTTAGCTGCTCATAACTGTCCCAATAACAATTTTCTAAGGTCCAAATAAGCCAAGTGACTGCTGAGTGCAAACTTCATTCAGCATGCCCTCTAGGACTTGATCATTACAAATAAAATTCGATTCTTTTATTTTCTTATTTTGTTAAAAACACCAGAAATAAGTAAAAGACGCCATTCAGACAAATTCAGCTCTTCAATTGCTTCCAGATGGAAATCATGCCTGCTTTAAAGAATCTACCAGACCATAGTATAAGGACTTTCAGACGTAAAGTTAACAACATCTTATGCGACCTTTTCCTGGAAATAAAGGATCGCCAATCATATTGAGGTGAATAAACAAAGTGCACGATGGCCATATCCAATGCAATAAAGAAGTCCTGTCTTGCAAATCCTCTTCTAGCATTGCTTAATCTTCTCACCAATCAATGAAATTGAATTATTTACTTGAGCAGTGTACTACCTATTTTATTCACTAAGTGCAAGTATAGCATCTTGCAAATTGATACACATTTTTCTCATTAATATAACAAGTTCATTCAAGTAGCCAAGTCATTAGTCATTATACCTACAAACAAAAGCAAGAACTTCCATATAAACCGTGTCATTAATCAAAAACAACTTTTAGGGGCCACTCAAGAATATTTTAAAAAGCTATAACCAAAAGAAGAAACATTGAAAGACAATATTTAACCTGTGAAGCCCATGTAGGAACCCGCATGCAAACTTCAAAGACACTTGATCCACAGGCTACTGAGGCTGATCTTCGAGGCTCGGAGTAAGATAATTTGCTTTGTTCATGATTAGGAACTGCCTGGACAAGCTGACTCCTCTCAATGAGCTCTTTTTTAATATGATTCTCCAAGAGCTGAGGAAATACCCAAAAAGGAAAGGATAAAAAAGGAGTAATGAGCATATAAAAAGTTAAAAGAACACATATCTGAAAGGTTAAACATGAAAACATAATTCACCCTTGCCTGATCATTAAAACAAGTGTCTGCACTACCAGACACCAAAAGTGATATATGAGCAGAACTACATGTGGTTATATCACAACGCATGGTCACCACACCACGTGAGAATGTTCCTGCCTGAAGAGGTGGTGGTGGAGCACTATAAAATATTCAGCAGTAAAAGAAATTAATAAACAGAATAATATGCTACGTAAAAGAGGGGGAAAAAATCATAAGTGGGACAAGGCCCCTTGGCCTATTCCAAAAATTTTGGTGTTGTTTACGAAAGGACACTATGATGTCATTTGATCCATATAACTGATCCCACCTAGTGGGATAAGACTTGGTTGTTGTTGTTGTTGTTGTTGTTGTTGTTATTGTTATATAAGTCATAACAGCTCAGAAGTAAATTATCAATGCTCCTAAAAATACATGTATATGTGGATTTGTTTGACAGTCACATATAATATCCCATTCAACAAAAAATCATATCATCCACTGAATAATCAAACACAATGGGAGGACACGTGTATCAACTCCCACAAACATCAAATACCTTGTCCTGTTGTGAAGTCTACATCCACGTATCTGCAGCAAAGCCAGAGTGAAAACAGAGAAATACACATCAGAAATTAAAAGAAATTTTCAATAAGACACTTACATAGTCAACCCCCAGTCAGGAGAGTAAAAATAGTAGATCAGATGAATGGTAGGTCAATAGTTGGAAGTAGAAGGAAAGAAGAACTCTACGCAAAACTATTTAATGAAGGATTTAGATTTAAATTTTTTTCTATAAAAATGGTTTATGATAGAACACCATGGCATTGTTTGATCTATGTGGCTAACCACATCTAACTGGGAAAAACCTGGTTGTTGTCGTTGTTGTCTAAACTTGAATAGTCACTAATTTATGAGTTAGGATACCAGCTTTTCATTATTCCAGTGATTTAAGGAAAAACCACTGCATCTTTTAGCACTTATACTCAGTGTGATCTTGGTATTGGATGACAGTTACTTTGGGTTTGTTATTGGTGAAACCTGACACCCTTTAAGAACAAGAATGGTGGTGGAACATGTTCCAAACTCATCCGTGCATACTCCTCTTAAGTATTATGTTTATGCACATTACATTGTCCCGACATGGTGAAAAATGCAATAAGACTTAACCATTTTCTTCAATAATGACAGTTCTGAATAAGGGCCAAATTTAATACAACACCTTTGATTAAAGGAAAGTAAGCAATTTCCCAGCAAACTAGCCTATAAAGATACAGCAAATCCCTTTATACAGGGCCACATATTACAAGGTATTTGGCATTTGAAATTTTGTACACATAAAAAAGGGAAGGTCCAGCATCCAAAAAGGAACAACAGATAAACCAAGAACTGCAAACAATCATATGCAACGCACTTACTTCTGCACATAGGAGAGCATTGAGTCCATCCTCTAATGACCCCAATAAACAAGCATCCTTTTTTGGAAAAGAGAACGAAGAAGAAAGAAAATCAGTTTGTAAAAGGTAGCTCACATGGGGAGAACTAGTAGCAATAACAAACTTCTTGAAAGCCAGTTAACTAAGTTTTGTAGGCCTACCAATGTGCAACTGACTCCACAAACAAGAAATCTCATGTTCACATCATTATCATATATCTTTACAGCAGAAATACTCCCAGGTTCACTTTCATCCTCCTTCATGTCTGCTTCACCTGGACTAACATCAATGTTGGGAGGGTCACCAAGAATTTGTGGCCCAAGCTTAGCACCACCCTTCTGATTGTTAGGAGGTAAGACATTGTTTCGTACACAGTATAGTCTGAAAGATGCAAGAGCAAGCTGGAAAGCATCCCATGTATGGCTGGATGTACTACAATGCATAATATCAATCATCAGAAACAAACTATTATTTGAGATACAGGCATGTTGTAGCAATTAAACAAATAACTTCTAACCAATCCTTAGGTACATAAAAGAAACCTAATAAACTGCATCTAATTGCTGCAACTTCCCAAACGCAATACACTGGCACACAAATATCTCATGCCATTTGCTTCATTAGTAGAAGCCAAAGTTAATCAGTGAGAATTGTAATGACAGTCATACAACACATTGCCATATAGGAAAGAACAGAAGCACATATGGGCACAGTAATATATGAAAAGCATGACAGCCAAGCTGGTACATGACCATACCTCTGTGCCACTGAGAAAAAAGCTTGACGAAAATGTGAAGCCGCATACTTAGAAAAATCATTTTTCCAATATATAGTGTAAGGAATTCCCTGCCAAACAGAATATCTTAATTAAATTACTTTTCACTGGAAACGGAAGTAAGGAACATAAAATCTTTTATTACTTTTCATTAGAAAAGGAAGTAAGGAACATAAAAGCCCATATCTTGTAGTGTCACATCTTTAAGTCCTGATTAAGTACCCAAGTTTAACGACCATCTCTTTAATTATTTCAAACCTTCACATCTAATTTTCCATACCAAATTTTTTTTTTTTTTTGAAAAACAAAACTATAGGTTGCCTGCTATCAATGTGACCTTAGAACAGAGTGCCTCTGCCAACTTTTCTCCCTTAGGTGTTTCCAAATAAACCTGCAAAAACAACATAAAGTAGGTTGGACATGAAACATTAGACTATCCATGTCAAACAATCACGGAAGAAAACTATTACCCATAATCCATATAACACTCACAGTATTAGGTAATTTCGAAGAAAATAATCCACATAAGGCTTCAGGGTTAGACAGGTCAAAATCTTCCCATACAAGAGACCCAATTTCACCACTATCTTGTAGCTGTTTGCCTTGCAGGTAAACAAAATCCGGCTGCAGTTGTTCGAGTACTTGGCTGAGTTCATCCACAGTAGGTTTAGTCAACACTTTCACCTGAATTCACATACAAGTTCAACATTCCACTTCAAATGGAACTTTTCTAAATGCAAACCAAACAAAATTCAAAAGAACAAAAACAAAACAAAAATTTGCGCCAACAGAAACTCAGTGATCACCTCAAGACGCCCAGAAGAAGAAAGCTCTGGAAAGGGGTACGGGGACTGATTCTCAGAAGCAGCAGCATCCTGCTTCTGTTTTTGCTTATGGTCACCACGTGATTTACCACTCAGGACAGCAAGGAGGCTACAATGTCTTGACGAACCCTGAGAATGGAACATCATTTATGCATGACAGAGCCACACTTCTCTAGTTAAATATCAGAAAAAACAGAAGAGTAACACTGACACCACTTCTCACATCAGAGAACAAACAAAAACTACTACAATAACCCCTTCTTCCCCCACTACCCTATCTCCCCATTGCCTCTAACCACTGTACTACCATCAAAAAAAAAAAAATTCATAGAACACTCTAACTCCTCCTCAATATGACAAATCTACCCAGAAAGAAGGCAAGTATGAAAGTTCTGGCCTTTATTCCTCAGGCAAAACCCCTCGGAATTGAGACTGAAGAAAAGGCAACGACCCAGATCAAAGTGAGGGAAGAATCAGCGACCCAAATGGTCAAAAAGAGGTAAAATCCACCGCTAGGGGAAGAAATCCGAAGGAAAATCCACACCCGAAATCGAAGAAATGCCCCCAAAAAGTCTAAAAAGAAAGCAAATTGGGGAACCCTATGGTATGGCCAACATTAAGAAACCTCCTCAATCGCTATATCACCACCAAACCAAACACCCATTTGTACATTAGAAAAAACGAAAAAAAAAAAGAATAACAATAATATACGCCTTAAACGAAAACCAAAAAAAAATGAAAAATAAAACTCACGAAGACCTTTTTGTGTCTTGTGGCACAGTCCCAAACACATTCTTACTCTTCAAAGCACAACCGATTGGGTCAGTCAAAATAACCAATAACAAATACAACACACAGCATTAAAAACCCTCCCACGTTGTTGTTATTGTGGCTGCGATTTAAAACCGTATGTGTACGATTTTGATTAGATTAAACTTTTGACAAAACAATAAATATGATGAGATCAAATCCGAAAGAAATAGAATAAAGGGGGGATGAAAATGATTATAAAGTTTATTATTATAAAATAATGGGAATAGGGAATCTCTTTCACACATGATTCGGTAACTTTTGGAAATATACACAGTAGTAGGAGTAGTAAGATAGGGACGATGTTGCCCACGACATTCGGGTATAATAATAGTTACTTGCACCTAAACCCAACAACGACAACAACCACAGCATGTTCCCTTTTGCTCTATAGTTCCAAAGGAGTAATTGTATGTATGCGCACTCTCCTCAGACTCAGACCAACTGGTTCTCTCTCTCTCTCTCTCTCTCTCTCTGTTCGTGTCTTGAAGCTCATGAGATTCAGAGAGCTTTTGATCGTTGTTAGTTTTTTGTTCCTCCAAAGTTGGGTTGGGTTGGGTGGATGCGTAGATTTCAGACACGACAAATCAAACAACATAATACTCTTTGACAACAAAGAGAAATGTGATTAGATTGTAGGGAGGCTTATCTAATCAAAAAGGTTAATTGAAATAGTTGAACGGTTTCCAGATAAAAAGTCGGTTGAACCAACTTAACATATATAATAGGTAAGGTATATGTCAGCACTTAGCGTCCCCATCATGACGGCCCGACCAAGACCCGTACAAAATATTCTTCGTTTTTTTCGCCTGAGAATTCAGAAGTCATAACTAAAGAGTAATATATTTCTCGAATTTTTTTTTTTCACGCGATTTGGGATCACATTTTTTTTTTTGGGGGTACGTATGTTGCATCGCAATGACTAGTACTGTTAAACTTTACACTGTTTAAATCATATTTTAATGGTAATTGATAATTGTATTGAAAAAAAAGTCACAGAATTTCTCTCACAGGTTCTGAGAAGTGATTAAGTACTTACAAAATGGGCATTCGCAAACAAAAGCATATTATAATTATAAAAAAAATGATTTACAATGTCAAAAGTTTAAATCTCACAGTCGTTTCGAACAAGATGTTATTTAGCCATCATTTGAGTTTGAAATTTTATTAAGACAAAAGCAAAAGAAAAAGAAAAAGAGTGGTTAAAAATTTTCACCTATTTCTTTACTAAGTTCAAATATTCTCAATCACATTTCTTAAAGTTATGATAGGATTGTGTGAGGTTTTGCAAAAGAATTATTTTATTTGTATTTAAAGGTACAAACACATTTTTTTGACACTTGTATATTAGTCGTTAAAAGTATTTATTTTTTGTTTTAATTTTTTTATTCCTTTTTTTTTTTTTTGAGAAATCCAAAGTGTGTGTGGTAGAGAGTATGCCAGCATCGCAAATCCAAAAACCTTTTTTGCTTGCAAAGGCAGCAAGTGGAGCAAAAACTAAAGATATTGATGAGCTATATTATTCTTTAGACATTAAAAATGAATAAAAAAGTATTTACATACTTGTTTAAAGTATGGAAATAAAAATAAGAGACTTAGACAAAATTGGATATATTAAGGTGTCTAAACATTAGTGACAAGGATAGAAATTATACCTTATATTGTAGAATCTAGGAGTTTGAGATTTAAAAAGACATTGAAAATATGGATAATGATTAAAAGAAAAGGTTGAACCTAGTAACATATATATTGCAGTATGGAAGTGTTTAGGACAAAAAGGTATAAGTTGGCTCACAAAAATTGTTTAATGAGATAATAAGGTATAAGAAAATGCTTAAGAAGTTTCTAAGCTCTTTGCTACCCTCTCAACCAAGTTGTTATCGGCAGTAGTAGTAGTGATAGCAGTTGTTGAAACACCTCCCATAACAATAGTTTTGGTTCTATCTAACCTTCAAGAATGATCAAAACAAGCTTAAGCATCAATTTATAACAAAACTTCAAACAAAGGCTCCGATTATCAGGGCTTATCGATGTATTTAAGCATCTTAACTTTATTCATGTCCCACGCAAGGTGATACTTAAATTGGCTTGGGAGGTGTCGAGTTCATCAAATAGTCCATTATGAGCCTATCCTTGGAAGATAAACTATAATAATCTACATTTAAAATCTATCGAAGATCACGGTTTTAGCATAGAGGAAATTTTTCTAAACCGAACTCATCAAGGATGAACAAGAAGTCAATCTTGGGGAAAATATAGAAGAGGCAAATATAGAAGACTAGTAAACTTACTTGCCTTGTAGTTAATGAGAACAGGAACTCTCAAAAAAGGCTACAGATGATAGGGAAAGGCATGCAACTAGCTTGGAATTGTAGTGAGCTTGAAAGAATGTTGCAAAGATAGTAAGCGATGGAGTGAGAAAAATAAAGGCAAGAATGTCACCTTTGTACTAAGGAAAAAATTCAAGAAACTACCTAAGTTAATCTAATGGCTAATAAGCCTTCCTTCATCTCAAAATTAAAACTTGGGTTATGTTACTAATTAATGGTGGGGATTAGTGTGCTCGATCCAATGGCATAAAAAACACTATATGTCATCATCGTTGCCCAATATAAACATAATGGGACATGTCATTATTGTGCGCATGACGCATATCCTAGCATATAACTGCTAACTAAAAGTTACAATCAACAACTAGTGATGGATCAGATTCTAATAAGCTCGGCTCTTAGTTCTCATATTATGGCCAAGGCTAGCAGTTGCAGACTAGACTAGTAATCTTGAGCACAAAGCTCAGCCTAAGTGTGTCATCATCAAACTCTTCTAGAAGACCAATTGTGACTGATCTTATCCAAGTTATGAATACACTAAGAAAGTAGGATAAGGAGCATTTTTTGATTTCAAATTTGAATACTCTTCCCTCCTTCAACCACTAAGCATCTCAAGATATTGGAGGATAGTTTGGGTAACAATTATGACTCCTCTCTCTATTTAAACACCACTTTTTCTCCTCGACCAAGTATGAAAACCCACATATGAAGTACAATATGAGAGGTTGAGGTAAGAGTGATAGAGTGAGTTAGGAGAGGTTACAAGTAAGGGGTAATCAAACAGTCAATAATCCATAATATTTCTATAATAGTGTAAGAGGTCATAGAAATATAGGAGAAGGCTGGAGGTCATTAAAATAGCTCAAGAAGTTAGAATTAACAACACATACCATCTTTGTGGACAATATGCCTAATTCGATGATAAGCTCATGGCTGAGACAATTGTTTAGCCATAATGGGGAGGTGATGAATGTATTCATTTCAAAGGGAAAAAAAAAAAAAAAGAAAAACTCTGTGCCTTTTGGGTTTATTTGATTTGGCAAGAAAAGTAAAGTAGTTAAGGCCATCAAAGAAATCAATAGTATGGTGATTCTTAACAATTCCATCTTAGATAAGGAGGCAGAATATAGAAGAGATAGTACAAAAGTAATGAGAACACAAACAGCTCAACCTATAAACAACAAGCAACGTAATAAACTAAGGATGGGTTGGACAAGGATGGATGGTAAATCTTTTAAGAAAGTGGTTGCACAAGGAAATGGTGGAAAACTATGAAAAATGAAGAAGAACAAAAAAAGATACAACAGGGAAGAAGAGAAAAAGGAGGGGAAAAAACTGTTGTTATCCAAGGTAAAGGTTATGAGGAGATGAAGGAAATATTATCAAGAAGCATTGTGGGGGAGAAAGCAAGATCAATTACTATCAAAGTGTTAAGCGATAGATTATTCAATGAATGACTATCAATGACTGCAATAAAGGAACTGGAGCCATTTGAAACTATCATAAACTTTGAAACAGTTGAAGACATGGAAATAACTCTTGAAAGAGGAGCTGATTTTCTTAGAAATCACTTTGATGAAGTTAGAAAATGGTCACGAAAAGAGGTCTATCAAACAAGAAGGATATGGCTTGAATGTAGGGGAATCTCGCTTCATGCTTGGTCTAAGGAAAATTTGAGAAAGATTGTAGAGATTTGAGCCTCTGTTATTTATTCTGATAATAAAACATCTAATGGGGTGTCTTTTAATTTGGCTAAAATTCTAGTTGATACTTGTATATTTCAATATATTTAACAGTGGATAGTTTTCTTGGTGGATGGAAAAGTCTTTGATATATATGTTAAAAAAGTTAATAATAACTATGCCAAACTTTGGCATATTCCTCCAAAGCAAAATGATAATGTCCAAAAGTCTGAGATGAACAAGTGAAAAGGGAATAGTCAGAAAGTTCAGAAGTAGAAAGAGAATGGAAGGACCCATAGGGACTATTGGAAGAGGACATGTGGCAAACAAATAGTAAAGGTATTCATGTTAATTGGGCTAACAATGTATTGGTAATTGAGGTAGAACTTAATTCTCAATTACTAGCCCATAAATAGCATATGCTGATAAAAACATGGCATTAAAATCTCTAGAAGGAGGGTTGGTGAATAAGATCTCTGCAAAAGAGGCTGCTAACCTTGAAATTATGCCTTTAGTTGAGGAAATGAAAGATGCTGTGTGGGTTTGTGACTCTAATAAAGCGCTAGGCTTTAATAGATATAACTTGAACTTTATGAGAAAAAAATGGTCCATGACTGGTAAGGAATTCATAGATCTAATTTTGAAATTTCTTTTAAACTGGACAACTTGCAAATAGGGCATTAATACCAAAGGTGGATAAAGCAAAGGATGTAAAGGAATATGACATAGGTGGCATTAATACCAAAGGTGAATAGGTCAAAGGATGTAAAGGAATATATTAGCATTGTGGGTTGTTTATATAAAGTCATTGCAAAAATTATGGCTAATAAAATAAATAATATAATGAATGATCTTGCTGGTGAAACTCAATCGGCTTTTATGTAGAGGCGTCAAATAAAAGATGGTGCTCTCATTGCATGTGAGGTTGCACACTAGTTAAAGAAACACAAAAAATAGGCTATGCTTTTAAAACTAGATTTTTGCAAAGCTTATGACTCAATGCGCTAGGAATTTGTTGATCACACTCTTGAAAAAAGGGGTTTCGATGTGCAGTGGTGAAGATGGATTAATAGTTGTTCAACCTCAGCTTCCATGTCCAATCTAGTTAATGGATCCCCTACCAAACCTTTCAAGATAAGGAAGGGCCTTTGGCAAGGGGACCCGATGTCCCCTTTCCTTTTTGTTTTGGTGGCAAAATGCTCAACAAAATGCTATCATCTGCAATTTATTTGGGTGCCATTGAAGATATTAACGTGCGGGAATGATAGTGTATTGCTATCGCATCTCCAATTTGCAGATGACATAATTATTTTACGCTCAGCAAAGGAGGAGGTGTTCCTGAATTGTAAGCGTATCCTTGGGTGTTTTAGTGTAATGTCCATCCTAAGAATCAACTATGATAAGTTAACACTTATTCCAATAAATTATGAGACAAGTTGGCTTCAGGATATGAAATAAAGGATGAAGTGTATGGTGGTAAATCTCTCAGTTACATATTTAGGGACTCCTTTGGGTGCAAATCCAAAGAAAGTTTTAACATGGAGATCAATTATTAAAAAAATTTAAAAGAAATTAAATGGTTGGAAGGCTAGTTTATTGTCTAAGGCAGGAAGGTTCGTGTTGATAAAGTCTATTATTAATAGCTTGCCTTTTTATTTTTTCGGCTTATTTCAAATGCCTAACCAAGTTGTCAAGAAGATTATTTCCTTAAAGTTGATATTCTTTTGGAGCAAGGAGGGCGATGGAAAAGGAGTTCCTCTAATTAAGTGGAGCCAAATTCAACTTCCAAATGGATTAGGAGAAGTGGGGGTTGGTGATTTGGTGATTAAAAATACTGCGATGCTCCAAAAATAGGCTAAGTTTGGATAGGCTAATTTGGGAACAATACATGAAGGTGAAAAGTAGTCTTTGGGCACATATTTGCAACATTTGGAAAGTAAACAAAGTAATTAAGAAGATACTTATGATAGGAATATAGCTTACAGTTGGAAATAGGGAAAACATACTATTGTGGAAAGATTTATGGATTGGGGAAGGTAGATTGAGAGACAAATTTCCTCAACTATATGATATTTCATTGCAAAAAAATAACTCCATTGCTTCTTGTGGATTTTGGGATGGAATATCATGGACTTGGAACTTTTTGTGGAGGCATCCACTCTTTCAGTGGGAGTCTTCTTTGTTTTTTGATTTGCAAGTACTATTATCTCAAGCTACGCTTAATATAGAGGCATCAGATCATCTAGTTTGGAGGTTTTGCAGCTCTAGTATATTTTTAGTAAAGTCCTTTTGCTCTTCAATTACATCATTACAAGCTGATCAATTGAAGTCACACAACTATGTCAAAGGATTTTCGAAGGGGTTAGTGCCTCCAAAAGCTGAGTTATTTATGTGGTTTGTTCTTCTAGGGAGAATTAACACAAAAGATAGACTTAGAAGGCTAAATATTGTGCAAGATATTGGTCCCATGTGTTCTATGTAACTCATAATGAAAGTATTAGTCATCTACTCGTTACATGTGAATTTTCATGGCATATATGGAGTAAATGTCTGAGCATGTGGGGACTTTCTTGGGTGATGCCTAATGAACCAAGGGTGGTATTTGATTGTTGGACTGAACTACTGATTGACAACTCAAAAAAGAAATCATGTATTATACTCTTTTTGTGGTGGTTTGGTCTTTATGGAAACATAAGAATGAAATCATCTTTGATAAGGTCACAGTTAACTAGGAAATGTTTTTGTAATTAGTGTTTCAATGATGGAGTTTCTAGGATGAAGGAAGAAGAAATTCTAGGGCCTTACATAGCCAAAATGGTTACTTGCATAAGAATAACAGCATAAGGTATGGTACAAGGAATTTTATCTTGTTCTTGTGTATTGATTAGAACTAGAATGAAGATAGACACTTAGGAGGGGGATACTATCTAATCCAAGGTTAGAGATCAAATATTGGAAGGTGCAAAAAATAAAGACTATCTTAAAGTCTAAAGCTGAAATTAAATTCTTAGAAATGTTGTTATGGTTCCTTTATGAAGGCATGGGTTGTAGTGATGTTGATATTGAAATAGTTTCTTATTTACCTTTACTTGGGAAGTAGATCAAATAGGGTTATCACAGCAATTAGGATACTTGTTTTGTCTGTAATCTAGTTCACAAGATTAAACACCTGTTCAAGGATGTATAGTTTGTGTTCAATAAAAATTTTGCTTCGAAATTGGAGAAAGAAGTGGTTGCAAATGATTAGTCAAATTCATGATTTATAATGCAAATTTGAAGTCATAGCAGATTCGAGAATGAAGAATTCTTGTTAGAGGATTTGGTCAAGTATAGTCAAGGAATCTCGAGTCAACTTTGATGGCTGTCCCAATTTTAGTGTAGTTCAAGGTTGATTAGTACATCATTCAAGATTGGAGCTCATTGTTGGGGGTTATTATGGGCTATGCCTATTTTTTGCTTAATTATTCTTCTACCTTATCTTTTTCTTTTTTTTTTTTGGCATTTCTGTTATTTCCGAATGCTCCCCTTTTAATGAAAGGCTATGAGCCTTTGTTCTCTTTAAAATTATCGAAAAAAAAAAAAGAAAAACCATATACCTTATCCTTGCACCTTCCACATTCACTAACTCATGTGTTAAAGTCCTTTTTGTAGGAGTTTGGGCTATTTCTCGGCTACGGTTGAATTAGTGTGCTAGGTGTGCTAGATTTTGAAATTGGCTAGCTAAATTCCTTCTATTCCAAAGAGTCAAACGATTACTCTAAGGAGGGAAATCTGCTTCTTGAATATGGATTTCTAAGTTACTCAAAGAAAGCACTTGGCCAAGATCAAGTGTAAATGTAACCAAAAAACACAAGTACAGAAGAATATAGTGCAATCGACAAGATTTTTATCAAATCTCTAACCAAATGCAATAAGTATCTTTGTTAAGCTTCCATAGCCAATCCGTGTGGAAAGCTTAAAGAGAGGAATGGGTGCAATTAAGGGGCTAAAGGGCTACAAAAGACTGAAACCAAAATGGTAAAGGTACAAATAAAGTAAAATAAAATAAATAAGACAAGTTACGTAGTTGATTACGGGATCCTTTAAAATAGCTAAGTCTTACTCTATTTATAGGCAAGACTTCTTCCATAATTGCTCTTAGGTAACCACCATGACTATGTGGTAGTATCATCGATTGGCTTATCCTTCTAGGCTATGTTGTAAGAGGTTGCCACGTCTGTATATTCTATATTTGCATCCTAAGCACTACACTTACAGCCCTTTCTCCTAGGACTCAGCTCTTTTAAAAATACTATCTTGTATTCCAGATTGGTTTCTCGTTTGAGCTAACCAGCCATTTGAATTTGTAATCGACCGATTAGTGCTTTTGCTTTATTCTCGGCCACAATATTTTTCGACCATACTAACTTATGGCTCGGCTGATGCTAGGGGTAGTGTTAAAACCTTACTCGACTAAGTTTTATCTTTGGCCAAGTGCACTTAATAATTTTTTGTGCCAACATATTGCCCCCTTTATATTAAGCTAGCTGATTTTGTCATTGAGGCTAGTTTAATGCAATAGCTTGATTTTTTACTCCCTATTCATCCAAATAACCATTAGCTATTTACCCACTACAGAATGACAAGTTCGCTGTTTACATGGAAACTATAAAACTAGCTAGTCATTCTTTATTCTACTTTTGCCTTCATCAAACCTTTAGCATTTGTTCTTCCGCCTCAAGCTATCTTCTCCACATTCTCCGTGTCTTCTACCTTTTCATAATTAGCAAACCTAATATTTTTGGAAATCATGAATGTTCGGCACACGAGTCCTCTTCTTCTTCTTTGTCCTCTTCTATAGAACTTTTGCCAAAAAAAATCATGGCCTTTTCATCCAAAATTTTTAATCCTTCGACTCTTAGGGTTTTTAATGAAAAGAACTGAAGGTTTATTCTCGACCCTAACCTATACTCATTGGACCATGGGATGGCCGAGGCTGATTCTTTTATTTCCCCATCTAGGTATGAATTGCTATTGGCTACTTCATGGTTCTATATCCACCATTGTCCATCTGAGCTCATTGCCTGTCTTATCCCTTTAGACTTATACACCTAATGGCTTGATAGGGTGGTTGTTAAAAAAAGGGAGGAATTAAGGAAGATAGGGATCTTTGACATAATCCTTCTTTCAAAGAAAGATAATCCTTCCAACTTTAGGTTACTGTGGGGCTTCCTCAACTTTTGGATTACATCAGTGAATGCCTTCTGCTTACCGTTCAGCATGATAAGCCCTATACTACATAAAGTGGCAACTATTATTGGTTTGCCATGGATAGGTGTGCGATAAATCATATGGACTAGCTTCTGTCAAACTTCCTAGACCTATCACTATATTTCTTTGGATTTAGGCCTTATTCCTTTTTTGGCTGAAGAAATGCAAGTCAAAGGCAGCCAATTCCCCTCTTTATCCCACCAAGACTAAGAAGGTCAAAGCCCAATCTCTATCACGAGGAGTGATGATCCTCTAAATGGAAGGTGAGTAGGAAGAACCAGGGTTGTGCACTTTAGTAACTCAACCGATGTTGGAAGATCCCACACCAGCAGCAACTACGGCTCGGGCGGTCCCCACTGGTATAGGAAAGGAAGAGATAGTGGTGCCTACTAAGGAGTTGGATAGATACTTCCTTTCTTCCTTGGCTAACTTAGTTTCATCCCTCATCTCCAAGAATCTAGAAACTATGCATGAGCACCTCAGTGGGACCTTACCCACAGATCCTATGGTGTTTGCGCAATTGCAGAAGTCCTTTTGAGGGTTACCAAGTTGGATAATTCCTCAGTGGCTTCTACGGTCAAAGAAGCTTGCCAACACCTGGCCGTAAAGTTGGAAACTCTAGTCTTCAACTACAAGGTATATAAAAAATGCAAGTCTTCTAGCCTCAAGAGCTTCAATCAGCTATCTGAACTATGGGCATGGAAAGAAGACCTTCAGGGCCAATTCCAACTTGTAGACATCAGCCAAAAAACAAAATAACAACGGCAACAAGTAGTACAAGGCTGTATTAATGAAATTCACATAGAGATTGCTCGGCTTCTAGCAGAGCTTAACCAACTGCAGCTTGAACTATCTGTTGTCACAATCGATCTCAAGATCAATTCTAAACGCAAACTACAACTATACAACCAAGCTAAGACATTGGAATGGGAGATTTATACTATTGAAGAAAAAGAACCCATCTTGCAGCATGAGGTGGAAAATGGTGTGCATGACTTGACTGAGGTGGAACTGTCCTGGGCAGAGTGTAGGAACTTGCTGACCTCAACCTAGAAGAAAATTGTCGATATTGCAATGGCCTTGGTGGTGACTGACATGACCACTGCCTCGGTTTTCCTAGAGCAGGCCCAAGTGGAAGCTTCAGCTGTTGAGTCTATGGGTGCATTAGATCTTGTCCCTATTCTGCAAGAAACTTAAGGTGCCAAAGGGGAGGAATAGTTTAAGGAGGTTCAGCTTAAAGGGACTAACCATCTTGCAAAAAACATTGCTACGGAAGGCCCATTGATGATCCTCCCGAAATAGAGCCTTAGTACCTTAGGTTTTCATACCCCTTTCCTTTTTTTTTTTTTTTTTGTATTTCCCTTAGCTACTTGGCTAGTTATGGCTGACACTTTATTCTTTTTTGGATATTAATAAAATCCCCCATCATGGGGTAGTATTTCTTTAAATGTTTATCATTTATGCTTCTTGCGAATTTTTCCCTTTCAAGAGTAGAGAGTTTGTATGTACCACCGTAAATAACTTGCATAACAATAAAATGGCCATCCTAATTCGATGACCACTTACAGAATTTAATAGTTATAGTTCCAATAGGTAATATCACTTTCCATACTAAATCACCTTCAATAAAGCATTTTAACCTAACATTTTTATTATATAACTTTGACACTTTAGCTTTGTTAGCTTGGACGTTCTCCAAGGCCATCAATCAATCTTCATCAGCTGACTCCAACTCTTAGAACATAGCTTGTGAATACTCTTCTAGCTATAGCTCATGTTGTTTTGCTGCCTTGAATGAGCTTATAACTAATTCCAAAGGTAGTATACATCTTGCCCATATGCCAGCCGATAAGGAGTTAAACTCATGGCATTATTCTTAGAGTTCCTATAGGCCCATAAGACTTTAGACAAAACTTCATGCCATTTTCTTGATTTGTTTTCTACTATCTTCTTGATCATGTTGATCAATACTTTGTTGGTGACCTTTGCTTGCCTATTAGCTTGAGCTTAATAGGGAGAAGAGTGAACTAGCTGAAAGCCAAACTATTGGGCAAAAGCTTTTATCTTTTCCCTTGTGAACATAGTACCCTGATCCATAGCTATGGTTTCAAGGACTCCAAACCGATATATGATTTGAGTTTTAATAAACCTAATCACATCAGCTTGGGTCACATTTACTAACGGCTAAGCTTATATCGATTTAATAAAATAGTCAGTGGCCACTATAATAAACATATGATGTTTGGATAATGGAGAATGAATTTTGCTAATTAAATCCATGGCCCAACCCTTGAATGACCAAGGTTTCATAATTGCATGTGATTCCTCAATTGGCACTCTTTGGAGTGGTCCATGCATTTAGCAAGCTTTGCATCTTGTTGCATAGGTAACATAATTGGCTGTACTGATAGGCCAATAGTGTCCATATCGATGGATTAGCTATCTCATCTTTGAGCCTGACTTATGTGCTTCACAAATGCCCTCATGCACTTCATGTATGATTCTTGTGGCTTCAATGTCATTTATACACTATAGCAATAATCCTTCTTTGGTCTTTTTAACAATTCATCGCTGACCAATACGTACTTCAAAGCCTTTTGTTTCAACCTGTGTTTAGCCTTTGATGAAGGATTGCTCAAATATTGCTTAAGCTCAAATCTCCAATCCTCACTTTCCCTTGGTCGTGCCTAAGCTATATCTAAATTATTTTTCTTATCTAATCCTAGCTGAAACCTAAAGGCTTGTTGGCCTAACTCATTTTTCACTTCATTGCCACTTCGAGGGACATGAGAGATTGTTGCCTCAGTAACTGTTGTAGCAAAGAGCGAGCTAGGTCTAACAACTCCATTAAAGCTGGATTATTACATTTATACTCCCCTATTAATTGTTTAATCACAAGTTAGGAGTCTCCCAGAATCTTGATTACCTTAGCCTCCATGGACAATAACACTTTTAATCCGAGAATCAAAGCTTGGTACTCAACTTAATTATTGGAGCATTGTAAGTTCAACGAGCATATATACTTGCTTTCAACTCTATTGGGGCTAGTGATCACAGTTTCAACTTTTGCTTCGTTTTGGTGTTTGGATCTATCAAATGCCAACACTTAAGATTTTAGCTTAGTTATATCCTTGACAATTATCCAATGAATTTGGATATCTACACAAAGGTGTTTTGCCAAAAAGTTGGCTAGGGCTTGGCCCTTGATAGCCCTTAAAGGGACACACTTCAAGGCAAAAGCATTAAGTTCTATAGCCCATTTCATAAGTCTCCCCTATAGGACTAGCCGATTTAGCAAATACTTGACGATATCTATTTTGCACATTACCAAGACTTCCCTCGACAACTAACAGTACTCTAACTTGGTACAAGCATGGAATAAGAACAAACATAAATTTTCAATTGGTGTGTACCTCATCTCGGCATCATTGAGCAATTGGCTCATATAATACACTACTCTCTCAGTGCCGTCTTCAGCACCTTGAGCTAACAAGCTGCCGATGGAATTATCAATGGCCGATATGTATAATTTTAAAGGCTTATCGAAAGCTGGAGGTGTAAGTACTAGAGAATTTGCAAGGCATTCTTTGATTTGGTGAAAGGCCTTTTGTTCCTTTTTAACCTAGATGAAATTTTCAGCTGCCTTTAACCTTAATAGAGGCTAAAAAGCTTTCATCTTGCCAGTCGAATTTGCTATGAACCTATTGAGAAAATTAACTTTGTTAATCAACCTTTGTAACTCTTTCTTGTTTCTAGAAGGTTTTGCTTCCAGCATAGCCTTTATTTTGTTTTTATCTACCTCAATCCCTTGGCAATGAACTAGGAAGCCTAGGAAGTTACTAGTCGAAACTCCAAAAGCACATTTAACCGGATTCAATTTCAAGGAATGTTATGGCATTCTTATGAAAGATTGTTCCAAATTGACCCAAGTGTTATGGGAAGTCGGCTGACTTAACTACCATATCATCAATGTACACTTCCATGTTCTTTCTTATTAGATTGTGGAATAGTAGATTCATTGCCCTTTGATGGGTTGCCCTTGTATTCTTTAGTTCGAATGGCATAACAACCTATTCAAAGATCCCAATAGAACTTGGGCAATGAAATACTGCTTTATGAATGTCTTCTTCAGCTAAATAAATCTGATTATAACCTGAATATCCATCAATAAAAGTTAATATTCCATTATTAGCCGCTACATCAACTAGCATATCGGCTATAAACATTACATATTCATCTTTGGGCGCAGCTAAGTGCAAATTTCTAAAATCTATATGAATCCTAACTTGCCCATTTTTCTTAATTATAGAGACCGTATTTGATAACCAATTTACGTATCTTGCCATCCTAACAAACCCTGCTTTAAGCAGCCACTTAATCTCTCTTTTAATCTTTGACAAAAGTTCTAGGTTAAATCTTCTGGCTGGCTGCTTGTATGATTTGTACCCTTCCTTAATAGGTAGCTAATGCTCTACCAGTTCACGAGATAGTCCTCACATCTCATGGTAATCCCAGGAAAAACAATCCTGGCACCTTTTAATAAGTTAAACTAGTCGATCTCGACTCTTCTTTGGTAGCAAGCCACTAATTTTTGTCATTCTTGACTCTTTATCTGTTCCCAAATTGACTTTCACCAGAGGGTCTTGGGGCTTCAAAATTCAGTCTTTTTTCTGCCATAGCTGCTTCTTTCAATCCATTTTGTTCTTCGTCATTTTCCTCTTCATTAGGTCTTTCTCAGCTAACTGTGTTTCGATAATACCTTCCTAAATTCTAGATTCAGTGAAGCGACATGCTAGCTGTTGCAAGACCTCTTTCAATACTTGTTCCTCAAGCTCCATCATTGTGATTTTTCTTAGGTCGTGGGTCGGCCTCAACTGTGACTTCAAACCCATCTAATGATAAGTCAAAGGACTTGACAGAGTCTAATGTAACATCTTCCAACTAGGAGATAGGCTCAATCTTTGGAGAATAGAGCATTGCATCCTACATCCTTACATCGGCTGTGAAAAAGAAGGGGTATGCATCTTCTACTTCAACCTGGTCTATATTCTAGAACTGAAGCTATTGGTTAGCATGAATCCACTCCCAACCTAGTAAGATAGTGTACCCTAGCTTAGCATTAGTTGTCCTGGACCCTACTATAAGATCAACAACAAGAAAACCCAATGCTAGAGTACTTCCCCCAATAAATTTGATATAGTCATGTGAGTTTCTTTTAGGTCTTTGCAACTCTTTCCAAGCTTCTTGATCGTGCTATAGGGCATCACATTTAGCACAGCTCCCTCATCAATCAAAACTCTATTGATGAGCTTTCCATTCATATGAGCCTTGATATAGATAGGCCTAAGGTGTCCAGCTTTGGTCCACTTTTTGAACTTTATTTCTTTTGGTTCATCTGGCACTAAGGCTACACATTTGGCCTTTTCTACCATTATATCTCCTTCCAAGCACCAAGAATTACTATCTTGATTGGCAAATTCCAGAGGGATAATTTCGATGGTAGCTATAGCGACTAAGTCATCCTGAAGGTTATCCAACAAGTCATCATTATTCAGCAAATCATCAAGCAGATTCTTCGAATACTCACCTTCTTAGATGAATTCGGGGGGCTCAGCAAGTAGAGCCTTAACATCTAGCTCCGTTGGCAACTTGGAACCATTTTGTCCAACTTCTTGGATAGCTAGTGGCCTACTCCGACTTCGAAGTCATAATTAGGATTTCACTAGCTTTCTCTCAATCATCTTAGATTGTTCAAGTATAGCCATTATACCCCTTACTTTGTTTTTAATTCTCCTTCGCTGCAACCTCTTCTTTTAGGTCATGGTTAGTGGTCATTTATGATCTTTTTTCACCTTTTGCTTTTTTTGGTCGTCGGTTTACCACTCATTTTTTTGCCTTAATTTCCTTTCTTAGCTTGACCATTTTTCTCACCTAAGATTGCTCTTTGTCCAACACTGTAGTTTTGAATAAAGGAGACTCTCTCTCAAAATGAAATTCTACAGCACGTTTGGACTCTCTCGACAAGGGGTGATCTGTGATTCTAGATGTTGTAGTTTGTTCAAGCTTTTTACCTTTCTTATCATGAGTTATCTAGGCTGGATTGGGAGGATTGGGTTCTTTGTTGGGTTAGTTGTGGTATCCAATTCTCCTTTGAAACGGGCTTGGATTTTATAGCCTCTAGAACACAATAACTTTCTAGCTAGTAGTTTGCCCCCAGTCTCTTGGGGTTTCACTAACTTTGCCTTCTAAGTTGTCTTCTGAGAAGGCTCAGCTTCATTCTTCTCTTTTAGCTTCTTTTTCCATTCAGGGGATTTGCCTCCTTTCTTTTCCTTCTGAGAGATAAAGACCGACACCATGTTTATAGACAAACCAAAGATATTGGTGTTTACAATCATGTCTCCCTTCTCAACCAATTTAAGCCTCCTTTCCTTCAAGTCTTTCTGAATGAAGTTTCTGAAGACCATGCAATTGTTGTCCGTATGGGTCCAAGAACTGTGCCACTTACAATACTTCTTGCCATTTATCTCATCGGCTGGAGGCACCTTGTGACCTTTAGGAAGCTTGATTTGCTTGTCTTTCACAAGGCAATCAAATATCTGGTTTACCTTAGAAATGTCAAATAAATAAGCCTCCTTATCAAGTTTAGCCACTCCTTTGCCTTTGTAAGGTGTCAAGGCTGGGCAAGTGTATGGCTTGCCATATATAAATTTGATAGCCATGATATCTGCCTATACCTCAGGCTTTTCCATACATCCTCCTCAATCGAGTCACAATTTATGACTGAAATTATTTGTGATCCTGTAGGCCCAGCACAATTGGATCTTTTGGATCTTCTTTGCTCTTTCTCAATAATGCACTGTTCTGGCTTTGGATGACAATTGTGCCAAGTCCGAATGATCTATGGCTACTAGTATTTCCCTTAATTGAGAGTGCATGTTGTTTAGGCAGCCATAGCATATTTAAACTCGGGGAACTGCACGCTATAGTGACTTCTCACCTTTCTAAATTGCTCCAGGAAATCAACCACTAGCTCATTTGATAATTGCCCAAGATTCATTAACTCAACAATAGATACCTCAGGTTGGGGCTTGTAGAAGCGATCATGAAATAATCTCTCCATGTTAGCCCAACCTTGAACTAGTTTGGAGCTAGTGACAAATACTAAGAGAAAGTAGCTCTTGTCAGCGATAACGGGAATAATTGCAGCTTATAGTATTCATTTTGGTTAGCTTTATCATACTAAGCCATAAAGTAGCTCACATATTCCATGGTAGATTTCCCGTTTTCCCCAAAAAATGTGGAGAAGTTTTGTAACCTCTCAACAAATGACTCCTATCAACCCAATCAAGGTATGGCTTCTTATATATTGGCATGTCCAATAGTCTATGTTGGACACCAAAATATTGCCTGATAGCTTCGATAATCGTATTAAGGTCCATCAAAGTCTGGCCATTCGCACGTGGGTCTACTTGCATTGATAGTGGAACTTGCTGTGAAACCTCTTACTTATAAGCAGTTTAGTTATTAGGCCCTCACATATTGAAGTTTTGGGGTTGGGGAATGTGAGTACTTGATTAAGGGTATGCTGTTTAGGTTGGTGTATATGGGTTATGAGGTTATGAACACATATTTTGGTTTGCATATGTATATATTGATCCTTCTATTGCAGTTATTGGTGGTTACTGAGCATATGGTATGTTAGTACTATTAACCGCTCTTGAATATTGTGGTGCCATAGCATAATCGTTGTACATAGATGCATCTACATTCCCACTCATTCCATAACCACCCAATATGGCTAGATCGTGGGTTGTATTCCATGCGTTTCCACTTGGGTTGGTGGATAGTCTTGGCAATCCAATGTTTTTTGGAATATTAGGTGGCTTACGCATGAGACTCACTTGTTCATATTGCTAATTTGGTGGTTGGGGTAACTAATTAGCCGAGGTGTTACCACTGGCAATATTTTCCCATAGCATGGCTAGTGTAGAATTATCTCTCATATTAGCTTGTTGTTAGCCCACTTGTATCTCATTTTGAACCATGGTTTTAATAATATTGGCTAATTGCTTGGACAATTTAAGCGTTATGTCATTTAGCCCCATGTCAATTTGTTCACGTATGAAAGACGTGGTCATAATAGTCGATTGCCCTCTTCTTCCCTAGATGCTGGGGAATTGCTTGAAGAAGAAGCAACCGTACTAACCACAGGTTGGGCCACGGTATCTTATATCAGCTGCGAGCCTACGCCCCTTGAAGAGGTACAAGGTGCTGCTGATGTGGTCACCTCTGGACCTCTAGTCCTTTGATTATTTTATTTTGGTGGCTGTGGACTTGACATAATTGTTTTTCCTTATCTTAGGATCATATGCCAAGTGTGATCTAAACTTGGTTTTGGAAATTTTGCTTCATCTATTGGAAGGTCCCACTGGGCATGCCAAAAAAATATGTTCGGGCTATTTCTTGGCTACAGTTGAATTAGTGTGCTAGGCGTGCTAGACTTTGAAATCAACTAGCCAATGCCTTTTGAATCCAAGAGTCAAACGATTATTTCAAAGAGGAAAATCAGCTCATTGAATATAGGTTCCCAAATTACTCAAAGAAAGAAATTGGCCAAGATCAAGCATAAATGTAACTAAAAAACATAAGTACAGATTTATATAGTGCAATCGGCAAGATTTGTATTGAATCTCTAACCAATTACAATAAGTATCCTTCTTAAGCTTCATGGCCAATCCTCGTGGAAAGCTTAAAGAGAGGAATGGGTGCAATTAAGGGGCTAAAGGACTAAAAATGACTGAAACTAAAATGGTAAAGGTACAAGTAAAATAAAATAAATAAGACAAGTTATGTGGTTGATCCTGAGATGCTTTGAAATGACTGAGTCTTGCTCTATTTATAGCTACGTTGCACAGATACTTCAAAATAGTTGTCATATCCGTATTCGATACATGTCATGTTGGATACTTCACAAATACTTTTAGATACTTCTAGTTATATTTTAAAAAATTTTGTTTAAATTTTTGCATTTTTATACCTATATAAATAGAAATTTTAAAGCAATCAATAAAATAAATGCATATTAGTATGTTTACAAGAATTTATGCTAATATTCAAATCATTATTCCTCTATTTTAGTTTAAGATTTACGTTTTATGTTAATTTCTTACTAATTTTATACATCATATTATAGCCGTATCGTGTCTCATAATTTTTAAATATTATTGTATCTACGTATTCGTATCTCATATCTATATTCGTACTTCATAGATTAATAGGCAAGACTTCTTCTATAACTGTTCTTGAGTAATCACCACAACTGTGTGCTAGTATCACGGTTGGCCTGTCCTTCTAGGCCGTGTTGTGGAGGGGTTGCCACGTGTCTACCTATTCTGCATTTGAATCCCAAACATTGGACTTAGAGCTCTTTCTTCTACAACTCGACTCTTTCATATCCACCATCTTGTATTCCAAATTGATTTCTCGTCCGAGCCAACTAGTCGTTTGAATTTTACATTCGATCAATTAGTGCTTCTACTCTGTCCTCGGCCACAATCTCTCTCGACTATGCCAACTTATAGCTCAACTAATATTAGGGACAGCATTAAAATTTCACTTGGCTAAGTTCTATCTTTAGTTAAGGGCACTTAACAATTTTTAGTGCTAATAGTAGGTCTCCACTATTGCTCCTTGAATTCGACCAAGACCTCCCCAGCCTCGGTTCTCCAATATAAGGACACATTTAAATAGCGAAAGTATAAATGTAAACTAATACAAGCATATAAATATATATGATTTAATTTTGATGAGCATAGCTACACGACCAGAAGGAACAGCCCGCATTGCAATTGACCGACACTATTGGCATTATATTAAATTAGTTGTCAAACATATCTCCAATGACTAATCTTCCTCATGAGTTCTCACGCATCAGGTTTGGAGTCTTTAGACGCCGCACCATCAACGCACAAGATTAGGCGGCGGCAATATCATCGTGAGGCTCAATGGCAGAAATTAATCTGCACAATATACAAACCCACAAACAACAATCAAAATTTTCAAATGTCCATATGAAAAGAGTAAACTCATTGTTGCTCCCAGGATCAGGTCCTATACTCTATTTTTTTTTTTTTTGAAAGAGAAAATAATTTTGATAACAAAATGAAGTGCATAGGAAGAATTAACCATAGAATAGTTGTCCTTGGTTTGAGACTGGTGGTTTTTATGCAAGATGCAAGCCATGCCAACAATGAGGTTTCTTGGGTGCTTGAGACTAGGATCACGATGGGACTGCTGAGATTGAACATCATTGGAGGAAAGAGATAATAGGAGAAACAGGGCGAAAAAACTAACTTATTTTTCAAATTAAAAAAAATGGAAGAAAGAGCAAAGAAAATAGATATGAGTAGACACTACACTTGAGTTGCCACGTATTTCATGTTGAGCAACTATTCGGGCTGAACAATATTTTTTTAATTTTGATAAATGACCAATGTTAAAAATTTTTACATAAATATTTAATTATATATAATTATATTATTAAAATTATTTAATTCTTATTATAATTATCTCAAAGTCATATAACATATAATTAATTAATAATATAAAATATTTTAAATTAATGATATATCAAAATTAACCTCATACTAAAAAAAGAAGAAAGCAACTATTTGTACCACTTCCAAATATCTAGGGTCGATCTTCTTAAACTTTTGTTACCAAAGTCGGTTCTTAATTTTGCTTTTGAGATTGCTCTTTCGCTCGCGTTTTCAACAAGCAAATCGAGATTCCAAATTAAAAACAATAATGTTAAGTAAAATAAGTAAATGAACAAATAAGATAATGTTTCCAAAAATTTTAAGGTCTAGTTTTCTTGTATGAAAATTATTTCCTCCCTGGGAAATGAAAGGAAATGAAGATTGATGATAAGCAATGTTATTCTAACATAACTTCATGAATTATGGTTTAAGGTAATCAAACACATAATTATATTAATATATTTAATCAAATATGGGTGACTTTGCGTAAAAATTATTTTTTTATGCGAGAACTGCTATACTGATAAAATAATATAGATAGAATTTTTAACAAAAATATGATGATAATTGTCGAATTAGATAAAGCAATATGACATTCTGACAGTGAAAATTCTAGAAATTTTTTTATTCTCTAGTTATTTCTTCCCCTTCAGTTAGTTGCACACTAACACGTCCTACCGCACTTGAATAAAACGAAAGAGAAAGCAAAATAAAACAGAAAATATCAAAACAAAGCAAAGCAATCCTTATCAGAAAGTGTGGTCAGGGTTAGTGACCCACCTTTCATCGAGCGTTTACTTCCTTGATGTATTTGATTGACCTCAGTATTTTAACACAAGTTTATTTTCATTATCGAAAAAAAAAGAGAACAAAAAGCCAAAAACATATAGTAGTTGTTACTTTATCAATTAATGCACATGAAAACTAAACAGAGATAAAATCAATTAAGTTACTTTCTTTGGGGAAAAAAAAAAAGCTGAGAAATCTAAGCATAAGTTACAGCAAAAAAAATAAATAAATAAATAAGCAACACGTCAGATTTGATCATTAATATCTTGTTTCCCTGTCATTTATCATATCAACATCAATAAACTTGGTAAAAGTTAAAGTGATGCAGAACAGCAGAAGTAGGATATTTGTTATCAAAATGGTTGGTAATCAATCGTAAATGAGCTAATTCCATGGTTCACTACCCACCATCTCACCCACAGGAAACTTTCCTAAAGCAGCAAATATCTCACAACAAAGCAATGGAATTCAGCTCTGAGATCAACCTCGATCAACTAAAATATTCCTCTTCTAAAATCTTTATGTGACGGGAAAAACTCTTCTAAAATCACTGTGAAACGCTAGATGGAAAATAAGATCTCAAAAAAATTGAGAACTTGTCGAATAATTCCCCTTAACTACAGATTATGCCACTGAGAGCCATCGAAACACTTCGCTGATTTCTTCCCCAAAACGGTTGGCTTCCGCTTCATAATCTCCCACTGTAACGACGTCGTTTCGCCGACCACTCCCAGTGAAGAACCTTCCGGAGCTTCGAAACGACACCGTCGACGATATCGAAGCCGAAACCAAATCATAATAATCCTTCCAGGTCCTTCCGCCGGCTAAGCTCGCCGCCGGTGGCTCCACCGGCGTAGTATCGTCTTTCTCGCTGGAATCGATTCTTCGGCGAGCATCACTGAACGGAATCTCAGCGTCCTCGTCGACTAGGTAGTCGAACTCGCCAACCGAATAGGTCCTCGTAGTGCGCGCTTCTCCGGCGGCGTTGGCGGCAGAGGACGCGGTTCCTCGGCGGCTGATGCTCCCTATCTCGAGGTGGAAGCTGTCGCCGGCGGCGGACGACGACGACCGGAGTATCTTCGCAACGTCGGATTCTGACGCGAAGACGGCCGATCGGCAGAGCGGACAGGTGAGAGTTGATCGAAGCCAAATGTCGATGCATTCGGCGTGGAAGGCGTGGCAGCAGAGAGGAAGGAGGCGGAGGAGGTCGCGCTGCTCGAACTTAGAGAGGCAAACGGCGCAGTCGCCGCCGCCGCCGAAGGAGGAGCGGCGTGTGACGGAGGAGAATGCGAACAGCGGGAGGGAGTCGACGGCAGAAGGCGCGGCGATCTCCGGCGATACTCGGCTGCCAGAGGAGAAAACGGCGGTGGACCCGGCTGTTGGCGGAGAGAGACGGCGGAAGTAACGGATGAAGCAACGGAGGAGGAAGTAGAGAGTGAGGGAGACGGTGACGGCAACGGCGATGACCGTTACCGTTATGAGAAAGGTTGGGTTGAGGTTCTGTGACGGAGAGTGTTTGGGTGGAGTATTGGTGTATCCAACCACGACTAGAGGCATGGTAGGAGGAACAGAATCAGAAGCCATAATGAGTTTCTCACAGGAAAGAGTGATAAAAGGAAACAATGGTTATGGTGCAATGTAGAATGTTACGCGAGTTTGAGGAGGAGGAGAAGAGTCACACGTGAGGGGCACGTGGGGTTGCTTGCTTGGAGTTAGTAGAGGCAAGAGAGAGAAAGAGGAGGTGGTGTTGTTGTGGTTGTGGTGGTAAAGTTGGTGATGGCATTGGTGTGGGAATAAGGTTGAACAAGAGTAGTAATACGGGAGCAGGTTGTTTTGGAGGTGTGCGCCCCTTGTCCTATCCACGTTCCAAATTTGTTGATTTGCTTCTGGACTGTCTTGGGTCCTATTTTCGTACGTTTCTCTTCATATTCTTGTATCTTATTACCTTCCCCGTTTAGCTCAAATATGCTTTTTTAAATATGCTTAAATGCGGGGGAAACTTAAATATGCTTTTTTATCCTTATATTTTATAAATATAAGTTATTTTAATTTTAAATCCTTTTTTTTTCGACTTTTGATATCCCTTTCTTCTAACATTTTATTTTTTATTTCTACAATTCTAAATTATGATCCTATAACTATTTTAGAATATATATTTAGTTACTAAAAATATTAAAAATTTTAATTTTGATTCTTGTAAATACTTTAAAAAAATTTTTTTGATCCTTATAAATATCACTACTTAATAGTACTGGTTAACAAGAGTGACCAGAAACATAATATTAGAAAGAAGAGAAATCAAAAACAAAAAAATATTTTTAGAGGGATTAAAATTAAAATAATTTATATTTATAGGGACTAAAAATATATTTAAGTCTTGTACTCCGAATTATTTATTAAAAAATTATATTGCAAATTATTTGTTATTCGAGAATTTTAAATAAGTATTAATAAATATTTTCTAGATTTACTTTTATTTTTCATTTTTTGACATAGTCTAATAACTAATTAATAGAAGAGAGAAAAGATAATTTGCCTTTTTTTTGATAAAGAGAGAAAAGATAATTTTGTTAAACTAAGTCGTTTTTCATGTCTAAACTTATTTAACGTATTTTTAATTCTTATACAAAAATTCTAAAAGACACTTATAAATATAGAGAGTATGACTTTTTAAAATAATTAAATTAATGAGATCCATAAAAGAAACTTAAAAGTGACGAGGGGTTTAGATAGTTTATATGAGATTATAAATTAAAATATTAGTACCACTAATATATCAAAAGAAAAATAAACCTAAAATTAATATAAAAATGAATAACTTATGTCGATATAACTAAAATGCAAATGTTACACTTTTAAATAACTTTTTATTAAAGAAACTTTTGACAAAACTTATTATTAGATTGAAAGTTTATGTACTATCGATCATATCTAAAAAATTTTACGCTAATATAAAGTCATTTAATATATTTTTTAGATATATCAAAATTAACATGATAAATATTTCTTAAACATATACAAATAAAAAATATTTGATCACATTTTTATTAATGTTAATTTTGTTTTTGAAAATTGTCATAAATTATCAACATGATAAATAGTTATAATTCAACGATTGGATCGATAAGAATTATATTTTATACACTAAATACTTATTTTTGTCCCTAACAAAAATTTTAGGAGACAGATTAATCATTTAGGATTTAAGAATTTTTAAACAGTCTCTCACCATTCAAAAAGTGAAATACATTAGTCCTTCTGTATAAATCTGTATCATTAAACAATTTTATATAAAGGGACTAATGTGTCCCTCGAAATTTTCGTCAACAACCAAAATGGATATTTATTCTATTTTATAAAAAATTATTAAAATTGCTAGTTTATTAAATTTTATACTACTCCTGTTATCTAAAAACATTATATTTTATACCGATTTCAATGTCCCTTACCAATTAATATTTTCAGTTAATTCGCGTGCCACCACATCATTAAATTACTATATTTTCTGGGAAACCATTTTTATAAGAAGTGTATTGCATCTTCGCAAGTTAAGACTACACGCCAATGAAGAAAATACACTATAAATTGTCATTAAATGTTACATTTACTATTTAAACGGTAATTTAATGTATGACAGGTTTCAAATTTTGTGTATTATAAATGAATAAGTATTACTATATTATTGAGATAATTAAGATATTTTAAGCTTGACAAGTCGTTATAATTATTTTTAGGAAAAGACTATTTAACTCTCCTAAACTTCCACTTGCAAATATCCACCGGAAATTATTAAATATTTCAATTAAATCCTTAAACGTTCACTAGTCATAAATGACTACCATTAAGTATTTTCTCTATTTCAAAATATCTGTCCAAAATTAAAAAATATCTGTCCTAAATCCTAGTCTTGATAGTGGCATAAAATTATATAAATGGATGAAAGTAATATTATCTAAATATAGTAGTTTGGTCTAGCACATTCTTCAACTCTAATTACGATGATAATGGATGAAAAGTAAATTAAGGACATAATTGAAAAAAATTTAATGTTATATTGATATTAGAAATGAACAGATATTCTAAAACTCTAAAATATTAAAATTGGACAGATATTCTAAAACAAAGAGAGGATTAAATAGTTCAATTAAATCCTTAAGTTGCAATAATCTCACAATTAGGCGTTATGTTCAATTCAACTAAGCTCACTAGCATAGCAATGTTAATTAATGATGTGACAAAATTTATGAAAGCCATGTATCAAAATCTATGAATATCACGCATCAAAATATTCACCATTCTTTTATTTTATTTTATTTTCTTATCTACTATATATATATATATATATATATATATATATATATATATATATATATATATATATATATATTAAAAAATATATTAAAAATCAATTCAGAATAATAATATATTTTTCTCTTACTCTAAATGAACAATGGAATCAAATCAAACTAAATATATTTTTAAGCATCTATTTTATTTTTTTAAAATATATTAATTGTTTTGCAATACTAGAAGGGAAAATAAATAAGAAAATTCAAAAGAAAATAGCAATGGTTATTTTCACATGTGACACTCATAGATCTTGTTATATCAACGTTACGTTTGTAAGCTAAGTTAAATTGAATAAAAGATGTAATTATGAGAATTATTGTGGTTTAAATATTTAATTGAAAGATTTAATAATTGGTGATGGTTATTCCCAACTGAATGAAAGATTTAATAATTGGTGATGGTTATTTGAAAAATTTAATACTTGATGGTGATTATTTGTAAGTGAGTGCAAATATTAGGATTTAATTCAAAAGTTTAATAATTAGTGTGGCTATTTGTAAGAGAGTGAAAGTTTAAGAGAGTTAGATGTTGTTTTCCATTATTTTCAAAACAAATAAATCCATATGAAACACATATGTGTAGCTATCACATATAATAAAATTTTTTTATATTTTCATCTAATCATATCCTATCAAGTTAATAAATATGATTAAATCTTATACTTACTATTTGAATAGTCATATAAATAGAAAAATATACTTGATTAACAGTATAAAAACCTTTTACACTATCAGTGTATTATAATTAAACTCGTACATAATTAAAATTACTTATAACAAAAACTTAATATATGTGTCACCTTATAATTAATTCTTCTTTCATTTCATTTTTTTAAACCTTCCATTAACCGGCTATTTTGTTAATAGTTTAAATCTTAAAATTAACATTTATTTAAATACGTTACATAAAAAATATAAATATAATATACATTCATTACTATAGAATTTAAACATATCATTTTTAATGGTAGTCTGATCATAGAAGGCACCATAATAATACTATCCAAGATCCAGGGTCTTCTTGTAAAAAATGTCAGATGTTGTTGTGGCAGCGAAGTGCGACAGGGGTGCATTTATAATAGACACTTTGATACTCAAGTCAGTGAGTAACTTAGAAAGAATATGTAAGTGAAATAGTGTCTTTGCATACCTTTGTGACTCAAGCAAGTATTCACTACTAGAAATTCATAAAAAACCGACGAATATTACCGATGGCTATAATCCATCGGAAATACTAACGAAAGAAATATATGATTGACGTATGAATTTACCGACAGATAATTATTTCGTCAGAAAAAATGTCAATAAACATTTATGCTTTATTGCACCAAACTATTACCGACGGAAAATCCGTCAGTAAATAATAATAATAATTTTAAATATAATTAAAAATATGTATATACATTACTAATGGCAAATTTGTCAGTAAATTAGAAATAAATTAACATTTTTTTATTTTTGTCATCAGAAATTTGTCTTTTTATATTAATCCATTAGTATTTGAAAGTTGGGTTTTATCGCCATTATTTGTTCATGCTCTATATTACCGACAAATTGTCAGTCAGTAATATTCAACTAATGAAACGATTCATTTTGTTATGATATTACTGACGGATCTTTCGTTGGTAAAATGTGATTAATGAAACAAATCATTTCATTAACTTTTTACCGTCGGAAAATCTCACAGTAAAAAAAAAAAATACAGATCGATAAAATGTGAGCTCGCTTCTTTTTCTTCCTCATTTCCTTCTTCCCTCTCTTTTTCTTCGCCCTCTCGTTCTTTCTCATCCTGCAAAGGTTTGGGCCATTTCACCACCGTTGGAGCCCCATTTCGCGATTGGAGACCACCATTTGTGTTATTGATATATTATTTAACATTTTAATCGGTTTAGTTTTTTAGTTTATGCCTTTTTTTTAATTTCATTTCTTTACTCAAAGTTTTATATTTCTTAGTTAGTTAACTAACTTATTTTGTTATTTTGAATTGTTAAAGATCTCACTTGGAGCACTTAGATCGCTTTTGTTCTAGTGCTTTCATGTTTATTTGAGCTTCGTGGTAGTTTAGGTATGTACAATATACTTTATTTTTTAACTTTATGTTTTTTGAAGTATTAGAAATTTAAATTTTCTATGATAGAATTGTAGAATGGGATTGTATGACTGTGGGAAGATTTAGAGTTTCTTCTCATTTTTTGAATTGTGTGCTATGGTGTTATGTACTCTAAAACAATTTTAGGATTAACTTTAGAACACTATAGTTACGCAATTAATTTTTGTTGTGCTGTGGTGTTGAAATGCTGAATTAATTTTTGTGGAAGCTCCTAATTTAAGGGGAGACTCTATCCAAATTTTTTTTTGTCATTTAAAATATTATTAGAATTATATAATTATTGTTATGCTAAATATGTTATGCATTTATTTAGTTAACACATATCTTATATTTTCAATTTTGTATATGTTATACAAATTGCTTATGGTAGGGCAAACGCTTGGTTCTAGATGAGGTAAGGGTAGACTGAGGAAGCATGGTTTACACCCTCGCACTTGTGCCTCACCCACTATAACATCTTCCAAACATACACGCTATGCTCGAATTATGGAGGTATATCTAGAGGTTGTTACTGCTACTGTGAAAGACTTTTAAATAAGAAAATATTATACATATGGCCCTGAAACTTCAAAATCCTTTACTAAATAAGGATTTATAGTCCTAAATATTTATATATATAAGGTAAATAAGGTAAAATAACTACAACTTAAAAGAAAACTTAACTAATATTATATATAAATCTTGTCTTGCCCTGTTGCTAGCACTCCGTAGCTATCGATCACCCATTTTGGTCTCTCAAACTAGACTTTTCCAGACTGGACTCATGTTTAGGTCTTGTGTCTTATAAGTATTTCGTGACATCTGTTGCCAATTTAGAATATATTCTATATCATAGAATGTTTATGGAAAAACACACAAATAGGTAGTGAGACTTTAAGCCCTTAGTAGGTAAACTCAAATCACAAATCATACGAAGTGTCATCATAAATATTCTAGCCACTACAATTTATTATGAAAATGTGGACATATACACATAGGCATAGGTTCAAGTTTAAGTTTGAAAATATCTTTCTCAAAGCAGGTCATATTTTAACAATCACTGGTTGCATTGCATGGCAAATATAATAACATTAATAATATAACATTCCCACTATAATCATAGTAACATCATAATATAATGAGAATGCTTAAATATGCATATGCTAATGCACATACTTAACTTATGCAAGTGCACTTGACTTTCTTATCACTTTCTTTGACTTGCATCTTGCTCTTCTGTACTTGGTCTTCCAGAGGTAAATGACCTTTCTCACTATTGGGTAATAGCCTACTTCTTAAGTCCGAACTCATACTTGTACATGATTGGCGAGTTTACTTTTCCCGACCCTCACAATAGTCTATTCTCCTTAAACCTAGTCAGGGGTTGGCCCAAGTCTTAGACAATACTGCCCTGGTCCACTGTGAGGTGAATGTTCAGTACGTTCCTTTGTAAGTTCTTATAATCTTTCATGGACATGATCATGCATGCACATGCTATATGTATTTATGCATATGCTTCATATCATACTTTAATCATTTGTGCATGCATGATTTCCATATATATATATATATATATATATATATATATATATATATATGTATGTATATATATAGATCATAGCATTCATGAATTTCTGCTAGAAATTCGATAGCATAACTGCTGAAATACGGAGGGTGCCAAAATAAATAGCATATTTAATCAGCCAACCAGTCATATCAATTATGTTCATGGTAGATAATATATCAATGTAACATTATATTGGTGTGAAATTGTCTAAAACTTATGTCTTTGAATATTTCATGGCTTATGGGACCTTTAGACTTAGGCATTCCTCAAGTTGTCCTACTTCCTATAAATCTGCCTTATTCTTATAAATTCTACTAAAATTCCATTTTAATTCATTTTAAACTAGAAATTTAATATGTTGTAGCCCTGTTTGTCTACTTTTGAACCTCTTTAGTCTTACTAAATTTTGAGGTCTATAACTTGAGTTATTAAAATTTTACTTAAGATTGATACATTTTAGGACAAATTTGTACACTTAAACTTAGAAAATCACTAAAATTTCATCCTTCATTATTTTCATCAGAATTTCATATTAAAATGAAGTTATTTGGATCATCTTTCAATCCTCAGAAGTTTCACTCCAATTGGGTAACTAGAGCTTAATAGCTCCTCAAGTGGGCTGCCCTTGTTCCAACCCAAATAGAGTATAAGTTAACTTTCAAGAATTACTGGGAAAAATCTATTCATTTTCTAGCTCTGAAATTTTTATAACATAATACTCTATGTCCTAGATTTCTAATAAAATTGGTTTCACTTAGTTTGAAGTTATATAAAGTAAGTTATGCCTCTTACATCATGCTTTGGTCAGGATAGAGAGTGAAAACCAATAGCTAACTTCAAAAATTCATAACTAATTCATTTTAGATCCAATGATCTTATAATTTATATCTCTGGATTTCTCTTGAAATCTAGTTTCATCCAAAATTAGTTTCACTAAAATTTTAGTTCTACAGGTTGAGTTATTAACTCCATTGTACAGACATTGCTTAGGGCTTCATCTCATAGCTTCTCTATTTTGGCTTCCTTTTGATCTATTGCATTATCTACCTCAAAATCCTTGGAACTATGAAAGTGAGGAAGACCAAAGCAACTCCTAGCCTTTGTTTTTACTCCATGATAGTAGCTCCTATGAAGGTGGAGAGACTCCACTTTAAGTTTAATCATCAAATTAATGGAGAGATATTGTATAGAAGAAACTGAGGATCAATTTTCATAAAAGGAGTGAGTGGTTTTGAGGCTAAGAAGGCCTTCATCTTTGAGCTTGAAGCTCATGATCATGGAGATGGCAAGAAGGAGCTGAAGATGAAGAAGAAAATGGTGATTAGGATATGGGGGAAAGTGGCCAAATTCTTGAAGGTAAAATAGGGAGGAGTGTGGCTTCTTTGGTAAGTTTGGTTGGCCTCTTAATTAAGTTTAAGGCTTGAATTCTATTGGTGAGTTTGGAATAAAATTTAAATTCACTTAGGCTTGAGTTTTGGGTAGCTCTAGACCATCCACCTAGAGAGTCAGAATGGCTTGTCTGTGGCCACATGCTCTGATTATCCCTCTAACAGGTCTGTCTAGTGCTCGGGGGATTATTTCCCTGGGTTGGTCATACCCAGAGATAATATAAGAACCCTTGAGGATTAATTCAAGGTGTTTACGTATTAATTTGAGTACTCGAAGTTACTTGAGATAATATTTATATGGTATGAGTAATATTATGCTTTCATTTAAAGTCAATTGTAGAAAATACTAGTTATAAAGTTATAACATATATTTTAGTAAAATGTTATTGTAGTGGGACCCACATAATCTCGAAATCGAGATTTTTCTGCTATTGTCCCTTCTGATAGTCGTATGCCTTTATTTACAGCTTTGGCATTATAATCTAAAAATTACAATTTTTGCCCTTTCTTTTTCTATGACCTCCTATTTACCATTTTGCCCTTGCCTTGAGCCCAAGCTTCCTTCTCTCTTAGCCTACCTTTAGAGCTCGAGATGTTATAACCACCACTTCCACTGTGCTTATGTCCACCACTCTTGTTAGTGATGCCTCCTCTGTCCCTCTTGGTCCATATACCCAAGAGTTTGTTATGATACCCAACCCTGGATATGTGGAGTCAAAGCCTCAACCTTCATTCCCCCAGCACCTTCTCCAGGAGGTAAGGCTCGCACCTCACCTATACTTGATTCCGCACCTTCCCTTACCTTTAATCAGCCTCGGTCGCAGGGTGCCCAAGCCTCCTCGTCCACCCCCTCACAGGGCTCCACGAACCAGTGTGTGGAGCTTAAATATGATGGTAAATCCTTGTAAGGAATTTAAAATTTAAATTTATTATAAATTTTTAATTGTAATAGAAAGTTTAACTGATAGATACCTAGCATAATCTATTATTTATGACATAGCTAGATTCCACCATGGCCAAGGCTGCACAAGATTACCAAGATATTCGAGGAGAATTTTCATGCCCTACATACCAGTTTTCTGTGGCATCTAAGGCCACACAACAGTTATGGTGGAAAAGAATGGAAGGTAAAATAATCTTCTTTTTTTTTTACTTTTTTATTATTAGTTTTGATTTTTACTTTTGTAACATCCTCCTGAAAATGCCGTACTATGCTTCAGTCATAGTACCACACTTAGGATTTGTTACTATTACCTGAACGGACCTCTTTTGACATCACTTTCAACCGTCTTCGAAACCTCTCGAGCTATCTGGAGATAACATGGGAATAAGAGTGAGAATTATAAATTCTTAGTAGGATTCATTTATTGTCATACATAATGTCATCGTAGTCATCTCCAGTTGCTTCGGTTTGTTATGAAAAAGGTGAACATGTTATACGAGCTGTTTAATTTTATAGTTTGAAAACATATTGTCCAAAGCAAAGTTTATTTTATTCATACACGTGAACCAATACAAAATCAATTCATGAATTATACTGTGAATAACAGTTGAAACATATTAACTTATAATAATACCAATAAACTGAAAACATAAACTTTGTACACCCCTTTACTTGTATTTGAATTTTATGCAGAACACACATACTTTTCCTTTATCTTTCTTCATTCGACATACCTAAGCGTTACGTATTGCTGTCCCTAGGGTGTCTACATCTGCCTACACTTGAGCGTTATGTATTACCGTTCTCAAGTGCAGCATTGCTCCTTTCCCTTTATTTGTCATACATATCCTAGAGTACGATCGCCATGTCATACTCCGTCGGGGTTTGATCGCCATGTCACACTCCTTAGGGATATGTTCATCCTGCCACGTCCCAAAGTATGATCGCCATGTCACATTCCTTAGGGTGTGGAATTATCATGCCACATTCCATAGTATGATCGCCATGTGCCACATTCCATAGTATGATCGCCATGTCATACCCCATCAGAGCATGATTGCCATGTCACATTCATTAGGAATCTAGACTCATCACAGCATAAATTTTGCTACTTACACTGGCTGGGTCATGTCATGCCTCGTGTAAGACCTATCCCCTATACTCACAATAGTTGGGTTGATGCCATACCTCATGTGAGTGGGGTGCTTGCTTGCATATATTTTAATCTTTAGTCTTTACTGCCCTTGGGTAGTCTGATCTGGGAGTGAGCTCGTCAGCTCCACTCATGACCATCGTCACACATATTGTCCCACAAGGGGACCCACGTGCCTATAGTCTTGGAGGGATCTCATTTTGGTGATGTGCCTCTAAATTGAAGGGATCTCTTCTGGTCACGTGCCTCAATAGAGGGATCTCAGCTGACCACGTGCCTTCAATGTAAAGGGATCTCATCTAGCCACTTGCCTCTAAGGTAAAAGGATCTCATAGTTTTAGCTGCCTTCACAGGGAGGGATTCAAAATGCAACTGCCTCTCAGTGAAGGGACCCACATCTTATCTTATTTAACTGCCTTCACAAGGATAGATTCAAAGTGCAATTGCCTCCAGGTGAAGGGACCCACATTCATTATATTCATATCATTGCATTCTCATACATAATCATACATAGTTATGCTGAGTGCATTCATACATATGGTTCATCATTCACTTTCATATAACCTTTCATTTGCAACAAGTTCCATTTCAATTACTTTAGTAGAGCTCGAGTTATAAGCCTCTAAATTTGACCTTCCTGAACTGTCCTGTTTGGACATAGGCCAACTTCTTTGAACCACTGGGAGCAAATGGGACCATATTAAACTCAGAATCATTTTGTAAGATGTTCTGCTATGTGTAAGCTTTCTAACAAAGTTGGTTTCACTCAATTTAGAGTTGTATAGAGCAAGTTTTGCCCTGAACAACCCAATCTGCCCAATATCAACCTCTAGAATCTAGGTTAAACTTTCAAAATTCATATCTCTCTCAATACAAATCCAATGGCCTCATATGATATATGTATGGAAAGCCCTGAATGTCTAGTTTCATCTAAAAATAGTTTCATCGGATTTGAATAGTTGTAGGCGGAGCCGTATACTCTGTCATATGGACTGTCGTGGGGCTTCTTACTCAGACAGCATCCCAATACTTCACCTCTTCTAGTTTTCTTCTTCTAACCTTAATTCCAACTCAAGATTTCATATTAATCCAACCATAATCCATCATATACATCCAATATATCATCAAATAATTGAAGAAAAGTGGAATCTCATACAACCACAGTTTAGAGAAATCAAGAATAGAAAGTGAATCCTACCTCCGTTAAGTGTGATCTTGCTGAATTTGAGTTTGGATTGATGGAACTTGGTGAAGCTTGAAGGTTTGATGGAGATTGTTGAAAGAAGGAGAGAACGAGAAAGCTGAAATGAGGGGAGAATGAGGCGTAAGTCAGCGGGGAGAAAAGAAAAATCTGATTTACATAGTGGAGTGGTAGTTGGGATTAAGAGTATTGATTTGCTGAATTTCTTGTGGATAAAGTTCAGCCATGTCTCCCTCTTTTGTGGCTAAATCATTCTCCACGTCGCCTAAAAGTGGAGCTCGCCTCCACTCTATCTGAAATCAGAACTCGTCTCCATTCTGCCTAAGGTCGGAACTTGTGTCCATCCTATTTGAACCTGGAGATGAAGTCAGATGTTGGAGTTCGTACCCTTCCTCATTTGAAACTTGGGAATAGATCCGGAAAATAGGAGATCAGAACTCGTGTAAATTCTGGTCGAACTTGGAGATCAACTCAAAGATCTGAACTCGTGTCCATTCTAGTCAAGATCAGCTCTGAGATCGGAGCTCATGTCCACTGAACTCGTGATAATTATTAACTCGGAGATCGGAAATTATACATCACACAATTTTCTTAAAATCGGAAATCAAGGATAAAAAGGTGAAGCCTAAAATACTTGATCCCGGAAGTCGGGGAGCTTGTCATTCATAATCCCAAAAATCGGAAATAAAAACTTTATCCTTATGTACCAGGAAATCGGAACTTACATAATCCCGGATCTCCCAATTCAATATCAGAAGTCAGTCATAAGACAAACTCAGGGACACCAATAGGAATGGAAGGCTCTTGGTGATAGACTCGGAGATCGGAAATTGGGAAAATGAAGTCGGAACTCGTGGGGGTGTTACAACTTTACCTGCTAACTATTATGTTACATGGATGCAGCATTTGTTTATTATTAATCTACGCGAAGAGGCTTCCGTTTATAGGGTGTAGAGGACCAAGGGTGGGAAGTGCTTCTGCAATATGTTTCACGACATTCACAATAATGACACAAGCATCCATTAGCTCACGGATGAGATCCTTTAAGCATTGAGAGCCCATTGGGACTCACCCGCGTTTAAGGCGAAAAAGGTGAAGGCCCGAATGAGCAAAGGATCAACCCGCAATGGCACTCTATACACTAGAGGCTCCACTACTATCGGGGGCACACGACTAAGGATGGTAAATATCATCCTTTACTCATTTAGTTATTCTGTTATTATATTAAATATTATATATATGATCACGTGAAAATACTTTGAAATGTAAGAGAAGGCGATGAGCAGACCTCCGATTCAAGGGGAGCTGTCCTAAGAGATCCACGCTCAGAAGCAGGACAAGTCCTAGTGGGTTGACACACGATCAGAGACCACATACGAAAGTACTTATAATTTTAGTTTTCAATGCTTTTAATTTATCATGATTATTATTCTTTAAATCTAATTTGTTTTATTTCTTCTAATTGTAACGTGAGTTCACTTAGCGGTTGATTGAGAGGCTACTGCAGCAGTTGCATTATGGGGATAGAAGCACTCCTGCCAGCTTACTTGTTAGCGATGATGAGGTATGGGTTCAGACGGTCGATGGCCGCTACAAGGGACAAATTTATGGGATGGGGACCTCTTATAGTAGGACATATTCTCTAGGTTCTATGTCTGGAGCTGGGTCTGCTGGGACCAATTTGGAGAATAAGTCGATGCAAAGGTAGCTTGAAGAGGCCGACAGGAAGTACATGGAGCTGTATGAGCTCCACAAGAAGGATAAGCAACAGTGGATGCAGCAGATACAATCCATGGAGCAGAGGATGATGACCTTGTACAGCTTCTAAGAGCATATGCAAAGTGGCAATTCTTCATCCACAACACAACCTCCACCACCTCAACCATCTCCACACGGCTACCCATTCGAAGACAAAGATGGAAACGATGATGACGATGACAACGGCATCTCGGATACTAACGATGATCAGTATTTGTAGATTTTAGGTTTTTTTTTTTTGAATTATATTGTAAATATTTTTACAATGACATTATGTATATTTATATTTCATTAATAGTTTTTTTTTTAATTTCTTCTTCAATTTTAAAAAAAGAACAAAAATATTTATTTAAATAACAAAAAAATTAATTCATGTGCAATAATATTTATTAACAATTAAAAAAATAATCTTATTTTATCGACGAATTTTACATTAGTAAATTTATAATATAAAATATTAGTTTTGCACTTACTGGCGGATAATCCGTTAGTAATTATTACTAATTGATCGATTTAATATTATCAGTGATGGTTTCTTATGCTACTATTTTCAACATATTAAAAATTAAAAATTTACCAATGGATATGTTCTTCAGTCAGTAATATTCATTTTTTTTAATGACCGACACATCTCTTACCAATGGATTTTTTTGTTGATAAATCTGTTGATATTATAGTCACCAATGAATTTTATTCAATTTTTTCATCAATAAATTTCACATTTCTAGTAATGATTTATAGGAATAAGAAGTTACGATGCTAATGAGAATTCGAGATGAGCATGAAAAAAGAATTGAAATTCTTTCTTGACTTGCAAATCAAACAACAAAAGGATGGAATCCTAGTTCATCAAAAGAAATATATAAAGGATCTTCTAAAAAGATTTGATATGAATAAAGTCAAAAGCATGAGTATCCCCATGCACCCTTCTCAAGTTCTTAATGCTAATGAGAATGATGAGAAATTTTTTGAGAAGATGTACCGAGGTATGGTTGGATCTTTGCTTTTTCTTACAACAAGTAGGCCTAACATACATTAGGTCTGGGAATTTATGTTAGATTTCAATCTAATCCTAAACAATCACACCTAAATGCTGTCAAGCGTATCTTTAGATACTTCTTAGGTACTACTAATCTTGGCCTATGGTACAAGAAAAATGTTTCTTGTGATCTTATTGGTTTTCATGGTGCTAACTTTACTGGAGACTGAGTAGGAAGGAAAAGTACTAGTGGACACTATTGCTTTCTTCAAAAGTCACTCATAAAAAGGTCAAACAAAAAGCAAAGCAATATTGCACTATCAACAACTGAAACTGAATATATCTTTGTAGCAAATTGTTGTTCTCAAATGTTATAGATCAAGTATCACTTAGATGATTTCAATTTGAGGTACACAAAAATCCATGTTTTATGTGACAATACTAGTGTTATAAATCTTGCTAAGAATCCCATTCAGTATTCTAGATCAAAGTATATAGATGTTAAACATTATTTAATTAGGTATCATATCGAAAAAGGTGATATTGAGCTAAGATTTATGCAAACTGAGATTAGCTTATTGATATCTTTATTGAACTTTTAGTTGAAGATCATTTCTGTGATATTAGAAATCATCTGAACATGCATCATTGTATTTTCCCTAAGTCCTTATGCTCTTGTTAAGAAATGATTAAGATAGGAAAGGCATTTGAGTTATTCAAAAAAGAAGAAGATCAGAAAGGTTATTTGGTTAGAACAGTCATCACAAGATTAGAGAAGAGTTTTAATCAGAAAAGTGGTTATCATAAGAAAAGTGAAGACTAGGTCAGAAAAGCATTCAGAAGACAAGTTTCATGAGAAAGGATGAGATCAGAAAAGTTGCTATCAAAAAGGTGATTTAGAAAAAGAAGTCTGAGAATACACATGGTAGCACACGGATCTCAAAATCTAACTATTATATAGATATTTAAAATGTTAACTAATTTGTTATAAAATGGATACATGAACATTATGTTAATAGATATTTTCTAAAGCCTACATAAACCCTCTCAAACACCATTTACATCATTAGTCAAGCTATTATACATCTTTCTATCACATTCTCAAACCTTTGAAAAGCTATTTCTTTTTCTCTCTCTCTCTCTCTCTCTCTCTCTCAAAGCCTTTTCTTTCTCTTTCCTAAGCTTTCATAACCTTTTTACATCTTCAACCATGGTTACTACACATGATGGACATACTCCATCACCCTTTCATCAATCAACTCCTAGAATAAGTTCTAGAAAAGCAAAGGAGGTTACAAGAAAGTGTCTTTCTTGAACCTGAAGCTCGTGAATCAGAAGCATAAAAAGTCAAGTCAAAGAAGTTCACAACATCTTGAAACTAAAAATGAAATCACTTAAGCTGAAGATGCTCCACAACCAATGCTTCTTGAAAAGGAGTCAAAAAAGTCTTCATTCTGAAAATGGTTAAGAAAATGTGGAGATTGGAGACTTGACCCATAAAGAGTACCTTGAGTATACTCCTTAATAGGAAAAGAAACTCTATCTTATCAAAGAAGATACAGAGTCAGAAAAAATTCTAAGAGAAGAAAAGGAAGATATGTGTACTTCTCCTACCAATCTGGCTGATTGCTTGAAGTATCTAGAAGAGATTTACTAAATTCAATCCTTCATCATCAACAAAGCAAGGAGGGATCTTAAAAGGAGAAAAGTGCTCAAAGATGAAGGGGTTTTAGAACTACAAAGAAAAATAAGTCGTAATGTGCAATTTGATACTTCAAGAGTAATGATTTCAACTCTTCTAGTTCCTAATGACGAGCTCTGTAATGCAATCAAACTTATGGATGAAGCTTTGATCAAGGTTTTTGGACCAAGATCCAAATAAAGTACTTTTCTAATAGCTATCTTTGACATGGACAAAATCCATTTTCCTGATGTAGCTTGATGCATGGGTGCATCTACAGAACATCCATCTATTAAGGATATAGTCACCTTTGTTGAGTAGCATAAGGAGATCAAGGACAAAGGAAATCTAAAGCTTCTAAAAATGTTTGACTTTCCTACCAAGACTTCTCACGCTTCAAAAAAGGCCTAAAAAAGATCAAGAAAATGTTGTGGAGATATGGGCTACAAATGCAACACTTTAGAAGGAAATTGATCATCTCAAAGCACAATAACAAAAGAAACTTTCTAAATCAAAATCTTTAGATCCATCAGTGGAGGAATATGAAGATATTCTTAACTCTCTTTTGAAGAATAAAAAAGAGATTATTAACCTAGTTAGACATCTTCATCAAGATCATAAGAAGGTTCTTGATTTCCTAAAGATCAAAGTGAAGCTTCTTGAATGAAGTTCCCTTTTCTGTCCATCAATGATGCCAACTTTCTCCTAACACATCTGTCTTTAGCTGATGAGAAAAGGGGGAGAATTGGGGCAAAGATTTTGGGGGAGCTTGGTGCTTAGTTTAGAAACATTTAGAATGCATACATCTCATCGCATACCTCTTATATTCCACTTGTTTCAATTTTAAGATCAATATATATCTTGTACTCTTTACTTTTTGCTATGATATATTGTTTTTAGGTTTCTTTTTTGTGATCTATCTATTATTTTATATATTGCTTTGATAATGCTCACAAAAAGAACTCTATAAATCTATTTCAGAAAAGAAGAATCTTCTTAACTTATGTCAAAAAAGAACAAGTTCTGAGCAATGTTTTAATAATGATCTAACAATGCTTAGATATAAGAACAATGCTCTAATAAACACAAGTTTATGAATTCTTGGACTTATCTTTTAAGATCTTTTGTTATGATAGACATTATTAATACATTCTAAGTTACACATGCTCTAATATATCTCAAAAGATCCTATATTAAAAATGTCCTTGAACAAAAATGTGAACAAAGAAAGAGCTATGCTTAAATATTTTATCACTCTCTTTCTCAACCTAAGTTTTTTGCTTAATTTGTCATCATCAAAAAGGGGAGATTGTTAGCTCCACAACCCTTTAGAAGCCACCAAGTGTTGCTTTGAATGCTTATTTTGCAATAGTTTTGATGACTAACAAATAATCTAAAAAACTTAGTGAATATTGACAAGTTTGTTGAGTAATGCTCTTTAGATAGATCTTTCTCATTATGATTCAGACCAATTTCAAGCTTCATCATCAATCAAAATCTTCAAGAGTGATTCAATTTTCACAAGAAAAGAACTCTATGATAAGACAAATGCTCCTACATGATTAAGATTAATGAACCAAGAAAAAATCAATAGCCTATGCATTCTAGAAAAGATAAAGAAACCATCAGAATAGTAAACGAGGCTTTAGAAACTTCAAGGTTTAGAAAGGTCACCCTGGTCAGAAACTTCAACCATCAGAAATTTAGCATATCAGAAAGGAGTCCACCTAGGAATGACCTCAAGGAGAGCACATTACAAGCTTGGTTGGTACAAGTTTTAAATGTTGGGAAAAGCCTTGATTCACATTGAAACAATTATAATAGACATTTGGCATCAACACCTAGTTACCATTTTTGGCTTTCCTAACAAATGAACAAAAATCAAAACTTGCCAAAGTTGAATAAGATAAATAACGACAAATCTCATGAATAACAATCATATTCATGAAGATATATAAATTCACCTACAGAAATCATTTGAAAAAGATTGATTGAAGTTGTTGAAGCAGGTATTAGCTATTTAATATGCTCAAAGTTAATCACTACTCTTTTGATCAAGTTTATGAAGTTATACTCTTCTGAACTCCTCAAAAAAGTATACTATCTCTATACGCTTATTATCAAACATCCTTTAGAGATATTTGTAGAGAAATAGTTCTCACTTAAGCTTCATTGTATTATCCACACTTCAAGTGTAATTTGAGTGAGTGTTATACACAAATTCTTTGTTATCAAATTCTTGTAACCTAACTCGATAGTGATAAAAAAAGTTTGCTTCGAGAGTGATAGAAAGTTTTGTTTCCTCAACCCAATACTAGCTAGTGCATCAGGCCAACTAAGTAATAAAGTAGTGAGCAAAGTATTGTTCTCGCAAGGATTAGATTAGCTACGTACCAAGTCCCTAATTTGGATTCTATTTGGACTCAAAAATGGGCAAATGGATTGCAATTAACAAAAATAAAGGCAAACTAATAAAGATGCAATTAAAAAGAAGAATTATGAAAACAAGAATTAGCAAGAGAAAGAGAGCACTAGGAATCCAATTTCATCTAGATGTTTGATGAGTATTGACCTTCTAAGCCTAAGTAAATCTAGTTATCTAATTGATTGGAAGAGGTCCTATCTTGATTAGTGGTGGATTCTTCACATATACTAATCCTATTATAAACATCAAAAGATAATTGGACTTCCAAGACATTGAACTCTAAGGCAAGAGAAATTAATGTTTTGTGATTCCCTTTTTAATTTCCATGACTATTCTATCCTATTCATAGATAAATAGGCAAATAACAATTTCTATACCAAGTTCCAAGTATGTATCAAGATTTCTCTTAGCCTACACAACTCTAGAATCAATCTATGGGGGGCCTATGTCCATAAATAGCATTAAGCACATTAATCAAGATTACATCATCACCTTAGCAAAACAAGAGTTTAGCCACTCATGAATAAAATAAACATTCTAAATATGAGAGAAGAAAATATAAGAGAAAGATATAGATCAATGGTTTCAAGTTTTCTTTTCCTCCAAGAGCCTTCAAAGTCACCTCTTTCTTGGCCAAGAGGCCAAAATCCAAAGTTCCCCCCCTTTTTTGCTTCCTTTTAGCCAAAAGGACAAAATTGTTTCTTCTTGAATAGTTGAATATATAAGCTTTTGGTGACTAGGGTTTGCTGGGAAAGATAAGATAAGAATAGATCCTAAGTCATCTTTCCAAGATTTGAATTCCAATTATCAAGGAAAAGATAAAATAAGATCCTAAGTTGTCTCTTCAAGATTTTGATTTAAATCATCAAGGAATCATAATGAAGAACAAAGTAAAACGTAAGTACTAGGTGAAAAAACGAGATAAACAATAGTGAGAGGTGTGAATGGTGTGACTAGTGTGAGGAAGGTAAGACTTAGAAACATTAGTAGTAACGAAGAGTTAAAAGGGATTGAGAGACAATCTTATATAGGCTTTGTGGACAATTTACCTATCTCTACGACTAAAGGTTGGTTATACTAACTTCTTGGACGGATTGGTAGCGTTTTTGATGTGTTTATATATTGGAAGCAAAGAAAGAGTTCTCAAACACCTTTTGCTTTCGTGAGATAAGCTTCAAAAGGTGGGGTTGTTAAGCCGGCTACAAAACTGAATAGAATAGAGGTAAGCGGACATAAGTTAATTGTTCACGTGGTGAAATATAGAAGAAAGGAGAAAGAGATGTCAAAGAATCATGAGCATCAATCCTTTGTAGTTAAGAAATGGAGATTAGGTGATGTTGGAGGTGCTGCTAAGTTTGATGGACGATGCTACAAAGACTTTCTAGGAATGGGAATGAAGCGATGTGAGAATCAAGAAAGTAAATATGCAATGGTAGCTAATAAGCTGTGAAATAGTCAGTAAGTAGTGGAGTGTGATACACGGAAAGAAAATTTCATAAAGGAAATTTGAATACCTTATGTTATAGGTTTTGATGATGCCAAGAAGATGACAAATAGATGCTATCAACAAGTATGATGAACTTAAAGAATGCCAAGTCCAAGGCTCAACTGGTATAGTTTTTCTTGGACTTAGGATCTTGTTAAAAGCTTTCTTTTAATAACTCTCATGGCCAGTCTTTTTAAAATGTTAAAATTGTTTTTGAAAATTATTTTGATAAGCTATTGATTTTGAAAACATGTTCAAAATTCACAAATAACTTGTCTTAAAACTTAGTCTATATAAAACTTCATTTTCAAGTGAGAAAATTCATGTTTTAGAAAGTTGTAATCGATTAAACAATGTTTTCAATCAATTAAGTTTGTTAAAATTTCAAAAAGTTGTTGCAATTGTGTTTAAAAAGTGGGTAATCGATTACTACTAGCTTGTAATTGGTTACAACCTTCATTATCGTTGTGTCAATCGATTAATGCACCGATTACTAGTGCTGGGTTTAACTTGTAATCGTTTACCAAAACTTGTAATTGATTACCACATTTCTAGATTTACCCAGAAACTTGCTTTTTGTTAATGGTAGTCAATTATCACAAATCTGCAACCAATTGTGATGAGCCTTAACTACACAAATGGCTAGTTCTTAAAAGTCATGTCCATTGGGTAATTCTCCCAAACGGTTAGTACGAATATGAGGCCTATAAATACCCATTCATAATAGATTTTCTGACAAGAACACTCACGGATCAATCACTCTTAATCATCATTTTTATACTTTGATTTCTTACTCAGTTTTTGTGGACAAAAAGAGTTATAATTAGAAAATCTTTATAGTGCTTTAACTTGTAACATTTTTTCTTCAAGAGAGTGATCTATTTATATCTTTATTCTTTCAATTATAAGAGAGTGAGGCATCCCTCAAGTGAAAAAAAGGTGGGGCATCCCTTTAGTTTTTGAGTGACCCATATACTAAGGTAAGGGATCCCAAAAGTGAGAGTACTCAAGTGTTGTAAAGAGAAAAATGAAGCAAAAAAGGAAGAAATTTGAGGGAAAAGTGAAAGAGGGATTAAAACCCCAAATCTTATCCTCATAGTAGGCGCCTAAGTGCCCAACCACCTGAAGCCAATTCCTATTAACATAGCTAGCACTTAGGCACCCAAAGTTGTCACTTAAGGGCTGGCACCTTTTTTTTTTAGAGCAAATTTAAGCCTTACTCACACTTGAAAGCATATCTCCACTCTAATAACTTCCAAATACTCAAAAATATTAATCTAAAATATCATACAAAGATCCATAATTCAACCAAATTTAAGACTTATATCACACAAAATCTTAAGGCATCACATTCTCCCTCTTTAGGAAATTTGGTTCTCCAAATTCCTCTGTATTTACCTTAAGACCTTAAGTTTCAAATAAGTGCAGATACTTGGAACGCATTATATCCTCAGATTCCCAAGCGGCTTCCTTAGTAGCATGATTTCTCTAGATCACCTTCACTGAAGCTATTTCTTTCAAATGTAACTTCTTCACTTGCTGATCCACTATAGCTATTGGTTCCTTTTCGTAGCATAAGTTCTCATCTAGTTAAACCGTTTGAGGTACAAGGACATGAGAAGGGTCATATATATATTTTCAAAGCATAGCAACATGGAAGACTGCATGGATCATGGATAAGTTAGGTGGCAAGGCTAATCGATAAGCCACTACACCAACACGCTCTAGAATTTCAAAGGGATCAATACAATGTGAGCTGAGTTTTCCTTTCATACAAAACTTCATAACACACTCCATGGGAAAGACTCGGAGGAATCCATGATCTCCAACCAAAAACTCTAAAACTTGTCTCGAATTGTTAACATACATTTTTTGCCTGCTTTGAATAGTTAAAAGCCTTTATCTTATCATGCAAACCTTGTCTAAAGAGTCTTGCACTAATCTAGCCCAGAAGCTTGACTTCACAAATTTCAAACTAGCCAATTGGAGATCAACAACGCCTTCCATATAAAGCCTCAAAAGGTGCCATTTGAATACTAGACTGATAGTTGTTATTATAAGAGAATTCAATTAGAGACAAGAAGCAGCTCCAACTCTAGCCAAAGTCAAGATTACAGGTCTCAGCATATTTTTTGGGATTTGGATAGTTCTCTTGGACCATCCATCCATCTGAGGGTGAAAAGTAGTGCTGAGATCCAAGCATGTCCTTAAAGCCTCTTGAAAATGTTTCCAGAAATGGGATGTGAATTGAGGCCTCTGATTTGATATAATGAATACTGGTACCATGTGCAATCTAACTATTTCATCAATGCACATCTATGCATACTGAGCCACACTGTAAGTGGTTTTCACTAGAAGAAAATAGGTAGATTTAGTCAATCGATTAACAATCACCCAGATAGGAATTGAATCCCTCAAAAGTTTGTGGCAACCTAGTAATGAAATCCAAAGTATTTCTTTCCCATTTCTATTCCGGTATCTTTATTTGTTAGTGAAGACTAGCTGGTCTTTGATGCTCTGCCTTAACCTACTAACATACTAAACACTTAGACACAAAGTCAGCAACATGCTTCTTCATGCCTTCCCACCAATGTAACTGGTTCAGATCTTGGTACATTTGAGTCGAACCAGGATAAATGATATACTTGGAATTATGGACTTCCCCAAGAATAATTTTTTTCAATTCACCCAAGTTAGGCATACACAGGCAATTGCCCCACCTTAAGGCTTATTCCCGGTCTAAGGTGAAGTTAGAATTCTTGCTACATCCATGTTTTCCATTAGCTTCTGCAACTTTGGATCCTTGCTCTGAGCTTCTCTAATCTATTCAACCAAATATGACCAGGCTCTTATATAAGCCACAAGCACCCCGGACTTACTTAGCTCAAATTGTGGACCTTCTATTTTCAATTTGTGAATCTCTTTTATTAAAAGCCTCTTAATAGGAGTTATATGGGCCAAACTGCTCATCAACTTCCTACTCAGAGTGTATTCTATAATATTTGCTTTGCCTAAGTGGTATAATATGGTGCAGTCATAGTCTTTCAGCAATTCTACCCATCTTCGCTACCTTAAATTCAAATCTTTCTATTGAAAGATATATTTTAGACTTTTATGATTAGTGTAGATTTCATAAGCCTCACCATATAGGTAATTCCGCCATATTTTCAAGGTAAAAATAACCGCTGCCATTTCCAAGTCATGGGTGGGGTAATTTAGCTCATGCTTCTTGAGTTTTTGGAAGCGTAAGCAATTACCCAGCCATGGTGCATCAGAACACACCCAAGGCTTACCCTTGAGGCATCAAAATACACTAGGAATATGCTCAAACCTAAAGAACTAGAGTTGTAGTTAAGCAAGTCTTAAGCTTTTGAAAGCTTTCTTCACAAGCTTCAGACCATTGGAACTTCAAATTCTTTTGTGTTAAGTAAGTCAATGTTGCCATAATTTTAGAGAAATCCTTAATGAAATGATGATAATAGCCCACTAAACCTAGGAAACTAAAGATCTCTATAACAGTTGTAGGCCTTGGCCACTACTAAGGATTTCTTTGAGTTCACCATAATTCCTTCTTTAGATACTATATGACCCAAAAAGGCTACCTTATCTAGCCAAAACTCACATTTGAAAAACTTGGCATACAATTAGTATTCTCTTAAAGGCTGAAAGACAATATGCAAGTGTTGCTCATGTTCCTCTCAACTCTTGTACACCAAAATATCATCAATGATCCAAGAAAGGCTTAAAGATGCGGTTCATTAGGTCCATAAAAGCAGCTGGGGCATTAGTTAACTCAAAGGACATTACTAGAAACTCGTAACATCGATGGCGGGTATAGAAAGCAGCCTTCGGAATATCTACTTCTTCAACTTTCAACTGGTGATATCTAGAACGAAGGTCAATCTTGGAGAAGCAAGAGGCTCTTTGAAGTTGGTCAAACAGGTCATCGATGCAAGGTAAAGGATTCTTATTACATATAGTTACCTTATTAAATTGCCGATAATCCACATATAACCTCAAAGACCCGTCCTTTTTCTTTACAAACAACACAGGAGCACTCTACAGAGAATTGCTTGGGTAAATAAAATCCTTATCTAACAAGCCCTACAACTGCTTCTTCAACTCCTTCATTTCAGCTGGTGCTATGCGATAAAGAGGTATGGAAATAGGTTGGGTGTTCGGGAATACATCTATACCAAACTCAATTTCCCTATCTGGAGTCATTCTAGGTAATTCTTCCAAAAATACATGCAGGAACTCCCTAATTGTAAGGAATTGCTTCACGCTGAGCACTTCGACCTTAGTATCCCTAACCATTGCAAGATATCCTTGGTTTCCCTTACTTAACAAACGTAAGGTATTAAAGGAAGAAATCAGGCTGGCAGGGGTTATGCAATTATTCCCTTTGTACACATATTGCAACCTTCCGAAAATTTCAAACCTTACCTATTTCACATGACAGTCCACTATGGCATGACATAAAGCTAGCTAGTTTATGCCTAGGATAACATCAAAAACTAATAATTTCCAAGGGCATCAAATCTACTAGTGTATCAACACCACACACATTGACTACACAAGATCTAAACACCACATCAAACCTCGTAAGAGGTTTACCGAATTGGGAAGCAAAATACAAGGACACGTATGAATATGTGGACCCCAGATCAAATAACATATGAGCATCAATGGAACACATTTGGAGAGTACCTGCACTACTACATTAGAAGCTTGGGCGTCTTATCATGTCAAAGCATAAAGATGTAGTTATCTTCTTCCTGCTCAACTGGCTCTTCTACCTCCTATATTTTTGCCATCCATTCCTCTACCAGCTACTCTAGAGGTAGTATCCTGTGATGGTGTTGAAAAGGAAGCAAATAGAGCAACTAGCTGTACTAAACCTTGGCTACACCCTCCTAACAGCTAAGGGCGGTCCCTTTTGAAATGGCCCACCTAGTGGCAAATAATATAGGCTCCTGGCGCTCTATGGCAAGCCTCTGAGTGTCCAGGTCCCTATGTACTTTGCTATGATGCACTACCAGATTGAGATATTGTGGCTGAACATGTTGGGTCCTAATGTTGCGGCCCTTTGCCAATGAACCTACTGCTGACTTTAGGGGCTATAACCTCCCTTCAAACCAGAACCACTGGAAAAGAAATCCTATGTCTTTAACTTCTTAACTACTTCCTTGGAGGCTCTTCTCTCCATTTTGCTAGATTCAATCAGTAATGTGGCATTCATTGCTTTAACATATGTCGTCTTGCTTATTTGAGGTGCTAGAGTGGTGAACAAAGGATCTACCAATCCTCAAATGAATCTCTCAGCCATTAAGGCCTCTATGGCCACCAATTGCGGAGCATAGCGAGAGAGTTGAGTGACTTCCATGTCATACTCTATAATTGACATCCTCGATGTCTGCTTCAGCTTCTCAAAGTCTACAGCAAGGTTCGCTCTCTTACTAGCAAGAAGAAATCTGGGCATAAAAACCTTAGAGAATTCCTCCCAAGTGAGAGGAGGTAAAGTAGTTGATCTCCCTTTTTGCAAAGTTTCAAACTATTATTCTATCAAACTATCTAGTCTGCAAGCTGCTAGCTCAACTGCCTTCATGGTTGAATACTCAAGAACACAAAGGGCTTTGAGAGTCTTGTCTAAGAATAACTTAGGGTCCTCTAGAATGAGGTTACCCATAAAGGCAGGGGTCCAACTTGAGAAAATGTTAGATCGTGACATCTTTCCTTATAGGAGTTAACACCTTCCCAGGCATAACACCACCTAGGGCAAGTTCCTTTACTTGACCGACCACCACACATCCTTCTAGGTGTTGGAGAAGAAGCCCAGTCTGATTTAGTATCTAGGGCTTCTTGATTCATGGCCTCTTTAGCATGAGTGCGCCTCCTAGGTGGCATCTCCACCTATCAAGAGAAGGTTTTTATTAACACATGATTAAGATCTAGAATAACAAGGATAGGAAAGTTTAAGACAAAAATACAAAAATCACTTCCTAAAGCCTCTAGTAGCTTCATATTTTGTGGAAATGGGTCGACTTCTATTTACAGAATAGGGCACTTGCTCCATGAATTATAGAGAAACATGTGCTCTAATACCATTTTTGTTGCAACATTCACTCGGCTGTGACCAACATATAAGGGATCTTCATTCCCTAGCAAGCCTAACCCATAAATCTCACACAAAAATGGACAGAGTTTCATTTGAAACTAGGACATTTCCTAAATAACCCAAACTTGCCAATTTCTAGCTAGACATTTCATCACAATTTAGAATATACTTGATTAAGTTTAGTGGCTATACATGCACAAAATCTTTCCTATAGAGCCTTACATTAAATAATTAAGTTCTCAAAAGACTGTACAAGTTTACTCCACTGTACATGGAAGTGTTCAAAACCAAACCAAACCAAACATAAAACTGAAAACCGACGAAAAAATTCGAAAATCGAAAAAAAAAATTGATTAAATTGGTTTTTTTGGGTTTTAATTTTTCAATAACTAATCAGTTCCATTTGGTTTTTGATTGAAAAATGCAAAACCGAACTAAACCAAACCCAACCAAAGGTGTTTAAGAAAAACTAGAGATGTTTTTATGTTATTGGGCCCACGACCCATACAGTACACACCACACCTAATCCCTAGATTCCTTGATCCTCATAACGTTTCACTCCCACTTCTCATGGCTATGCTCCCCCTTTAGCTTCGATGTCCCATCTCACATTGCATTTTTCAATGGCTGATTGCATCTTTGTAGTTCCTTGTTTTCTCTACCTATCTCTACTTTCTTGAACCCATCTCTCAAGTTTTTGACTTATTATCATACTCATCTTTATCTTCCCTTCAACAAGGGTTTGATTTAGAGAGATAGAGAGTTTGCAGTGAAATGGCAAATGGTGACCTTAGCTTTGTGCCACATCTATCTACTACTTTGCCCTCCATCGGGGCTATGCACGACTCCAAATTGTATTCATTTGTCAAACATTGGTCAAGGCAACATTTTTTCCCCATATTTGGTTCTTTTATGTGTATGAACGCATTCTTGAAGTGACTACAATTGGGGTATACTTCTATTTTACAAGCATTTTTTTTTGTACATTTTTAAGTTATGTGGACAGTGGTTATATATTATATCTTTTTTGTGTAAAATTTACACCATGAATTTGGTGTTTTGATTTGTGATTGATTCAGTTAATTCAATGAAATATTACGTGTTTAGACTTTTATGTGTTCTTAAAATTAGATTAGGAATGCTTTGATTTTAAATATTTCTTCTTGCTTTGAGTTAGGTATTTTGACTTGTGAATTGATTCAAGTTATTGGAATATTGGAAATGATGACAAAAAGTTTGCATAGGGAGAAGACTAGAAGCTTAGATTTTTTTTTTTTAAAATTATAAACTGAATAGTTGAACCAAACCCAACCGATATTAATCGATTTGGTTTGGTTCAGTTCCATGAAAAAATCAAAATCGAATAATTGGTATTTTATACAAACCAATTGGCTTGGTTCGGTTGGATTTTCTCCTAAAACTAAACCAAACCGAACCGCGAACACCCCTAATTGAAATTAACAAGAAGATAAGGAACAAAATGCAACCCATAACACATGTTAGGATCCTACTTGTGTTTCATAGAGTTCTATACAAAATATAAGGCATACTTGGCTATACAAAATTTCTCCAAAAAGAATAAACAGCCCCTTCAAGTGGCCTCATCCAAAAGAAGACAACAAAAGCCCCACGGGCAGGAGGAGCATAACTCATCTTTACAGCTGAATCTAAAATAGAGAAGAAAGCCATGGAATGAGTTCTATAACTTAGTGAGGAATAATATGCTTACAGTTAGCATGAGACAAATTCCAAGGTCAAATCATGCTTAAAATTGTACATAAGTGTATATAATTCTTCGTTTTCAATATAAAGAATAATATCGTAGGTTTTAATATCATTATAGAGCTTGAGGGAGGATTCTATTCCCAAAGTAACTTCCTGACTGGACGATCTCGACAACCTGACCCCAGCAGTATCTAATCAATCCCACGACTAAGCGACCCTAACAACCTGACCTCAGTATGCTTAAAGCTTCTGAACATGTTGGCTAAACTTGCCGGGCTAGCAACCGCCTTGCTAACTGGGCTCTCTAAGGTGCACCCAGGCTAATGCTTACTATCGTTAGCGAGCAATTTCTGTCACAATATCCTCCCCTTCCCAAAAAAAAAAGAACCTTTAGTTTATTCATAGATTACTTTCTATCATACCTTCCTCTTAAGCTTTATCATGTGAAATTATCTTTTCATCTCAAAGCACATGAATTCTCATCAATAGCATCAAGAATAAAATGAGATTTTAAAATAAATTCCAAGAATTCACCAGTAAGAGAAACATAGCCATTATACCTTGCCTCATGCCCCTAAAGCTTAACTACATTATGATACAGGTTTTAGTCTAGTAACTATGAGTTTCAAAACATAATGCTCGAGGCAATTTACCCAAATCTTGGAAAACCAATTTAAACAGTTCTTCAAAGGTAAATAGCAACATATACATAAGTTCACCTTACAATTAACTATAAGCATATCATTTACTCACAATTAAGACCCAAAGGTGGAGGATTCAATGGGGTGGTGCTTCCGAGCCAATGGGGAAATCCTTTGAAGTGTCCAAAGCTACAAAAGATACTAATCTAACATTAATAAACTTTTAGAAACTAAATTTAACTCAAACTAACTCTAAACTCAAAACCCCCAAATCTTATGAACTCCATCCCCTTTCTCAATATCTCAAACTTTAAATCCATGGGAAAAATAGCTAGCCATGGTAAAAGAACATGGTAGGTTCAAGAATTTACCTCAAAACATTGAAGAAAATATTAGAGCAAGAGGAGAGTGGTGGGTCTCCTCTAATCTTCACTTTTCTCACTTCAAGAGGAAAGAGAGGGCGATGTTTGGAGAAGATGATGATGATGATGGAGTGAAAATGATGAATTTGGCAAGAAATCTAGAGGGGAAAAGATGGAAGGTTGATGGAATTTTTGGAGATAGAAGAAACCTAGAGAGAGGAACAAGAGAGGGAGAGATTTGAGAGAGAAATGAAAGAAGGGTCGAAACCCCAAGTCTTATCCTCGCAGCAGGCACCTAGGTGCCTAACCACCTGAAGCTAATTCCTGTCAGCACGACTAGTGCCTAGGCTCCAAAAGCTAGCGCTAGTGCCCTAGCAACTTTTTTTTTCAAGAGCAAATTTAAGCCTCACTCACATTTGTAAGCATATTTCCACTCCAATAACTTCCAAATACTCAAGAATATTAATTTAAAAGATCATAGAATGGCCCATAATTTAAACAAATTTAAGACTTATATCACACAAAACCTTAAGGCATCACACCTAGTGTTCTAGTCCTTCACAAACCTCACCATATGTGCATATGTAAATTTGTTTTCTGGCACAAGTTCGACTTTAGATGCCAAGAGATTGGTTTGTGCTTGCACCAAAGGCCGAGGAGCGCCACATTATCTTTATGTAAGTTAACCTAGCTTTGAATGCATGATCAGAAGTCATATGACCATCCACTTGTTCCTTGGAAGATGGTCATTTGTTGTTCACCAAGTTGGGCTATGCCACCGAGGCCTTCTGCTTCCAAGGGGTGAACATCATTAGAAATAACTTGATCAAAGAACAAGAAAATCCAACAACAGTTGTGTTTTTGACAAAATGTGCCAATGTTTAGAGGTAAGAGCTCAGGAAAAGGGTTAGTTGAAGCCTTCCGATGAGTTCAAAAACACGATGTTGCTGCAATCTTAGCTCTAAGGGTAAACTCTTTGGGTTTACTAGAATTGGACCCTTTGGGCTAGTTTAAAACAAATATGTTAAACTATATTCAAACAATTTTAATTTTTTAAAATATTTAAGAAAAAAGTGAAATTAAAAAAATGTATTTAAATGTTGATATTATGAGGAGTATAGGGACATGTATATGCTATGTATATATTTTTTTTTTTTGAAAAATAGGAGATATTTAATTTGGCATTGGGTTGGTGATGTGAGCTGCTCTAGTGTAAGTGGACAAAAGGGTTTAATGGTTGATTTCACAACACTTCACACTCCAAACATTTAACACATAAACCCAACAAACACATAGTACCTCATTGGTGCGTGCGTCTAGAGCAGAGGTAACCAACAAAATAGGTAACAAGCAAAATAATAATAATAATAATGATATTTTTTAATTTGATTTAATTTTTGCTTCTCTATGATGTCATCTCACTTCTCATCTCTAAATTATAGGGCGTTCAAAATCGAACCAAACCAATTTAAAAATTGAAAACCGACCCAAAAAATTGAAACTGAATAAAATAAATCATTTAAAAAATTTTTAAAAATTGAAAAATGAAAAATAAAGTGGTTAGATTTGGTTTTTAATTGAAAAATTCGAAACCAAATCAAGATATACATAACATAATACTTACAATAATAATAATAATAATAATAATAATAATAAGAGTAAACCCTCGACCAAGTCCCTGACAATTTTATAGTTGGACAACTTGGTCCTCAACAAAAGTAAATTACTCTGTTAGTCCCTAACAATGTCATTCGTCAGACATCCATTGGTCCTTGCCATCTTCCCTAATGGAGTTGTGTATGTAGCACTCCGTCGTGGCTTTAAACAACATTGTTTTGTGTCCTCAGTAGTCAATACACCATTCACACCTAAAACACTGTGTTTCACACACTACCAACACCATACTCTTTCTTCATCTTCATCAAAGCTCCCTTCATTTTTTGCACTGAACCCTAAACCCTAGCGGTATCCACTGCAACTTACGATAATGTCGATGCTTTCTCACCTCCACCATCTCTGCCACCACCAGTGCCACTACTCCTCCATCTTTTCCCCTAACTCCATCACCCATCTCACTTCAAAGTAGAAGAGTTGTGCCACCCTTGACCTCCTCAAGTTTGAGAAGAACCTCGAGTGCATCCTCGAGATCTGCACCGCCATCTTCTTCGCCCTTGATTCCCACCTTAAGCGTGCAACCCTCTCCCTTACCGTCACAAAACTCTCCACCGCTTGCCACCTCGACGACCTCTATCGCTATATTGAGGAAGATCTCAAACCTGATCGGACCTTCGAATTGAGAGGTTCCTCTCTCACGTTATCGTCCTCTACAACTAGGCCAACATGCTCGACCACGCGATCCAAACCTTCGATCGAATGGAAGAAGAACAATGAATCCCTCGCATCGTGAAATCCCTAAATTCATTGCTCTTTGCATGTGTGATTGCAAAGAACTACAAAGAGGTAAAATGAATTTACATTGAATTTTCGAAGATTTATTCAATTGATCCCAATGTTGATATCTCTAACCTTGTGATTAAGGCGTTTTATGAATCTAGTAGTTCTACATCTGTGTATTCTGTTTTGGTTGAGATGGATAGGAAATCAATTAGGCCTAATGCAATGATGTTTGGGACATTCTTAGCTGGTTGTTATAGGGAGGAGAAATTTGAGGAGGTAGGAAAGGTGTTAAAGTTGATGGAGGAGAGGTATAAGATGTACCCTAAGTTAAATATGTGAGGATTTAGAGCTTGTGCAAGTTAAAGAGGTTGGCAGAGGCGAAGGCATTGATGGTGGGGATGATTTGTAGGGGGATGAAGCCAAATTCTATTAGCTACTTTCATATGATTCATGGGATGATTTGCATGGGGATGAAGCCAAATTTGGCTAGCTACACTTGAGTGCCTTAAGTGGCATTCCATCATCTAGCTCTCCTCTAAAAGACATAAAACAACGACGTTTAGAGTCACGGTGGAGTGCTACATACGTAGCTCCGTAGGGAAAATGGCATAGACCAACAGATATTTGATGGATAACATTGTTAGAGATTAAAAAAGTAATGTATTTTTGTTGAGGACCAAATTATTTGACCCTGAAATTATTATCAACTTAGTTGGGGTTTGCTCTAATAATAATAACAGCTCTATAATTCGTTGAATATACAAAAATACCCTACGGCCCACATAACATAGAGACCCTAGCTCGATCCTATCATACTCCGACCTTTCTCGCACCGCAACTAGGGATGAAAATAGCCCCCGGGCGCGAGATCCATCGGTCGTCATCAGGTAGCTAATTCTCTTAGGTCTCACGCTTCTCATCGGCCTCAACGCTCCCTGTCCGTCTCCCTTACTTCCCCTTCTCCGGTGAATCGTGGACGTGCTCCGCTCGCCGATCCGCTTCCTCCGCTCTTCGATCCGCCTCCTATCGTCAGCGGCTGGCCTTCACTTCTCGTTCTCAATCACAGAAGCCGTGAAGCGTACCTGTGTCTCTGTTCATCGAGCACTCTCTCTCTGTCTCTCACTTTCAAAAACGTACGGAAGCTTTCTTTTTGGATACCCTTTTCTTGGTAGAAATCAAGGGAAATTGCAATACAAGAAGATTTTTGTTGGCTCCTTAAGTTAAAAGACATTTGAGATTGTAGGATGTTTCTTAAGGAGAATGGACTAATTCTGGAATATGAGAAATATTCACTGAGTCTCTGTTGTTTGTCTGGCTTTGATTTGCTTATTTTTGTGTGAATGGCTCTCTGCTCTTATGCCTCTCTTATTTTTCTGATGGTTTAAGTTATAATTTTTCTTTGTTCATGTGACAATAGTTAATAATCATCGTGGCAGTGTGTCTCTGTTATTTTGCTTTGATTTGCCTTTTTTTTTTTTTTTTGGGTGAATATGTCTCTGTTATTTGGCTTTCTACTCGTATGCCTGTCTTATTTTGCTGATGGTTTTTGTTATTACTATGGTACCTCTTTGATGGGTCCTTAATCAATTTTTAGTGATTTGATTTGGTTTTGATGATTTAACGAGTGGAATGCTCATAATGGATGATAATGCTCAGGAACTGATTGTTTTGGTTCGGTTGGGATTCTCCCTCGAAACCGAACCAAACCGAACTGCGACACCCCTACTCTAAATTCCCAAGTTCCTTCCTTCTTCGCAGATTCATTTCCTTCTTTGACCTTTTCTTTCATCGCTGTCTTTCCTCTTTCCTCTTTCACTTTGTTTTGCCCCAATTTTGCCCCTTGATTCTCGTGCCTTCACGTTGGTATAATCTGGATTTCCTTGATTTCATTGGGATTTGATTTGCTTGTTCAATTTCCGTCTTTCTGTTTGGTTTGGTTTGGATTTGATTTGTCCTTTATTTTTATCAATTTATGCTCAGGATTTACCAATTTGTGGCTTTGTTTTCTTTTATTTTTTTTATTAATTCTGGCTGGACAAGGGGAATTCTGGGTGGTATTTTTGAATTTGAATTTGATGGGTTGTGTTTTCCTCTGGAAAAATTCATGCTTTTCAATAGTTTTTGTGTAGAATCTTCAGTAGGTTTTTTTCATGCCATGCACCATTAGTGAGAAAGAGAAAAAGAGTCCAAACTTCAGACGAATCCCTTTTGCCTCTTGCTCACAGTGAATGTTGCATGATTTTCCTTTTTATTTTTTTTTCTTTAAGATTCTGATTATTGTGTTTCTTTGCATTATTTCATAATTGTTGATTTTCAGATGGAAGATTATGTTTATGATTGAGTTATGTGATGTAACAAGGTTCAATCCTTGCAGTTCTAGTAGCTTTGTACAAGGTTGTTGAGTGTAGTAGGCAACAATGGCTGCATCGGAGGAGAACAGTGCACTATTCCCGATATTTATATTGACCATAATGGCCATTCCCATTGTGCCGTATACAATATCCAAGTTGTGTCGTGCTGCCACAAAAAAATCAAAGAGCATTCACTGTCAGTGTTCTGAATGCTCAATATCGGGGAAGTACCGTAAATCAATATTTAAGAGGGTGAGATCATTTTCCTCTACATGTAATTTTTTCAAATCAGTTGCATCTTTATTTGTTGACTTGTGTTAACCTAATCATAGTTTTTCCTTGTATTTATTCTTCTGATTTATCTTTTTCTTTCCCTTTTGATTTTGCAGATTTCAAGTGTCTCAACATGTAGCAACTTTACATTGTTACTGCTTTGGGTGATTATGATTATTTTGGTTTATTACATAAAGACTATGAGTGGGGAGGTAAACAATTGGATTTTTTTTTTTTTGGTTTACTAGTGCATGAGATTCATGTTCAGTATTTAGGGATTTTGTATTTGTTATATAACATTTTGCTTATTGGCTGAGTGTTCAAATGGGGCATGGATTCTGAAATTTCTCGTGTAAATTTTATGCAGATTCAAGTTTTTGATCCATTTAGTATTCTTGGATTAGAGCCCGGAGCGCCAGAGTCTGAAATAAAGAAAAAGTATAGGAGACTTTCTATTCAATACCATCCAGATAAAAATCCAGATCCAGGTTGAAGGTGTTTTAGTTTATTTCCTGTTTCTTATGGTTGCAAACTTTGATGTTTGCAAGAATTTGGTCATCCTGTAATTACCAAAGTAACTGATAGTTTTTTGTTTCTTTTATTTCAGAGGCTCATAAGTATTTTGTTGAGTACATTGCCAAGGCTTACCAAGCTCTGACAGATCCAGTAGCTCGTGAAAATTATGAAAAATATGGCCATCCTGATGGCAGGCAGGTAATAAAACTGAATGTTATTGCAAAGTGCTCAGTGGCTTGTTGTCTTTCTGCTTTCATGTTGGGCAAATAAACATGATATTCTGTTGCAGGGATTTCAAATGGGCATAGCACTCCCTCAATTCCTGCTAAATATCGATGGGGCATCTGGTGGAATACTTCTGCTTTGGATTGTTGGTGTGTGTATTCTCTTGCCATTGGTTGTTGCTGTAATTTATCTCTCCAGATCTTCAAAGTATACTGGCAACTATGTGATGCATCAAACGCTCTCCACTTACTACTACCTCATGAAGCCTTCTTTGGCTCCCAGGTATACCCATAGTACATTTTGATCTAGTTAAGCCCCTCAATCTTTCAATCCCATGATAATTCTGTGAGGATATATAAGAGCCAAATTTTATGCTGTCAGATTTGGATGTTTCAATTCATTAGCTTTTGCTATTCATGTATGTTTAGTATATTTTTGAATTAGCTTGAAGTTCAATGAGAAATATCATCATGTGCATATGTGTCAATTTAGCAAAATGGTTGCTTGTACAAAACTAAGTTATATTTTTAAATCCCTTTCCATGCTGAACTTACCAGACTAAATAACACTACATTGTTGATGAAATATTGGGATTTAAAAATTTACTTATCACAGAAGAGAAAACATTAAAGTAGCAGGTTATTTTATTTAACCCATTTTGTCATGCCACTGGTGGTATGGGGATGATGGTATTTGGTAATATCATATTTGTAATAGAATGAAGATTGGTTTTTTTCTTTTTTAATGTCACCAATTGTCTTGTGTACTTGAGGTTAAAACTTTTGTTTTGTTTCTGTTATGTTTTGTTTTTATTTTTTTAAAAATATTTTTGGCTACTACATTGTGCAGCAAAGTCATGGATGTCTTCATAAAGGCTGCTGAATATATGGAAATTCCGGTTCGTAGGACCGATGATGAACCTCTTCAGAAGCTCTTTATGTTGGTAAGGAGTGAGTTGAACCTTGACCTCAAGAACATTAAGCAGGAGCAGGCTAAGTTTTGGAAGCAGCATCCTGCACTGGTTAAGGTACCTTTTTGTATGACTAAGACAAATGAAGTGTTCTCTTCAGATTTCTCATGGCCCATTCTGTGCTCACTCTATATGCTATTTTGTTTCAGACGGAATTGTTAGTTCAAGCTCAGTTGACCCGTGAATTTGCAGCTCTGTCTCCATCTCTACAAAGCGATTTCAGACGAATTTTAGAAACAGCACCCCGCCTTCTTGAAGAATTATTGAAGGTGACTTTTATTCACTCTTATATATCTCAGTAGAGTCAATGCTTGTGCTTTCTTTATGATGTTGTTCCCTTTAGATTTGCTTCATGTTTTGCATATTCCAATCATTAGTAAGCAGTTACATTAATTAAGAAATGTTGGACTAAATTCTTAGAGATTAGCCAATCAAAAAGGATCATCTCATGCATGTGCTCATGTCTGGGTTCCTACTCAAGGATTTATATCCTTGTTGAGTCCTAGACACTTGTCAAATGCCTTAGCATGTAAGATGACAAATATATAGGACCTGTCCTACAGACAACTTATTGTATGAACCCACAGTTTACTTTTAATATACTTTTTTGTCTGCATGTAACGCAAGATGGAAGAAAGTTACTTGCTGAGGTGGATTTCATTAAAACTACAATTTAGAGGAACAGAAATTGTTTTTTAATAGAAGCAATGGAAGTTTTATGCAAACATCTCAACTAAACTTGGAAAATATTCACTTTGCCCCATTGGAAGTGCATTGGATCAAGGTCTTATCTGCTTTTTTAAAAAATAAAAGTAATGATAAAAGGGAGATCAGTAGCGGTGATAATTGAGTTTTTGCGATTTATTATGCTTTCTCTTGTTGATGGATTTATGCAAATATAAGGTAAGTTCAAGAGATACATAGATGATGGAGCCATGAGGTTCATTACCCAAACTAAGATCATACCTATCATGAAAGGTGAACAATGCATATCATACATAATGATTGTGCATTTTGGTCATCAAGTTCTGCTTGTCACAATTCTCATATATTTCTCGTTCTGGATTTATAGTCATGAGACCATGATATTTGCATTTCAGTACATTATTTAATGCTCTACTGTCTGTAAAAGATGGCAGTTATACCACGCAATGCTCAGGGGCATGGGTGGCTGAGGCCTGCAATTGGTGTCATCGAGCTTTCTCAATGTATCATCCAGGTGTGAATCTAACTTTAAAGCTAAGTATAATGTTTACGGTGCAGTCATATTTATTTCCTCAAATTGCACTTCAACATTTTTTCAATTCTAAGAAACGTCTTCTTTGGTGTTGTATTAGTTTTATTCCTTATTTTCAATTATTTGTAACTTGTTAATGTCTACTCCATGCCATAGATTCTTCTAGTGAAATGAGAACCCAAGAGTTTTTTGTTTTTTCCTCTAGCATCTTTTGGCTCTTTCAATGATTCCTATTGGTTAATGTCAGCAGGGTATGCTTCAGAATTTTTTTACGTATTATGTTCTAAGTTAAGGTCGTAAGGATATCTTATTGGTTTAACTTTCTAATATGTGGAATAAAATTGTGCTATTTTCATCTTTGTTTATGGTGGTTTTTCTTGTCATGTTTTACGAATCATTTTTATTTAAATGTCACTACTTAATATTTTTGCCTTTGCTTTTTCGTAAAGCCATTTTAATCTGAAGTTTGTTTCTTGTTTTATGACCTCCTATGCAGGCTGTTCCTCTAAGTGCTAGAAAGACTACTGGTGGTTCACCCGAAGGCATTGCACCATTTCTGCAGCTGCCACATATTAATGAGACTGTTATTAAGAAGCTAACCCGCAAGGTAAGTTAAAACGCTATACATGCCCTCGTCGTTTAATTGTGAATGCTTACATTTCCCTGGCCTATGCATTCATGTCTGTGATGTTACCTATTGTTATAAGGTCTTAAGATCTTGAGCCTTGGCCAAAGTTAACATTCTTTATTTTTTTTTTTTTAAAAAAAATGTACGCACATTTTCCAGGGGATCTAACAGTAGCTAGTTAGCTACTTGCTGAATCCAATAAAATTGAAGTCTGATTTCTGCTAAATGTTCTTGGGATTGACAAATGGAAATTATTCATTTGGGTTTTCATATTGATTTTTTGATAGGATTTAGCAGCTGAACTGCTAGTCCCAAGAAATTACCAATCTATCTTATTTTATTTAAAAAGAAAACTGCAGAGCTGTCTCTTTTCAGCACAATTAGCCTAATATTCTGTGTAGTGACTGCTGTTGGCTGTGCGAAATTTGAATGTTGAATTTCCTTGTTTTCCTATTAAACAGAGTGTTGGACATAAGCATTTTCCTTCTTGATATGCAGAAGGTGAGAACATTTCAGGAACTTCATGACATGGACTCACAGGAGCGAGCTGACCTGCTTACTCAGACAGCTGGGTTATCTTCAGCTGAAGTACAAGACATTGAGATGGTACTGGATATGATGCCTTCCTTGACACTTGAAGTAACTTGTGAGACTGAAGGTGAAGAGGGTATACAGGAGGGCGACATTGTCACTCTCCATGCATGGGTAAATATTAAACGGGGTAATGGCCTGATTGGTGCCCTTCCGCATACACCCTACTACCCATTTCACAAGGAAGAAAATTTCTGGTTTTTGCTTGCGGATTCTGTTTCGAATAATGTGTGGTTTTCTCAGAAGGTTAGTTTCATGGATGAAGCTGCTGCAGTAACTGCTGCATCTAAAGCAATTGAGGAATCTATGGAGGGTTCAGGAGCAACTGTGAAGGAGACCAGTAGGGCTGCTGCAGAAGCGGTTGAGAAGGTGAAGGGAGGGTCTAGATTGGTTATGGGCAAGCTCCAGGCCCCATCTGAGGGTAACTACAATTTGACATGCTATTGTTTGTGTGACTCTTGGTTGGGCTGTGACACAAGGACAAATTTAAAGCTCAAAATTTTGAAACGGACTAGAGCTGGCACCAGAGGTGCTGCTTTGGCAGATGAAGGACCTATCATGGAGGATGGAGTTGAGGAGGATGAGGATAATGAGGATGGAGAATATGATGATGACTATGAGAGTGAGTACAGTGAAGATGAGGAAGATGATCAAAACTCAAAAAATAAGCATCAAGCTGCCAACGGCACCGCCAGTAAGCATGGTAAAGCTGCAGAAAGTTCTAGTTCTGATGAAGAATGAGGAATCAAGATAAAAATCATAATCTTCATCTTTGTGCCTGTGATGTTAGAAGAACCATCAAGTGTACTAGTCACCTATCCATTTTAGTTCACAGATGGGTAGCATTTATACTTAGATATTTGTTCTTATCCTAGTTCATCTGATATCGTGCTTGAGTACAACATTTTGTCGGATAAGTTTAAAGTATGGAAGATAAACTCCAGGATTTAATTTTGATTTATTTCAGTGTAAAACATTTTGAAACCCCCGGTTTTTCAACAGGACTTGATAGTGTCGGTTAACTCATGTAGCCTACTTACTAGAATACGAACCAGATGTTATTTTCGTGTCGACAAAAGCATTGTTAAAATTAAAGGGTCTGACAATACAACATTTCTCGTGCATTAAGACGGGTTTAATGTTGATGATTGTAGTTAAATTCTTTTATGCAGTTATTTCATCGTGGAGCGTTATGCTATGCGCCGCGTTAAGTTCTTTGAGTTATGCACCGTGTAACAAAGCCGGTTATTGGAAGATTTACGGGTTGACTTCAGAAATATAATTTTTTATTCCTTTCTTCTTTTGTTATTGCATCCAGGAAAGAAATACGTGTCTTAGTAGCAAAAAAGAAACGTTTCTTCTCCATGCTGAATGAGATGGAATGCCCTACACTGCTAGAGGACGGGAACAGTAATCTGTGTTGAGAGATATGGAACGGAAAGAGCAGTTTGCAACCATAGTGGGGGTCGGCGGAGAAGACCCGAGAATGGTGGGGAGGGACGGCGTGGGTGCTCGATTTGGTGGGCGGGAAAAGAAGCAATTGGACCTGCTCGGGAGCCGGAGCTTTGCGTCCCGCGTTTTATCGAGGATCCGGGGCCGAGGTCAAGTGCGCTTGGTGACTTTGTGGCAGCTGCTGACTAAGTAGAGATTGGGGGCTTGTGGATGTCCTACTGTGCTTTTGCTTCAAGCATTGAACGGTACCTTGGTTGAATTTCGATTTGTTTTAAGTTTTTTATTTACACTTATTTATGTATATTTCAATACTCATAATCTTTAACAATAAATTTGTCGACTCTACAGTATGGTGCTTGCGCCTGCTTTCTAATGTAACATATCAAGCATATCTCCATAGTCTGCTTTGCCGCAAACAAACAACAATCTAATAAGGTTTATCGAATTCCACATACTTCTAATGTGTCTCAAATTATTCATTAATAGTAAGAAAAGAAATAAATGTACATAATGCAAATTCTGAATTACTCAAGCCAAGTGTTTCATTACATATCTTCATCTTCTGAAACATATAGTTAAGAGCCAAATCAACCTAAAGGATGCAGGTTGCATGTCAAAATTACATGACTCATTCAAGCATGTATCAAAATGTCTTTCTGCACTATGGACAATTTATACAAGGATCATCAACGACACTAACATTCATACACATAACAAAGTCCCAAGTTCCACTCAACTTCTAGATGAACACAATGAATTCTTCCCCGTCAATTTAACAATTCAGTTTTACCTTATTAAAATTTTTTTGTCACCAGCACCAACCTCAATCGACCTCAACGAAACTTCAGCAATTTTGGATTTTCCACCAGGCTATCGGATTAAAATTACAACTGCACTTAATGATCACTGCATCTACTAAGCAAATGGCTTCCGACCCCAAACCAAAGCCAACAAAGAGTTCAACTAATATAACCATTAAGTTAATCAAACACATGTTGAATTCATCCAACAGTCTCTAAAAGTCTTTCAAATAGATCGCCACTCTACAACCGGGTTTATCTTCAACCATACCCAATATCAGTTTACTTCGCTTTAAAAAACTTCATTCTCATATCTTACCGATGACTGTTGTCCGGCTTTTCAATTGCACCACCTCTGTTGTTGTCTGTAGCTCCTCGTCGAGCCCGCTTCTTCTGGCAACATCCATACCCTTCGGCCGGCCACATAACTAGGTGCCACGTCTTCCTCCTTTCTCACCAGACAGAGGACGGCTGAAATGATGATAAGAAATGAACAAAATCAACAACTAGGATTCAAATTCAAAGAACGTAAATCAATCTCTTTACACGAATACGATTTCATAAATCATTTAAAATTACAAAATTTTAATTTGAATTTTATCCCACATAGTGAACCCACTCGACAGATTATCAGTTTCAATCCAAGGCGCATTACATGTTATTATACACCATAGTTATCAAAGTGCATTAACGACGACGCCTTTCAAGGTATATTATTTCATAAGTGTTGTAGTTTGAACTTTTATAATCATTATTTTAAAAAATTATACATTATATTAAAATTAAACCTACTTAAAAATTATATAAAAAGCAGGTAAATTTAAATTCATAACTACATGTTATTTTTTCACTCTATTGTTGTTTGGATGCAGCTAAGGAGCGGCACTCCATTACGGAATCAGTGGTCCGAGTCCAGCAATACGGATCGCATCTCAAATTTTTAGTCCTGGTTGGCTACCTTGCGAATTCAGTTTGAGATGCAAGTGAAAATTACAGTAAAAAAGATTAACGATAAGAACGAGGGGTTTTGACCTATATTTCTGATACCGCCTGCAAATTCCGGCAAGGGTTGCCGAGGTAAAAATAATACATTCTGAATAAAAATTTTCACTTCAATAAATATATATAAAAAAAATCAAATTTAAATGTCAAAAAGCCCATTTTTCAAAGATCTTGAAGTTGTAAGGGAGAGAGGATAGATGTGGCTGGAGGCAGACTCAGAATGCTGAGGAGTGCATCCTTGGTATTGTTGGTAATGTTCACTCTGGCGAATGGGATCAGAGCTCTGATCAATAGGTTAGTCGGTGTGCCACTGCTTGAGAAATGTCATGCAGCAATAATCGGTAGAAATGCCTTTAATCTTCGCGAGTTAACAGGATATTCCAGGACTATTATCATGTTCAACTGATCATTCTAGTTCCCTGCTCAACACAAGAATCGGGTTCTAATTGTTTCTTCGGGAATGCAAAATCATTTATGTACAACCTAGCCATTAGCCAAGTGCAACTTTTCCGGATTAAATAGCCTGCAGGGTTAGCAGTCTCTTATCTATCTTTGCACCGTGGTGTTTCACATGGAGGAGGAGGCACACCAAACACCCAATCAAGAACATTCAAGTATTTGGACCTAAAAACTTCCCTCTCCTGTGCGTAGCAGTGCATTATGATGGCTGTTGACAAGCTAAAAACTACTACATCAGCTCTCTTGATTCTTCTCGATTGTGGCAGATATCCTGCATCAGCTATGCATGTGAAGAAACTCTCAATAGCCCGTGAAAAGCAGTATAATGATATCTCTATTCGCCTGCTTTTCTTCTCAATAGCTAATGCAAGGCCAGGTGGGAACTGCACAAGAATGCAAAATTCAAATTTTTATGACAGAATCATTAATGCAATTGAAACAATGCATCGTATCGTGAATGTCATTCCAGCAAAACAGTTATAATACAAATTGAATTACTCCTAAGTCCTAACAAAACAGATAAATAAAAAGTATGTTGACACAGTTTGCAACATATACCGTTCCCATGGCCACCATTGGAATGTTACATCTTTTGAAGATCCTGAACAGGAAGCACGTCCACATCCTGATGAAGAACAAAGACATCCATACTATACATTTCATTTACTCATTTTCATGTTTCAACAAAATCCATGCCGACAATGTCTCAATGAGGTGAAGAAAAAAAAGAATAAGAAAAACAAAAGGCTAGTAAATGCAGAGACAATACTCAAAACATGTTGCAATATGACCATGGGCATGTCCAAATGAAAAAATAACAGCCTTTTTATCAGGTGAAGTCAATTAAAGGGGTCAAATGACGCCATTGTATACTATTGTGTACAATATCTCTAAACATGCCAATTAAAAATATAAGTCCTTTATGATGTTGTCTATAATTCTTCTAAACCTCCCTTTACCTTTATTAGGCTACCTTCGGCTTCCATCTAATCTATACTCTTCTTGTTGGAACTTCTATAGATTCTTTCCTTACATGACCAATTCACCTAAACAAGATTTTACCATCTCTATAATAGATGTTACTATATCCATTTCTATAATACATTCATTCATAATATCTTGCCTAGTGTGTGCACTCATCCAACACAACATTTTTTTTAACACTGAGCTTATTCTCTTGTTTACTTTTTATTGCTCAACATTCAGTCCAATAAAACATTGCAAGTCTTATAATCGTGCAATAAAATTTTCCACTAAACTTGAATAATACTTTTCTATCACAAATAACACCAAAAACTCTCATCCATTTCATCCATCAAATTCCAACCTGAATCCTATAGTTTAATCATCCACAATTAAACTCATTTACATCAATGATAAAAATTCATAATCCATTCCATACTCTAAAACTACACAATCACCATCAATCCAATATAGCACCCTCAAGTAGCATAAAGGCAGCAAAATATAAAAGACAATATCAAATCCTAATTAAATCTAAGTCTCTACTCTCTAAAACTAACAAAACAGGGAGTTGATGATGTTGCCATTGCTAAAACAGGGAGGAAAAAAAAAAGAAAAAAAAAAAAGAAAACAGAAGGCATGAAACAGTGAATGGAAGGGAAAAGAGAAAACAGAAAGCACGAAACAGAAGGCAAAAGAAGATAAAAGAGGAGAAGAAGGAAACAAGATAGAACAAAGGGGAGGAAGGACCAACCGCCACCGGAAACTCGTGCCGCCGCCGCCGCCGGAGGTTAGAGGATGGCCGGAGAGTGAGAGGGGTGAGGGGAGAGAGAGACCAATTGAGAGAGGAGAGGAGAAGAGAAAAGGGGGGGAAGTGAACCCTAAGTTCACGATCTGATGGAAGAAGAGAAGGGGAAGGGTCGAAATAGCGGCGGCGACGGCCGTGATTGCAAAAGGCGACGCTCGTGCAAGCTCCATTGTGGCCACCCACTGCTCTGCGCTGCTCGGCCGCTATAGCGCTGCTATCGCGCGCTATTGACAGCCATGCTTTAGACAGTTCCATACCTCAACAACATACCTCTCTTCCATCATCTATCCTCTTCAATACTTCTTTTAACTAACACTCGAATTATGCAATAAAAAGTATTATTATGGTTCCATCTAGTGCCTACTGTGTAGAATATCCAAGTGCAATAAAATCTCATGTCTTTCATTAAACTACTTGTGAAAATAATCAAATCATTAGATAAATGCAATTTTCAATACATTCTAACTCCAAGTTTTTCAACAAAGCCCCATAGAATACATGAAGTAAGCAAAAACATCTAAAGTGACACAAAATTTGAAGGGATGAAATAATTTGTTTCATTTAACAACAAACCAAACACTTTAGATGCAAATCTTGATTATTGTGAGTACTAGCTAGTATTAAGTGACATCAACTCATGGCAATGCTTGATCAAGATGGACCAAAAGTATTTGATAACAATATTTAACTTTGCAGTACCCATGTGTACTCAACTACAAGTACCAGATAAATACCCAGTACAAGTATGGCAATAATTTAGAAGCACCCATTTGTCACTTGAAAAGAACCATACCATCACCCCAATTCAAAACTAAGCCAACCAGTAACAAAATAAATAAATAATATTCCACAAAACAAGTTCAAGAAACTAACCAGGCAGACGTGCAATACACAGACAGAAACAAGCTTGATCTTGCAGTGCCAACAAGACCCTTGGTCAATATTGTATAAGACCTGCATATAAGCATTTTGATAATGGCCAATAAGAATAAAACAGTATGGTGTCATATCGAATATGTCAAAAAACTATACAGCTCCAAGCATGATCTGCATATGGTGCTAAATTTGAGAATGCTTGGAGAAATATCAGATGGAATAACTTAATGTTGTGCAAAGCCCTTTTAATGACAAAATCAGCCTTTGTGCCACAGATAATGCACTTCAAAAACCACCACAGCAATAACACTTCAATCAAAGTTTTGACAGAAATTAAAACTTGATGAAACATATTTCATAAAGATATCACAAAAGGTCATGTGAATAGTATTGATTGCTATGTATCCCTATTAGATCACCTTTTTAAAAGTCCTTGTCTATGGACAATTAGTGCAGGTATCAGATAAACTGGAAGATAAACAGGTAATGCTCTTTTGTAGGCTTGAACAAGAAAAGAAAGGACGTGTCCACCACATGATTGATTCCCATGTACAATCTGCAAAATATCACTTACTTTAAACATTGAAAGAAGCAATGAAAATCACAACTTTTATCATGGTTACAAATTTATTACTACAGAGTACAATAAAAATCATCAGGCCATAATGACATACTCGAACAAGACCCAAAAAAGAAGTAAGTAAAAATAATGAGAAATTCAATACTATAAATCTGATTAAACTCAAATGGGAAACTTTGACAGGGAACAGAACAGAAAAGAGAAAAAAAACCTGTATGTCCTCCAAAGTTCAGACATTGATTTTTTTTTTTTTTTTTTTAATAAAGGAGTTTATGTGTAATAAATCAAATGAGTTAGCATTTATCATAAGAGTCACATTTCTCATGATTCAATTATAATAAAGAAATAGACTCAACTGTATCAAATTGGGCATTCAAATCTGATGTCGAACAGAGTGTTCGATAACTGTTTTCTTTTCTTTTATTTATAGTTGATAGCTAATAGTAATTACACTTACTGAGATCTAAAGAAAGAAATAAGATAAAAATAAATAAATAAATAATTCTTTGTTTCATACCGAGCATGGGACTTTCATATTTGGATCTAATTTCAGATCAACACCCATGGTCTTGTAGTATTTCTCTATTGCATCCAAATTAGTAAAAGGCTTGCCACTGGCTATTTCTTTTACACCTTGTAAGATAACTGCATCCTTTCCACCATGTTTATTGAGAAAGGATTTATATGAAGATGGCAAACTCTCTTGCTTTAATATATAAGCTGACCTGAAAACAAAATATTCTCCAATATATTTAATGTTTCTTTGGGAAAAAAAATTATAGATGAGGGGGAGGGGAGAGGGAGAGGAATGGCTCTAAAAAGTAACTATCAAGGGTACACCTATGTATGGCTTTAAATGAGACAAATATTTTCATTTACATGAGTGTAAGTGTTATGACTGGTACTATTACAGATTAATGCAACATTTGTAATGAAAAGGGTTATCAGGAAGAATCTTGAGATGGGCAATGGGTTTATCTTTTCTGTTCCTCATTACCTTTCTACTTATCTTGTAGCTTTTCACTCACCAGATAGCTAAAGGCCCACATCATTTCACTTTTTCTGTAACAAGTGAGCAAATATATAAACACTAATTGTAAGACAACTGCACAAGGCAAGGCCCTGCAGCTTCGTTCCACCTTAGCATGGACAAAACTAGTAATTGCAGAATCTTTTTTTTTTGTTTTTTTTAGGTCTATGACTAGGGTATCCCAACAGGCATTTAGGAATTCCTATGAGACTAACCCACTGGGAACTATAGTTAAAGGCCCACTTAGTAAAACTAGTTCAGCTACTCGGCACGATATGAAGTATTTAATTAGAACGGATCTGGCTTTACTCGATAGCACACATTAGGATTCTCATACTGAAGATTGAAGAAAGCATCATGCTTGATCGCCATTGATATAAATACAAGCATGTTCTATCAATGAACTGAACATTACAACCAGAATGAATGCCATGCTGAAAGCCTCAAACTATAAAGCCATCAATGGAAAAACATATACTATGTTTTAGAAATTACAAGGCATTGCCAGCACCACATAATTCGAATGGCAAAATGACTGATTCAAAACAGAGGAAGAGGGGGAACAGTATAAAGAAGCACGCATGCACAAGCACAGCCATGTTCCTCAGTAAAAATAATAAAAAAAAGGAGTACATAACATCATTACGTACAATATTTGCGAAGAGGAGAGACACATAAGGAATATGTCACCGTGCTTCCAGGTGAGGGGCTTGCAAATCCTCCCAAACCGTTTGCTCTTTATCCCACAACGAGATGCCAACACAGCAGCACGCATGAGAATGTAAATGGCCAAGCTCGTGTGCTGCGTCTCCAAACCAGTCAGAAGCATGGATGGCCCAGCAAGCGCCCCTGCCAATAGGGCCCTCCACCTCGCTGTCCTGAACTACAGCACAACACCAACACAAACACAAAACCAATCACAATCACAATCACTCCCACCAACCCAAAATAATAATAATAATAATAATAATAATAAGATGCAAGAACCCCTTCAATTATATGTCAACTGCAACAAACCGATGTAACTCAGAACTCAGTAACTACACTTCTTAGAATTACTAGACCAGACATGCAACGGGGAACTCTGAAGCAAAGGGGTTATATTTACCAGACCTCTGAAGGAAAGGGGTTGAATTTACATTATTCACCATGGTTTTGGTAAATTTAAGGATTAAAGTTGCTGAATTTTGGATATTAAGCCTAGGTACATTTAGCAAAAGAAACACAAAAAAAGCAAGAGAAAAAGAGAACATGCCTACGGTGACCTCCGAGAGCACCAATAAGCTCGTCCATGGAAACAAACGTTCCGGCGAAGGTTCCAAGAAACAGACCGTATCTCAGCGTCTCCTTCGAAGCAGCAGCAATCGCTTCGCCATTCGTCACGACAAGCTCCTTCCTAACGAGATCAATTATCACAAACACGAAAAACACACTCGTTACTTCTATCTCAACTTCACAAGCCATTTTTTTTTAAACTTTTCTTTTTTTTTTTTGGATTTTACCTTTGCGGTTTTTTTCGCGTCAATCGAGCCAAGATCGCGAAGAGTGCGAGGCCTCCCTTGAGGCCCGCTCCGATAGAGAACCCCTTCGCCGAAGCGACGAGGATTCTCTGCAGCTTCTCAAACTCCTTCAGCGGAATCGTGTCGATGATGCTCCTCGACAACGTCGTCGAGGTAAGGGATCCATTGGAATGTTTGCAATAGGTCGATGCGCCATCGTCATTGTGAAAACCGTTGATTTTCTCCGCTGGGGTGCCGCCGGATTCGGCGGCGGACGGCGACATGGCGGCGGCGGAAGAAGAATAAGAAAGGTGAACTTGTCGAGGAGTTGTTTGTATTTCGAAACGAGGAGCGAAAGCAGAGTTAGAAGAAAAGAAAGAACACAGCGCGTTTCGTGGGGAGCTGCGTAGTAGTGCGACACGTGTATGGTTCTGGAAGCGAACCATTCTGCTGAACCCACGACGAAGTTACTGGCTGACACTGAAAAAGTGAATTTTGTTAAAATATATTTAATTTTTGCACACATCAATATAAAATGTTAAGATTAATTTTAATCTATTGATAATATAAAATATTTTATATTATTGTTTAATTTTATATTTTTATTTACAAAATTTTTAATATAATAAATAATAAAATAATACATTGTTATTAATATAATAATTTATAATCAAATATTTATATAAATTTTTTTATATATAAAATTTATTTATAAAATTTTATTCATTTTTTTTAAAATCAAGTATTCTTAATTGTAGATATAAATTAAAGGAGTTCATTTAAATATACTGACAATATAAAATAATTTTATATTATCAACTAATAGAAATAGTAAAAAGTATTAACTCATATAAATAATTATCAATTATAATGAGTGATCTACCATAATTTCTCATTTTTTATATTTTTATTAGTTGATAATATAAAATTATTTTAAACTGTCAGTGCATGCCAATTAAACTCTAAATTAAATTTTAAAATATTTTGTATTGGCAATCAAATATCTTATCTTTTATATAATTTTTTTAGGTAACTTATATCAGTGTAGAGGACTATGCCACTTTAACTATGTTTTGTTTTGTCACATTTTTTTCTTGTCATACTTGTGTTAAATATTATTATCATTCAGCAAATAATTATCTATAAAGGATAAATATGTAAAATAGTTTTTTTTTCTATGTCCATTGTTTTTTTACCCCATTAGTGCCCACTCTCACTCTTACCACTAGAATCTTCAATCAAAGAGCAAGCTTGAGCATGAACCAATTCCTCTTCCCTTGGGTGTTCTTGGTCGCAACTTCTATGGGGTGAAAAGGCCACAAATACTTGATTGATCATCTACATTCTTATGTAGTTAGGAAAAGCCAACTAAAGGGAGAAATTTTCACAAAAGGAGTACGGTGATCATAGACCAAGAAGGCCTCTATCCAAGGCTTGGAAGCTTGCAGCCATGGAGGTGGTGTGGTGGTGATGTTAGGTCATGGAGGAGAAGGAAAGGAAACGAGGATGATGTAGTTGTGGTAGTGGTGAATTATGAGGTGTTGGATTACTAATGAATTGCTTGTAAAGGTGGTCATACATGGGAGTGATATATAAACATGCATGGAATATTAACTCCTCATAACTATGTGTGAGAGTATTACTCCTTTGATTTATCATATTCAAAGGAATTAAAATTTCACTCCTACAACTTATCTCAAATAATATTGGACCTTTAAGGATTAATTTAAGATATCCGATAATTTTTCAAGGTACCTGAGGTCACCTGTGATATTCTCTATATGGATATTTAGCCACACACTTTAATTTAAGGTAATATACTAAAAATACCATTAGTAGAGTAATTTAGGTATAATATTTATCTAGTAGTATCTTAGGACTCTTTTACTTTTTTTTTTGGAAATGGGATTTTTGCCTTTTTACTTACTAAAGTTATTAATTTACCATTTTGCCCATGGAATCATATTCTTTTTTCATTGAACTACTCTCAGAGTTGGGAATATTACAATGTTTTATGTTGAAAAGTTATGTACAAATTGTAGCATCCTCAATTTCCTTTTGTGCTAAATTACCTTAGTACCCCTAAGTAATTAGGAGCTTAATGAGAAATTAAAGGGTTAAAACCTAATTAAAGAGTTTATGAGGTAATTTTGAAAAGAAAAGCTATTAGAATGCCTAATTAAGATTAGAGAATTTCTAATTAAGCAAATCAAACTCTTAATAGCTTAATCTGACACTAACTATCCATAATTAGCTTAATCAAGTTTAATTAAGGCTAATTAAATTTAATTAAAAGTTTAATTTTTGTTAATCATATTCTTATAAGTTAATCACTAATCCTTGCTTAATCAAGTTAATTAAGTTGTAAGATGTAACGTTCGGAAAAAAAAGAAAAAATAAATAAATCTTATCGTTTTAATCGATTTATTCAATTTTAACGAATAAGTGAGATTAATAAGAAATCAACTGAATATTTAATTAGAACCCAACTAAAGGCTAATTAAAAATTAATTTGATGTTAATTAGAGAGATTTGAATTAAAAATAATTAGAATAGCAACATAGAAAGTCTCACAAGATTTTCCTAACCGTTTTGCTAATTTGAAGGAAATTGGTAGGAATTCGGTATTTTAAACTGTCAGAATCGAATCAATAAAATTATACAATCAAAACTTTACATCAAGTGGCTGAAAACTCAGCCACTTAACCCCCAAAAAAGTGGCACAAGACAGTCACAAAGAATGAGGAAAGTTGCCTGAAATTAAGCCACAAGGTTTTACACCAATGGGAGGCTTTCATTCCAACTACCCCCACGAATACTGCTTGTCTTATTTTCCTTTTCTGCCCAGCAAAAATTCGCCTCCTCCAGCAGAATTCCTTGTTCTTCTCTTCATCTTCTTCATCTCCTTCTTCCACTTTTAGCCTCCCTCAAGCTTCTTGCACCCATATCCTTCACTAGAACTCAAGACTAGCTAGTTGTTGCATCAAAATAAAGGCAGGATTCAGCTTTTTTACTTAAGTTTATTGAGTTGATGGCTACTAGAAAGTTTTTCTCTATTCATGTAATTGATGATATATGATGGTTATATGATGAATTATGGCTGGTTCATCAAGTATTTGATGGGATTGAGATTGAATCTTGCATGAAAAACAAGATAGATAGCAAACTAGAATCTGAAACCTAGAAAGTCTTTTGGCGTCTATACTGGCAGAGTATACAGCTCCATCTACGGCCACCAAAACTTTATGAACCTATTTTTTTATGAAACTAGAAATTTAGAGCTTTCTAACCATATAAAATATGAGTCATTGGATTAGTATTGAGTGAGATATGAATTTTTGAAGTTAACCATAGAATTCTATCCCTGATGCTGAGCAGGCTAGATCTCAAGGGGCATAACTTGCCCTACAAAATTGAGTGCAACCAATTCAGTTTGAAAGTTAACATATAGCTAAATGTCCCATAAAAATTTCAGAGTTAGATTTATTCCCAATTATTCCTAGTAATTTGATGAAGTTGCCTTGAGTCCAAACCGGACTAGAACAGGGCAGTCTAGAAGGGTCAAATTTTGGGATTTATAACTCAAGTTACACTTATGTAAATGAGATGCAGCTTATTGCAAATAAAAGATGGTTCTGTTAGCTTTAATATGATATAAATTTCGTATAATTTTAACTAGTTTTCGATTTTTAGTGAGTTTTTACTTTCAAGTATATAATTCTGGCTAGTTGTAGGGCAGACCAAAATAAACTTTGAATAACTTGAGCTACATAAATCAAATTGAGATGGGACTAAAAGGGTTGGAAACTAGTAGCACTATGACATATCCAAAATTTAGGTCTAAATAAATTAAACAGAATTTATGGTTGAATTTACAAAATTTAGGCAGAATAGGTAGAGGGTGGTAGAAACCTACCTCAAGTTGGAAATTATGAATCTTGCTTGATTTATATGAAATTGATATATATTGCAATTGAATTTTTGTATAAATGATTGCCATGGTTGTCTGGCACTATTCACGGGGAAGCAAACCTGATTCGTTATGCTACCGAATTTTCGGCAAAAATTAGTGATAGTTCTAAATGTTTGTGTGTTAATGTTATTATGCGATGTATATGAATACCATGCAAGTATGATTATTTGAGAATAAGATATGAAGTCTGTGTATTTATGATTCTATGATAAAAGATATGATGATGAGTCCATATTTCGAAAGAACATGACATGACGATCACGTTCTAATAAGGTATGACATGGTAATTATACTGTGGAATATGGCATAATGATCCCACATCCTAAGGAATGTGACATGGTGATTAACCCCAAAGGAGTATGACATAGTAATCATACTCTAGGATGTGCCACGATGAACATATTTTTAAGGAGTGTGACATGGTGATCACACCCCGATAGAGTATAATATGGCGATCGTACTCTGGAATATATATGACAATTAAAGGAAGACAAAGAAAGAAAAGAAAATTATGTGTATCTGTATAAATTCAAGTATAAGTAAAAGCATGTGTAGATTTTATATTTCTAGTATATTGGTGTTATTATATTTTAATATGTTGTAGTTATTATTCAGAGTATGATTCATGACTTTATTTTATATTGGCTCTCCCAAATAACAATTGTATGAATAAAATGGACTCTGCTTCGGATAATATGTTTTCGAACTATTAAATTAAATAATTTATATAACATGTCCACCTTTTTCATAATAAATCAAAGCAGTTGAAGATAATATCGATGATACGGTATGAAATTTCTTAGTGAATCCTTATGAGAATTTAAAATTCTCACTCCTATTTTTGTGTTATCTCCAGATAGTTTAAGAAGTTTTGAAGACGGCTGAACTTACTATCAGATAAGGTTCGCTCAGATAATAGGAATAACTCCTTAGTGTGGTATTATGACTTAACATAGTACTATATTAGGGAGGACGTTACACAAGAGCACTTGATCACATCATTAAAATTCAAATTTAGTCAACTAGATAATAAAGCATTTAATAATTTCACTAAAGCATAAAGCATAAGACAAGTTTGCTTTTTGTAATAGTAGTACACTCTTTGTCTCCCCCATCAACCAATTTATCCCCTTAATTCTTAATTAGCACAAAAGCAAGCAAAATATCTCCTCCCCCATGCTGAAGCCGACGACCATTCTCTTGCACATACACACATACACTTGTTTTCATTTTGTTGCTTCTTATTATCTCTCTAAGTCTCTCATTCTCTAACTTCTCTCTACACTGTCTTCATTCTTTTTCTTCGTTTCTCCACCACCGTCATAACTATCTTCACAAAAGCCCTTCAAAGATCACATATTTTGGTCTTTGAAGACAAGAATCAAACACTACAATCTCCATTTCATCAGAACTCGAGAGCTCTCTTCCTCTTCATTCAAAACTGCCACTACCACCCTCGAAGGAGCCATTATCTTCCTAACTTTTCTGAAAGCCCAAGGTTCAACTTTCTAGACTTAGCTTCTAATCTGGTCATCACATTTTTAGTGTTTGGAAATTGTTTGGGCTTAACTGCTTTTTTCTCATTATTGTTAATTTAACATTGTTTCTATATTTCAACCATATCTTGAGTTATAAACATTTAAAAAATATACTCTTTAGTTATAGGAAAACTGAGAGGCTTACTTACAAATTTGATGAAGAATCCAAAAGCTGAGTTAGATGCTTATAGTGTCGAATTGGGCTTGTAAGCAAAGTCAAAGTAACTATTATGTGAACCTAAACAATGTGCATATATAATTTGAGACGTTAATTTGGGCATAGGAGCCAGATAATAGTAAAAATGCCAAATGAAACTAAAAGTTAAAATACAACTTTCTTTTGAGACTACTTCCCAAATAACATCTTTTGTGTGGTGATTTTAATCACTAAAGTTGGAAGAAGGCTTTAGAGATCCTCAAGGATTGTTTTACTCATAACTCATTCATCTCGAGTCTAATTAAGGCAAAGGAGGAGTCCAATTAAAGGTTAAAGACAAAGAGGAGTTATATTAAAGGTTAAAGACAAAGAAATTAACTCTGGGCTAATTATAATCTTCTCAAATTATTACATTTTGGCATGGTTATACAATGATAGAAATCGCAAATTTCAAAGAGACATTCTCACTTTCAACATTTAAAATTTTTAGAAGTAGTTTAACTTCTCTTACAAATTTCTCTTTTTCTCTCTTCTCTTCTCTCTTCTCACATTCAACTTTTACTCTTTTATCTCTTAGTTTTCTACATCAATAGAGATGTAGGATCTTTTAACAAATTTAAGGAATTCAAAAGAAACTCGTGATTTGATCTTGGAGTCTAAACCTTTTCGAATTTTAATTTATGAATATGTTTCTCTTATCTTCTTCTCTTGATCTAGAATATCATGACTGACAATTGTTGATTCAAAGTTTTTGATTGAGATTATGATTAGATTTTGGTTAATTGATTGATTACTTTAAATTTGATCATACATAGTTAAAGATATTAGGTTTCGAATTTGATTACTAGGTCATTGCATTCTGTTTCTTCAAGCTAGCATAATTCTATTTAGGTAGGTCTATTAGATCAATTGTGAGTTAAATTCTAAAAGATTTTTTTTTTATTTTATTGCGAATGCATAATTGGATGCAGAGATTTTGGTTCAGCTCAAGTTAGCCACATATTTCGGGAGTTGATGCATTTGTAGTTGTCTATGATAGATCAATGCAGTTTATAATAGATCATTGGATTGGTTGTGCTTAATTCTTGATTTTTAATCATTTATATTGTTTGATTGTTCTGTATTTTCGTCATTCCCCTTCTGCATTACCTTGAGTTGATCAAATTTCACCATAATCCTTGAGAGACAAGTTGGTTTGCATCTTATAGTACACATTACTATACAACCAATTTTGTTATTTGAGTGAGCCTGGCATTCACATAAAATTTTACTACCTACAAAAAGGATAGTATCGAAATAGGCGCCAAAAACTCCATGTGAATATTAGACTTGCAGTGCTTACTTTGATACAATGAAAAAGTAGTATACTACAATGTCTTTTAAAGAAAGTTAAACCATGTGATAGAAAAGTTATGGTTGGGACAAAAAAGATATGATGTCTAGAGAATTTGTTATAGTGTAAATTTAAAAATGCATGGTGGAACAATATTTTCTAGCCAAGATTGTAACTTTTATATATAAGCTGATCTCTTTTAAAAGATATTATAGCTTACTATTTCCAAAAAAAAAAAAAAGGTATTGCCGAATACAATGTCTTTAGTTTGAGAAAATGATTTCTTATTTTTATTGTCTATTTTTATTTTTTTAAAAAAATTTCCACCTTATTTTCGTTTTGTTTTCTATTTTCAATATTTTATTAAAGACATAGAGAAAAATTATTTTATTTTTTTCTTTATAAAATTAAAAACAACAAAAAAGTGAAAATAAGGTTATAATTTTATAATTAAAAATAAAAGTAGGAAATGAAAACAAAAAATGTTTTCTTAAAATAAACACGATTTAATTTGTATGCATCGTTAGTGTAAAAAAATTTTATACTATCATCCAATCATATATTGCTACATCAGGAAATATTGTTAAGTCTCACACTCTCTACTTGAATGGTCATGCAAATGGAAGAATGTGATTTATTGACTATGTAAATGTTTTACAATGTTAGTGCATTATAATTAAACTCAAATAAATATACCCTAAATTTGTGTTTTTGTAATTTTTTTCTTTCCTTTTTTACCCAAAAAAAATGCTTGAGTTTGTAATACAACTGTTAGAGTGCAAGAAGAGTATATAGGAAGAGACACACATTTAGAAATTGAAGAAAAATTATTTCTTTCTTGCTCAACAAACTCCAAGTACATAGCATATTTATAGGAATTTCATGAGAAACTCAAAATATAAACCACAATAATTTACCTTAACTTCTAACATAACTCACACTAACTCCATAACCATAACATTATTCTCCTAATGACAAATAACTCACTCTAACTCCAACATTATTCTTCCTAATAACCAATAACTCACACTAACCAATAGTCACATAATCACCAAAAGCATCAAATCACCATTAACTTCAAATTACTACTAATTTATTTTTTTTATTCAACACACCCCCTAATTTGAAGTATAACACCCTCCCGAGTACGGTACTATGCTTAAGTCATAATACCTCACCTAGGAGTTGTTACCGTCACTTAATCGGACCTTGTCTGGCAGCAACCTTCAGCCACCTTCAATCTTACTAGTCAACTCTGCTTCGGAGGACCTTTCTTGAAATCATTTGAACTATCTGGAGATAACACGGAAATAAACATAGGAGTGAGAATTGTAAATTCTCAGTAGGATTTATTAAACTAACATAAGCTGTGTCATCGTTGTTATCTCCAGTTTGCTTCGGTTTATTATGAAAAGGGTGAACATGCTATATAAACTGCTAAATTTTATAGTTCAAAAATATAATGTCCGAAGCAAAGTTCATTTTACTCATATACTTGACCTTTGGGAGAGCCCATACAACCCCAATTTATGAACTATACTATGAATAATAACTGCGCATATTAAAATATACATCAATAAACTAGATACATAACATCTGCACCTGCCTCTACTTGTATTTGAACTTAGGCAAAAACATAAGATTCACTTGTCTTTCTTTATCTTCCTTTTTATCATAAAATCTTTACTTGCCATATCTCAGAGTATGATCGCCATGTCACACCCCGTCAGAGCGTGATCGCCATGTCACGTTCCTTAGGAATATGGGATCTTTATTCGGTACTTACACTAGCTGGATCATGCCATGCCTCATGTAAGTTCTATCCCTTATACTCACACTAGTTGGGTCGATGCCATGCCTCATGTGAGTGGGGTGCTTGCATATGATTTAATCTTTAGTCTTTAGCCTTTACTGCCCTTGGCTAGCCTGGCCTTGGAGTGAGCTCGTCAGTTCGACTCGTGACCGTTATCACACCAACTCACCCACAAGGGGATTCACGTGCCTCTAGCCGTGGAAGGATCTCATTTTGGTCACGTGCCTCAAATTGAGGGATCTCTTTTGACCACGTGCCTCCAAGGTAGAGGGTAGCTGCCTTCACAAGGAGGGATTCAAAGTGCAACTGCCTCCAAGTGAAGGGATCCGTATTCAATATATTCATATTATACTTAAATCATCCTTGCATATATGAATCTTATGAGCATAACACATAAATGTTTATCACATCCATATACTTTACATATTTCTGCCGGAATTTCGGCAGTATAACGGATCGAGTCTGCTTTCCCATGAATAGTGCCAGTATACCAGAATATCAATTTGTCACAAAGGTTACAACATTGCGTACATATCTCAACATGGAACTCATAATAACAATAATCTCATTAAGGCAAAGCTTCTGCCTCAGCATGGTCGGCTAACCCGGTTCTTCTAAATCAAGCCATAATTTCTATTTAACTCATTTACACCTCAATTTTGGATATGTTAGAATGCTATGTGTCTATTTTCTAACCTCTTTGGTCTCATCTAATTTTGATATCTGTAGCTCAAGATATTTAGGTTTTATCCCGGCCTGCGCAGTGGCTAGCTAGAATCAGACACCTAAAAGTAAAAATCCACTAAAAATCGAAAACTGACTCAAATTACACGAAATTGGACTCATATTAAATATAACAGGGTAAAGTTTCATTTGCAAAAAGTTTCATTCCATTTGACTTAGCAGGGCTCAAGTTACAAGCCCCGAATTCTGACCTTCCTAAACTGCCTTGTTCTGGCCCGGACATAGGGCAACTTTCTTGGATCACTTGGAGCAACTGGGACCTTATCTAATTCTGAAATTTTTATGGGACATTCTCCTATGTGTAAGCTTTATAAAAAAGTTGTTTCACTCATTTTCAAGTAGTATAAGGTGAGTTCTATCCTGAACAACCCAGTCTGCCCAGAATTAGAGTCAAAACCCTAGGTCGAAATTCAAAAATTCATATCTCTCTCAATTCTAATACAAAAGCCTTATATGATATGTCTATGGCAAGCCCTAGATGTATAGTTTCATATAAAAATGGTTCCACCCAATTTAATCGGCTGTAGGCGGAGCCGTACACTCCGCAGTACGGACTACCGAGGGTTTTTGATTTTCTGACCCATTAGCTTTTCCTATTTCCCTTCTTTCTTACTTCCAATTCGGTTTCAATCACACCAATAGCCCAAAACCAATCATATATCATCATAATCATTCATTTAACACATCAAAGATAGTGAAAATAATCCAAGCTCAGCCAGCCAAGACCACAGAATTGATGCAAATATTAAACCCCTACCTTTGTTCTAAGTGATTTTGCTGGATTTTTGAAGCTTAGATGAGCAAAGCTTGATTGGGCTTGATGTTGGCTGGAGTTATATGAGTGAAGAAGAGAGGAAGAGTGTCTGAAAGAGAGAAGAAATGGCCCAAAAAAATGGCTGAGTGAAGGGAAGGATTATGTATATAAAGGCATGGTAGTGGTTGGAATAAAAGGTTGTAATTGGTTCACACATGTATGGCTGAAATTCAGCCAAGCTTCTCCATGTGTTGTGGCCAATGTGGCGCCACTTTTGTGTGGTAATGTGGCTGAGTGATCAGCCTTAGGTTCTAGGGTTTGAAGCTTGTAATTCTGTTGGTTTGGTTCCGGCAGTTTAAAATACCGTAATCTTACCGATTTCCTTTAAATCAGTAAATCGGTTTTGAAGAAATTTGTGAAGTTTTATACGTTTCTATTCTAATTATTTCTAATCCTAATATCTCTAGTTAACACTTAATTAGCTCCTAATTAATCTCTAATTAATTTCTAATTAGCTTTACTTATCCACTAAAATCAAATTAATCAATTAAAGGTGTAAATTAATCGTTTTGCAAGTTGATGGCCTTTCTGTTTTTTGTTTTCCATGACCAATGGCATCTTCGTAATTATGGGCAAGTCTAGGGGCATCCCATGTCATTTCACATAAGGATACCTCCGTGGCTCAATCTACCGAGGTTTAGGTTTCTACGTTTTCGCTACGTGATTCTGCTTCGTTTAAAACCTTATTTTACTAATCCTGTTGATATAGGGACCTAATTGTTATTTTCTAAAAAATTCAGGGGCAAGATTGTGAATAATAAAATTTTATTTTTATTATTTCCTATTACATTTTATGGGGATGTTACATGAAGTCTTCTTCATGATGCCAAGTCTTGCTCTCAATCTTCTAAAATCTTCAAATTTGAGGGGCTTAGTAAAAATATCAGTAACTTGATCTTGAGTCTTCACATAATTGGGCTCTATCTCCTTCTTATCAACATACTTTATGATGAAATGAAACCTTGTGTCTATATGCTTGGTAAGATCATGGTACGCTGGATTTTTTGCAAGAGCAAGTGGGAGTTGTTATCAATAAAAATCCTTGTTGCTTCCTTTTATGGCAAATGAATCTCCTTCAATAATCTTCTAAGCCATATAGCATGACAAATACAAGAAGTTGCCGCCACATGGTCTGACTCACAAGTTGAGAGTGCACCAATGGATTGTTTTTTGGAACCCCATGAAATAGTACAGTCACCCATAAAAATACAAAATCAATAGTGTCTTTCTATCATCAATATCTCTTGCAAAATCACTATCAAAATATCTCCCGAGCTTGAAATCATTAGAAAATTTATAAAACAACCCAAAATCAATTGTACCTTTAAGGTAATGAAAAATCCTCTGAGCAACCTTCATGTGGGTGGAAGTAGGCGATTCCATGTAATGACTCACTACTCTAACTGCATAAATGATATCAAGATGTAGAAGTCAAGTATCTTAAGCTTCCCACAATGCTCTTGAAAGTGGTGGGATCCTCCTTCAATCCTTCATCAAATTTTGATAATTGAATTCAACACTCCATGGGTGTGTTCATAGAGTTACAATCCACCATGTTGAACTTCTTCAATATTGTTTTCGCATAGGCCTCTTAAGAAATGAAAATTCCTTCCTCCATTTGCATCACCTCAAGGCCTAAATAATATGACATGAGCCCAATATCTATCATCTCAAATTCATGTGACATAGCCTTCTTGAATCCTTCAAACAAATTAGGATTAGTGCTAGTGAAAATAAGATCATCAACATAAAGGCAAACAAGCAAAATCTCTGTATTATCATATGCCAACATAAGGAGCATATTCATGGACACATTGAACAAAACCATTGTCTTGGAAATGTTTGTCAATGTGGCTATTCTATGCTCTTGGTGCTTGCTTCAAGCCATACAATGCCTTCTTTAATCTTAAGACTTCATCTTCATGTCCTTTCACTACATAGCTAATTGGTTGCTCAAAAGAGACCTTTTCTTCTAGGTAGCCATTTAGGAGGGTTGACTTTAGATCAAATTGATAAATCTTCCACTTCATTTGAGCCACTAAAGTAATGATTAAGTGGATTGTCTCCATGTGAGCAATGGGTACAAACACTTCTTCATAATCAACTCCATGCTTTTTCCTTGGGCATATTTTTGGCTTTCAACATACATTTAGCCATATTCAGAACAATTCTATTTTTCTCTTCTCTGCTACACCATTTTGTTGTGGTGATCTAGGAATTGTTATAGGGCAGCAAATCCCATTTGTTTCACAAAATTTATTGAATTCTTTTGATGTGAATGCACCTCCTTTATCAGATCGTGGAGCATTGATTACATAACTACTCTGCTTTTCTAAAAGAGCTTTGAAATTTTTAAATGCTAAAAGCTTCAGATTTTTGCTTGAGAAAATAAACCCAATCTTCCTCCTAAAATCATAAATAAAAAGTAAAAACTCTTTATTTTTACCGAATTAGGTAGGAGTTATTGGGCCACACACATCAGTGTGAACAAGTTGTGATGGCTCAATTGCTCTTGTAGTTGCTTCCTTTGGAAATGTCTTTCTTGAATGCTTACGAAGGAGACATGCTTCACATAGTTGATTGGGATGATTAATGGAAGGCATCCCATTCACCATCTTCTTTTCTCCCAAGGCTTTGGGTGCATCAAAATTCAAATGGCCAAATTGCATATGCCAACACCATGCTTTATCTCCCACATTGACCTTCAAACACCTTGCTTCAATTGTGTTGAGATTTAACAAGAACATTCTATTTCTTATTATAGACACCTTAGCAACCAAGTTAGCATTTTGATCTCTAAGCCAAAGATAACAATCTTTCATGACAATTTCATATCCTTTCTCAACAAGTTGTCTTAAACTCAAAACATTACTTTTTAATTTGGGTACATATTAGACATTTGTTACTAACTTGTGGCTACCATTTTTAAGAGAAATTAAAATGGTACCTTTTCCTTGAATTTGCATTTTTGAGATGTCTCCAAATGAAACATCACCCTTCACCTTCTTATCAAGCTCCACAAATTTTTCTTTGTAGACAACATGTGATTGCTTGCTTCGCTATCCAAGTACCAAGAATTTTAGTTATCCTTTTCATCTTCTTTGAGTGCCAACAATAAAGTTGGTTCTTCACCTTCTTCTTTGTCAATATTTCTTCAACACCATTACTATCGTAATAGCACTCCGCAGCATAAGGACCAAGTTTATGACAACTGAAATGCTCAATATAAGATTTGTCATTCCTCCTTCCATTTGTTCCAACATAAGCTCCTCTTCCTCTAGTAACTCCTCTTCCACAACCCCTAGATGAATGATGTAACACCCTCCTAAGTATAGTACTATGTTTAAATTATAATACCTCCACTAGGAGTTGTTATTGTTGCTTAAACAAACCCTGTATGATAGCGCTCTTTGGCCACTTTCAATCTTCCTAATTTTGCCCAGTATGATTATCTTTTCACTCTTCTGAAAATCTAGAGATAACACAAAAATATACATAAGACTAAGAATTACAAATTCTCAGTAGGATTCCTCAGACTATCATATACCATGTCATCATAATTATCTTCAGCTGCTTTGGTTTATTATGAAAAAGATGAACATGTTATATAAAATTTTCAATTTTATTGTTTGAAAATATGTTATCTAAAGTAGAGTTCATTTTATTCATATACTTATTAAACAGAGAAAGAATCCAAACATTAACATAACCATATGAAGGACTATTGATTAGGATGCATCGGTTCATAACAAAATAAGGAACAATTGAATAACATGCATGAATGAATGCAAATGACTTCTCGATGTGTGTGTACTTGTCTTTCTTTACTTTCTTTTCTTGGCAAATTTAGGCGTTATGTGTTGCCATCCCTAAAGTGCATTCTTTACTCATCTTTTCTTTATTTGCATCCTGCTTTTCTATACTTGGTCCTTCAGAGATGAATGGCCTCTCTTACCCTTGCGTAATAGTTTGCTTCTTAAGTTCGAGCTGGTACCTATACACGAGTGACGAACTTACCTTTTCCAACCCTTACACCAGTTTATTTCCCTTAAATCTGGTTGAGGGCTGGCCCAAGCCTTAAATAGTATAGCTCGGGCCCATTATGAGATGGAGGCTCGATACGTCCCCTTGCAAGTTTTTATTACCTATCCTTTTCCATCTCTTATTAGGCATGCGAATGCTTTGTGCATTCATGTATATATCTCATGCCATGGGTCATATTTCATATTTAAATTATGTTTGCATGCATGATGTTCCTTGAGCTCACCATGTAAATGTGAATATATTCAAAGCATGATTATTCGTAGCTTAAATTCTCATAACTTCATAAACTTCTATCGAAAATTTAACAGCATAACAGATTAGATTCGCTTATTTGTGAATAATGCTTTTTAAATCAGACAACCGATCATGATACCAGAGCCAATATAATTCAAATGTCATCCTCTCAACAATCTAATAAAGAGTTTGCACATAAAACTCAATAACTTTGCAAGTTATAGTTCAAGGGTTTGAAATCTTCAAAGGTTGGTTATTCTGCCCTTTATCCCTTTTTCTGCCTTGATCTATAAATGATACTATAAATCCATCTTGGTTTGTCTAAATTTGAAATTTAAGTATGTTATAATATTATGTGTCTATTTTTAAGTCTCTTTGGTCCCATTTGGTTTTGATGAGTATAGCTCAAGTTATTTAAGATTAACTTAGGTTTACCCTGTATTAGGCAGAATGAGGGTCTAAAATGTAAAAATTTGTCAAAAATAGAAATGTTATTGGATTTGGTTGAATCTTACATCATTTTAAAGCTAATAGAACCATCTTTTATTTCCAAAAAGTCTTGCTTCATTTGAGTAGGTAGCACTCAAGTTATAAGCTCTCAAATTTAGTTGAATTGGTCTATCCTATTTCAGTCTAGTTAAGACATAAGGCAACTTTGGTGAATTACTTGGAAAAATAGAGAAAAAGTTTAACTCTGAAATTTTTATGACATGTTATGCTATGTGTTTCTAACAAAATTTAATGCACTCTATTTGAAGTGGTATAGGGCAAGTTATATCCGCATACTCCAGTCTGCTCGAGACTAGAGACAGAATTCTAAGATTAATTTTAAAAATTATATCTCACTCATCACAGATCCAATGACTTATAATTTATATGGTTGGAAAGGTCTAAATGTCTAGTTTCATCTAAAATTAGTTTCACTCTTCTTAATGATTGCAGGCTTAGCCATACACTTTGAAGTACGGATAATTCTAGGATTTCTGAATTCAATCTATTGTGGTTGGTTCCTTTTATGGTTTTTCTCTAGGGATTCACCACAAACCCAAAATATATATACTAATCCAGCCTTAAAACATCATATAAACTCAGTATATCTTCAAACATATGAGTAAAGAAAAATTCATGGATAACCAACAGGTCACAAATCAAGCAAAAATATTGAATCCTACCTCCAACTTGATGTAGAAAATTGCTAGCTTTGAGATTTTGTTGAAGGAAATGGGTGGAGCTTGGAGATGGGACGAAGTTGGAGTGAAATAGGAGAAGAGAGAATGAAGAGGGATCAGCTGGAAGAAGGGCCGAAAATGAGGGAGTTAGGAGGGAATTTTTTTGAGTTTTATCACATGAGTGAAAGTGACCTTAAGGCATATGATTGGTAGAGGTTTTGATGATGGAGATTGAGCCAAGTCTCCGCTCTCTCCTTTGGGCAGTGTGTAGCGCCCTTGACATGGGGTAGGAGTTACTAAATTTCAGCCACTCAAATTAGAGTTTTCAATGTGAAATTCTATTGATTCAATTCTGACAGTATAGAATACCAAATTTCTTCCAACTTGGCAAAACATTATTAGTAATCCTTTGAATTTTTTTTTTGCATGATTGGTTTAATTTCTCCTAGTCCTAATCTCTTTAACTTCTAATTAGTTTCTAATTAACCCCTAATTATCTCCTAATTAACTCTACCTATCTAATAAAATCAAATAAATCAATTAACAGCGTAAATCAAACATTTTGAAAATTCCGGACGTTACAAATGATGAGTGATCTCTTCATTGGTTGAATTGTCATTGTTGTCTCTTCCTCTTGCTCTTGCTCTTTAAGCATGACCACACCATCTTCCTCGTCCACGTCCATGTCCTCGATGACTCTTGTCTCCAACATTACCTTTCAATGACACCTTGGCTTTGCGAACTTGCTCCAATGGCTCATTTTGCTCTTTCAACATTTTTTCTTCTTTGGCTTGTATAGCACCAAATAACCCATCAATGGTCATGGTGTCTAAGTCATTTGAGTTCTCAAGAACACAAGTGACATAATCAAATTTTGGAGTCAAAGAGCGAAGGATTTTATCCTTCATGCAATCATCTTCAACCTTTTCTCCATACCTTTTCATTTGGTTCACATTAGCAAGCACCCTTAAACTATATCCAAGAATATTGATTCAGATTCCTTCATGTGCAAAGCTTCAAATTAATCACGTAGAATTTGAAGTCGCACCTTCTTCACCTTGTCTACTCCTTGGATAGATTTTTACAAAATCCCCCATGTTTCTTTTGTGGTCAACACATTGACCACCTTCTCGAACATCAAATCATCCAAATCTTGATGGATAAGGGACAAGTCTTGTTGGTCCTTTTTCTTTAACTTTGTTGCCACCTCCTTCTCAATTGGGGACATAGAAGCCTAATTCTCTGGTTTAGAGTTACTATTCTCCACGATGTCCGAAGCATCTTGGGATTTGAGCAACATCTTCATACGGCTAGATCAAGATTCATAGTTATCCTTTGTAAGACGAGAGAATTGAAATGGAAACATTCCATATTTTGTTGTCATTTCTCAAAACTCGCAGGTTCTGGTACCACTTTATTAGAGTGGAAGAAGAGTATATGGGAAAAGACACACATTTAGAAATTGAAGAAAAATTATTTCTCTCTTACTCAACAAACTCCAAGTACATAGCATACTTGTAGGAATTTCATAAGAAACTCAAAATATTCTATAACTCTCACAATAAACTAAAATAATTTACCTTAACTTCTAACATAACTCACACTAACGCCATAACCATAACATTATTCTCCCTAACGACAATAACTCACTCTAACTCCAATATTATTCTTCCTAATGACATTGAGTTTTTTTCATTAGAGATTCCATCAATCTGAGGAAATACTGAAACTTGACAGCAATGATAGATTACACATACTGTAGAACCGAAACAAAATAATTGACTGCAAATATTGTATTGACTTGCCCAATTTCTAAACATATTTGGAAGAGGCATGGAGAAATTAAGGTCTCTCTTTTAGGAAGATATGCTTGCGAACACATGATACGCCATTGGCGAGGACTTCCAGTTGACGTTTAACTAGTTTTTTTTTTTTTTTTTTTTTTTTTTTTTCAATTTGGCAAACAAGGATATCATATATCTCCCTTAGTTTTTTGCATGATATCTTGGACAAGCAGGGTCACATTAGAGTGAGAAGATCCACCTTCTTCTGCAGACTTTTTAGCCATCTCTGCAAGCTCTCTTACCTTTTTTCTTCTGTCTTCACTTTCAGGGGTATCATCCATTAACTTTTCTATTGCTCTGTCAACATCTTCCTTCTTTACCAACACACCAATTTCCTCTTCCTTGCCCCATATGACAGGACTCTCCACCCCAACGCTTACTCCAACTTTTAATATTTGCACAACTAGTTTTTCATTCAAAAACTGATCCCCAAATTCTGGCCATGTAACCATTGGCACTCCAGCACATATTGCTTCTAAGGTAGAGTTCCAGCCACAATGTGTTATGAATCCTCCGATTGCAGGGTGTGATAATATTAGTAGTTGAGGAGCCCAACCTCGAATTAGAAGGCTTCGATCCTTGGTCCTTTCCTCAAATCCATCTTCCTTAATCCACTTATCCAATGTTTCTAATTGGCTTCCTTCCCTGATAACCCAAATGAAGGGTCTTTTTGATGCCTCTAAAGCTAAACCAAGCTCTATCAACTGTTGTGGCAGTAAATTACATAGACTTCCAAAGCATGCATAGATTACACTCCTTGGCTTCTGACAATCGAGCCACTTTAGGTGCTGCCACTCATCAATTGAAGCCTTGTTACCTCTTTGAGCCTTATCCAATTGATCCTTGTTACTTAGTGACGCGGGACCAATGCACCACACTTTATCCTTTCTAACCTTCTTGTACTCCCTTACATATGCTGGCTCCAACTCTTCAAAAGAATTCATGATTACCCCATAAGTAGCCATTTCAGCAGCTGCCATTTCATCATTGAACTCTTTCCAGCTTTCATCAATGGCTGCTAGTACCTGGGCTTTGGTAACTTCAATTCTGTCAGGGACACCGGGCAAAACAAAGTACTCCGATTCAGCAGTTGTGCTCTCCCTCTCCCTGACGTTATAGATATGTAAACAATGCTGACAAAAGAGATAGAAGCAACCTACTCCGCCAAAAGAAATCCGGGGAATGTTGAATTTTCTAGATATGTGTCTTGTGTATGACAAACACATATCAGAGACTATGCAGCTTGGAGGAGGTGTCAAATCTTCAAATAATCTTTCCACTGGTTCCCGTAGAAAGTTTGTGGCATTGAAAAAACTCAAGGCCTTGGACATTGAAGGTAGCATATCAAGGTTCTCATACCCATCTGCCCATCCAGCCTCTTTAGATGGGAATTGAACTTCAGCTAATCTTATCTCATACCCAAGCTCAATATAACGAGCAAAGGTTGATGTGAAACGAGCTGCGTTATGCGGTGTTGTGACTACTGTGATGATGACATTGTGCTGCAACAATATTTTTGCAATGTCCATCATGGGTATCATGTGGCCTTGGGCCATTAATGGAAACAAGACGAAGTGGAGCTGAGGATCTTGGGAAGCCATTCTGATTGTTGAGGGAGGATTTGGTACAATGAATTCACTTCGGCTTGTTTAATTTACTTATATGCGCCCACTTACACGTCATCTTTTTAGCCTCTTGCTTGCTGACCACTCTTTGTTTTTTCTTCCTTGGTTGCCACTCTCATTTGTTTTATTAGTGGATTAGTTGATTCATATGCACGTGTTTGAACAAACATGCCTGCTTTATGTTTTCTAAAAATAATTGACTAGCGATCACAAAATGGACATGTGACTTTGGCAACTAGGGGATATTTTAAAATACGCGGTAATATTCAAACAATTTGCCTGCCTTCTATGCCTTTGACGAGTCGTACGAGCTATATATATGACAAAGCAAGCATCGAAAGGACGGCCAGTATCGGAACATAATGCTTGGCGTCGCTAAACTCGATAGCCATCGGTTTGGCTATTTCTAGTCTCTTTCTTGGCAAGCTTGTTTGCTTTTGATTTTAATTATAATAAATAATCATACAGAATACATATATAACAAAGCAAACATCGAAGGCACAGTCAATCTTGGAACGTAATGCTTGGCGTCGTTAAACTCGACAGGTATCGGTTTGGCTATTTCTAGTCTCTTTCCTGCTTGGCACGCTTATCTTATTTGTTTTTATTTTCAATTATAATTACTTTAAATATTATTAATTTTTATTATTTTTAAAAATATGAAAATATGTATATATTAAAGTCTAATTAGACTTAATGTCACATCTTAAGAATTAATTAAATTATACATTATTTTGATATATAAAAAGAGTTTAACAAATAAACTAATATGATACATTAGTTATACCACACAATTAATAATAAAATAATATATTATATTAACTTATTATATAAGTCTTGGAGTTGTTCTGTCTTACTCCACATAGTAAAACATTTTTCTTTCCACACAACATCTAAACCATTTATGTAATTTTTAAAGTGTATGTTCTCTTTCATACTTTCAAGAGAAAAAAGAATACATTTTCTCCCGGTGTATATAAGTATTTTTCGTAAGTCTTGTACCAAATTAGCTGTTAGCGTGTAATTCGACTACTTGACAATATAAGAATGTAAATATAATTTTTTTAAAATAATTTTTGGTAAAAGATTTGCATAATTTTAATATTTTCACAACCAAATAAAAATTAATTTTGTAGATATTTTAAATTGGCTAAACTCATGAAACTATTGTGTTGTATCACCAACAAAATAATAGTTGATAAAACAAGTATTATACCACTAAAATTCGAATATTACTAAGGGGGTTGACCCATTTCGTCAGCATTCTACTCATGTATTATAATGATTTAAGCTTGATTTTTAAATTTTTCTATTGGTGGATCATTTGAAAAATCTCTATATATGCTTATTGAGTTACCACGACTTTGAATTGGAGGTGTGATGTTCCTTAACCTAAATTTTAATTAATAAAAAAAATTATAATTTAAAAAATATTTTGTGGTCATGCTTTTATATATACACTAGCACTTTACAATTATAATTAGAATAATATTATGGACACACACTTATTTATATATCATATTATATGTACACAAATTTTCTTATTCAATTATAAAAATTTAATTTTGATATATTATTAGTGTTAAAATTTTTATGCAGTTATCTAGTCGTATTTATCGACATAATTAAAAGTATTTAACTCTTATATTAATTATTTACCCCAAATTTGTCCTTAAAAAAGTTATGGGACATTAATTTGGTTTTCAAAAAATTCATGATATTAATCTAATCCTCAAAAGATTAAAACTCTACATTAATCCAAAAGTGAGTCTAAGTTGAAAAATCGTTAACTAGAACTGATGGGTTACGTTAATTGATAATGTGTAAGGTTATATAATGAGTGGATTTTTTTTCAAAAGCCATGTAAGCTAAATTTTCCATGTAAGCTAGCGTTATGTGTAATTTAAGTTAACACAAATTAGTAACTAACAAAAAAGGGAGCTGATTGTTGAAAGATTAAAGAATATTAGGGTGGAGAAAATTTTGTCTCATTTTACAAAACCCTAATCCTCCACTAATCCTAAGCCCAATTTCTTTGATACCAACGAGCAGTGCTGTCCATCCCCTAATCTTCTCTGACATATGACATATGGGAAAGAGCTACAATACTTGGAGACAAAACACACATTGTCAATCATATTAGGACCAAACGAATTATCTAAGCATGAAATATGAACGTTAAACAAAATAATAGTGGGTCTGTGGCTAGGTGGACATTAGTGTTATGCACTTGAAATGGGGAATTGACTATTGAGGACCGCCAAGGGAAATGCCATTGAAATTGAGGCTGGTGCAGAACTTGTTTAAGTATTATAGAAGGTTGTAGATCTTTGTCTGCAAATCTTTAGTCAAGGATATGCTACTGTCTTCCCTAACTTCCCACAAAGGCACTAAGAATGTGAAATGGCATAATATTTAACAAAAAGAATGGGGTTTTCTATTGCCAATTTCATTCACAAATCATAGCACTAATGAGCTGTACTATGTTCCAGAATATATAAGCAAGCCAAGAACTTATTGTGCTGAAGACCTGAAGTACCAATGCCTTACGGCCAGTATATATGTTGCTAATCACCTCTAAATTCTATTAATGCAAAATAGACTCTTGTACTGTTTATTTTAAGTTATGATGCAGAAAAACCGGTCCCATGTATTTCAGCATCAAAATTACACATAAATAACCTACAATACAGCAAATATCAGACCCATCATGTTATTCTGTTGTCAAAAATCAGCTTGCTTATTCTTAAACAATCGAGCACAAGTGTGGACGTCAACAAACTTCTTCACCTGAAAGGAATTTGTTCTATTATTGATGCTACATCGGATCTCCCATGCATGTGCATTCATCTTTACAAATTGCCCTCGCCCCATAGTATAGCATCATTCTTTATCCATTTTGCTTACCTTCCTAAAGGTACGTTGAAATCTTTTACGGCATCTTAAAATATTCTCAGTGTTGCGAACCAAGCTCAATGACTATACTACCATATTGAGAGCTAATATCAAATTGTGGATTCACATCTCTATCAACATTCACATCATCCACGTCTGAATCCGATGAACCATCTAATGACACAAGTTCATCGGTATCATAGCCTTCTTCAGGATGGTGCTCATCAGTTTCGCTACTTTCATGGCCATGTTTTTCAAATCTCTGGCTCAGTGTTCCAAATTGCGGTTGCAGTCACGGTTAATTTGCGGTTGCGATGTCAGCGATTAGGCGATGCATTGTTGCAATGCGGATTGCGGTCTTTGCGGTGTGATTTGTTTTTTTGTGTGCACAAAATGTAAAAATAAAAGAAGTACAGCAATTGTAGCACTAAAAAAACAACATATTTGACACAAACTTGTGTCTCCGACATATTCAAATACAAACTTCTTATGTTTTTAGAATAATACAATAAAGTTAGAAATTCTAAAAGGAAAACAATTTGCTGCAGTTATGATCAAGTCACTAATTATCCAATCTAATGAACATACCACCAATTTAGATATATGACTTTACTACAAAAAATATGAAAATAAATCATAATTAGACTCTTAAGATTTTAAGAGATTTAATATTTTCCTTCAAATATAAATGTAATTAACTAAAAATATCATTTAAAACTAAAAAATAAAGCAAAATAATTTAGCATAAGATTTTGATATAACATACTAATTAATTGAACATAAATAACTTAATTAAATAAAATACATTATACATAAATGTAAACTTAAAATTAATTATTTTAACTATTAATTTCATAATATTAAATTATATATTTTTAGATAAAAATTATTACATATGTATTCTTACATTTTTTTATTTTTTTTAAAAATAATTTTAATCACAATATAATTATCTTTCTCCTTTTCAACCTCACAACCACATACATGTAAACTTTTTTTAAAATGAAAAACTCAAGACTTGTTAAAAGAAAAAAAAATTCACATCCACTTTTTGACAAAACAAAAAAAAACCACTCAAAACTCATTTTTTAATAAAAAATTCAACACATTTTAAAAGAAAAAAGCCACTCCAAATGACAAAAAAGAGGCAGAAAAAAAAAATCCCACCCCCAAGCAAGTATTGCCAACCTCCCATTAAAATTTTTTTTTTTTAAAAAAGCTAGCACTCATCCCACAAATGTAGTCAACGTCCCTTTCTTTTAAAAAAAAAAGAAAAAAGAAAGGCTAGCACCCACCCACAAAAATAGGCAATGTCCCAATTTTTTTTCAAAAAACAAAACTAGCCTAAAATGAAAACAAAGACAACAACCCTCACTCTCACCCACCACACTTTCTTCTACACTCTTCTAATCTAACTCCTCCCCATTGCCACAAACGGAGCAACAGCATTAGAGCAACACCAACAGCAACACCCCTTCCTTCAACTTCTTTATTTTGCGGTTCTGCCATCTACTTCCCTTCCTCTTTCTTCATATTTTCATCCCTTTCCAATTTCTCCAAACACCACCCCTCTTAATAATCATAAGCCACAGATGAGATCTACATAAAGTGGAAAAAGCAAAGAGAGAGAGCACAAAGAACTTATCTGTTGTGGTGGTTCAAGATTTGGAAATGGAAGAGAAGATGAAGACGGGAAGTGTTTAGGATTGGAAGAGAATGTGTTCTTGTCTAGAGCTAGAAAAATAATTGTGTGAGTATTTTTTAATATTTGTTTGATACTTTGATTTGAATGCATAACTCTGTTTACTTTTGCTCTGTTAATTGTTTTGAGTTTTGACCAAAAATAAAAGAGTCTGACTCACAGGATTTGGAAGGGAAGAACAAAACGGGAATCGGGTTTGGGTCTATTGCATTATGTTGTAGCCGCAATGCCATTATGTTGCGGCCGCAATGCCGTTGTGTTGCCGTTATTTCTATGATTTGGCATCACCGTGCAATTGTGGTCTAATGCCGTTGCAGCCACTGCTGCATCCGCAATTTAGAACACTACTCTAGCTTAATTGATCCTCAGAACTAGATTTAACTACCCTCCTAACCTTTTTACAAAACCTATAGGTTGTGTTTCTGTAACATCCCGATTTCCGAGTTCGACTTCGCCCTCAGGATTGATCCATTCCGGTTTCCGACTTCATCTGTGAAACACAGATAAGAGATTATTCCCGAGTTCCGAGTTAGTCTTGCTGAATTCTCGACGTCATGTCCTGTACGGCTTCCGAATTCGTCTGGATCATTTCCCACGACTTCCGAGATGACCCTCAAGTCCAAACACATGAATGTAATTTCATGAGATCCGACTTCATGTCTCAAGGAAAATATACCCGACTTCCGATTTAATCTTCAATTTTGATTATTGCCGGTTTCCGACTTGGAGATATATTGCGCATAATTTCCGATATCCGACTTAAAGTGGCATAATTCACTACTTCACGATTTCCGACTTCATGTCTTAAAGGTATTTATACACGGTTTCCGAGTTTAAGTACGTGGGTTTGGAAATGTGACTCGCGTTCCCGAGTTCCGACCTTAGTGTTGAACTCAATTGGAGTGGACACGAGTTCGGACCCTTGAGCAAATCTTCAGTCACACGAGTTCCGATTTTACATCCAGCATTGGTATTCCCGAGTTCAAATAGGGAGTTCCGAGATTATAGGATTACCAGCTGCATGGCTTCCGACCTCCGACCTAAGATAACAAGGTTTAAAATAGTGTACGTGGTTTCCGAGTTTGAATTGGGAGTTCCGAAATTATGTGATTGTGAGCTTTTGATTTCCGGAATCTGACATTGATACAAGATTTCCTCAAGTCACAAACAAGCTGGTACGAGTTCCGACATTAGGCTTCAGCTCCCAGCTCAAGTAAAAACGACACGAGTTCCGACTTAAAGTATAATACGGATGAGTTCCGGCTTGAAATAGGATAAATGCGAGTTCCGATTTTAAACAGTATGGCGGCAAGTACCACTGGCAGGGAGACGTAACTAAATTCTGTCCACAAGAAAATTCAGCCAATCAAAGCCCTCCAAGTTAACTACCACCTCAAGCTTATAAACTCATCTCTTCCTCTCCTTCAGCCCCATTCCTACGCCACTTTCTCTCCCTTGTTCAGCTCTCTTTTCTCTTCTCCAACTCCATCACTCCTTCAAGCTTAGTAAGGCTCTAACACTCCAAATTTCAGCACCTAGCTCAAATCATACTCCAAAGAGGTAGGATTCTACTTTTATTCTTGAATTATTTGCCCTATGGCTGTGTGAACTTGTATTCTTCTTCATGTATTTGATGAGTTAATAGATGTATTATGATGGATCATGATTGAGTTAATGTGAAATATTGAGTTGGGATTAATATTAGAATAAGAAAACTAAGAGAAGTACATGGATAAGGGTGTTGTCTTGGTGGAGAGTCCACGGCAGTCCGTATGGCGAAGCGTACGGCGCCGCCTATAATCAGTCAAATCCGATGAAACCATTTTTTAGATGAAAGTAGACATTCAGGGCTTTCCATAGATATATCATATGAGGTTATTGGATTAGTATTGAGAGAGATACGAATTTTTGAAGTTTGACCTAGGGTTCTGGATTTCCATCCGAGCAGGGTGACATGAGGAGGGCATAACTCACCCTATACAACTCCAAATTGAGTGAAACCAGTTTTGTTAGAAAGCTTACACACAGAGGAATACCCCAATATAAGATTCCGAGTTTGTTATGGTTCCAATTGTTCCCAGTGATTCGAGGAAGTTGTCCTATGTCTAATTCAGACCAAAACAGGGTAGTTCAGGAAGGTTGACTTTCAGGACTTATATCTCGAGGTGTACTTAAGCAAATGGAGTGAAACTTATGTCAAATGAAAGGTTGTCCTGTTAGCCTTAATATGAGACCAATTTCGTAAGATATGAGCTTAGATTCGATTTTTAGTGAATTTATATTCCCAGGAGTGTAATTCGGGCTAGTGACTGAACAGGCTGAAGTAAAAGGTGAATATCTTGATTTATATAAATCAGAATGACATGGGACCAAAGAGGTTAGAAAGTAGACATATAGAGCTATGACATATCCAAATTTCAGATTTAAATGAGTTAAATAGAGATAAAGGTGGATTATACAAGATTCGGGTAGAACTGAATAGAATTGGCAGAATGGCCAAAATGATAGTTTACAAATGTTAGTGAAACATATAAAGTTTGAATAGAGGATTGCCAGTTTGACATTGATATATACATGTTTTAAGTTGATTATGTTGCTATGACTGATTTGTCCGTGAGAGCTGGCACTATTCATGGGGAAACGGCCCTGATTCACATTACGCAATTTACTAAGTCTAAGAAGCTATGAATGTTTAGATGTAAGGATGAATTAAAGTATAAATGGATATATAGAAACCCTATATTCAAGAATGACATAATTATGTTATGAGATATGTGAGGGTAAGTAATGTAGCATATGTATGACTATGCTTGAATATGTTTGAGAATGAAAGAATGTGAATGTATTGAATGTGAATCCCTTCACTTGGAGGCAGTTATTTGAAATCCCTCCCTGTGAAGGCAGTTAATTGATAAAGATATGAATCCCTTCACTTGGAGGCAGTTGCACTTGAATCCCTCCCAGTTAATTGATAAAGATATGAATCCCTTCACTTGGAGGCAGTTGCACTTGAATCCCTCCCTGTGAAGGCAGCTAAGACAATGAGATCCTTCTACCTTGGAGGCACGTGGTCAGATGAGATCCCTCTATGTTGAAGGCACGTGGTCAGATGAGATCCCTCTATGTTGAAGGCACGTGGTCAGATGAGATCCCTCAATTTTGAGGCACGTGACCAGAAGAGATCCCTTCAACTAGAGGCACGTGACCAGAAGAGATCCCTTCAACTAGAGGCACGTGACCAGAATGAGATCCCTCCAAGACTAGAGGCACGTGAATCCCCTTGCGGGTGAGTCGGTGTGACGACGGTCACGGGTGATGCTGACGAGCTCACTCCAAGGCCAGGCTACCCAAGGGCAGTAAATGCACCCTAGGGACGGCGATACGGCTAGGTGTGCCAAGTAAAAGACTAAAGACTAAAGATTTTATGACGAAAAGGAAGATGAAGAATGAAAAGCAAGTTCATGTATAGGCATGAATTTAAGTACGAGTAATTTTATGTGCAGATGTTATATTCCCAGCATATTGATGTTATCTGTGTTTTAATATGCGACAGTTATTATTCATGGTGTTATAACTGAATGAATTTTATGGGTTCTCCCAAATGCTAAGTGTATAATTAAAATGAACTTTACTTCGGATAAGACACTTTTCGAAATTGTAAAAATTAAACAGTTTGTGCTGCATGTTGATCTTTTTCAAAATAAACCGAAGCAAACTGGAGACAACCATGATGACACTATGTATGAAGATTAGAGAATCCTACTGAGAATTTTATAATTCTCACTCCTATTTCCATGCTGTCTCCAGATGATTTTAGAAGTTTCCAAAGACTACCAAGTCTGTCAGACAAGGTCCACTCGTGTAACAAGAATAGCCTAGGTATAGTACTATGACTTAAGCATAGTACTGTGCTTGGGAGGGTGTTACAGTTTCTACTTGCTTTACACTTAATCCTTCTATGTGCATATTTAGTAGCAATGATGATAGGAGTCTCTTTAGGCTGGTCCTCTTGTATAGGTTGAGTTTCTTGGGGTTGGTCATGTACAGCATTTGTTTCTCAAGTGGGATGGTGCATCCGTGTTGATGGTGTGTCCTCGTATCCGACATAAGCGGGACACCGACACGTGTTTGATACCAGTACGACACGTGTCCGACACGTGGTCTTATATGTCCAATTTAAAAAATATTATTTTTCGGCTCTGATATGCATCAGACACTGCTGGAGATGGCTCGGATACGACCTGAACACGACCTAATACTTTTTTTCCAATTATTTGATAGACTAAAAAAGAATTCAAAGGTCAAAAAATTCAAGTTCATTTAGAATTTTTTTTTTTTGAGATATCAATAGAAATAGTACCCCATATTTTTTGGAAGGGGTATAGGAAGTATATATGACATATATTAAGAATACTCCATTTTTTTGGGAAGGGTTTAGAAAGTAATAAAAATTGGTAATTTGACATCTATAAATATCTAAAAATATTATACTATGATATTATGAATTATGAATTTTCTTAAATTATATATATATATATATATATGTATATACATATATATATATATATATATGTATATATATGTATGCGCCATATCTGTGTCCTGTAATTTTATGAATTTGGTGTGTCTCCGTATCCGTGTTCGTGTCCATATCGTGTCAAGTGTTGGTGTCGGTGTCTGTTCTTAGGTTTCTTGCCAAAGGACTAATTAGTCTCACCTTTGTTGTGGACTACGTAAGTCCACTCCTTACAATTACCAATTTGACCTTTTATAAACTTTAATTTTTATTATAACCACATACTCTCTTTTCTTTCACTCACTCTCCATTGTCGCTGCTTGATGCTTCCCCATTCGACCACCGCTTCCATTAGAGTATTTTGGAATGTAAAAATATAAAAATAAAAAAGAATTAATTCTCATTTTGGTCCTTGATTTTTCATGTGTGAGTTATGTAACATCCCGATTTCCAAGTTTCAACTTCAGCAGCTGGATTGACCATCCCCGATTTCCGACTTCATCCTTGAACCCTCAGATAAGAGATTATTTCCGAGTTACGAGTTCGCCTTCGGATTCAACACAATCCACGACCTCCGACTTCAAGTGGCATACTCTACTACTCCACGACTTCCGAGTTTAACCCTCATGCCCGAGCACAGGAACGTAATTCCATGAGGTCCGACTTCATGTCTCAAGGAAAATATACCAGGCTTCCGATGTCACCAACCACACTGTAAATAAGTCCCGACTTCCGAATTTAAGTACTTGGGTTTGGAAATGTGACTCGAATCCCCGAGTTCCGACCTTAATGTTGAACTCAATTGGAGCAGACACGAGTTCGGACACTTGAGCCAATTGCCGGTCACACGAGTTCCAGTATCCGATTTAACATCCAGCATTGGCGTTTCCTAGTTCAAATAGGGAGTTCCGAGATTATAGGATCGCCAGTTACATGAGTTCCAACATCCGACCTTGATACAAGATTTCCTCAAGTCACACACGAGATAGGACGAGTTACGACATACGACTTCAGCTCCAGTCTCAACTAGGATAACACGAGTTCCGACTTCAGGTGTAATAGAGACGAGCTCCGACTTCGGATAGAACAGAAGCGTATCCCAGTTTTTGGGACGACGTGGAGAGCAATTTGGCCACAAAAGTGAGAGACATGGCCGAACTTCAATCACAAAACTTCCACCAATCAACACCCACAATTCCAACTACCCCCATCTATTTAAGTCAGACTCTTCTCTTCATTTTGGTCTGAGTTACGTTCCCCTTCCCAGCTTTCTTCTCCTTCCCTTCTCTCAATCAACTCCATTACTCTTTCAAGTTTAACAAGGTTCCACCAATCCAAGCTTTAACACTTAGCTCAAATTAAACTCCAAAGAGGTAGGATTCTGCTCTATTCTTGAATTCCTTACACTATGATTGCATGAGATTGTGCTATTCTTTATGTATTTGATGAACTATTGGATGTATTGGATGAAATTATGATTGAATTAATAGAAGACTTTGAGTTAGAATTATGATTAGAAGGAGCAAATTAGAAGGAGTGGAGAAGTGAGATGCTGTCTTGGTGAGGGAGTCCACGGCAGTCCGTATGGCGGAGCGTACGGCGCCGCCTGCAATCGGTGAAATCCGATGAAAGTATTTTTAAATGAAACTAGACATCTAGGGCTTTCCATAGACATATCATATAAGGTTATTGGATTAGTATTGAGGGAGATACGAATTTTTGAAGTTTGACCTAGGGTTCAGGATTTTCATCCGAGCAGGGTGACATGAGGAGGGTATAACTCACCCTATACAACTCCAAATCGAGTGAAACCAATTTTGTTCGAAAGCTTACACACAGAGGAACACCCCAATATAAGATTCCGAGTTTGTTATGGTCCCAATTGTTCCCAGTGATTTGAGGAAGTTGTCCTATGTCCAATCTAGGCCAAAACGGAGTAGTTCAGGAAGGTCAACTTTCAGGACTTATATCTAGAGATGTACTTAAGCAAATGGAGTGAAACTTGTGGAAAATGAAAGGTTGTCCTGTTAGCTTCAATATGAGACCGATTTCATATGATTTGAGCTTAGTTCCTATTTTTAGTGAATTTATACTTCCAGGAGTGTAACTCGGGTTAGTGACTGAACGAGTTGAAGTAAGATTTAAATATCTTGAGTTATATGGATCAAAATGATATGGGACCAAAGAGATTAGAAAGTAGACATATAGAGCTATGACATATCCAAATTTCAGATTTAAATGAGTTGAATAGAGATAAAGGTGGATCATACAAAATTCGGGCAGAACCGAATAGAATTGGCAGAATGGCCAAAATGATAATTTTACAAATGTTAGTGAAACCTATAAGGTTTGAATTGAGGATTGCCAGTTTGACATTGATATATATGTGTTAAGATTGATTATGTTGCTATGACTAATTTGTCTGTGAGAGCTGGCACTATTCATGGGAAAACGGACTTGATCCGTCATGCTGCCGGATTTACGGCAGAAGTCTAAGAAGCTATGAATGTTTATATAAATTAAAGTATAAATGGGTATATAGAAACCCTATATTTAAGAATGACCTAATTATGTTATGAGATATGTGGGGGTAAGTGATGAAGCATATGCATGAGTACCGGTAAATTGGTAAGGAGGCTACGAGCCTTTATATGTAATGAACATGTACGTGAAAATCATGTGTGCAATGATACATGAAAATGAATGAAGTATATGTATGAGTACACTCAGTATGGCTATGCTTGAATATGCATGAGAATGAAAGAATGTGAATATATATTGAATGTGGGTCCCTTCACTCGGAGGCAGTTAATTGAGGTCCCTCCCTGTGAAGGCAGTTAATTGATAAAGACATGGGTCCCTTCACCTGGAGGCAGTTGCACATGGGTCCCTCCTCGTGAAGGCAGCTAAAGACATTGGGTCCCTCTATGTTGGAGGCAGTTGCACTTGGGTCCCTCCAACCTAGAGGCAGTGGGTCCCTCTACCTTGGAGGCACGTGGTCAGATGAGATCCCTCAATTTTGAGGCACGTGACCAGAATCGATCCCTCCAAGACTAGAGGCACGTGAATCCCCTTGCGGGTGAGTCGGTGTGACGACGGTCACGGGTGATGCTGACGAGCTCACTCCAAGGCCAGGCTACCCAGGGCGATAAATGCACCCTAGGGACGGCGATACGTAACGCCTAGGTGTGCCAAGTAAAAGACTAAAGACTAAAGATTAAAGTATATGCAAGCACCCCAATCACATGAGGCATGGCATTGACCCAGCTAGTGTGAGTATAGGGGTAGGACTTACATGAGGCATGGCATGACCCAGCTAGTGTAAGTACCAAATGAGGATCCCATCTTCCTAAGGAACGTGACATGGCGATCACGCTCTGATGGGGTATGACATGGCGATCATACTCTGGAATATGGTATGATGCTGCACTTGAGGACGGCGATACGTAACGCTCAAGAGTAGACAGATCCAAGCACCCTAGGGACGGCAACATCTAATGCCTAGGTGTGCCGAATGAAAGAAAAGTAAAACTTTATGTATATGTATGAATTCTAGTGCAAGTTAAGTGAGATATAGATGTGATATTCCCATTAGACTAATGTTATATGTGTTTTATATGTTGAACTTATTATCCAGGGTATTGTTCATGAATTAATCTTGTGTACATTTCCCCAAAGGACCAGTGTATGATTAAAATGAACTTTGCTTCGGAAAAGATATTTTCGAAAAGTAAAATTTAACAGTTTGTGCAGCATGTTCTTATTTTTTAAAATAAACCGAAGCAAACTGAAGACGACCATGATGACACTATGTATGAAGATTAGAGAATCCTACTGAGAATTTTATAATTCTCACTCCTATTTCCATGTTGTCTCCAGATAATTGTAGAAGTTTCCGAAGACGGCTAAAGTTGCTGTCAGACAAGGTCCGCTCAGGTAACAAAGAATAGCTCAGTATGTAGTACTATGACTTAAGCATAGTACTGTGCTTAGGAGGGTGTTACAAGTTACTTTGGTTCCTAACTTTACGAAATTATCAAATTAGTCCCTGACTTTGTAAAACATGGATCATGTTAATCCCTCTGTTGGTAACATCTCGAAGTATGGTGCATTTAATTAGCATTGCTAATCCATTTATTTCGTTGCGTTCGAGAGATACACTTAATTAGGATTGAAATATGAATATTAGGGTTTAGAATATTTAGCTTTTCAATGTAGAGAATTTCATGAAATACTATTGGATTCTCACATTTGAGGTATGATAAGTAGTGAAAGAATAGGGACATGAATGAAAGTCTCATTATTAGGAATTTAGGTTCTCCTTTTAGGTTAGAGTAAATTAGTTTCCTCTCTTTTCTTTTATCTTCTTCTCTTTTTTTCTTCTACCTCTCTTTATTTTCTTGTAATTTCTGGTTCTAAGGATTTGTAAACACATCTTGGTAGTTCAAGAACTCATTGAGTTTTGTGGTTTAAACTCTTGAGACCTTACTCTTCAATTTGAAATGCAATTTATGTTTTCTTATTCATTTTCCTTTATTCTTGATTATGAGTTTTCATTGAATGATATTGATGTGTGAATTTATGATTGAGATATTGATTGAATACATATTGATTGGTTAATTGATATGAGTTTAATCTCTTGAAAAGGGCAAGAATTTGTCTTAGATCTAACCCTAGGCTAATTGCAACTGATTCTATAAATCAGCATAAGTCTATTAGAAATTTATGTCTTAATCTCCTATTTGGTTGTATGTTGGTTGAATGCTTAAAGGTCTCTATGTAGAATTGTGGGGTTGTATGTTGGGGTCTCACATGTAATCCAAAGTTAGCTACATACCTTGTGTTTGTATTTTGGTGTCTATAATAGAATGAAACACAAACATCCTTTGATTTCTTGGACTAGCGCTTTTTAATTTTGTTATTTTCTTCTTTTAGTTTTCATGCATAGAAACTATTTTATAAAAAGCCCCAATGCCTTTTTCTTTGTATTTTGGATCAAATAGTTATCAACATCCACTATGAGACAAACTTGATTACACTATACTTCAAATTTAGCGTAACTAAGTATTTTAAAATTGTAATTTGGAATGGGTTACGACGCTTGCTACCAAATTTTATCAGTGTTGCTAGGGATGTCATTGCTATTTGACTTGTAAATACCTTTAAACACTTGCACATACTTGCACTTGCTTTATTTTTCACTGTTTTTGTTGTTTTCAGTGTTTTTGGTCTATAAATAGATGTTGCCTTGTTTTGGACAGTCTTGGATTGACTTGAAACTTGGTATTCAAAGGTTTTTAGACATTTTAAACAAGACTCATTTTGTGAACCCCACCCTATTTTTACCAAATTTAATTATTTTGACTACCTTTTCAATTTATTTTGATTTTTCTTGCATTTGAATATTTTCTTTTATGTCTTCCCTTTTTTGTTTCTTGTTTATATAACTTGAAACATCTTTTGCAGTGTTTTCTTAGTTGTTTTAAGTTATTTTAGAGTAGTCTTTAGTTTCTTCTTATATTTACTATACTCATCTCTATTTTTCTAACATGTTTGCTAACCCATCTCTTAGTTCTCAAACATATGGTAGTTGGATTATTGCAGGAACTAGGATGGTTAAGGATTCTTACTGGTGAATGGAATACAGGCTAGATAAGACAAAGTACTTAATAGAGGAATATGCCATGGGGAATCAGACCTAGCAGCTACAGCAAGGATGCAACCCTTGCTATGACATGTATCAGTCTGACTAGTATAATGGAATTGACAAGGGATATCGAGGTGTTCTGTCATAGCAGCCTCCATCTTTTCAGCAATAATTCTAGCCCTTACCTTTTTTATTCAACAACACTTGCATCCATTGCAGGAGCTACATGAGCAACCACAACTTGGGTCACCACTTACATATTAGTAGGTCGTTCCATTAGCCACCTCAGTTGAGCCCTTTTTGGAAGATTTTATGAACCAACTGATAGAGCGTAACCTTCGATGGCAATAGAGGACTGATGTAGCCATTCAAGGATTGCAAACACAATTGAGCCAGCTAACTTCTACATGGAGCCAATTGCAAGCTCATGAGTCCGCCTAGCTCTTTACCCATACTATTTTGACTCTTGAAAAGATTATGCCAGATATTCAATCACATGAGCTAGTTGAGTGGATTGATGAAAGCCAATTTGTCCTAGAGTAGCTCTATAGCTCTATGAGATACCTCATACCATTTTGGCTGAGGAAACACATGACATTTTAGGCACTTTGGATACTGATAGTGTTACTACTGATTTTGTAGATAATTAGACCATAGATTTACAATCCTTAGAGCCTTCAGTTGGGGAAATAGTTCTTGACCTTACACCTTTTGAAGATTTGTGTACAAATTCTTTGAACCCTCCCGAGTCATTGCCAAAGACTTCAATCCATCAACTATCTCGTGATCTTATTTGTGTTGAGAATTTGGCCGAGTCCACATATATAGAGATTTCTACTTTTTTAGAGGACCCCCTAAGTGCCTCTCCATAGAATTCCTTGAGCTAACTATTGTTGACACTTTTACTGGATTCACATGTACTGATTGTGAAAGTGAGAATATCTACTGTGTATGTTCAGAAATTGAAATATACTTGAGAGGAGATCCTCTAATGCTAGAAGATGACGAGATTGTAGCTAATATTCAAAGAGCTGTGCTGTTGGAAGAATAAGTTAAAGAAATTGCCTAGCTTTCCCCTCCACTATCGTTCTACCTACAATTGAGACATACTCTAATGGTTTAGAGTCTGTGCTTACATATTTCTTGGGCGATTTGAATATGCCCACTTGGAGAACGATGCCCAACTCCAAGCTACTTGTGAGATGCTTGAGGAGGATGTAGCTGATACTTCAAGGGAACTTGATGAAGGTAGATCAAGGTGGAAGAATCCTTTCGGGGATGCATATCCTCCCCTATTAAGAGAAGTTTGCTTCTAGGATGTGCAAACCAGGTGCAGCTTTAGGGCTCCAAGGGATGCATTGCAAACATCAACATTGGGGTCTAGGGAGAGAAATAGTTTCAGGGCCCATGACATGGTCTATATTTTGTGGTATCTTAGTTGAGGTAAAAGATGCAAACCTTGATAGGAATTCCTAGACCAGTTTAACTATAAGCCACTATGAGGGAGTTTTCACCTTTTTTTTTTACCCTTTTAATTTTTTTTTCTTGCATTTTACTTTTAGAATAAAGGATGTTTAGTGCTAGTTTTCATATGCTAGTTATGTGTTGCTTAGTTGTGTCTTTCCTATGGTGACTCTTGAGTTGGCTTGAGATTCTAACAAGCTTGACTATTCATCTCATTCTTTATGTTTTGTATACGTAGTAGATTGATCTTCAATTGCTTGGATTGAGTATGTTGGACATGACCCACGTTAGCTTTTAAGCCATATTTGGATGGCTATATTACATGATATTCTTGTCTTTCTTATGTGTTTTGTTCCTGTATAGGATTTATCACTCTAAAACTTGTTTTGATTCTTTTTGAGGATACACCATTCATTTGTATATATTAACATGATTGAAGCATTCATTTCGTGATTAGCTACTTAACCAAATAGCCACCCTTGCATTTTCCCTCTTGTTTAGCCCTTTTGAGCTTTTTTACCTATTCTTTGTTTTTAGCATATTACCAGCCTAAAGTGAAAAACCATGATTCTACCTAGCCTTAGGAAATAGGAGACCATTGGTTACCATTAGCAATGTACATTAACATAAGTGTGGGGGTTTGCATAAGGGTATGCAAGACTTTAAGTGTGGGGGTTGCAAAGAGGTAAAAAGAGAAAAGAAACAAAATGAGAAGGTTTTTTAAAAAAAAAATGAAAAGAAAAAAAATAAAGAAAAAATGTAAAAAAAAATAGAAAAAGAAAAATTCAATAAATTAGGGCAATTTTGATGAAAAAAAGAAAGTGAAGAAGTGGGATAAAAGAGAGTTGTTTGTTGTATTGCTTGGATTTGAAGAGGACTCTCCCATTTGTGATCTCATGTCTTTATCAATGTTCTTCTATTCTCTTTAGTTTTTACTTTGGATACCCTTACTATTTCCCTACCTATACCATAGCCCCAATACAACTTTGAATAAAAGTCATATTGATTTGTGTGTGCATATGTTTGAGTAGTGGAGAATTATATGAGAAACAAGCTTATAGTAGTACTTTTTCTTTTGAGGTGATTTAAGTGATATAATTGAACCTTAAACACTTGAGAGTAACAATGCTAAACACAATATCTTGTGAGGTCCTCCATGCTTGATCCATGCTTTTTGGAGTGACTTTTGCCTTACTTGCACCTTTGTAGAGATGTATCTTGGTTGTTGAATTTCTTGATGCTTTGTGGGTGCTTTTTGCCTATATACTTGACACTCTTGAGGATTCATTGGGAATTTATTTTTCATGGTATTTGGTCATTTTTTTCATTTCTAGGACTTGATTGTTTGTTTTAGATTTTGATGTTTTCTTTAGGCACCCTTGTGCCTATCTTGGATTTTGCATGAGGACAAGTAAACATTTAAGTGTTAGGGAATTTGATAAGTAATATTTTGATACCCTCATATTTAGTCTATTGGACTTTTTTTGCGTTTAATTGATCAATATTGGATACATTTAATGAATTTGGGCTCTAATTTAGCTTAATTATATTTTCAAGCACTATTATAAATATATACTATTTCTGTATTTTGAGCATATTGTGAGTTGTAGACCTCTAAAAATTACAAATTTTATATTGTAAGAAAGCTGAGAGAAAGATCTACAACTTTAATACAAAACTCAAAAGTTAATTCAGATATTTGATTGATCGAATTGGGCCATGAAATTGGAATGTGGCTACTATCATTGGAATATGAGTAGTGTGCACTAATTGAGCCATAATTTGAGTTGTAGATGTTGGATTGTGTCAAAACTGATGCCATTTGAAAGCTAAGATATAACGTTTCAATTCATATGAAGATCTCTTCCCAAAATAACATCTTGGTGGGATTATTAGCTGTTGAATTTAATTGATGCGATTAGATGTACAACCTAGATATGCTATAAAGATTAGGTCATAACTTTCTCATTTTAAGTCCAAATTAAGCAAACTGGGTGTTTGCTTAAAGTTAAGAGGTAGATGATTAAATTAGGCTAAGGACAATGTTGAATTCTCATATTTGAGATCTGATAAGTAGTGAGAAAGTAAGGATATGAAAGGAAGTCTCATTTTTAGGAATTTAGCTTCTCTCTTTAGGTTAAAGTATATTAGTTTTCTCTCTTTTCTCTTCTCTTGTTCTCTCTTTTTCTTATACTTTTCTTTGTTTTTCCTGTAATTTCTGGTTCTATAGGGTTGTAAACATATCTTGCTAGTTCAAGAACTCATTGAGTTGTAAGGTTTGAATTTTTGAGATCTTGCTCTTTAATTTGAAATGTAATTTATGATTTTTGTCCCTTTCCCCTTATTCTCGATTATGAGTTTTCATTGAATGGTATTGATATATGAATTTATGATCGAGATGTTGGTTGAATACATATTGATTGGTTAATTGACATGGGTTTAATCTCTTAAAAGGGGCAAGAATTTGGGTTATCCTAGGCTCGTTGCCATTGGTTCTATAAATCAACACAAGTCTCTTAGAAATTGAGGTTTCAATCTCCTATTTGATTGTATGTTGGTTGAATGCTTAGAGATCTCTAAGTAGAATTATTGGGTTGTTCATTGAGGTCTTACATGTAATTCAATGTTACATATCTTATGTTTGTATTTTGGTGTCTATAATAAAATAAATCACAACATCCTTTGATTTCTTGGACTAGTGCTTTTTAATTTTGTTATTTTTTTGCTTTTAGTTTTCTTGCATAGAAACTATTTGATAAAAGGTCCCAATGCCCTTTTTCTTTGTATTTTGGATCAGATAGTCATCAACATCCACTTGAGATGACCTTGGCTGCACTATACTTCAAAATTAGTATAACTAAATATTTTAAAATTATAATTTGGAGCAGGCTACGATACTTGCTACTAGTCCTGCACCTCCAGCTCCATAGGGCTTTAGTTACATTTCTTTGGCAAGCCCGCTATCACGGGCCTTAATTCAAATCATTTCTAAAGCCTGACTTTGGCTTATTTTTTGTATAGTGTTCCATTTTGACACGAGCAGGGTCCTATTGCTTGTAGTGAATTGTAATACTTGAATAATCTAGTAGCCACTTTGTACGTTATGTAACACCCTAATAGTTTCATTTTATGCTTAAGTCATATTGTAGAATTAGTAGTTGTTACTTTTGTTCGCGGAACTAACATTACCCTTTAGAAATTACTTTTTAATGAAAATAGGGATAATTTTTTTTTTTTGGAACAAAACGAGTAAACCATTTGTGAAAGCGAGAGCCATGAGCGCATCATGAATGTATAATACAAACGTCGCTATTGTGAACACCATATTTTGTCCGAGACCAAAAAAAATAATAATAATAAAAAAAATCAAAAATCAAATCAGAATAAATAAGGTTAAATTTGGGTGAATCTCTTAATTTTGGCATTTGTATCCAAATCAGATCAAATCGCCAATCATCATTAAGGCCGAATTTTCAATTAGGATCAATCAAATTTAATGGCAATTGATGTCTCCAACACTTATAAATAGAGCCAATGTTAAGAGGTAAAGGGGGTCTCTTTTTTTTTTCGGGGAGGAAACGGCTGAAGAAGTTAGGAGCAAGATTGTGGAGTCCATTTGAAGTTTGATATTTCTCATCCATCAAAGTATTTGTGGGTAAATCTCTTCCTCATTTGATATGAACTAGTTGCGTTCCTTTCAATAGAGCACATGGTCACTCTACATTAACATATTTTCATTCAACACAAACACACAATGACACTGTCATCTACCCTGTTGCATCCGTTACCATAGTATTGTCACACACTTTCTTTGTCATTGTGCATCAATCTCCCTTGCTCTTTCAATCCCGCAAACGAAAAAACCATACAAAAAGAAAAAAAAAAAAAACTCTTCCAAACAGCCATTGCCGCATCACCTTGACCCCTACATGGCTAACGCCTAGTTCCATCAACAACAGTCAATCCATCAAACCACCGCCACAAAACAACAGTTAATCCCTTATACACAAAACCAAAGAGCAAACAAAAAAGGAAATCACAGCCATAAACAATTCCAAGCCGCCGTCGAATAACCTCTTTGATCACCATTAAACCGCCACCGCAACCTCCACCCAAGCCCTCCTACATCCCCTGTCACAGCCGCTGTCGAACTCATCACCTCCATCCGCAACCAGCGTCATCGTCAAGCCCATCGTTGCCGTCGCAGCAGGTGGACCCCTTCGCGAGGCACCATCACACTGCCATAGCCACCATCGAAGCTCACCACCGCCGCTGCAGAGGTGGGTCCTCAGCAAGGTGTTGTCACAGCCATAGGGACGTCAGCAGCTTCGCCGGGTTCCACCGCTGACGCTGCTGTAGTGGAGGGCAGCGCCGTCCCTGTTCCTGTTTTCCTTTCCCTTTCCTTTTTCCTTTCCCTTTCCCGTTTTCTCCCCCCGTCTCCTCTTTCCTTTTCTGCTTCATCTGTTTTCCTTTTATTTCCCTTCTTTCTTTTATTTTCCTTTTTTTTTTGGTGTTTTAACATTTTTTTTTTTAAGTTCCTTCCTTTCGGGCAGATGGCCCATCAATATTTGCAATTGGGGCTTGGGTTGGGCTTTTTTTTTTTTTTTTTTCTCTTGTAATTGTAAGTATATGAAAAAATAAATAAATAAAGAATCTTCAAAAAAATAAAAAAGAAAAAAAATATTTCCAATTTTTGAATTCACGCAACCATATCCAACGTTGATGTATGGTTTACCCATCCTCAAGGGTTGCGAAAATGGTTAAGGGTATATTGTATGACGTATGTTGTCCTAAACCTTGTGCAAATGTGAATTTAGCTTTTTTTTTCTCTTCCTTTTTTAAAAAAAAACTATTTTTACAAATAAAATCAATCCAATCCACAATTATTTTCTACAAGAACTACGTGATTTTGAATTCCTCATTGCACCAGAGGATACGTAGGAGCAGATAATCTCTGTCAAATCAAAAATTAATTTTTTTTAAATTTGGTTCAATTTTAATTCCGTAGATATTTGTAAACATCAATTTCACTTCCTTTTAGTTTGTAAATAATTATTATATCAATTTCTTTTTTTTTTTTTTGTAAATAATCATAACATTAATTTTACTTTCCTTTTCTTTTGTAAATAATTGTATATTAATCTTACTTTTTTTGGGAATAATTATCATATCAATTTTGCTTTTCTTTCTTTTTATAACTAATTATCATATTAATTTTATTTTCCTTTTCTTTTGCAAATAATTGTTGTATTAATCTAACTTTATTTTATTTTATTTGTAAATAATTATTATATCAATTTTGCTTTTCTTTCCTTTTATAAATGATTATCATATTAATTTTATTTTTCTTTTCTTTTTTTCAAATAATTATTGTGCTAATCTAACTTTATTTTATTTGTAAATAATTATTATATCAAATTTGTTTTTCTTTCCTTTTATAAATAATTATCATATTGATTTTATTTTTTTTTCTTTTTTTGTAAATAATTGTGGTACTAATCTTGCTTTATCTTATTTGTAAATAATTATTATGTTCTTAAGGGGAAAAATCAATATTATTAAAGTTATTAATTTGCATGATAAGCTCTAGGGTAACCGTTGCAAAACGAATGTAGTAGGGGTGCAGTGGGATTAAATTTCCACCCTTCCCTATGCATAATTGGACTCCCGAATTCAATCTCTTTAAAAGGCCAGCTTTGCAAAACTAAAAGGTTTTTCCGATTTTTTCCATAAATAAAAATTGGTGGCGACTCCATTGAATATTATTTTCAATATTTTTGTTGCCTCACATCGCGGCGCCCTCCAGACACGTTGTCTTACAAAAAAAAAATCTTTTTTTTTTGTCTTACTTCTTGTTGTTATGATAAGCAGGAATTTCCAAACATTGCTCCTCCAAAGAAAACTTCATCTAAACCTAGTAACTCATACGAGTTGCGATCCAAAGCCCCTCTAGAAGGCATGGCGAATGAAAGGAATTTGAGCCAAGAGATTGATAACTTGAAGACCATGATGCTTGAACAAGGGGAGGAGTTCAGAAAGATTCTCGAGGTCATAATCAAAACCAAAGGAACTAGTGAAAACAATGATCCTCATGATCAACCGGGGTATGAATCAGGGAATGACAACAACCTTGAAGTGGAGAAGGAGGTGGAACGATTGAAACTGAAGGAAGAATTAGAGAAGGAGATGCAAGCACAATTCCGGATGCTCCGAGGGCCTAACCCATACGGCTCTATGAGCATTAATGATCTCTGTTTAGCACCAAGCGTCACTATCCCCAAAGACTTCAAAATGCCTGAGTTCATTAAGTTCGATGGCAAAGATGCATCCTATGATGCACCTGAGAATGTACTGCACCAAGATGGGGATGTGGTCTAAAGATGAGAATTTCATGATTAGTTTTTTCCCTGAAAGTTTGGATGGGGTCGCGTGGGAATGGTACATGCAGTTAGATCAGAATCAAATCAGGTGTTGGGAAGATCTTGCCACGGCCTTCACCAATCAATAGAAGTTTAATATGAATACTACACCTACCAGAGACCAGCTGAAAAATTTGAGGAAGAAAGAGAAGGAGCCATTCAAAGAATACGCCCAAAGGTGGAGAGCAATAGCAGCCCGGGTTATTCCCGCTATGTCAGAGCAGGAAATGTGCTCTTATTTTATCCGCACTTTGGAAGGACCATTCTTCAAGAATATGTTGGGCACTCATGTCAGAGAATTCATTGACTTAGTGGAAATTGGAGAAAGGATTGAGGCAAACATCCAAGAAGGCAAGGTGGAGCCAACGACGGGTGAAATAAATGAATCTCAATTTAAGAAAGGACAGCCACAAAAGAAAAAGGAAAACACTATCAACACCATACAATCACAACCACCCCAACCCTACCAAGCCTCTTTTCAGCAGACTCATCGTCCATATCAAACCCCATACTTTCCATATCCTTCACCCTATCTACCTACCATGCCTTACCCTCCTCAGCTGTACCAAGTCAATAATGTTTCATACCCCCGACCTTATACACCATCCATACCTACACTTCACCAAATAGCTAACTCTCCCCTAACCCCATCGCAAATGCCTACTAGAGTCAGTAACACCTCCAATCCATCAACCAAAGACCGTCCCTTTCCCAACTTTCACATGAGTAATTCTGAGTTGTTTAAGCGTTTGTGTGGTCAGAATTTGCTAACCCCACGCCTCGGGAAGACTTTCACGGCACCTTATCCTCGTTGGTATGATGCGAATCTTTCGTGTGAGTACCACTCCAACACTCCCGGGCATTCAATTGAGAATTGTTATGGCTTTAAACATGCTGTATGGCGCCTAATTGATACCAAGGCCATTCAATTGGAAGAAACGGAAGGGCCCAATGTGAGAAGCAATCCATTTCCAAATCATGATGGAAGACAGGTAAATGTTATTTGTTGTGATAGCCACATGGGAGGAGAATTTGAGGACATCAAACTCCCAATGAAGTGCATCTTGGAAGGGTTAAAATCGGCAGGATATGAGATGATTGCTGAAAAAAAAGAAGGAAAAAGGATTCTGAAAGGAGATGAGGAAGGATTACTCTGCAAATGCCTCGGGGTTGAGAAGAAACATCATATTGAAGACTGTCCCGAACTCAAATGCTTTGTTAAAAGAATGATCAAATTGGGTGTGCTTGCGGTACCCAAGATCGTTAAGGAGCAGAGTGTCAACACAATTCACCCAACACCTCCCGTCTTTAAGATCTCTCCTCGAAGGCCGGCGCTCATTTTCAAGGTACCTAAGCCGTTCCCTTACCAAAGTGATCATGCGGTCCCATGGAGATATGAGACAATAGTGGAACCAAATATTGGAGCAAGTCATAGCCCTGCAAAGATCGAGGCAACAATTCCTGCTCGAGAGTCATGACCTATTTTCCAAGTGTCAAGGCAAGCCCATCACACCGATCCAGCTCTCCCTGAGAGGCATGGAGCTGTTGTGAAAGACGACACTAGAACAGGCCTCGACCTTAAAGTGATCGAATTAGTAACAAATATTGTAGGAATAGGAGGGGTAACCCGAAGTGGCAGGTGTTATACTCCTGAGAAGCTCCAAAGGGTGCCTGGAACAATAAAATCATCTGAAGACCACAAGGAAAAAAGCCAAGAGGATGAAGGAGAAGAGTTCTTGAAGATCATGAAGCAGAGTGAGTACGATGTGGTGGAACAGTTAAAGAAGACGCCTGCAAAAATCTCTTTGTTCTCGCTAATTATGAGTTCTGAAGCTCATCGTGATGCTCTTAAGAGAGTGTTGGATCAGTCTTATGTAAACAAAGATATAACTCCTGAAAAGGTCGAGGGAATTGTAGGTGCAATCAAAGCCAGGAACTCGATAACTTTTACGGAGAACGAGATAAGCCCGAACACTGCATCAGGTCGCCCAAAGGCTCTACACATCACTCTGAAGTGCCAAGGCTATGTCATCGCGAAGGTGCTGATAGATGGGGGGTCGGCTTTTAACGTGCTTCCTTATTCCACCTTACAACAATTACCTGTTAATCCTGCTACAATAGAGCCAAGTGGCATAATTGTAAAAGCGTTCGATGGCACCCAGAGGGAAATCATGGGAAATATTAATCTGCAGCTGGAGATAGGACCGACCACCTTCGTGACAGAGTTCCAAGTACTAGACATTGACCCGGGATACACTATGTTATTAGGAAGGCCATGGATTCATGAAGCTGGGGCCGTTCCATCTACCCTACATCAAAGGGTGAAATTTGTATCTGAAAGGAAACTAATCACTATCAAAGGGGAGGAGGAGTTATTGATGTCTAAAACAGTCACAGTCCCTTACATTGAGTGTGCCGAAGGCTCCTTTGAAGTATCTTTTCAAAACCTAGATATAGCAGAGCCAAAGGAACAGACGAGTAGTGAGAATCAAATCGTTGCTCAAATGATGCTCAAAAGTGGATTTCAACAAGGAAAAGGATTAGGAAGTCAACTACAGGCGATCAAACGCCCAATTGTGTTGCCTGATAACCCAGGAAGACTTGGCCTGGGATACAAAGTAGGGGAAGAAGAGCAGTCGCCCTGGTTTGATGCAAAGAAGATTCCACACATCAAGAAAACGTTCCCTAAGGCTGCAGAAGTTATGGCGCTAGAACCGGGTGAAACAGTTAATACCCAGAGAAATGTCAGGGAGGCTCCATTGCTTATCCACCCAAGCTATGAGGCAGAAGAATTGAACAACTGGGAATCCGAACCTTTAAATGATTATTTGTATTTTGAGTAATGGATGCTTTTATCTCTTTATTTTGTATTTCAAATTTTATCAAATAATGTAATAATTATGCATGGTTTTCCCATCTTTTGTCTCCTCTTCTTCTCTTTTCTTTTCAAGATACACTCTTGCAAATTTATTCACTCCTAGTCTCATCTCAATTCCAGGGATTCTTCCTCTTCGGGATCTCCTTCCCGTGTGGATGATTGTGATAAACTATTAATTGATTCTTGTGTTACAACGGACTTGAATGAGAAGGAACAAGATGAAGATCCTAACCTGTGCCAACAATTTGCCAAAATGATGGATTCATTAGGAAAAGGGATAGATCCACATGATGAAGTGGTCGAAATAATAAACCTAGGAACTGACGAGGAAAAGAAAGAACTAAAAATAGTTGATAACCCAGAAAGAGAAGAGATGATTGCGCTGTTCAAAGAATACATGGACGTTTTTGCTTGGTCGTATAAAGATATGCCTGGCTTGGACCCAAACATAGTGGCCCACAAAATCCCATTACTTGAAGGGATGGAACCTAAGCAACAAAGACTGCGAAGGATGAGCCCTGAAATGTCACTTAAGATCAAAGACGAAGTTACAAAGCAACTTGATGCTGGCTTCTTAGAGGTACCACTTTATCCAAAGTGGATAGCAAATATAGTACCTGTGCCCAAAAAAGATGGAAAGGTTAGAATGTGCGTGGATTATCGAGACCTTAACAAAGCCAGCCCAAAAGACAACTTCCCGCTGCCTCACATAGACGTTCTGGTTGATAATACTGCCAAAAGTCACCGATTCTCCTTTATGGACGGATATTCTGGCTATAATCAGATCCTCATGGCAGATGAAGATAAAGAAAAAACATCTTTCATCACTCAATGGGGAGTGTTTTGCTATAGAGTGATGCCTTTTGGATTGAAGAACGCTGGAGCCACCTATCAGCGAGCAATGGTTATGCTATTCCATGACATGATCCACAAAGAACTAGAGGTATATGTTGACGACATAGTAGCCAAGTCACAAGAGGGAGAGAGTCATGTTGCCGTGCTTAGAAAATTATTCGAAAGGTTGAGAATTTACAAGCTGAGATTAAACCCGGCAAAATGCACTTTTGGGGCATCCTCAGGCAAGTTATTGGGATTCATTGTCAGTAAGAAGGGCATCGAAGTGGACCCTGATAAAGTCAAAGCTGTCCAAGACATGCCAATACCCAAGACAGAAAAGGAAGTTCACAGTTTTTTGGGACGGTTGAACTACATAGCAAGGTTCATCTCTAACTTGACCCATACATGCGAACCAATCTTCAAGCTGCTGAGGAAAGATAGCCCTGACAAGTGGGATGATAGATGTCAAGAAGCCTTTGACAAAATCAAGAAATACCTGATAAATCCTCCCCTTTTAGTCCCACCAACATTAGGGCGACCACTCATCCTGTACCTCACAGTGTTGCATGGATCCATGGGTACTGTGTTAGGTCAACATGATGAGATTGGTCGGAAAGAGCAAGCAATTTACTATTTGAGCAAGAAATTCAACGATTGTGAATCTCGATATATGGCTATTGAGAAGACTTGCTGTGCCCTCGTGTGGACCGCAAGAAGATTGTGACAATACATGTTGTACTATACAACTTGGCTAATATCTCGAGTAGATCCATTAAAATATATCTTTGAAAGTCCACATATTTCCATGAGAATGTCTAAATGGCAAATGGCTTTGGCAGAATTTGACATTAAGTATGTGACTAGAAAATCAGTAAAAGGGGGCGTCATAGCTGATCATCTAGCTGAGAATCCACTCGAAGAATATCAGTCAATGAAAGTTGAATTTCCTGATGAAGATATCTTGGCAGTCGTGGAGGATGAGAGCGAAAACGATGAAGAGGAAGGCTTGATGTGGAAGATGTACTTCGATGGTGCAGTTAACGTCCATGGGAACGGGGTTGGAGCAGTACTGGTGTCGCCTAGTGGCAAACAATTCCCAATTGCTGTTAAATTGGCGTTTGACTGCACTAACAACATGGCCGAATATGAAGCCTGTATAACCGGCCTAAAAGCGGCAATATCTCTTAGTGTGAGATACCTAGATGTCTATGGTGATTCGGCGCTCATCATTTATCAAGTTAATGGGGATTGGCGAGTCAAGGAACACAGACTGATGTCGTATTATGAACATGTGATTAGTCTAGCGAAGGAATTTGAAGAAATCACCTTCAACTATTTGACACGTGACAAAAATCACTTTGCTGATGCACTCGCCACTTTGGCTGTCATGACCAAACTCGATTTGGAGGTGGAGGTCCGGCCTTTACAGGTCGTTGTTAGAAGAGAACCAGCATACTGCTTAAACATCGAAGAAGAGCCCGATGGTCAACCATGGTTCCATGACATCAAACAATTCATTAAGGCAAAGGAGTACCCAACTAGGGCAAATGAGAATGATAGAAGAACGCTCCGCCGTCTAGCAATGTCATTCTTCCTCACTAGTGATGTACTATACAAAAGGAACTATGATGGGGTCTTGCTAAGGTGCATTGATGCCACAGAAGCTCGCACTGTCATATCCGAGGTCCATGAGGGTATTTGTGGGACCCATGCTAATGGGCACACACTATCCCGACAGATCTTAAGGCACGGGTATTATTGGCTCACAATGGAAAAAGATTGTGTTGAATTCGTCAAAAGATGCCACAAATGCCAAATCTATGCTGATCGCATTAATTCTCCTCCAGCCCTATTACACAACTTTACGTCACCGTGGCCGTTTGCAATGTGGGGCATCGATGTCATTGGCCCAATTAACCCTAAGGCCTCCAATGGACATCGATTCATCTTAGTGGCTATTGATTACTTCACTAAATGGGTAGAAGCTGCCTCATATGCTAGTGTTACACAAAAGGTGGTAGTGAAGTTCCTGAAGAATAACATCATTTGTCGGTATGGATTACCCGAGAGGATCATTACAGATAATGCCTCCAATTTCAATAATGTAGAAGTGCGAAGACTGTGCGAGCAATTCAAGATCAAGCACCACAATTCGGCTCCTTATCGGCCAAAGATGAATGGAGCAGTGGAAGCAGCAAACAAAAATATCAAGAAGATCCTAGGGAAAATGGTGGTCACGTATAAAGATTGGAGTGACATGTTACCTTATGCATTACATGCATATCGCACTTCGGTAAGATTCTCGACCGGGGCAACTCCATACTCATTAGTGTATGGAATGGAAGCAGTAATGCCAATAGAGGTAGAGATCCTGTCCTTAAGGGTCTTGATGGAAGTTGAAATGGAAGAAAATGCGTGGATCAAAGCGAGATACGAGCAATTGAATATGATTGATGAAAAATGATTGGATGCAATCTGTCATGGATAGTTGTACCAAAAAAGGATGGCTAGGGCATTCAATAAGAACGTTCGTCCACGAACATTTCAACCGGTGATCTTGTGTTAAAAAGGATATTGCCAAATCAGGAAGATAGTAGAGGCAAATGGTCACCTATGTATGAAGGCCCATACATTGTTAAAGACGCATTCTTTGGGGGAGCATTGATCTTGACTGACATGGAAGGCCAAGTGCTTCCCAAGCCAATCAACTCAGATGCTGTGAAGAAATATTTCGCATAAAGAAAAGCTCGCTAGATTGAAAACTCGAAAGGGCGGTCTAGGCAAAAATTAGAGCACAAAAAAAAAAAAAAAGAAGAGGCTCGTTAGATTGAAAACCTGAAGGGGCAGTCTAAGCAAAAGTTAGAGCACAAAAAAAACAAAAAAAAAAGAAGAAGAAAAAAAGGGAGCTCGCTAGATTAAAAACCTGAAAGGGTGATCTAGGCAAAAGTTAGGGCAACAAAATATCTGCTAGGTTGAAAACCCGAAAGGGCGACCTAAGCAACAAGATATCAGCTCAAAATCCAAGCAAAGGGTGAGAATCCAGAGATGACATTAAGCTGGGGCAATTTAATGGATGGAAGACAGGAGAAAGAATCAGTGAATTGAGGCAAACATTGGCACATGTCAAAGGATTACGTTCTTGGCCTAAAAATGCAAGTCCGGTGTAACCAAAGAATCAGTGAAATGGGTTAATCATATGAAATCTGCATTGCAATCCTCCTAATCTTTTGGGTATCCCATCTGTTTCTTCATGACTATTTGTGGTTTTTAATGCTTTCTAAATACAATAAATTTATCTTATTCTACCGTCTTTTTGTCACTCATTTTTCTCTTTTCTCTTTCCATATTCTTTATCCCCATCATCAAAGAGTGCATTCTGTTCTTCCTATTCTCCTCTAAACCATGCACAATTAGAACATTATATTCGAAATACAATGAAAGAGATATTCAGAGATTGTGGCTCAGATGCTACAAGACCATTCAATATCGGATTCAAAAGCAGTAACGCAATAAATAAATTAAAAAAAAAAGAAAAGAGAGAGAGAGAGAATAGAAAAGAAGAAGAAGAAGAAGAAGAAGAAGAAGAGAAAGCAAGAAAGAAAGAAAGAAAGAAGGGAAGGGTTTGCTAGATCGAAAATCAAAAGTGGCTGTTTGAGCAGAAATTAATGCGAAGGTTAGAGATTTTGAAACGAAGATCAAGAGAGGGGGACGAAGCCAAATCATACAGAAAGCTTCAAAGAAAAAGCTCATGTGGTGGATTCATGAAACTAGAGGGCTTATTATGGATTAGATGCAGAATTTCCCAGAAGAGCAATGTTTGGAAACAACAAACTGGGGCAAATTTTTAGTGTACAAATTTTCAATTTAGTTTCAATTCCAATTTTTAATTTTCCAAAGCTGCATCTTCAAATTCAAATTCAAATATATTTCAATTCTGCAAAGCTGCATTCTCAATTTTAATTTCTCATACTTGCATCTTCAAATTCAATTCAATTTCAAATTTATTTCAGTTCTGCCTGCATCTTCAAAATCCAATTTCAAATTTATTTCAATTTTGCAAAACTGCATCTTCAATTTCAAATTCGCTTGCATTTTCAAATTCAATTTCAAATCTATTTCAATTCCATCTGCAATTTCAAATCTGTTTCAATTCTGCTTGCATCTTCAAGGTCAATTTCAAATTATGCAAGATTGCATTTCATTTTGCAAGACTGCATTGCATTCACATGGTTGCATTTCATTTTCATTTGCAAAGCTGCATTTCATTCACATGGTCACAAAGCTGCATTGCATTTGCATGGTTGCATTTCATTTTCACAAGCATATGCTCTCATCATGTTCCTTGCTCGGACAAAATACATGTTCATGTCTTTACTAGTTCTTTACTACAAAAATATTAAAACCTACGGTTTTATATTTTCTAGTAAAAAACAAGTAAAGAGGGGCAACTGTGAACACCATATTTTGTCCGAGACCAAAAAAAAATAATAATAAAAAAAAATAAAAATCAAATCAGAATAAATAAGGTTAAATTTGGGTGAATCTCTTAATTTTGGCATTTGTATCCAAATCAGATCAAATCGCCAATCATCATTAAGGCCGAATTTTCAATTAGGATCAATCAAATTTAATGGCAATTGATGTCTCCAACACTTATAAATAGAGCCAATGTTGAGAGGTAAAGGGGGTCTCTTTTTTTTTCGGGGAGGAAACGGCTGAAGAAGTTAGGAGCAAGATTGTGGAGTCCATTTGAAGTTTGATATTTCTCATCCATCAAAGTATTTGTGGGTAAATCTCTTCCTCATTTGATATGAACTAGTTGCGTTCCTTTCAATAGAGCACATGGTCACTCTACATTAACATATTTTCATTCAACACAAACACACAATGACACTGTCATCTACCCTGTTGCATCCGTTACCATAGTACTATCACACACTTTCTTTGTCATTGTGCATCAATCTCCCTTGCTCTTTCAATCCCACAAACGAAAAAACCATACAAAAAGAAAAAAAAAAAACTCTTCCAAACAGCCATTGCCGCATCACCTTGACCCCTACATGGCTAACGCCTAGTTCCATCAACAACAGTCAATCCATCAAACCACCGCCACAAAACAACAGTTAATCCCTTATACACAAAACCAAAGAGCAAACAAAAAAGGAAATCACAGCCATAAACAATTCCAAGCCGCCGTCGAATAACATCTTTGATCACCATTAAACCGCCACCGCAACCTCCGCCCAAGCCCTCCTACATCCCCTGTCACAGCTGCTGTCGAACTCATCACCTCCGTCCGCAACCAGCGTCATCGTCAAGCCCATCGTCGCCGTCGCAGCAGGTGGACCCCTTCGCGAGGCACCATCACGCTGCCATAGCCACCATCGAAGCTCACCACCGCCGCTGCAGAGGTGGGTCCTCTGCAAGGTGTTGTCACGGCCATAGGGACGCCGCCAGCCAGGGTTCGCGCCGACAACTGGCCAGTAGTGGAGGGCAGCGCCGTCCCTGTTCCTGTTTTCCTTTCCCTTTTCTTTTTCCTTTCCCTTCCCCTTGCCCTTTCCCTTTCCCGTTTTCTCCCCCGTCTCCTCTTTCCTTTTCTGCTTCATCTGTTTTCCTTTTATTTCCCTTCTTTCTTTTATTTTCCTTTTTTTTTTTGTGTTTTAACATTTTTTTTTTAAGTTCCTTCCTTTCGGGCAGATGGCCCATCAATATTTGCAATTGGGGCGTGGGTTGGGCTTTTCTTTTTTTTTTTTTCTCTTGTAATTGTAAGTATATGAAAAAAAAATAAATAAAGAATCTTCAAAAAAATAAAAAAGAAAAAAAATATTTCCAATTTTTGAATTCACGCAACCATATCCAACGTTGATGTATGGTTTACCCATCCTCAAGGGTTGCGAAAATGGTTAAGGGTTTATTGTATGACGTATGTTGTCCTAAACCCTATGCAAATGTGAATTTAGCTTTTTTTTTCTCTTCCTTTTTTAAAAAAAAAAACTATTTTTACAAATAAAATCAATCCAATCCACAATTATTTTCTACAAGAACTACGTGATTTTGAATTCCTCATTGCACCAGAGGATACGTAGGAGCAGATAATCTCTGTCAAATCAAAAATTAAATTTTCTTAAATTTGGTTCAATTTTAATTCCGTAGATATTTGTAAACATCAATTTCACTTCCTTTTAGTTTGTAAATAATTATTATATCAATTTCTTTTTTTTTTGTAAATAATCATAACATTAATTTTACTTTCCTTTTCTTTTGTGAATAATTGTATATTAATCTTACTTTTTTTGGGAATAATTATCATATCAATTTTGCTTTTCTTTCTTTTTATAACTAATTATCATGTTAATTTTATTTTCCTTTTCTTTTGCAAATAATTGTTGTATTAATCTAACTTTATTTTATTTTATTTGTAAATAATTATTATATCAATTTTGCTTTTCTTTCCTTTTATAAATGATTATCATATTAATTTTATTTTTCTTTTCTTTTTTTCAAATAATTATTGTGCTAATCTAACTTTATTTTATTTGTAAATAATTATTATATCAAATTTGCTTTTCTTTCCTTTTATAAATAATTATCATATTGATTTTATTTTTTTTTCTTTTTTTGTAAATAATTGTGGTACTAATCTTGCTTTATCTTATTTGTAAATAATTATTATGTTCTTAAGGGGAAAAATCAATATTATTAAAGTTATTAATTTGCATGATAAGCTCTAGGGTAACCGTTGCAAAATGGATGTAGTAGGGGTGCAGTGGGATTAAATTTCCATCCTTCCCTATGCATAATTGGACTCCCGAATTCAATCTCTTTAAAAGGCCAGCTTTGCAAAACTAAAAGGTTTTTCCGATTTTTTCCATAAATAAAAATTGGTGGCGACTCCATTGAATATTATTTTCAATATTTTTGTTGCCTCTCGTCGCGGCGCCCTCCGGACACGTTGTGACAGCTATCTCATTCACACATCGCATTTAATATAAATAGAAGCAATAAGAATAACCACAATCTTAGATAAAGATAACATTCATTCCACGGCCATCCATAATAATATGATAATAGTCATACCAGAGTCATACATAAGATAATAATGGGTCCAATATCTACCATCGACTCTACACAAGAAACCTGCCAAATACATAATAAAAGGAAATACATTAGAAAGTCCTACTACCCAAGCATGCCATACAATAGAATGATAACCCTATAACTACAACCAAAAGGGGCTATCCTCATGCTCAGCTCTGCATGCAATCGTCACATCAGGCATCAGGCGAGAGAAAACCGTTCCTATATCCACCGGGAGAAACACCACCACCTCCTCCTCCTCGAGCACATCTTTGTCCACGGGGTACAGCATAGGTACGAATGAAGCCATGCCCGCGAACTAGGAGTGAAGCTAGGCCAACAGATGAAGTAAAAGAATTAGAAGACAGATAAATCATCGAAGGTTGTGACGAACCCGAGCGGTGAGATCCCCCAGAACAAGTCGGATAGAAGGGCTCAGAGGGGTCAGTCTCCACATGGTAGCTCCGATAAGATGGCTCTTAGGGATTGGAATCCAGTGAAACAATCGGAGTCAAATGGGTATCCAAGTCAGTCTCATCATCGTTGGTGGGGTATCTCCGTGGCTAGAAGTAAGGGCGGATGTCATCCATAGTAACCTCGCCGAATGGCTGATGCGGTCGAAAAAATGGGCTCATCATGGGAGTCTGAAACTAGCGGTTATGGAAAATATAGACCCTCATCGCTGCATTCGCCGACAGCACGGAGGCGTTCAACACCGGGTCAAAGCGCCAATACCACACTAGGAACTCAACGTAGATCACCACCGTGCTCAACATCGACATCCTCTAGAGACGACACGAAACGTAGGAGTGAAAAATACTAAATTTCTCAGTAAGATCGCCACTAGACAAACACAGTGTCATCGTCATCGTCCCAACCACTTCGAGTTTAATTACAAAAAGAGTGGATAGATATAAGTTCAATTTTAATAGTTTTGAAAACTTAACCCCGAAGTGGGTTGCTTTTAAATTTAACGTTATAACTACATCGTTAGAACTAACGTACATACTAAAACATAGAATGAACATTTATAATGCAAATTGACAGCATAAATACATGCAAAGACATGCGTCATCATAGACTTAACCATGGTTATACTTTGACTTTACTTTCGTTTTTGGCCACATGCTTAACATTCTTTACTTTCCTTTGAAATAGACTGCTTTTGGACATGATCTCATTCCGTGACAGTTATCACGCAATGTTAACCAAATCAGACTAAGCCGATATTGGTTATCCCTAAGTTGGAAGGTCCTCCATATCATCCTTACCTCCCTCGTAGAGATTTCTTGAGTCTTTGTGGATCGCCACCTCTCACTTCCCTTCCTGAAGTGATTGAAGGGTCATGTCCCATTAATTCTTTTCTTATCATTATACTTTACATGCATAGTTTTTCTTTGACTAGACACATACAATGATATGACTAAATCCATAATTTTGATGGAAATTCGGTAACATAACGGCTAGACTAGAGCTTCCCAAAAATGCCAATCACAACTTTCAACCAGTAGTCTATCATAATCATATCATTCAATCATGAGACAAAGCTCCATCAAACTTGTCATTCGCCATACCGAATGACATCATACATTCATACCCTAGAGGGGTTCATAATTATGTTATTCTTTGTGAAGAATCTTATAAATCATCATATGATTTCTCATGGTTACCCATGAAAGAATCACATAGTTAAGATATGTGTATGTGGTCTTTTAGTTACTTAGTTCTCATATGAAATTATTCTTTACTTAAGTACTTGTTTTATGGAATACTTGTTCAAATTAATTAAGTTAAGTGATTGTCTCCTTTCTTTGAGATAGTGCACTTAGTGATTCCTAAGTTCATGGTATATTCAGAGGCCCTAATCATACTTCTGTTCCCAAGGAGTTCGAGATCTCTCTAATTCTTGGGTCATGACAATGCTTAACTATGTCATGAACCTAACAACACCATATTCACTAAACACCAAGGGTGATTTTTAACTTGACCAAGTTATAAAGTTTCAAGCTTTTATCACTAACCTAACAAGATCTTCATATTAAGTATTATAAAAGTTATCATTTTTATAAAGTAGTCATAAAGTTTTATTTTTTATGAAAGTAAGTGCCTCTAAAATTAAACTCTTGTCTTAAAAATTAGATCTTTCTGTAATAATAATGCAAGTTACTAGCTTTTTAACTAAAAAGTCCATCAAGGTCTCAACTTTATGACTTAAAGTTGTCTCTATGTTAAAAAGGGTTCGTACTTTATCAACTAGTGATATGAAACATTAATTTTAAGGTTAAAAAGTCTTGATCTTAATAAAAGACAACACCTTTTAGCATTGTTTTGATTCAAGATCTAAACTTTATGTATTAAATGTTAGAAAATAACACTTTTATGACTTAAAGATTTCATTCTTGATTAAAATTTGAAACTTTGTGAAAGATCTTTTCTTTAAGATTTGATTTCTAAGACATAAAGTGACAAGGTATCATTTTTCTAACTCAAAAAGGCTTATTATCCCAAAAAGCTTAGACTGTTGCATGTATTCTTGTCTTCAAAGCAAAACAAAAGAAGACTCTATGATGGTAGTAAAACTTGCGCCATTTTTTGTGTATCAAGAAGCAAACTTTCTAAAGTTTAAAGCTTTTAGGATGTTCATAGACTTATCAAATCATGAAAAACATAAAAAGATAAGGCTTTTCCAATCATAAACTCATCATAAGAAAAGGAATAACTTTAAACAAGATGCCATCAAGAATGCTCTAAATAAGAACATATTTTTCAAAAGTAGAAATATCAAGAACACTTGAAGAACAATAAGAACATATTTTGCCAAAAAGGGAAACTTTTGCTCTTGAAGAGCATAAAGGATTTACTCAAGTTTTCACTTAGAAATCTTGGTCATGCAAGAACCAAGCTCTAAGCTTTCTTGAGCAAACAAAATGAAAAAGATGAAGATCACAACCTTTCTTAGAAATGGTGCAAAAACTAGAGAAGAAAAAGAAGATGATGCCAGTTCCTGTCCTTGTAGATGGTGGCAGTTTGGCTTGGTGGACGGAGGAGCTCTTGAAATCTTGTGAAAATGGAGGTAGTAGTGTTTAGATTTTATCTCCAAAGACCCAAAGATGAGGTCTTTGAAAGGCTAAGTGAGTGGTTTTGGTGGTGGTAGTAGAGGAAGGAAGAAGAAGAAGATGAAGAAGATGAAGAAGTGTTTAGAGAGAAGTTAGAGGATTTGATTTTAAGAGAGAGAATGAGATGAGTGAAAATGAAAATGGATGAGGGAGGGAGAGAGAGAAAGTGGCATCCACTATTCAAAGGGGAGGAGGGAGATTTAATTAAGGTTTAAAGGGATAAATTGGATGATAGGGGAGTAAAGTATGTACTAACTCTTACATAAAGCACTCTTGTCTAATGCTTTATGCTTTAATGACATCACTTTTTACTTTATTGTCTAGTTGACTAAATTTGAATTTAATCATGTGATTAAGTACTCATACAACTTAATTAAGATGATTAAACAAGAATTAGTGATTAACACACAAGAACACGATTAATAAAAATTAATCTTGCAATTAAGCTTAATTAATCTTAATTAAGCTATAAAGGCTCTGACTTGCTTAATTAGAGATTATCTAATCTCGATTAAGCATTCTTTTGACGTTTCTCATCCGAGTTAACCTCTAAACTCTTCATTAACCACTTAATTAAGCCTTAATCTCATAATTTCTCATTAAGTGCCTAATTACTCAAGGTTACTGAGGTAATTTAGCATAACATGAAATTGAGGATGTTACACGTTGCAAGGGTGGGGAACTTAGGAATTGTGTGTGAATAGGTGTTCACCCTTATGCATAAAGGAATATATGTGTGTGCATGTGACTTTATATATCTATTTAGCATTCTAGTTGGTCTGGGATGCTAATGCCCAAGTTTTAAAATTTTGGGGAGTCCCATTTTAAGGAAAGACTAACAGCCATTTTCTATAAAAATCTCTTGTTAGGCTAGCTAGGGAGTCACGACTCCTTATGCATCGGTCATGGCTTGGAGTTGGGTCCTAACAATCGGGAAGAGTGAACATGGTTTTTCTTCACCTGGCCAGAAAGAGTAAATCTAGTTTTGTTAGGGAAAGTGAACCTAACTATCCCTTGAACTGAGTCAAAGAGTATGAATTTAGCTAGGAATAGTGTTGTGTAAATGATGATTCACGTATAGGAATAAGCTCAGTGTTAATAAGCAAACTATTATCATAAGGTGGACGAGACCCCCTTACCTCAACAGTTAATCAAGTAAAGGGCACGTGCGAAAAATAAAAAGAATGGTAAAAAAAGTCATGACATGCATGCCATAGTGGTCATTACACACATCATTAGCATCATACTTTACTTTGATTATGATTATTACAATCCAATATTCTAAGTCATGAAGCATTTAAGTATACTATATGATGGACTCTCCATGATAAATGTTTGTTAAAAAGAATATACTTTGGAAGGATATGTTTTGAACCTAATGAATGGACTTTTATTTTCATTTATAGTATGAATATCTTTTCTTAAATGAGCCGAAGCAGCTGGGATGATTGTGATGATACTGAATATTTGATAGCTTAGAATTCCTATTGAGAACTTAAATTCTCACATCTGTATATTCCTGTGTTATTTCTAGATGGCTCAGATAGCCTTGGAGGGGATCTCCCTAAAAGCATTGGCTTGAGAATAGTGAGTCTTAGAAAAAACAGTTCTTTAATAATACCAAAGACTTCACAAGACGGCGAAGAGGTGGATGCTATATTGAAGGATGAGTTCCTTAACCCATGTCTAGCCCTCCGATAGGAATATATATATACATACATACATATATACATATATATATATATATATATATATATATATATATATATATATACAAGACTCAATGCTAGTGTTATGTATTCAAGTACTAGGCGACCGTTACGCTAGCTGAAGCCCTTAGTAGCACTGTTTATGTATTTTGAGATGATGAAAGCAAGACTAGAAGTCTTGTTATATGACATAGTAAATGAAAGTATGATTTAAGTATTTTATGCACGCAGAGGGAGTTTCCACTTCCTATTCACTCGCCTATATTTTGTTTAGTACCCTAAAAAAAAAAAATTACTCACTATTTTCCTTATTTTGCTATTTTAAGTTATAAAAATGACCACTAGTTATTTGTAACAACTACTAATTGCCATAATATAACTTCAACATAATATGGTAATTAAGAGAATGTTAGACAATATTCCTATCTATGTCTTCAACTCCAATAGTTTCTATTCTCACTAAGTGTGTATTTGTGTACATAGAGTATTTTCAAAATGCCACAAAATTATGCCCTCTTGGTTTATTGCCTCCTAAAATTATGTCTAATTGCTTCATTTAACTACTAATAAGAGGAAATTTGGACATGAAATCTTGTAATTGTTTTAACCAAGGAGAAGAAAAAGGAAACTAAACATATGTTGTATTGATTGAAAGGACAAATGTTTTTAAAACCCATGATTTAGACACTAATCTAAACACTTGGAGATTAATGTATATAAATAACTAGGGATTTGCATCTCTGGTGAATATGGTCAATGTGATAAGTTAAATAATAATGGATTTGAAATCCTTTGACCAGATTCATCCATAAAATAACTAAAATCTTCAATTATTAACACTTGATTCCTTATCTTTATGTATATTTGTTTCTCTAAGTGTCCTAATCATATGTCAAAAATGAGCATCCAGAAAACTGTATTGGATTGAAATGGTTTGTTGTCTTGGGCATAGGGTTTGGAGGGAGATAAGTGACTAGGTTCTTGTTGGTGGAAGCTGTAAGCCCTTCAAAAGCCACTGACAATGTATCTGAATGTCTATTTTGTTTGGTTTTGCTGACTTTCAGAAACTTAGTGTTATTCTAATGCATTTATTTGAGTGCTAATTATAAGAATAGGTACTTTTAAAAGCTCACTCAACACACTAAGAAAGGAATCTCAATTGGAAGCATTACAATTCTTTATTTTCAAGATGATTCTGAGCAAACAAAGACAATTTCAATCTGAAAGAAAACTTCTACCAACATGAAAAGTTCTTTCACTAAAAGAACCTCAGTTCTTTAAAATCATTTAAATCCTAGAAGGATAGTAGAGACATAAGAACTCAGAAGACATGATTGTATCTCAAACAAGGTTTAGAAAGAATACTGCATCAGAAAGTTGATATCATGATAAGGCACTCTCATAAGAAGGATGCAACTCAGAAGGATCCATACATTGAATCATCTCATGAAGAATGTTCCCAAAGTTGAAAAATTGGAAGATTCAAACATTATAAGAGGGATCAAGAAAGCCTAGAAATGTGCTAAAGCAAGTACAATGGACATTTACCCCTAACAACTAGTTTCCATTTTTGGCTACCCAAGTGTTTGACAAGACATAAGCTTACCTTATGCTGAATATGGGCAAAACAATGACTAGTATCATATGCAAAGACTAATAATCAACCCATGATTACCTATAAATTCAATACAAGATGAAGTAAATGAAGGATAGAGACTCTAAAGAATTTATTATTCATAAAATATTGACTTTCATTGTCCTTTTGATGAAGCTTCTAATGTCATTCTCTTCTTAATACACTTCATAAAGAAAATTATTTTCTCTAAGAGTTGCTTTAGCAAATATCCTCTTTAGAGTTATTGTAGAAACCCTTCTCACCTAGGTTACATTGTATATCCACACTTAGTGTGATTAAGTGTGTGATCTCATACACCTATTCTCAACTCTTATTTTGTAACCTAACCTAATAATGGTCAGAAGGTTAGCTTGGAAAAACTAGTATAACACTACTTAGTTAAGTTAGCTTGGAGGCCAATGTAGATCTTCTCAACTTAGTGTTGGAGACTAGATGTAGGCTTGATTTGGTTGAATCAGTATAAAATATGTTGTGTATGTGATCTTTCCATCCTCATCTATTTTTTTTTTCTGTATTCACAAACTTTTCTTCTGTTTTATCACATTAACATAAGGTTTCTGAATACTATTAAGAAGGCTTTTCTTTTTTAAAATCAATTGTTAAGGATAAAACAAGTAATCTAACTCATACGCTATTGCATTCAGAGTTGAAATATACTTGAGAAATTTATTTGAGTTTCAAATTTGAAAAAGAAGGCAAAGCACAATTCAACTCTCTTTCTTATGACAACTACCATCCATAGAAACTAGGATTTGAATAGAATAAAAAGGTTGGTGATAAAAATAAAAAGAGTTCTATTATTAAACTCATGTTTTGGGATATCAATGGAACACCCACTCTCAAGGTGGTATGGAATTTAATGGCATAGGGCCAAATTTAATAATGCTAGATCCCGTTTTTATATAAAAAAAATTTCTCAAATATACATACGACATAGTTTAACCCTTGTTTGATAGGTGATGAACCTAACATAGACACATTAAATCAAATATTATTAGATAAGTTAATACAATATATTATGACTTTATTAGATACTTGATGCAAGTAATGTATTGTATTGACTGCATCAAATGACTGATAAAATTATAATGTATTGTATTAACTAATAATATAATGCCAAACAATAATATCATGTTTAGTTTGGTTTTAGAATTTCAAAACTATGACTTAAGGCAAAAGCTTCAAAAAATAAACTTCTCAGTCAACCATGGTATGGGACTTTCGAAAATTAAAACAAGTAGATTACAACATTATTTGAACTTTTGTTGACTCTATTGTCATTATCATGTGTCTTAACAAATTGTACGTGATGATATGAATATACAGGGCTTAAAGGAGGGTAATCTGATTTCCCATTATTAGGTGTCCGTTTGTCACTCTAATAAATACAAAGGCCTCATAATAGAAAGCATGATAATATAATGTTTACAAAAATTTTAATATTATACAATGTTTAGTGTGATAAAATTATATTATATAAGATAATATTATCTTTCACTATAAGAAACAATTCTAATGACAAGAAAATATTTAATAAAAAATATTAAATTTAATAAAATATCAAATTTTATTGATTACCTAAGCAATTATTTTTTAATAGCAAATATTTAAATATTTATTATTTTTGTTATATTCAAATATAATTTATGTAAAATGAAATTCATTATTCACTTTTATATTTTAAAAAAATTATTTTAATAAATTGTAAAATTAATAAATACACATATATCTCTTACATAGTTTAATAATTTTTTTCTTGTGTGAATATATCAAGAAAAAATAAAATTATAATAAAATATTAATTTCATTGATTATTTAGTTATGATGTAAAATATTATTAATTTTGTTTATATAATTTTCAATAATTATTTTTTATTATTTTAATAAAATAGAATAAAACAAATGAGGAAGAAAGAGAAAAAGGTCTCTTATATATTAAAATTTAATTAGGTCTAATGTTATATCCAAGTTTTTAATTAATTTATTTATTATTTTAATCTGCAATAAGATTTTAATGAATGAGTTATTTATGATCAAAATATATTTATTTAATAACTAATTGATTGCATTAATATTTTGTTACTTGTTATGATTAAAATGATGTATATAGGATAAAATTAGAAAATTTATAATAAATATTTTATAATATAAGGATAATAGATAAAATGAACAAAAATTTTTCACTTAAAGTAATAGGTAATTTGAATCAAACGAAGTATTAATTTATCATATTAGATCTACAGAATTTGAATAAAGGAATCACCTGCTATACAAAACAATTTAGCTACGGTGGATGTACTCCACTTATGTCTCCTTTTAATTGAAGTTTCTACATTCCCATCAAAAACAAAAAATGATTGCGAAAAATCCCCTTAAAATAAAACAACTAAGCTTATATAATTAGGAACATGATGAGGCATAATCAATTATTGTTAAGTGACTCAGTCGCCAACTAATTAATCGGCACTGTCGTTATCGACTTTAGTGCAATAGTTATTGGGTTAGTCTTGGATTCCATATATATTAATTAGTTTGTCAAAATTAGCTGAAGATTGGCGCTTGCTTGAAAATGGGACCTATGGTAAACCACTTAGATTGGATGGTGTAGAAAGTGAGGCTAAGCGCCTTTTTAAAAGGCAGCAATTATTATGCTAAACACAGCAATAAAACTTGATGTAATGTTGCAACTTGTGTTTTTGGGTGGAATACTTTGACAATTCATTGTCGAATTGAAATTGATAGTCTTAGCCAACAGCATTCAAGTTTCAATATTCATGCGTGCAATCATGCCTATCTATTAATAATTAATCCCACAGTTTAATGGTTATTTGTTTGATTGAATTTGGAACGTCCCACGTTGCATTTCCATTTCCTCTCCCACTGCCTTTGAAAAAAAAAAAACAAAAAACAAAAAATCATGCCTATCTATTAATTATTTATTGAGTTAAGAAGAATGTTCATGAAAAAATATGAATCTAAACGTAATTGACACTTCAGTCTTACCAACAAAAACAGCATAAGCTTAGGGACAAAACAAACAAGTTAGATAATGAGCTAGTTTACGAGTTTTTTTCTTAAAAAAAATAATGTTTTTCTTATTTGAGCCTTTCTAAAAGATATTTGGAAAAAGGAAAAAAAATTATATCCAAATGCAATATATAAAAAGTACGTTACATACTCACGCAAAAAAAGCACAACTTTACCTTCTTAACTTTTTTTTTCTTTTAAAAAAAAAACTCATCTAAACGATACTTACTGAAATCTTAAAAATTACTTTTTAACAGAATTAAAAAATTATTTTTGTTATTAAAATCTACGTCCAACTACTTCCTTTGATTTATAATATCTATGTCTTTAGATAAATTTTTTTATTCAATTTATCTCTTATTCTCATACTTTTATAATTATATCCTTTACACAATTCTAAACCTAATAAATGATGAAATATTTACACAATAAATTGATTATTTAAAAAAGGTATTTTGGTAAATATTTTTACAATCAATTTTTGATTTTAAATTTTTTAATATTTATATAAATAGTTAAAATGACAGATATTATAAACTGAAAAGGGTAATTCATAAGTTACAAACTTGAAAAGACATTTCTCGATCATGATGAAAAGATTAGATGCTACTAAACTTCTTCATTATTGACTTATATAGAGCGCTTCTTCATCGCGGATTTCAATATTTACTATACTAGTACTATTTTCATCTTGAAATAATTGTCTATTTTTAAAATTTTATTTGTCCACAAATAATTGTCCATTTAGAAAATATAGATAATATTAATTATTTTTTTCAATTATACCTCTATTAAAGAGAGGAGAGGGAAAGTAAGTAGAAGGAGATAATTAGGAAAGAGAGAGAATTAAATAAGAATAATATTATAAAATACACCTAAATTTCTCTAATATTGAAGCTTTCCAATCATTTCCTTAATTCATATGCATATTTAAAATTGGACAATTATTTCCAGATGGAGGTAGTATAATATATTGTTCACTTTATCTAACAAAAATATTATTAGTTTTTTTAAAAAGTATATAGAGTAAATAATTACTGCTATCCTTTAGAATTAGAGAAAAAAGTATATAGAGTAAATAATTACCGCTATCCTTTAGAATTAGAGAAAAAGCACTCCACCCCATTCTTATCTCTAAATGACACTCTACTCAAAGCATCAAAGCTACTAACAATGAAGTGAAAATATTCTAAGTGGATTGGGGTTGGGGTTTCGGTTTCCTTCACAAATATGGAGGTTTCTTCTTCATGATGCAACATGTTTTGAACTTGTAACAGGTTTTTGTTTTACATATTAAAAAGGTAAGTTTTGTGTAACACCGTCTAGATATATGCACTATGCTCAAGTCATACTGTTATATGTAGAGGTTGTCACGAGTTCATTAAAAGCTTTTCGAATAAGAATATATAATATATGGCCCTTATAGTGCTACATGTCTTTTGTAACGAGGACTTACAAGATCCATATTCTTATTCTCGAGATATAAGTACAAGTACTAAAATTTATCTATAATTATACAAGCTAAGCTTGCCCTGCACGTATCATTTCATAAAATTGGTAATATGGTTTAACCCACGGGTAGAAGCCTTGAGTACTGAATTGAAACCCACCTTATCTAGTCCTTGGGAGCACCAAAATCCTACTATAGACTTACAGACCTATTCTTTATTCTGGAATAATATGGATACACACAAACATATAGTGAGAATTTAAAAGTCTTAGTTGCAAACTCAATCCACTAAGCATACATAATGTCATAGTAATTATTTCGGTCGCGTTAGTTTATTATGAAAATCATGGATACATACAAGTAGGCATAGGTTCATTTTTTTTTTTTAAAAGTGCAAAAATATATTTCTTGAAGCAGATTCGTTTTAGTAGCCACTTATAACGTTGTATAGTATACTGTTATCATCATAGCTAGTTAGTCATATAAGCATCATAAATTTAGCAATTCCACCATTATAGCTTGTCAATCACAAAGGCATCTTGAACATGGCAGTATTATTAGCATACTTATCATTCATAAGAGCATCATAAGCATAGCAATGCTATCAGCCTATATCAATTATAAGAGCATCATAAACATAGTGTTACTCTCTTCGAGAGTTTGACTTGAGCATGTATTTTTGTCTTTCTCTTTTTTGTCTTGTTCCTTCAAAGTAGTTGCCAGATCAAATGTTTAGGTTTTTGAGATAGATATCCCACAACAGTCTTATCGACATGCCATTCATCAAGGCATATTACCCCCCAACTACTCCTAACTTTTAGGACATTAGCTCATTCCTCACGCACATAAATTTTTCAATATGGGGAACTCAAGCATAGCTCCTTTTTCTTTCTTAGCGGTAGCCATTGCACTTTAGTGGCCTTACCCTTTATATTATTCGAAGCATGGGGTATTTCCTTCTCATACCTCCTATGTATTGCCATCATCACTCATGGTCAAGCCAACACCATTGGTGCCCATTATATATAATTAATCAAGCACATTTGTTGCTTATAGTTCTAGTCATAAGGGTTATATCATCATCTTCAATATCATGTAAACATGCATGCAATAATTCATAACACATAGCATTATACATCTCGAGCCATATAGGCCCCTTTTCTTTATCATAGTTTGTGAACCACCAATTTCTTTATCTTATTATTACTTGGCATACATTTCATTCATACTACCATGGATGGCACATATAATGCATAACCCTTCATAAAACATCATAGTCATGGCATGCATCACAACATGCAAGTTTAACTATCACATTCATTACATAGCATACTTCAAAGCATTGGGCATCGTCATGAACATACAACTCACAAAATATTAATCTTAGGGAATCAAGGTACATTCATCCTTAGGTTAAGCTTGTTTTCAAAGATTCAATTCCTTTATCATAAAATTTATATGCCTAAGGATTTTCACGTCTCAAGTTCATAGCCTTCAGACTGGGTTGACATCTTTATTCATGGGAAGCTTAAATCTATCTTTATTTTAAAATTTATCATAAATCCATTTCAATTCATCGTACCTTCATATTTTATAGAGTTATTCCTTATTAATCCCTTTATCCAATCTTTTTCGTTCCACTACATTTTAGTAAGTATGAATCGAGTTATGTTGCCTCAAGTAAGGCTGATCTGTTCTAGACTCAAATCTAGGAAGCAATTTTACAAAATTCATAGTTATTTCATTATAGCTCAATAAATTCTAACCATATCTAGCATAATTCTACTTGGATCAAAACTTCAAATGAACTTGGACTCATCTAATTCCAAGCTCTAAAGATAGAGTTATTGATTCCTCAATATAAGGTTCATGATTAGGCCCTTATCCTATCATGTTTTATTTAAAAATTCATATCTAATTAATTACAGCTTATTTATCCAATATTTTTGTAATCATACTCGATATACCTCATTATTAGAGAGAAATAATTACAGGCCCATAAAATCATTCAGCTAGTTGTAGTCTTCTAATTTTTATCACTGCTTTGTTTCTAACTCATAACTTGGGTAGTTCAATTGCACAAAAATTCATCTATAGTTATAATATCACCAAACTTTATCAAGATATAGCTATATCTCTTAGCTTTCAAACAAATCAAGTTTCATTCGAATCTTATCACTATAAGTCTAGAAACCACTCATGCAACACAGGGGTTGTAGGACATAGCTCAATTTGTCTTAGTCTAGCAACATATCTCTTTAAATCTTTTCTTAACTCATCATTTATTGACCCTACTCATGTGATTCTTTATCCAATAAGTCCTAAATCTCATAATTATGACTAAATAACCTCTAACCAAGATTATTAAAGCTCCTACCTCAAGTTGACACAAGCTTGAACCATCTAGTTAAACAATAACGTTATTATTTGTCCTATAATCACTTGTTGTTCCATTTTTGAAGCTAGGCCAGTTAAACCTTTCATTAGCTTATTAAATCACTCAAGAACTCAAAACCCTTGCCATCAATTTCTATCCTACGCCACCAGCAAGCGCGCGCATGCACACACACGCACATTTTATTTTAATCATGTTCAATAACTATCTTAATACAACCTCATGAACTCAAAACTATCACATATCCACATCAATCAACAAAATCCAACCAAGATAACAATCAAAATGGGTGAGGAACCTAGGGTTTGGGTGGTGAATATGATGCTAGAATTCAAGGGAATAGATCTAGAATGTGCAAGCTATGGAAGCAAAGGAACCAGAAACAACTATTAGCCCCTCTTCCTCACTTGTGGCTGCAAGCTATTTGGAGGTGGGGATGCTCCACTCGATGCTTAATCATCACATTAATTGATAAGTTTAGAAGAAGAGGTGAGGATCAATTTTCTCTAAAGGAGCAAAGTGATTTGAAGCTTCAATGGCCACCATGTAGAGCCTTGAGAGCTTCAGCCATGGAGGACTTACAAAAGAAGAAGCTGTGTTGATGAGGGTGTGGGTGCCATGCAGAAGGAGAGAAAGAGGGAATAAGAGAGTTTTGGTGGTGTTTTGTGACGAGTAGATTAGCTAATAAAGTGAATATAAAGGTAGCCATGCATGGGAGTGGCATACAATCATGCATGGAACCTTCAAACTTCATAATTCCATATAGAGTTGTTTCCTTTGATTTATCATGCACAAAGGAATACAATGCCACCCCTAGAGTCCATCACAAGCAAGATAGGACCCTAAAAGATTAATTCAAGGTGTTTGATAATTTCTCCAGGCACTTGGAGTTGCCTAAGATATTGTTTATGTGAATGAGTAATCTCACACTTGTAATTGAAATATTGTGCATAAAACATCCTCTATAAGATTACTACATGCATATTATTTATCTACTAGAGTCCTGGAGCCCACATATACTAGAATTGAGATTTTTACTCTAAATGCGTCTCTTGACAGTCATAAACTAATATTTACAAGTTTGCTATTGCACGCTATAACTCGGCTATTTACTATATTGCCACTATCTTGGGACCGGCGGGATACTCTTGAAGTGGCGATGTTACATTTTGAGCTCTTCATCAGTTACAATATGACATTTAATATACCAAATCATCATCCCCATTAGGTACAGTGCTAACATATGATAAGGATTAATCTATTAGAGCATCTTTAGCTTAGGACTAATATGTTAGTGAATTTTCTTTGACAGATTAAAAGTTGATTCTTTTAGGAATCAAAATATAGATTATGTCAAATTTTTAAACATCCTAGATATTTGGCTGAAATGCTTGTGCATCAAATTTCTCTTGCATAATATGTATTGTCCTTTTGTACATTATTAAATTAAAGAAAATAAACATGCCGAAGGATAATTCTTAGAGGATGGTTCAGACTAATCTTGCACGATGTGGAGTGGCCTGAGTATAATAACTAAAGGTGTATCTTTGTAATACCATATCAGGGGTTTGTTTCCCATATCCTCGTCCCTCCAAGACTTGCATGACTTTTTCGGTTGCAAGACTTGCATATATATATATAAAAACTAGGACATGTGTAGAAAATTAGGGTTGTTAAACAGGATGACCCTATCCTTTTGAGGTCAACCTATTTATACTTGCAAGTTAAACAGGCTTGGCTAACCTTATAATAAGTGTTAATAAGCTTGGATCAACCTGACTCGTTTAACTCTATTTTTTCTCAATTTTCAAATTAAAATTCCTTAACACTGTTACACCAAATATAATTGAACTTAAGTCCAAATTTCAAATTCAACATATTACATATTAAATTACCTAAATTGAAAACAAACTAAATATCAAAATACAAATTCAAAGTCCCAAGTGTGTCGAAGTTTAACATATTACATAATTTAAGCTCAAGTCCAAACTTCAAGAGTTTATGTTCAACATATGACAAATCAAATTACTCAAAATCAAAACGAAGTAAACATCAAAATCCAAATTTAAAGCCTCAAGTGTCAAAGTTTAACATATTATATGACCAGACTTAAGCGGTAATATTTTTTTTTCTTAAAACAAAAAAGTGTAAACAAGTAAACAAACCAACCCATTTAAACTGTCTCATTTACCTTGCGAGTTAAATAAATTCAATTAAAAATAAATTGATTTGGACATAACAAAATTTCTAAAATCTAATTTACTTAATATTAATAGATAAATGAACCAACATGACGAATTTGACCCATTTAAAGCACTAGAGAAAATTTGTGCAATTTTGGCTACTGGGTAATATTTGGAAAAGGTGACATGATATGCAAACCTTTTTTTTTTTTTGTTCTCCTTTAATTGATTTATAAGGGGGTGTTTGACAGCTTAAAAACTCAAATTAATATGGTATAAAATAAAATTAATTATATTAATCTGTAAAAAAATAGATTAATTTTTTAATTAAATGGTGTTTGGTGATCAACAACTTAAAAATTAATTAAGTTTAACATATATGTTGTCTGGTATGAAATTATTAAAAATATAAGATAAAGAGAATCAGCTTGAAATATGTTCGTACATATCAAAAAGAAAAAATCTTCAATAATAAAATTCATTCACTCAAATGTAACAAAAACCAATTCTTATCTTCATACATATCAGTAGAAAAAAATCATGTATAATAAAATTTTGGTTGCAATAGAGACATGACTTGATGTATGCTTGTACGTATAATCGCGTATAATCAGCTCTTATTGCAATATACCCAAAACTCATTCTTAACTCATTCTTATTGCAATACGCCCAGAATCCATTATTATTGCAATATCCTCAGAGTTATAGATGACATAAACTAAAACGAAAATGCAACAATGTCCATCGATCTCAATGGAGATAAACAGTTTCAAATAATATTCGTGTCAAATAAAAATATTTCGAGTTTTAATTGTTATACTAACCCGAGATAGGATTCATGTCTCCATTCATCTTTTTTAGATAACAGAGATAAACCGTGAAAGGATTGGGGGACAAGGTCAATAGAGAAAAAAAAAAAGAATTGGTGTGAAGTAAGAAAAAATAGTAAAAAGAGATAAAATAGAATAAAGAAAATCTGTGATAAAATAAAATTAATTTTTTTAGGATTGGTTCTGGGTCCAAATCGGTCCAAATAAAAATTAATTTTAAAACATTTAAAAAGCTACCAAATAATATTATTATAAATAAAGCTCCATTATACCTAGATATCTAATTTTTCTGATTTGCCAAATATCATCTAAAATACATTAGGCTACTTTGTCTCTCACCAACCCCAACACTATTCTAATCCATACAGATCATAACCAACGAGTTTTCAAAAAGTGGCATACTTTTTAGGGAATGATACAGGACAAATATAAAGCTAAAGTAGGAGAAATTCTTTCATCTTCAAGAATGGAGGAAATTCTTCCTCTAGAAAATACAAACCAGTCAGATTAAAAAACAAAAATGGAGAAATGACAAAATGATTAATCAAGACATCAAATAAGTGATTGATATTATTTTGACTTTTATGAAGGTACATCTATGTTAAAGGAAATAGCTAGTGTTAGAACGGCGGATGTTTATGCGAAAATTATATTATTTATATAGTTTTGATAAGGGCAAATTATTATGCCCTAATCTTTCATTTTCTCTTTTTTCCGTTTCTTTGGTCCTTTTTTGTGAGTGTTGTTAAGGGGTTATCATCTTCTGTTTTTTTTTTTTTTTGTCAGTGGTAACCCTGTCGTTTATCTTTTTATTTTTGTTACTTGAGGTTTTGAATCTTTTTTTATTTTATTTTATTTTTTGTTTTTGTTGTCTCTATGGTGGTTGTTTTTCTTTTCTCCTTTTATGGGTATTCTTGGTGTTCCAATTGTGGATATTTTGGTTTTCTCTTGGGAGTATTTTTGTTTTGATAGCTTTACAGATGATTTTATTTAGATTTATTTTAAAAGGAGAAGTAATATACTCTTCAAACTACAACACTTATCACATTGGTCTTCCATATGAAAGATATTTAAAGCATCAACAATCTTCAGGGAAGGGGTAGAGATATAAATTGTTGGTCGATTAGTTTAGAATGTACAATACATTTATTTTTTATTAATTTTAGATTTGATATATCTTTCCTAATTTATAAATGTTGTTAAATTTGTTCACGAATGAAATTTCCTTTCTCTGAAAAGAATTATTACCATGTGGAAAGGTCAAAGCCTAATTGAGGTAACTTAAATTTTTATACTGTAAATTTTTCAAAATATTTTCCGAGTAAAAAGTTATTATTTTATGTCGTTTAATATTTAATATCTAAATTATGATATTAAAAATATTAATTAAAATATAACACAATCATAACTTATAAAATTAAGTTAATAAATATCAAATAATATAAAGCATTAACTTTTTTTCTCCGTAAGCATCTTAAAATTTTTGGTGCAATGTATGACACAAGATAGCACACCCACGAATAACATCATGAAGAAAAGAAGAATACAAGGAAGACAGCTAAGCTATCAAATAAGGGGTTGTCTAAAATGTTCCATGATGGTCAAAGGTACATTATGCATTTTGTGATCTAATGGACAAGATTAAATAGTATATCGATACATTAATTATCTATGATATAATGTGACAATTTTAAAATTTATATGTATGATCATAAAATTGAACATAATTTATCTACGTAATCCAAAAATTAAACAGAATTTCTTAAATATATTCTATGATCATGCAGATAAATTTTAACTATTTTTAAAATACATATAATTACAATTATGAAACCTAGCTAAAATTAAAAAATTACCATAATATATCACAAATGATTGATATATCACTACACTATTAAGTTTTATCTACTAGATCACAGTGCACAACGCACCCAGCATCCGCCATCAAATAAAAGGGTTCATCCCGTGAGTTACACAAAAAATTAAATAAATTGTTTGTTGAAGAAAGTTGATCTTTATGAATATCAAGAATAGGAAATGTTAGTTAGATGCTGAGCTGGAGTTTGTTAGAGGGCCGTTAGTGGAAGTTCAGTTAATTAGGGAGTTTATCTCATGAGGCGCAGCTCTGATAGTATCAAAGGAAAATGAAACTCCGAGATTTGAGAAAGAGTTTGAGAGAAAATTGAGAAACTGAGAACTTGAGAATTCATTCTGAATTTTAGTTACACTGATACAGGCTTATATACAGGGCTCATGATGCATCAGCTCCCTATACAGCTGCGCCTCGTGAGATAAACTCCCTAACTAACTGAACTACCACTAACGGCCCTCTAACAAACTCTAGCTCAGCATCTATCTAACTTACTAATCTTGGCCTAGTCTCTTCTTTCAGCACGTGGTCTAATACATAATGAAAGAGAAATATACAAAATAATGGATCTATCATTTTCTACATTTTTAACACTTATCACTTTATTATTTTCTCTCTCATTGTGAGTTTGAAATGAGTTCTCTACGTAGCTTATGTTATGTGGTTTGTTAACTACTGAAAATAAAAAGGAAAATAGCTTTTTTTTTAATAGAAATTAGGCCATGTAGGTCGTACACGTCTTCCTAACAAAACCATTTGAATTGGAGAAATTTTTGTATAGTCCGTGGTTGTGCTTCCGGTCAATCATATAAGTATATTTTATATAGGACTGTGTGTTAATAATAGATCCCATATAAAATACACTCACGTGGTGCTTCTGGACCATGCAAGTCTTTCTTTTCAAACTTGGATATTCTTTCATTCCCATGGATGATCTCCATGGATCCTTTTGGCCTTTTAACTTTAACAATAAAGAAAAAGAGCAATGCTACATAGCCAGAAGGATGTAACTAGAATTTTTGCCAAAAATTATGGTGGTAGTTGGATGATATAAAGTAGTGAGACCCATCTGTTCATCAATGATTAAGAATAATGCCTAATCATTCTGGCACTAAAATTCTAGCAAAAATTCTGGATGTCTAGCATTTTTAAAAAAAAAAATGGAAAAAGATAGGAATAATAAATAAGAAATAAATGGTGGGTAATCATGGTAGAGGAAGAAGATAAGAAGTTTTCATTCGTATTAAGAATCATTACTGTACTTTTTTTACACTTCTGAGCCAATTTGGCACTTCCTCACATAGTCTGAAGTTCCAATCTTACAAGTTAAGTTACGTGCCTCCATATATAATTGACACAAATAGAATCTTATCCAGGAACATATGCCCAAACTTTCAAGTATCAACTATATATATATCTATATATATATATATATATTGTTAATAATAAATGGCACATCCTTTTTCTGATAGCAAGTCTTTAATTGCACTCAGTTAATCAAGGCCTGAGATGAAAGTGACCCCACTGGAAGGAATCCACGAAGTTCCAGCAATAAAACTAGCAACAGTGAACTTGACAGCCTCTTCAGCTCCAATAACATGAAAACCAGGCCACTGCACCCTCTTGGCAGTTCCAGAACCAGGTCCTTCATTAGCATACTCCGCAAAATACAGTGTCTTCAACACTGAGCTTCCGTAACCAGGCCACTCAATCCAACCCCTTGCAGCAATAGCTTCGTCTATGGTAGATTTCATCACCACTGACCGAGAATACTCCTTCCAAGGCCTCCCCAGATATGAAATATACGAGTGTTTCACAGGAGACAAATCTGAGCTAGGCATTATGGTACACTTGTGAACAGAGAAACCAGTGTTTTGTCCAGTATCAGTTCTACCATTTGCTAGAATGGCGTTGTAGCCACCACCACGAGGGCGACGAAGTACTAAGTTGCAGCTTTGGAAAACCGCAACGGCGTTTCCGAAGATGAAGTCTATGGTGCCATGGATGTCGCATTCTCTGTAGAACTGGCGAAGTGCATGTGCATAGAGGGTGTCTTGGTACCCTGCTATGCTGCATCTGTAGAGGACTGAATGATCAGAAGCTATATTTAGAGCCACAGCTTGTTCCCCTTGAGGGCCAGCACTGTTGTGGAAACCAATATCTTTTGCAATGAATCCATCACCTGTGATTGCTGCATCATCCACAGAAGACATTGATATAAGAGAAGGATATGATGCCGATAGGGTGAAAAAGAAATGAACCGTACGTGGATGTTGTTAATTTTAAATTGTGAATCTATTTCTTTTATTGTCTTTTCCATTATAGAGAAGTTAGCTGAAGAAAATAATGTAGCACAAAATTCATGAGCAAATTAAATCAATCAATTTAGTACTGTAACTTTGTCTCGTCTCACTGCTAAATAAATGAAATTGAAAATAGTTACACATACAAAATATATATTAGATGAGATTATATAATTGATTCAAATAAGTCGATTCTATTTTCTTAAGCAAGGTTAATCAAACTCTAAATATCGGTAATTTAGATTAAAAAAATAAATGAGAGCATATGCACGTCCCTTTCTTGGTTGCGTACTTGCATTGAAACCTCCTTTTTCAATGGTAAATAAAAATTAGATGTGATCGATGGACCAATCCCCAATGTAAAATTGACTTCTTTATGGTCCATTTTGTTCGTCTTATACTTTTGTCTTTTTATTTTTACGAGCCACGTAAATAGCGCGCATATTGGAAAAGTCCATCCACGTGAATTATTGAAAAGAATTTTATTTCTTCGAAAATGACTTGAATGGAGAAATTATTATATATAAATGCAGCGCTAAGTAAAATTATATTTTGATCATTTATAAAATAATATTTTAACTTGATATGGTAGAAGAATTTATCATTAACTACCACTTAAAACTAAAATATTAATTTACAGATAGTTAGGGTATAATCCTACTTGACACACTATAAACATCTACTAGGTTTTCCTCCTAACATTACACATGACCACCGACACACAAGACTTCACCCTAAACCATCGTACGATAAGCCGAATGAAAATACGACAGTCAGTTAGTTGGCCTTGCTACTGCTATCAACTTTTACCCACTCAGCCACATCTCACAAAGAACTCAGACCTATCAAATTCTGAGTTCATTAATTTTCTAGGCTACATATCTAACGTATGTCACTATTCATTCTACGACTAGTACTTTCGATATCATTTTAATTAAAGTAATGTATATTAAATTGATTTAAGTAGTTTAATATTTATTTTTTTAAAAAAAAAAACTTTGGATTTAAGTCTTGTCGTTGTAAAAAAACTAACAGTGTGATAGTCCCATTTCACAGAATTTGTTCGTTTTCATGATCTATTTTCAAAATTAATTATAAAAATATTACTTTCTTTTTAATTTATTTCCTTTGTTTAGAGTTTTTGTAAAAGAAATAATGATCACAACCAAATTTAATATATATGAAAAATTTAACTCTTTTCGAGCCGTGAATGAAATGATATAACCATCTATGAAAATTCTAACATATATATATATATATAAAAGTCGCTTGTTTGGGCTTTAGGACCAGACTATGTAGTATCTATAACCCTTAATTTATTAGACATGTATGTGTGGGGAGAGAATTAGAGGGGTTGGGAAGAAGATGAAGGAAGAGAACTAACTGAATGTGGCCGAGTCAGGCAAGCTAACATGCTTAGCCTGGCTGTCATCCCAAATAATGACAGTAGAATACTTGCCATCTCCTATCAAGGTGATACCATCCTTATTAGTCCGAATCTTCTCCTTATAAACGCCTTGCTTAACATAAATCACAAACCGTTTTCCTGAAGCTGCCTCAATGGCCTCAGAAACTGTCTTGTAGTTTCCTGAACCATCTTGTGCAACTATGGCATTTGCTTTTATGGTGGCTCCCTGAAGCAGTTTTCTTCCTTTGGCTGAAACCCATTTAGGAAATTCTTGTTCCTTTTCACTGCCACCAAGTTTGTGGCTGGCTGTTGTGCTGGTCTTTGGATTGCTGGTGATCTGGTTAACAAGAGCTAATGAGTTGCTTCCCAAAGCAGAAAGATAGTCCATCTTCTTAGACATCCTTTCCATGAGGCCATCTGCAGAGAGTTTGGAGCTTTGTGCATCTGCATAGTCTTTACAACTTTGTTGGAAAGTTAGAGAAGCACTTAGCCATGTTTGGATGTTCTTCTTGTTTATTTTGGGGGCTTTCAGTGCTTTCAGGGATTGGTCCAGCCTATTCAGTGACATGCCCATTAGCTCTTGACAGTAACCTGCGCGTTGCCCAAAAAAGAATGAAAGGGGTATAACTAGCAATTAGTTAATTACCAATCATATCGATAGATATGTTGCTTCAATAACTCCCTTGAGCAGCCACTTGGGCTGAGTAGCTAGAAGTTTGGGTTGAATTGTTGTAAAATGGAAAGGGAGATGATTTTTTTTTTTCATTTTTTTAACACCTTTCACCCACAATTACTTGATTGAAAAAAAAGAGAGCATGCATGTGTATTGAAAAACATGTTTATCCTGTTTTATTATTTAGAAAAAAATCGTAGGCGTATAAAAGTGGTATAAAGAAAAGGATATATAGATAACATCACCTAATTATAAAAAGAATTCCTCATCAAAAATTGCAAACAAGAGGAAAATGATTTGTAGACACCATTTTTTTTGCACTTTTGTGCATACTAATATGAATTTAAGGTGGGGAAAAAAGATGACATGCATTAAAAATGTGTTTCATTTATTTTATTATTGGAAAAGAAAAATAATATGACGATAAACGAATATTATTGTTCCTATGAAAACCATTAGTATTTGGTTTTCATGAATGCCATATCACAACATGCATGACATCAAAAATAAAATTACTTTTCATGTTAACAAGAAAAGAAAAAAAAATTGCATGATATCCATCCACAAATGAAGATGGATAAATAGAGATACTATTTACCTGCGACAGACAAACGGGCATGTTTAGCATCCTGAGTCTCGAATGCAGCAAAATATGAACTTGGCAAGTTGGTTTCAAATATGGTTTTGTTCACAAGAGCCAAAATGACATTAACATTTTGATTCCCTGAACTCAATCCCATCAAGGTTTCAGCACACAGATTAGGATATCTGGTATGACTGCATTCGTAGTGAGCATGCTCTTGGTAACCATCTAGGGCTGCTTCTGACATGGTGATCCATGTCAGCGCACATCCTAATACTAAAAAGGTTATCACCAATTCTTGTCCTCTCATTCTCACTTCACCAAGAGATATACAACGAGGGGTTTTATCCATCAAACTAAAGAAAGCCTTATTTTGATAAATTTGAGAGGAAGATGCTCGCTATTTATATTGTGCGGATTGAAGACAAGTGAAAAGGAGAGAACCTGTTTTTGTGTAGACTAAACCCATAACACGTCATCACATTAAATAATAAAAACTTTCACATGGGCTTTTCGATCCGATAATTACTTATATTTTATTTTTATTGTTTTACCGTATAGAGTTTCTCGTGTTAAGGAAATGGCATGTTTAGTAGCAAATTAAAACATTTTTTGTGGCCGTTTTCCGTTTGGTGGTCTATTTTCTTTAGGGGTAGGACTCTTGTCAATTTCATTACTTTCTCTCGGCCACTATAAATTCTTCGGTGGGCACCATAATCCCCTTTAATCTTGACTATTGATACTTAAAAAGAGCTTACTCAGACAGCTGTCGGCGTATGTTGTGTACAGTTTGCTCAGACGTACCTCCAGTACTAAAAGGGACATATACATATGAGACCAAAATTTAAGAAGACAAAAATAAATGTATAAAATAATAAATATATAAAATTATAAGAGAGTAAATTCAATATGCCCAGTCAATGAAAAAAAAAAAAAATCAGTGTGACATTACGCTAAGACAGTGAAATCACTAAAGATAAATCTAATAGTGCGACATATATGCTTGAGTGAGTATAAGACAATATACATCAAACGTTACCCTTACTTCTATATCTGAGTAACCTTTTCTTGTTCTCTTCTCCAGATTTGCTGTAGTTTGATTTTTTTTTTTTTCCTTTTTTTCAATTCATATTTTCCCGCTTTTTTAGTAATAACTAGGCTCCATATACGTTTTCTTAAACATTCAAAAGTTCTACACGTTTTACTTACCAAAAAGGGTTCTATACCTTTTAATTTTTAAAGTTGCTTTAGTATATCTCGTTTCTCTCCTTTCAAAACTGGAGACGAAATATTTATAGATGAAATTTTCACACAAAAAACTTATTCTTATATTTTCATTCTCAATTTTAAAGATTATTTCTATTTCGTTATCATTGGTGTAAATTATTTGTCAATGAACTCATGTTTTAAAGTTGAAGTGTAATATATATAGTTTTCATTCCGAAATTGATGCTTGTACACCAAAAAGAATACAATTTTTACACTTTTCTTGTTTAGCAAGAGAGAGAGAGAGAGAGAGAGAGAGAGAGAGAGAGAGAGAGAGGATTTCGTTATACTATGTCTTTTATTGTTATTATTATTATTATTATTATTATTGAAAAATAGTATTAAATACTGTAATATAAATATTATAATTGATATTATTTGACTATTTCTTTCTTTATATAAGTGTTTACATTTTTAATATAAAAAAATAAATTATATAGCATGAAAACTAACTGCTAATTGCGCCTCCAATATTTTAAAAAAGGAAAAATGTAGCATGAAAATCAGCCAAATTGGTTGGTTTGCCAATTATTTTCTTTTGATTAAGTTGATTTGACAATTATGACTCAAGATAGTGTAAAAGCTTCCAAGAAATGGATAAGGATGGCTTTAGGTTTATGGGACTTCCATCTACACCACACATTTCAATTTTCCTATAAACGCACAACCCTTTCCATAATGATCGTATAAATAATTCTATCTGGACAAACGTATAAGTGAAATTACATTGTTAGATAGAAAAAATTATTGTATGCTCAAGAAAGATATTTTTTTCTTCCACTAAATATATCGATCATTAAATCTTCTCTCACTCCATTTTTTCTGTTCCTTTCGCCTTCAAAATTGAGAGCCAAGATGTTCTATACATGGAAAAAGAAATTTCTTTTTTCATAAAATATGAAAGAATGACTTGGGGTAAATGAATTTATCGAAAATTTCAAAACTAGGGTTTATATTATATTATAGATGCATTCATTTTTTTATATAAAACAAAAAAAATTACTTATTATAGAAATTATCTATTTCAACTTTTACTTAAAAATTAAAATCAATTTCTTTTTCATTTTTTGAATAGAAATTGATATGAATAACTTTTATAAAAAATAATTTTTAATTAAAAATTAATGTTTTAGTAAAAAAAAAAATTTGAAACAAACGCACTCTATATCTAGGTTTCATAACAGGCTTGAAATTCCTAGACTCTCACTTCTCTTCTTTAGATTAAGAACTATCATATGCTTTTTAAAAGCTTTCTCACATACACCAACCACCTTAATTAAAACTTCTTCAATAACTTCTGGCAAATAGTTGAAAGGGGAACTCGATCTGTTCAATAATATATATTTGGTTGTGTCATGGAGACATTTGCATCTTCATATTTCTTTTTATGCAGTTAGTTAACATAGGAGACAGGACGATATCTCCACTCTTGGGAGTTGTGGGCAATGGAAACACATAATATACTATCCTTTAAATACAACTCCTTACTCGAAATATGAAGTACCAGTGAATATGGACAGACTAAACTATATAAAAAATATTTATGCAATACATAATCCTGTGCATCAAACGATTATTGGACCTTTCTTGTTGACTTCATCGTGGATGTTAAAGGTGTCTTGCACAACGAGCTCCTAAAGCGACGACCTTTGTATTTCCACTGAGAGCAAAATCATTAATTGGCTCTCATCTTTCTTTAGGGAAAGCTAGATGGGGACGAGGGGCACACAGAAAATGATCCGCAGAAAAAAGAGACACTCATAATTAAAAAAGCATGTTAGTGTGGAACCTACTCCCATTACTAATTTATGGTAGGCTGGCTGAGGAGTTGTGCTCATAGGACTAGAAGGGATCTCCACCATTGGGAGAGGCAAATAGCAAAGGAATTGAGAAGCATACAATTTCAAAATTAATGAGGTTCTTTTTTTTTTTTTTTTTTGACGTGGAGCGTATTACTGAAGCATACTTGGCCTGAATAGATAGAAAGAAGTCCAAACAGTTGACCTAGTTTTAAACGGTCATAAATTTTGATTTGGGTGTCTAAACAACTGTTATTATATATCTATGAAATGCCTTATATGAAAGTGTCAATATCGCAACTCGGGTTTATTCTATTGAAGTTGTTTGGGCATAAAAAAGACCAATTTTATATTATTTTGATCACTTTTCTATTTTTATCCCCTTTTTTTAATTAATTTTCATAATCAAGATTTTAATTAGGGTAGATGCCTATATAGATCCTTATTTACAACCTTTGTAATCATCTCTCATTGAATAATATTTCATCATATTCAGTTTACATCTTGTGTGCGTATATTCATACTTGCTGCTTAAGTCGGCAATCAAAGCAGGTTCCATGGCTTGTGCAGATAGAATGATGGTGAATTGGCAAGTATATCAGGTCTTATAAGCAATAAAATAGTGAGTAAAATATTGATTTCATAGAAATTAATACTGAGTGTGAGAGTAAAGTATTTTTTGCTAATATAGTAATAGATATTTGTATAAATTTTTTTTATATTAATAGTATATCAAAATCAAATTCCTCTTTATAAGCAATACAATTACATATTTCTTTTTCTATGTATTTGATCAAAATATCACCAAGCTATTATTCAATTCATCTCACATATGATTAAATATTTTAATTTAAAAGTCAAACACATGCGCACACACACAAGATAATAAAACTTAATGTGTTTGTGTGTAATATTAAAAAGAAATAAAAAGAAAAATTAAACGTTCATTTATTTAGTCAAACACATCATATGAAAATTTTTTTTAATGTCATATTATGATATCAAATCAGTTTTAAAGTTACACTAACTTAAGCCGTTATTAAATCATATAACCCTATATCAAAAATCGAATATATATAGCCTTCTTTTTTGAAAAAAAAAAAAATGCAAGTGGCCTGCACTATGTCACTTTATGTTTGTTACGTAAGTTTAACGACTTATGTTTAAGAGCAATCATAATAAATTTAATAGAACTCAAAAATAAGTGAGTATGTCGTTAAAAAATTGGTGAAATCTACTTTTGTTATGAGTGTACTAAGACACTTTATCATTGAAAGAAGTACAATTCACTTAAGTGTTCATGATGACCATATAAGAATTTCTAGTTAAAGTTATATCATGCAAAAATCTCACTACGTTGAGTCAAAAAATTGTATTTGGCTTTTGAGATTGGACTGCAAAGTATATACAATTCATGATTTTAAATTGTAGTTGCAGTTGTATTGCAAAACGGTTGTAAACTGTAATTTGAAACCATTACAACCCTTTGTGTAAACGTATGTGGGGGAGAGAATTAGAGAGGGGATCAGGAGAGAAATGAGAAGGAAGAGAACTAACTGAATGTCGTCGAGTCAGGCATGCTACCTCCCTTAGCATAACTGTCATCGCCAACAATGAAAGTAGCATATTTGCCACCTCCTATCAAGGTGATGCCATCCTTATTAGTCCGAATCTTCTCCTTATAAACGGCTTGCTTAACATAAATCACAAATTGTGTCCCTGAAGCTGCTTCAATGGCCTTAGAAACTATCTTATAGTTTCCTGAACCATCTTGTGCAACTATGGCATTTGCTTTGACGGTAGCTCCCTGAAGTAGTTTTCTTTCTTTGGCTGAAACCCATTTAGGAAATTCCTGTTCCTTTTCACTAGTGCCGCCAAGTTTGTGGCTGGCTGTTGTGCTAGTCCTTATTAGATTGCTGGTTATCTAGTTAACAAGGGCTAATAAGTTGCTTCCCAATGCAAAAAGATAGTCCATCTTCTTGGACATCCTTTCCATTAGGCCACCTGCAAAGAGCATGGTTTTAAATTGTGATTGCAGTTCTGGTTATCGTTGCATTGCAATACTGAAAATTGCAAGAAAACGTAATTGAAACACCTGCAATTGCCATTGTAATGTAGTTGCGGAAGACACTGCAATCATAATATTTGCAACTGCAATAACAATTGTAGACTGCAATTTGAAACCATAGCAGAGAGTTTAGAGCTATGTGCACTTGCATAGTCTTTACAACTTTGTTGGAAAGTAAGAGAAGGAATTAGCCGTGTTTGGATGTTATTCTTGTTTATTCAGGGGACTTTTAGTGCTTTCAAGGATTGGTCCAGCCTCTTTAGTGACATGCCCATTAGCTCTGGGCAGTAACCTGCGTGTTGCCATTTAAAAAATAAAAAAAGAATGTGGCATGCTATTTGTACGTAACAGAGTTAATATAATATGAACATACAAAATAAAAATAGTGGATTTATATTTTCTTTTTCAATATTCATTAATTTGTTTTTTTCTCATATGAATATATAATTACAATGTTAACTTGATATGTTACCAATTATACATATAGATATGTTGCTTTAAAAAATTCCCTTGCGCAGCCAGTTGGGCTGAGTAGGTAGAAATTTGTGTTGAATTGTTATAAAACGGAAAGGAAGATTATTTTTATTGCAATTTTTACACCGTTTACCTACAATTACTTGATTGAAAAAGAAGAGAGCATGCATGTGTTTGAAATTTATCTTGTTTTATTATTAAAAACAACCGTAGATGTAAATTGGTATAAAAAGGAGAAATGTTAAATGTTTGGTCAATTTATTTTACTTGGGACACTATGCTTATATATTCATCGTCTATCATTGAAAATGATAAGTTTTTTATTTTAAATTTTTTTATCTTTTTTAATGGTAAATAATGGATTAGTCGGCATAATATCCCAAGTAAAAGGAAGTCACCTAACATTTCTCAAATAAAAAAGATATATGTTTAATTAATTTAGATGGTTCAACACTTTTTTCCTTAAATAAAATTTTGAGTTCAAGTCTTACGGATGAAAAAGTACCATTTTTTACACTTTTGCTCATACTAATACTTATTTAAGGAAAAAGGATATAAAATATGTATTAAAATGTGCTTCATTTATGTATTTTTTTATTGAAAACAAAAAATAGCATAACGATATACGAATATTATTGTTCCTATTAAAAGCATTAGTATTGTTGGTTTTCATGAACGCATATCACAACATGCAAGATATTAAAAATAAAACTAGTTTTCATATTACCAAGAAAAAAAAAAAAAAAGGCACGATATCCATTCACAACTGAAGACGTATAAATAGAGATATTAATTACCAGAGACAGAACGGGCTTATTGAGCATCGGGAGTCTCGAATGCAGCAAAATATGGCAAGTGGGTTTCGAATATGGTTTTGTTAACAAGAGCCAAAATGATATTAACATTTTGATTCCCTGAACTCAATCCCACCAAGGTTTGAGCACATAGATTAGGATATCTGGTATGACTACATTCATAGTAAGCATGCTCTAGGTAACCATCTAGGGCTGCTTCCGGCATGGAGACCCACGTCAGCGCACATCCTAATACTAAAAAGGTTATCACTAATTCTTGCCTTCTCATTTGCACATCAACAAGAGATAGACAACGAGGGGTTTTATCCATCATCCTAAAGAATATACCTTATTTTGATAAATTTGAGAATAAGGTGCTTGCTATTCATAATGTGGGGATTGAAGATACGTGAGAAGCAGAGAACTTATTTTGTGTAGACTAAACCCATACCACGTCATCACATTAAATAAATAAAAGAGTAAATATTTTTTTCTCCAATATTTTAAAATTGACATTAGTTGGATCCTAAAATTTTTTTAATATTAATATAGCTTTAGCACTTTAAATTTTGTCATTAATTTCATCCTTCAGTCAAATAATTAGTAATTTTCCGCTTTTAACATCATATATAGCTTCCCAACTTCATTTTCCTACCAATTTAAGGTGTCGAGGGAATGAGAGTTTGAGGTTTATCTGCATTGATATTTAAAAATTCAAATGAAAAAATTTTAAATTCTAATTTACATTTTTTTTAATTTTGTTTTATTTTCAAGTTGAGGAGGTGGAAATTGACTCCCTTTTTGTTTTTGATAATTAAAATTGCTCAATCTCTCAGAAAGAGAAGCCAAGACACAGCATCCACAAAAGGCTTAAAACTAAATCAAAGCCCCAGAAAACCAAAGGCAACACCCCTCAAAGCCTAACACATATTCACTAATCAACACCCACAAACACACCCATGATATTACAGCACGTAGGCCTATCAAAACCATAATATCAATGTGTCAAAAAGAGCCTCCCTTAGCCAAAAGGTGTCAAAAGGAAGCACCCTTAATAACGTTCCTTAAACATAGCACGGCCTCAAACTGCACTTTGGAAATTGTCTTCCCTTATCAGCTAATGAAGACAAGTAAGCAATATAACATTATACTAAATACTAATATGCCAACTAGAATTAATTGTACTGAAGTTATTGATAATTTGATAGAAGGGTAAAATTGATATTAAAATTTGAAATATCAAAACTAAATTAATGTCAAAAAAAATTTTTAAGACCAAATTAATACCAATTTAAAAATATTATAACTAAAAGATATTTACTCTAAAACTTTGCTTTGGACTTTCTATCAAATAGTTACTATATATCTTAAATAATGGTATCTTGAGGTTCTATTAATTTGTTTATATATCTTAAATAATAGTATCCTGAAGTTTTATTAATTTGCTCACTACAAGAAAATAGAGAACCAGTGGCAACTATGTGTAAGTGCTATATAGAGTTTCTCATGCTACGGGGATGTGCTAGTTCACAACCTCTTCTAGACCATGCGATGGTCCACCCATCTCCACCAACAGATTCTGTTTAAGCAAAATCGCATGGCTCATACTTTAGCAATTAAAAATAAAAATTTATAAATAAAATAAAAAAAAATTGTAGGTTTTCAAATTTGTTCCTTTGCCAATTTTCCCTTCAGATATCTCTTCTAGTTGTGTTGTCATTGGTGCTATATGCTACCACCACCCCTGATCCCCCATCACCACAGCGAAATTGTGGCTGCCTCACCTCCGCACCTCCATTTGAACCTTGTGGCTGCAACAAGAGAAGTAATGCCATCCTCGCTATGAGAACATCAAAGGAACCACGATACACCCCATTCCTTTCGGTTTTTGTTCTTCATCTTGGGTCGAACCCAATAGCATGACTATGTAGTGGTGGTGTGGCAGCGGTTTGGAAAAAGGAGGATGAGTGAAGATGGCCACAGGCAACTGTGCAGCATTTGACATAGGAAAAGTGTTGGAATTTCAAGTGTGAATAGTAAAGTCTCACAATGGTTAATAATGAATGAAGTCTCAATATGGATGACTTATAAACTCATTGTCTTAAAGTTTTAACTCAAGATATGATATCTGCTTTGTTATTGTGATTTTTCATTTAATCCGTTGATTTAAATCTCCTCAGATTTTGGGCTCCCCTCACAACAAACGGTATCAAAGCTAATGATTTGGATTTGCTTGAATGAGTGCTGGAGAAATGGTGGTTGTTGGATTTAGATGTGTGATCCCTTAAGTTGAAAGTCTTACTGGCAGTATAGAGATCAGACAGCGTGTTCTATGAATGTTGGTGGTACAGGTGAATAGAGCAAGTGTAGTTCTTGTTAATACCATTAAATACTCACAAGGGTTTCCACTGAGGGGGAGTATACCATGTTAGGCCTCACGCTTGAATGGGATAATGTTGGACTTTTAAGTTGGAGTCGTGAAGTCCCACATTGATTAAGAATCGACTAGGTGAAGAGTATACAATATAGAGAATTTATAGACTCATTGTCTTAAGGTTCTAAGTCAAGACGTGATATCTGGTCCACTATTATGATTTTTCATTTAATCCATTAATTTAGATCTACTCAAAATTTACGCTTCCCTTCAACAAAGAAGAGGTAGTAAAGATGATTTAAGGTGGGCTAGAGTTTGATTGTCCTTCTTCCATCACCACAAAGTCGAACAGAGGTGGTGGGGCAGACACAACCACTGCCTAGAGATGCCGAAGATGCAAGCCGAAGCTAGCCAGACACGGAAGGGGTGGGAGTGGAGAATTGAAGATTGAGGAGCAGAACAAGAGGGGGCATATAGGGTTAGAAGTCAGGGATGAAGTGTATTTTACAATTTTAATTTGCATATAACTGTTCGACACTTAACGGTTATTACTTGATGCAGTTATATTAATAAGGACACATGGTTTCCAACACACTGTTTCTATACAATTGCAAGCCGTGAACTTGAAAGTTGTAATGTCTATGTGCAAGGTTGCAACAATTGCAACGGTGTATCAAAGGATGAGTTTAAGGAACATGTCTTTTAATAGCAAAAAGTCATGGCTTTGTGCTGGCACGTTTCAATATAAACGGTCACTATAGTGAAGCATGATGTGGAAAAGTCATGGCCTTATATAATAGGACACAATGCTTGGCTTATGACTTTTGGTCATCTATAAATTTGTTCCAGACTCTGTGGACAAAGTCATGTAGAAGTGAAATACACTCACGATTTTATTTTCTGTAGTTTCCCCCTTGGTTATTATTCAAGTTCTAATAGTGAAAGGAATTTTTTGGTGTTGCTAATCAAAAAATTTAGAGGTTTCATTGTATCTTTAGAGAGTATCGTCATTAATCCAATAACAATTATATATGAGGACAAATATCTCTCTGAAGATAGCAAAGTGATTTATGTCTTGAAACTATAACAACATCCAAATTCTTAATTATCTTCTACACCAATTTCTCTTTAACAAAGGGCGCTTGGGGTCACTTTCGTATGTGGCACCATGACCATGAAGTAACTTGAGAAATGAGAATGAAGATAATGATGCAGAAAGAGAAGATTGAAGGAGGGTTGGCTTGGTAGTGGTGGTAGCGATGATGGCAGCAATGTCGGAGCCTAATCTACCAGACATGAGTTCGGCGGTGGTGGCAGCAGCGACAATAGAAAAGAGAATGGCCTTCTTAACAAGGATAAAAATATTTGTTTGAGATTATTTTTGTAATTTCTTAGTGGAACATGGGATGATCCAAAGCTTATGAGAACCACCTTATCACTCATCGGACAAAGAGGTAGGGCTCTTGTCAATTTCATTACTTTAATTTCTCGCGATCGGCCACCATAAATTCCTAAGTGGTCACCATAATCCTCTTGATTCTTGACTATTAAGACTTAAAATGCTTACCAAAGTACAGCTGTCGGCGTATGTACCTCCAATGCCAAAAGGGAAAGGGAAAGGGAACATAATATTACTAAAACTTCTAAGATTATATGCTATATATTTGTGATCAAAATTTAAGAAGACAGAAATAAATGTATAAAATATTAAACTTATAAATCTATAAAAGAGTAAATTTAATCTGACATTGCACTAAAGATATGGTGAATCACCGAAGATAAATCTAGTAGTGCAATACGTTTGAGCGAGTCTAAAATAGTACACATCAAACATTACCTTTGCTTCTATATTTAAGTAAACATTTCTTGCGCTTTTCAGGTTTGTGGCAGTTTTATTTTTTTTTTCAATTCATATTTTCCTCGCTTTTTTAGTAATAACTAGGCTTCATTTACAATTTCTTAAATATTCAAAAGTCCAACACGCTTTGAATTTTAAAGTTGCTTTCAGTATATCTGTTTACAAAATTAAAACCGGAGTCCAAATATTTATAGATGAAACTGTCACACAAAAAACTTATTCTTTTATATTTATTCTCAATTTTTAAGATTTTCTATATATTTCATTCTTATTAGTATGAATTTTTTGTCAATGAAATCATTTGATAGCAATTCCATTGAATATTTTTTAATATTTCTTTATTACCTCTCATTGCAGTGTTCTTCAGGCATGTGATAAAATGTATATTATTAAATCTTTAATATATTAAATCTTGATTTTTTTAAAGATCAAAGTGTATATTAATTCTGTGAATTTTCTTAATTAAATGCTCAACCCTTTCCATAACAATTGTATAAATGTGAGTTTTGCTATATTCTTTTAAAATATCGTCCAAATAATCTTCCTAATACTTAATAAAGAGAATATTAAATAAAAAAGCAAATGCATTTAATGTCCTGTAAACTTAAAAAACATTCAATATTTTCCTTATCTAGCAATTACGAGAATTAGGAGGATATTTTAAGAGGATATAGTATTTCTATATATATAATTCTTCCTGGACAAATTGTACAAGTAAAATTACATGCATGGTTAGATAGAAAAATTCTTGTATGCTCGTAGAGACAGAAATTTTCTTCCTCCAATATATATATCTGTCATTCAATCATCTCTCACTTCTTTTTTCTCTTATGTGTCGAGATGATCCATGTAAGAAGAAATTTCTTCCTCTATGGAGTATAAAAAAATAACTCAGGTTAGATAAGTTCATTGAAGTTTTTAATACTAGGGTTTCTATTATATTATGTCTAGGTTTCACAACAGGGCTGAAATTCCTAGAGTCTCACTTCTCTTCTTAGATTAAGAACTATCTTATGCTTTTAAAAAGCATTCCCATATATACCAACCACCTTAATTATAACTTTGTCAATAACTTCTAGCAAATAGTTGAAGGGGGATCTCTGTTTAATATATTTGGTTATGTCATGATGGCATTTTCATCTTCATATTTTTCCTTATGCAGCTGTAACACAGGAGACAGGAGCATATATTACTCCACTATTGGGAGATGTGGGCAATGGAAACACACATATAATATCCTTTAAATACAACTCCTTACTTGAAATCTGAATTACTAGTGTATTATGTATATGGATAGATCATAGATTAAACAGTATAGGACCGGTCAGGTGTTGAATTGATGGTGGAAGATAAAGGTGTCTTGCACATGAGCTCCGAAAGCGATGACCTCTGTATTTCCATTATGATGAGAGCAAAATCATTAATTGGCTCTCGTCATTCTTTAGGGAAGGCTGGACGTGGACGAGGGTCACACAGAAAACGATCCGCAGAGAAAAGAGCAACTGATAATTAAAAACGCATGTTAGTGTGGAACCTACTTCCATTGCTAATTTATGGTAGGCTAGCTGATAAGTTCTATCATGTGATAGGGATCTCCACCACTGGGAGAGGCAAATATATATCAAGCAAAGGAATATAGTGAACCGCACAATTTCAAAATTAATGAGCTTCTTTCTTTTTCTTTTTCTTTTTTAAATAAAAAGATTAATAGTAGTTGTTATTATTATTAGTTTTTTTTGGCGATGAATTGGGGATAATTATTAGTTAGTTGTAACCACTGAGATTGGCGGTCATACAAAACTGGGTGAACTTCAGAATATTAATCTTTTTCCAGCACCCAGATATAAGTGGAAAAGTTTTTGCTGCCATAGGTTTAAATTAACATCAATGAGAAGAATCAGATTTGGTGGTTAACATTATTTGCATGACTATACTTAAAAGAACGACCAAATTAGACGATCGATGGTGATTATTTTAATGTAAAAACAAAAACTCTTATACCAAATGCAACTATAATCTGTCAAATATTAGACTTCTTTTTCTGAATCAAATATTACACTTTCATAGTTGGCTATTATGGCACCCCCTTAAAAGTATAATTCTCTAATCGTATTTGCTACAGCTCGTAAATATTATTGATTGATGATTGATGATATCTATAGGTGAGTCGATGGGATAACCTATCTGTTCGCGCCTGCCCGATCCGAGATAGATCAAGAATAAGTGGATCGAATAAGATTGGCCCGCAATATAAATAGACCAAAAAGTCAGTATGCATCCACTCCGCTTAAATTCTCCTGTATGCGGACTGATCCACACCGCAACATTTATTTATTTATTTGAATTTAAAAGTATAGACTGCCTCTTAGGAAAAGCAGGGTGCAGGACGCGAGTTTGAGACTTGTAGAGGCAATGCCCCGTGCCCCTCCTCCCTGACCAAAAAAAAAAAAAAGTATAGAAGAGAAAATTGGACTAAACCAGTTGGATCGGAAACCAATCACTAGACCGGTTTGATTAGTATCCTTAAATCGGTGGCTTCGAAAACTAATGGCAAATTGGATTGAACTGGGTTGAACTACTAAAATTGATGTAAACCGAACTGATTTCAATGGTTCATTGGTTTGATTGATTTTTTTTTTTAGTAAAATACTATTTTTTTATTTTCTTTTGAAAAAATAATAAATTAATATATATAATTAATTAATTAATTAAATACATATATTTTGTTATAACCCGGTCGAACACCCGATTGAACCGGTTGCACTTATGAACCTTTGAATCTTTACCTTGACCAATTTGATATTCGATCCGATTTTCTTCTCCTTGTTTAAAAGTAAAACAAAGTTGAAATACAGCATAATTAAGACTCAACCCTTATCCCTTAAGCATAGCCATGCATAGCAAGTAGGAACAATTAGTAGAGCACAAAAAGCAAAGGGAGACTTCCAAAGAGGTGAACTGCTGCAATAACGACACACATAACTGCAGAACGGTGTGAGCAACAGCAGAGGCAACATCAACAGTGGTGGCGCGCAAACAACCGCGGATGATGGAGAGGAATAAAAGAGATGAAGAATGGTTCAATGCAAGAAAGTTGCCTTTTTGTGGTGAACTTTGCTGCCACAAAAATCCTGAAATCGGCCACAAAACAATAATTTCCGGAAGACCATGGTCCGCCCCATAATCTAATTAGGGGCTACTAATTAGTTGCGATGACTTTAGCCCCTTAAAAATTAGTGGCGGCCTTAGCCCTCTCAAATTAGCAGCGGAAAACGCCATCTCAAATTAGTGGTGGCAAAGTCCCTCTCAAATTTCCGGCGGCAAAGTGTAACATCCCGATTTCCAAGTTCGGATTCGCCCTCAGGATTGATCAATTCCAATTTCCGACTTCATCTTTCGATTTCAATAGGATGACAATTTCCGAGTTCCGAGTTCATTTTGGCCATTTTCCGACTTCACCTTTGAAACAGATAGAAGGAATTAATTCAAAGTTCCGAGTTAGTCTTGACTTCAGGTCCTTCCCGATTTCCGATTTCATCTTCAATTTTGATTATTCCGGATTTCCGACTTCATATTCTAATTTCGAGGGATTCTGAGTTCCAATATCCGAATTCGAGTTCAAGTATATTGGGTATAATTTCCGACCTCCGATTTAAACTATCATAATTTTGTCATTTCACGACTTCCGACTTGGCCCTCTCATCCGAACACATGAACGTAATTCCACGAGATCCGATTTCATGTCTCAAGGAAAATATACCCGGCTTCCGAGGTCACCAACCACCCCGTATATAAGTCACGACTTCCGAATTTAAGTATTTGGGTTTGGAAATGTGAGTCGAATTCCCGAGTTCCGACCTTAATGTTGAACTCAATTGGGGTGGATACGAGTTCGGACCCTTGAGCCAATTTCCAGTTACACGATTTCCGATATCCGATTTTACATCCAGCATTGGCATTCCTGAGTTCAAATAGGGAGTTCCGAGATTATAGGATTGCCAGCTGCATGACTTCCGACCTACGACCTTGATACAAGATTTCCTCAAGTCACAACGAGATGGGACGAGTTACGACATACGACTTTAGTTCCAGTCTCAACTTGGATAACACGAGTTCCGACTTAAGGTGTAATAGAGACGAGCTCCGATTTCAAACAGTATGGCGGCAAGTTACCCTGAAAGGGAGACGTAACTAAATTCTATCCACAAGAAAATTCAGCCAATCAAAGCCCTCCAAGTTAACTACCACCTCAAGCTTATAAACTCATCTCTTCCTCTCCTTTAGCCCCATTCCTACGCCACTTTCCCTCCCTTGTTCAGCTCTCTTTTCTCTTCTCCAACTCCATCACTCCTTCAAGCTTAGTAAGGCTCTAACACTCCAAGTTTCAGCACCTGGCTCAAATCATACTCCAAAGAGGTAGGATTCAATCTCTAATCTTAATTTCTCTAAACTAAGGATGCATGAAAGATTACTTTTTATGATTATTTGATGACATAGTGGATGTGTATGATTGGATTAATATGGAATTAATATGAAATCTTGAGTGGCAATTAGAATTAGAAGAAGAAAAACTAAGAGAAATGGATGGATGAGGGTGCTGCCTGAGTGAGAAGTCCACGGCAGTCCGTACGGCGGAGTGTACGGCGCCGCCCACAATCGGTCAAATCCGATGAAACCATTTTTAGGTGAAAGTAGACATTTAGGGATTTCCATAGATATATCATATAAGGTTATTGGATTAGTATGGAGGGAGATACGAATTTTTGAAGTTTGACCTAGGGTTCAGAACTTTCATCCGAGCAGGGTGACATGAGGAGGGTATAACTCACCCTATATAGCTCCAAATTGAGTAAAACCAGTTTTGTTAGAAAGCTTACACACAGAGGAACACCCCAATATAAGATTCCGAGTTTGTTATGGTCCCGATTGTTCCCAGTGATTCGAGGAAATTGTCCTATGTCCAATCTAGGCCAAAACAGAGTAGTTCAAAAAGGTAGACTTTCAGGACTTATAACTCGAGGTATACTTAAGCAAATGGAGTGAAACTTGTGGAAAATGAAAGGTTGTCCTGTTAGCTTCAATATGAGACCAATTTCGCATGATTTGAGCTTAGTTTCTATTTTTAGTGAATTTATACTTCCAGGAGTGTAGCTCAGGTTAGTGACTGAACAAGCTGAAGTAAAAGCTGAATATCTTGAAGTATATAAATCAGAATGACATGGGACCAAAGAGGTTAGAAAGTTGACATATAGAGCTATGACATATCCAAATTTCAGATTTAAATGAGTTGAATAGAGATAAAGGTGGATTATACAAGATTCGGGCAGAACCGAATAGAATTGGCAGAATGGCCAAAATGATAATTTTACAAGTGTTAGTGGAACATATAAGGTTTGAATTGAGGATTGCCAGCTTGACATTGTTATATGTGTGTTAAGTTGATTATGTTGCTTTGACTAATTTGTCCGTGAGATGCTGACACTATTCATGGGGAAACGGCCCTGATCCGTTACGCTGCCGGATTTACGGCAGAAGTCTAAGAAGCTATGAATGTTTAGGTGTAAGGATGAATTAAAGTATAAATGGGTATATAGAAACCCTATATTCAAGAATGACATAATTATGTTATGAGGTATGTAAAGGTAAGTGATGTAGCATATGTATAACTATGCTTGAATATGTTTGAGAATAAAGGAATGTGAATATATTGAATGTGAATCCCTTCACTTGGAGGCAGTTATTTGAAATCCCTCCCTGTGAAGGCAGTTAAATGATAAAGATATGAAATCCTTTCACTTGGAGGCAGTTGCACTTGAATCCCTCCCTGTGAAGGTAGCTAAGACAATGAGATCCCTCTACCTTGGAGGCACGTGGTCAGATGAGATCCCTCTATGTTGAAGGCACGTGGTCAAATGAGATCCCTCAATTTTGAGGCACGTGACCAGATGAGATCCCTTCAACTAGAGGCACGTGACCAGAATCGATCCCTTCAACTAGCGGCACGTGACCAGAATGAGATCCCTCCAAGACTAGAGGCATGTGAATCCCCTTGCGGGTGAGTCGGTGTGACGACGGTCACGGGTGATGCTGACGAGCTCACTCCAAGGCCAGGCTACCCAAGGGCAGTAAATGCACCCTAGGGACGGCGATACGGCTAGGTGTGCCAAGTAAAAGACTAAAGACTAAAGATTTTATGACGAAAAGGAAGATGAAGAAAGAAAAGCAAGTTTCATGTATAGGCATGAATTTAAGTACGAGTAATTTTATGTGCAGAGGTTATATTCCCAGCGTATTGATGTTATCTGTGTTTTAATATGCGACAGTTATTATTCATGGTGTTATAATTGAATGAGTTTTATGTGTTCTCCCAAATGCTGAGTATATGATTAAAATGAACTTTGCTTCGGATAATACATTTTTCGAAATTGTAAAATTAAACAGTTTGTGCTGCATGTTCATCTTTTTTCAAAACAAACCGAAGCAAACTGGAGACGACCATGATGACACTATGTATAAACATTAGAGAATCCTACTGAGAATTTTATAATTCTCACTCCTATTTCCATGTTGTCTCCAGATGATTTTAGAAGTTTCCAAAGACGGCTGAAGTTGCTGTCAGACGAGGTCCACCCAGGTAACAGTAACAGCTCTAGGGTATAGTACTATGACTTAAGCATAGTACTGTGCTTAGGAGGGTGTTACACAAAGTCTGTCGTAAAAACCCGATGCAAAGGACCCAACCTTTTTCCAGCGGCAATTGCCACCGCTAATGGTTTTCCCCTTTTTTGTAGGTTTTTGTTTTCATTTTAGATGGAGATATAATTTTGTATATTTGTATGTGTTTTGTGATCTTTTAATAAAAAAATAAATACAAATTAATACAAACATCACACCTAAATAAGTATTAAAGAAGACTTAAAAATTAATAAAAACATCACACAAGACATAGTACTTAAAAATTAAAGAAGTCTAAAAACATAGGTCTAGAATATAGTGCTCTAATATATAAATAACACAAGTTTTGGAAATAAAAAAATATTAGTCTAACGCCAATAGTTAGATTTAAATCCCTTTTTATACAAGTGAACTTTGACAATCTCAAGATTTAGCAATTTTCCGCTACAACATTTCACACATGGACACCTAATTGTTCCTTCAGTTAAGTATATTGAAGGTTAACATGCAAAGCTCACAAACTCATCAACCCTAAATATAAATTCTTCTGTAATTGTTCTAGTAGTGGGATTGATCCTATTATACATCCATCTACGATTTTCCAGAGGAACTAACATTTTCTGCAATTGTAATTTAATATTTGTATTAAAATATGTACATCATCATGAAATTAAACTTCAATAGAGCCTCTTCTTATATTAGGAGCCTCCAGCTACTATAATAGACTTGCTTTAAAATGCCAAAATAGAACGTAGAACACAGCGAAAATTTCGACAAATTCTCCCCTTACGTTAGGAGCATCCAATTACTATAATAAACTTGTTTTAAAATGCTTAAAAAGGACCTAGAATACAATAAAAAATTCGGCAGAGTCTCCTCTTGAATTAAGATCCTTTAGTTACTATAATCGGCTTGCTTTAAAATGCTAAAAAAAGACCTATACCACAATCAAAATTTTGATAGAGTCTTCCCTTAAATTAGGATCATCCATATTCTTTAATTTGACATACGGATCAAAGCATTAATAACAAACACATACATTCATATATTTTAATCAACCCTAAAAATCATTCTATCTTGCATCCCCTAACTGTACAACATGTAGGCACACAACACCACGGCAAGCAATTCAAACAATTAGGAAGGAACGCTAAGCCTTCCTCCAGTTATGCAATCTCATTTTCTTTCTTCCATCCTACCACTCTATCCTAGAAATTGTAAGTCTTTATTTTTGCATAAAAAATAAATATGAAACTACTAATTATAAGCTAACATTTCAAAACTTACTCTTTAAACTGGTAGTTCTAACTACTTCAAATGCTTCAACCTCGAATGTTTCAATGAATACTTCAATTATATTTTCTGTTCAACCACAACATAACAATAAAATTATCATCATATTACACATTTCATAATTTAAAAAATATATCAAAAAATGCTAATTAAAAAATATTCCTAATATTATAGTATTTATAAGTTATTATCTTTTACCTATACTTCAAATTCAAGGGGTTCAAGTGTAATACTCCAATGTAAGTTGTAGTTGTTTGTTAATATCGGATACTAAAAATTCTGAATATGAACCCTATGCCTCCTTAAAGTCCTGATAATGGTTCCCTAGACATTAATGAGTTAAAGAGGAATTTTTGATGAATTTTAGAGAAGAAGAACGCCTTCGTTTTTAATGCAAGAGTTTATAAAAACACAAGTTTTTGAAAAATTGTACTAAAACCCAAAAGTTGGATTTCGATTCCTAAGGATCTTAAATTTTTGGATATTTTTATTGAATCAAAATAGGGGGTATTCTGTTATTTACATTTATTTTTTGAAGTTAATGGAGAATAAGGTTAAAATGGACATTAATTTAAAAAGTATGTGCAATATCCTGAACTTGGGAAGGAACTGCAGAAGGAGAAAACCAAGTTTTTGAGGTTGGTAATCGATTACACAGGACCTGTAATCGATTACAAGTCTCTCTATATGCCCTCATGCTAAGTTATTCGTTGTTGTAATCGATTACATGGAATGGTAATCGATTAACACGGGAACGCTCTCCCTCCCTCATTTTGCAAATTCCACTCTCTCTACCCTTCAAACTCTCTTTCTTCTCTCTAAAACACCTTCTCCTTCATTCTTTAAACCAATCCTTCAAATCTTTCCATCAAATTACATCATTTCCACTCATCTAATCTCAATTTCTTTCTTTGATTTCAAATCATGTCTTAATCCAAAAATCAATACTATTTGGTCTTGGAGCTTGGAAGAGGTGACATCAAGGCACCCAAACCTTTCGTCTTCATTTTTCATTTTTTAAGGTAATCTCTAAACTTCTTTCCTCTTGCTTTCCTATGAATTATGGATTATTTCTCTAATAGAGAGTTCCTGGAGAACCGTAGGTTAGAGAAATTCGAAATTTTGATATCTAAGAGCAAATTAGGTTAATCCTTAGTCTTAATAGCTAATATTGAAATAGATTATCATAATTATGGCAATAGATTTCTGCTGGAGGTCCAGTTCTTGGTTTCGTGTCCTGTGGGCTTAACGATTCCACTAGTGGGGTTAAGTCTATGAGTAGATAATATATCCCTAATTGATTTTCTAATATAAGTATCTTACTTATGTTTGTGTGCTAGTAATTATTGTGGCACTTTGGTTTGTCTCTTGACTAACTGTTTTATGATGATATTCATTTTTTTCTTAATGATATTATTTCCAAAATATTGCACATGGGACAATGATTGGTTTTCTATGAAACTATGAAAATTGCTCTTGTATGAACAGAAATAAATGGATTTTTGTGAAACTTCGATAATTCTTTATATATTAGGATTGTATTAGTTTTCAACACATCATCACGTGAAAATTCTTTGTTTATCAAAACTAATTTCAAAACTTTATACATGAGATGATGGTATGATTTAGGTGAATCTATGCTAAAGGCTATGTGAGAGTAGTATGATTGAATGATCATGTGTAAAAAGAAACTGAAAACCCATGATTGAGTATTTGACATGAGAACATTTATGATTGATGGTAGAGGGAAGACCTGGGAAAGTCTATGCCAGGATCTGCACACTAACAGCAAAACATGCTAGCCTTGGTGTACCTCAAATGATTTATTACACAGTCACACACAGTGTGGTGCATGACAGAATACGAGAATCACATGAGAAAGGGCCATCTAAGTGTGATTCTTGATGAACCATCCTAGAATAGATAGTTTTTCGTTGGTTTTAGAAAATTTAATAATGTTTGAAGCTAAGGTTTCTATTTGATTTCATCTATATATGTCAGTTTGATATTTAAAAGTCTGAACATTGTCTCATGTAGGGTAGGGATACCTTATCTCTCACTAAGTTGTAAAACTCACCCGTTGTTCTTCCTCTATTTTCATATACATGTATTGATTTGGGATCCAATCCCCTTGTTCCTTGTAGCTAGTCATGCTTCTTTAGTGACCCCTCATGATCAAAGGCATTTTGAAATTTTAGGTTTTTATTTGTTGTATTCCCTAGAGTAATGTAGTTCTATGGTACTATAGGCAAAGTCCGACCATTGATGGATTATATAGATGTTTATGTAGTAGTTATGTGCATTAAAATGGTTGAATTTCTAAAGGAAGAAGAAATTTGTAGTTGAATTAAAGTTGATAAAAAAGATATATGCATGTTTTTATATATATTTGGATATGTTTTGATAATTGATTATATTATGTACCGAGAGGTGCATTCTGAGAATGCCTGGATCCTCGATAGACAAGTGTGATTGTTTAATTGTGTAGATAGAGGACTCGTATTTTGGAATAATCCTAAATACAAAGGAAACTCTGTCCAATTTTTGTGAAAAAAATATGTGATCAAAAAGGCTTACTAGGGCACTTGTCCCTTATACGCCGGTCATGACCTGAGTTGGGTCATGACATCAAGTCTTCAAAATGCTTGAAGCTCCAATTCCTACTTTAATAATATTCTCTATTCAACTACAATCAAACAAGAAAATCATTACCACATAACATACATTTAGTAATTTAAGTAATCACAATTTCTATACAATTCAAAATTCTCTCCTACAACTATTCTAAGTGCTCCAACATCCAATCAATACTACTATAATATTCTCTATTCAACAAAAACATAACCATACTATCATTATCACTTAGCACATTACTTTAAATGCACAAAATTTTTTGAAGAATTTAACCAAAATAAAAAATTAAAAAGCTTAATTCAAAATGTAAAATATAAATGGAAAAAACTCACCACAATGGGAAGAAGGGCAGCCACCCGCAGTGGCTGGACTTGCAACTGGTAGTGGGTGGATTTGTAGGCAGCAGTGGCTATTCTAGTGGCAACAACTAGTTGGGCGGTAGCAGCAAGGAGTGGTGGTTGGTGGCAGCCCTTGGTGGATGTATGCTTGTTAGTGGTGAGAGCTGGGAAGAGAGGTGGAACGAGAGAACTTCAAAGAAAGAAAAAATGAAGATGAAAGTGTGTTCCATAACATTTTGGGTAAAGTAAATTGTTTTGTTTGAGAAGGAATTTAAAATTTAGTGGTTGCCACCACAAAATTTGCGATGGCAAAAGCACCCCTAAGGAACCAACGTTTTCAACATTTTTGCTGTGCAAAATTCTTTTAACTTAGTAGTAGCAAAATCCCCCCTAAAGAGCCAATGTTCATGATGCTTTACAGTAGTAATTGCCGCTACAAAATATTTTTAAGTGCCACCACAAATTTCCAAACACATGCACCAATAATTCAGCTTTATCTGACAAACAATCCATGATTTATACCATCCTAATAGCAGCGGTAATTGCCGCCTCTTGCCACCCAAATAACTAACCTTAACAAAACAAGATGTGAATAATAGAGGCGGAAATTGCCTCCACTAATTACAATGGCAATTGCTGCCTCTAATGCCATGATCTCCACGGTTCACTTTAACAATAGCGGCAGCAATTTTCTCTGCAAACTAGGGGCGATTATTGCTGTTGCAAATCATATCCCATTTCTTCTCGCTTGCGTTTTACCTATGCATGTTAGTAGCGGCAATTTCCGCCGCTAAGATTCCTCCATTAGAGGTGGCATATGCCACTGTAAAGACTAATGAATGTCAATTTTTAATAATGGGTTAAGCTGATACAAATATTTTCCTAGTTTCGGTGGCATATGCTGCTAGAAATATGGCTTATGAAAATAAAAAAGAACAAATACATTTTCATTTAGTTGCCGTAAAAGAATTTCTTTTTTGATGCTGTTTGGCAAGTTTTGCATCCATCATCCGCTGCTAGTTTGCTGGAAATTTGTGAGGGCCTCGAGTCCGCTACAAATTTTTGCCAGTAATTCACCATTTTCTTGTAGTGGTTGTAGATGGGGAAAAGAATGGGATGAAAATAAGAAGAATAATGTGTTTCTTACAATTAAGAAGAGAAGGGGTTGTGTTTGTGTTGTTAAATGTGTTAGGGTTAGGATAAATTTTAGTAGGGTGTGGTAATTTTACAGCTAAAAATTTTTTTAACATCAATTTAATTTTGACATCTTAAATTGTGATATCAATTTTATCCTTAATGTCATCAAATTATTACTAATATCCATGACAATTCATTCTTGTTGTACATTAGTGCATTGCTATATTACTAATTTGTCTTCTTTAACTAATAAGACGAGACAATTTCTATCTTATTAACTTGAAAATAACAAAAATATTAGAAAATAAATAAATTAAAATGATAAGATTAATATCAAAATTCAAAGTGTTAGGTATAAATTAATTTTAAAAATTTTTTAGGACCAAATTAATATCAAAATTTAAAGTATTTGACTAAATTGATATAAATTTTTTTTTTCAAGATTAAGTTGATATAAATTTGCAAATATTAGAACCGAAAAAGATATTTTAAATAAACTCATTGTTGGATTATGAGTTTATAGCTAGAAAAGATATTTTAAAAAAACTCATCATTAGATTATTTCTATAAAATTTCATATTAATATAAAATTATTTAATATACTTTTTATATAAATCAAAATCAATATAATATATTTGTTTAAAATGTACATGAATATAAGTTTTTTGATTACATTCTTATTGATGTTCAATTTTTGTAAAATTTGGTAAAAATGACCTCTATGATAGATAATTATAATCCAACAATTAGATTGATAGAAACTATATTTTAGAGAGAGTTACTAAATGGCAAAATTATACTTAAAGTTATACCAATATAACTTGATCCTAACCTATATATGCACACTTAAACTTTAATAAATTTTTACAGAATATCATTTTTATTAATATAACCGTTGAATTATTAATACATACGATCATCATTTGTGCCAAATTTAAAAAAAAAAATTGAAATCAATAAGGTTATGATCAAATAATTCATTTTCATATTAACATAAAATTTTATATATATGATCTATAACATATGGAATTTTAATCTAATAGTTAGTTTTTGAAAATTTATTCATTGAAAAGTTATTCAATAACATAAGATATGAGTTTAATTTACACTGATATAAGTTAATCCTCTCCCTATATACATATGTGTCTGTGTCTCTCTGTGTGTGTGTGTGTGTGTGTGTGTGTGTGTGTAGAAAGAAAGAGATAGAGAGAGAGAGCAGGTGTTTAACCCACATATTAAGTGTATCGGGTCAGTAAATTTGCAAATACATGGATTGACAAAATACTCATCCTAACCTACACGGGATGTGGATTTTATAGACTGGCCTGCAAATAGTAGATAGCAACCTATATATCTAGCTCTAATGATAATAAGTAATTATTAACTAAATCTTAATATATGGCACTCAATACTTAATATGTAAAAAATTTCTCTTTTATTACCAATTCTTTTATCTAATATCATAATTCTTTTTAGAGGAACGATATATGTACGCATATTTGGCGATGCATATGCAACACTATGGTGAAAACCGTATGAAAGGCAAGAAGAGAACAAAATAACTATAAAGAAGGAGTGAGTTATGGTGAGTTAGCATATGTTGGGTGTATAATGGAATAAAATTTGATTTGATTTTTTAAAAAAACTTAACTTCAATCCCTAACATTTCTCCAACTTCTCAATCCCTTACAAGCCTTACTCAAAGAACAACAAAACTGGCAAACTTCATCCACATCTTTTATTACCAAACTAGCATCCTCCTTAGACCAAACTCTTGAAACCAACCCCATCTCTTTCTCATCTTTCTTCTTGGTTGAAGAATCTTCATCTCAACACAAAGGAACATCAATGTAGATGCTGCTCTATTCCCATCTTCTTCATTGCAGCACTCCCTGCCTCATTTTCTGCCCAAAATCAACCATTGAGTGCACCTTTCTTCGTTACCTCATCTTCAACTCTAAATATGCACAAGTTTATCAGAGAACTACTCCCTTTTACGCAATAAGTGGGCATGCAACATCTTGGCATATCCATGTTTGTCATTTACGTTAGAGATATACTTGCTTATCGTAATATGGATTTCATTAGTGATAAAAAAAAAATGAGAAATGTTGGCTACTGAGGTAGGGTGTGAATATTGGGTTTTTTTTTTTGGCCTAGAATATTGAGGTTTTGGTGGTGGTGGAAGCTTGTTGCATTTAGGAGTTGTATGATGCAAACAAAACATTCACTTTTGGAGATTGTTCTTGACAATAACCTTTTGCTATCTATCTCTATGGGATGGCTTTTAATCATTGTTCCTATATGGAATCAAAGAAAAAGTTAAGGATAACTTATAAATTAAAGAACTTTAAGTTGGGTCTTATTAGTTAATGCATTTTCGGCATAAAAAATAGGAGATACATTGTTTGTCAAGATATGGTTTTGTTTTATTTGTGTTGAGCAAAGATGAACTAGGTTTCTTGATAAACTTGTAAAAGATTGAATTTTGTTATTTGATAGCCTTAATGAATTTTCTTGAAGTTTGACCTTTTTCAATGCTTTCTTTTGGGTTAAAAGGGGTTAACTTTGTCTAAATTTGATCATTTCCATTTACGGTCCATAGCTTTTGTCTATTGAGTTCTATCCAATTGAAAGGTTTTCTACTAGTTGTGTCTACAATGAGTCTATTGCATATTTTCTAGTATTATTCTTTATTATGGGTGTCTGAATTTCATTATGGGTCATTTCAATGACTTTTGTTTTTAGCAACCATTATTAACTGTTTTGATTTTTTTTTTCCATAGAATTTATGTGGAAGGGAATTATGCAATTGGTAGTTTTGTGTATGAGCTTTTTAATGGTAAACAATCAACTATGATAACATTAGCTGCAATTATGATGACCTTCTAACTAAAGAAAGGATACTAATATGCCATATCCTATCGTTAAGAGCCACTGCATGACCAAAATGAAAAAATTGTCTTGTTTTCTTTGATGACTCACCATACCAATAACTTAAGCTCTATTGTTTGGAATAATTTTTTGTTTAAATTTTCTTCCTATAGTTATGAATAAACTGAGCCTAAATTTGTTTTACGTCCTTCAATATGTGTGTTGAAACTTGAAAATAACCTATTGTGGCTTGACATTAGTCAAACTCTCCAAAAGCTATCTTAAGCTAAAGTAGAAGAGTTTGGTCTTAGCCATTAAAAACCGTTTGCCATGCTTGCAGCATCATTGCATACCAATTACACAGATGATTTATAGCCATCCCAAAATGGGCACATTAGAGGCAATTTACATATATTCTTGGGAGATCTTTTTCAGTCTACCATTGAATTCCTTTATCGAATATAGTTGCTATGAGTCAATCAAATATCTAAAAGGCGTTTAGCGTTAAGCATTGGTTAGATCAAATAGCATACTAATGATTAGACCATAATTTTTTGTTTGCTTCTTGGGGGCAGGAAATGGAAATGCTATATTCCTTTAAGAGGTCTAGAGAAAAAAAAAAGTATATTGCTAGATCATATTTTTAAAAATTGTATTGTTATAAATCAAGAAAATATTTTATTCAAAGTTTGAATGTGATACTATTTTTATGAGATGCTTATGATTTTGATTTAAATGGACTTTTGCAAGGAAAAGGCCTTTTCAAATGATAAAAGATTTGTCAACCATCTTTGAAGTTATGACAAGAAGTGTCAAGCAATCAGGATCAACAAGCAACTCATGATAACAGCAGTAAAAACAAATCAAGAGGAAAGGTGGTGTTCAGTTTTTCAATTTTAGGTTCTTACTTTATTTTTGATCACTACCTAAATGTTGAAACTTACTTAGTTCTTATAGTTTGCATGTTGTCTTTTAACTGTCCCATCAATTTGAGTCTCAGGCCTGAAGAACAAAGGTGTCCACAGCATCCATAGAAAAGGATAAGAGTGAAAATGATAAAATGATGAACAAGGTACAACATGTGGCACTTGTGGTGATAGTTATGCCAATGATAAATTTTGATATGTTGTGATAGATGTGAGATGGTTTCATAGCAAGTATGTTAAAATCAATCTTGCTAAGACTGAGCACACCAACGAACACCAATGGCCAAGTTGCAATAACAAGAGGGGTAGAGTTTAGAAAATTGCGAGCCTTTGGACCAATCATCAATCAATCAAAAGACACAGCTTAGCGCGATTGATAACAATTCATAATTGAAAAAGGTTGTTTGCCTATTCTAGTCAATGAACTTGAATGCAGATAGAATTACAAGTTTTACTAGTGTTTATTTCCATTGTCTAATCTTATGAATTGTGTTTAAGCTAGTATCAACTTTATCATTCAATATCTAAAGTGAGATGCGAGGAAATTTAAGCATGTTTTTAACCCCAATTCCAAAATCCGAAGTTTTGGTGTAACAGGTACATAAATATAGTCATAACTCTTAACAAATTACCAATAGTTTTAAAAAGTTAATAGTGAATGAGAAAAAGTTATTAGCAAATAAAGCAAAGTTACAAACAATAATAGAAAGATATTTGGTGACTTAACAAGTCAATATTATCTTCATAAAGAAATTAGCTTATAAACTATTGAAAATTGATTGATTTTTACTCGAGTAACTTATCAAGTGAATAAGGAACGGGGCAATTTGTGTTATTGGCACTATCAGTTCTACTATTGGCGGTCCAAATAACATAGAACTAATGCTGTCTTTGCCAATTATCATACAATTATTTCCTATAATTGGTTGGTAACTGCATTGAATAAATTGGTAACTTCAATTCAAAAGGTTAGTAAATGAGAGAAGAAGTTGTTAACTTCACGGATCTTGGTTAATATTCAAAGACCCATGATTCCTTGTTATATTGAAGTTATGCGGATCCATAAGACCTATAATCAAAGCTATCATGGCCAATTATCATGCAATTATTTGCCGCAAATGGTTGGTAACTTAGTTTATAAAGTTGGTAATTTTTAGTTAAAAAAAGTTGGTAACTTCTAAGGTTTTGGTTATTCTTCAAACACCTATAATTTCTTGTTAGCTTGGGTTAGGAAATGGGGCGATATGTATTGTTGGCACTATCAATTCTATTATTGGGGGTCCAAATAACGTGGAACTAATGCTACTTTTGCCAATTATCATGCAATTATTTCCTGTGATTGGTTAGCAACTTCATTGAATAAATTGGTAACTTTAGTTCAAAAAGTTGATAACTGAGAGAAGAAGTTGGTAACTTCATGGGTCTCAGTTAATATCTAAAGACCTATGATTCCTCGTTATATTGAAGTTATGGGGATCTGTAAGACCTATAATCAAAGCTACCGTGGCCAATTATCATGCAATTATTTGCTGCAAATGGTTGGTAACTTGGTTAAAAAAGTTTGTAACTTTAATTCAAAAAGTTGGTAATTAGGAAAAGAAGTTGGTAACTTCTTAAGTCTTGGTTATTCTTTAAACACCTATAATTCCTTGTTAGCTTGGGTGAGGGAACACGGCAATATGTGTTGTAGGCACTATCAATTCTACTCTTAAGGGTCCAAATAACATGGAACTAATACTACTTTTGCCAATTATCATGCAATTATTTTCTACAACTAGTTGGTAACTTCATTGAATAAGTTAGTAACTTTAGTTCAAAAAGTTGGTAACTGAGAGAAGAAGTTGGTAACTTTATAGGTCTTGGTTAATATCCAAAGACCTATGATTTCTTGTTATATTGAAGTTATGGGGATCCATAAGACATACAATCAAAGCTACCTTGGCCAATTATCATGCAATTATTTATTAGAAATGGTTGGTAACTTAGTTTAAAATGTTGGTAACTTTAGTTTAAAAAGTTGGTAATTGGGAAAAGAATTTGTAAACTTCTCAGGTCTTAGTTATTCTTCAGACACCTATAATTCCTTGTTAGCTTGAGTCAGGGAGCAAGGTAATATGTGTTGTTGGCATAATCAAATCTACTCTTAGGGGTCCAAATAACATGGAGCTAATGCTATCTTTGCTAATTATCCAGCAATTATTTCCTACAACTGGTTGGTAACTCCATTAAATGAGTTGCCAACTTTAGTTCAACAAGTTGGTAATCGAGAGATGAAGTTTATAACTTTGGGAAGAAGTTGAGATCTTTGTCTTTCAGTATGGAGGACCACGCTTGAGCATGGGTAACCATCCTCGAGTGCATACCAGAACAAAGAACCTAGCTGAGTTACCAATGACCTGAGAAGTTACCAACTTCTTCTGATGATTGCTAACTTTTTGATCTAAAGTTATTGACTCACTCAACTGAATTACTAACAAGTTGTAGCAGAAAATTGCATGACAACTTGTAAAGGTGGCTTTAATTCCATGTTTTTTGGATCCCCATAACTTCAATATAACAAGTTATTCTAGATCTTTGGAGATTAGCCAAGCCTTAAGTTACCAACTTATTTGACTAAGTTACCAGCCAGTTGTAGCATAAAATAGCAAAAGTGGCTTTAATTACATGTTATTTGGATCCCCACAACTTCAATATAACAAGTTATTATAGATCTTTGGAAATTAACCAAGATCTAAGAAGTTACCAACTTCTTCTCCCAGTTACCAACTTTTTGAACTAAAGTTGTCAACTCATTTAATAAAGTTACCAACCAATTACAGAAAATAATTGCATAATAATTGGCAAAGACACATTAGTTTTCAAATTTTCCTTTGCTCTCACTAATAGAATGTGTCGGCTACTAGGACTATGGTCCTTGAGATGCTTGCCTTCTGTTGTAAGCTTTAGAGCTCTCCACTACCAGTCTGTTGCTATAGTCCTCCACTACATAACTCTTGTTTACCAAGGCCAAGGCTTCATAGTTCCTAATCTCCAGGGGGGCTATAGATGACAAAATCTCCACCTCAATCCTTCTTCATACTTCATACATTTCCAGCATTCAATGGTTTTTCCTTAGTATATTATGGAAAACTTACACAACTCCTCAAACTTGGCTGTGTACTTAGCAATGCTCTTCCCTCCTTATCGTAGTTGCATGAACTCTAGCTCCTTGGCATTTGTAATGGAAGCAGGAAAATACTTGTTGTATAAAGCCGTCTTTAATGCTTCCTAATCAATGTGGGTCTCTATACTCTCGAACAAGCTCTTAGTGTCATTCCACCAAAATATAGCATCTGCTTTTAGCATACAGGTAGCAAATGCCACCTTCTATTCTTTAGTGCATGTCAAGATAGAAAAGATTTTCTTCATCTCCTCGATCCACTTGTAGTCAGGGTTAAAGATACCTTAGAAACTTAGCTGATTTGTTTTTCAAAACTCCACAAACTTCATGTACTCATAGTCCATCTCCCTATATATCACAACCCACCTTGAGTCATGATCGACGCTTGGAAGTGATAGACATCCAGCAAGCCTTACATATCAATTTTTCCATGACAAATGGATGGAGTTTTCCCTATTTTTTTCAGCTTCCCCATAATTGCTAGACCTATACTAATAGTAAACCAGCATATATCTAATTTGAGGCTTTCAGAGCACTCTCAATTAATTACATATATATATATATATATATATATATATATATATATATATATATATATATATATATATATTCATTCCTAATAATAGCAACAAATTTATGCCTATCTAATCACATATATGTATATACTTAGGAAACATAATTTTCAAAATAAATGGATTCCTATACACATATCCTATCCAAAAATAATGTAAAGTAGTAAGCTCCTGTCTGTGGATCGTGGAGCAACTCTAAAGAGGCAATTATATTCAAAATACCAAAATGAAAGTCTATAGAAGTCCCTTACATGTAGAAGGGTTGTCAAAATTTTCTGCACTCTACACAACTGGAGGATTCAAAACAGGTGCAACACTAGGATCTAAAATAGGAAAGGAAAAATAGGTGAGTCCAACTGACTTACTGAGGGGGAATGAGGCTATAGCACATGAGAACAAGCTCTAAAAATAAAACCAATTGCACATAAATAAAGAGTTAATATTACAAACTAAACATAATTAAGGAATCAACATAAAACTATGCAAATAAGAATTAATATTATCTTACAACTTTGAAAATATGTCTCTTGAATATGAATGCCTAAGTAGGGAGGTTTCCAATTCTGAGAATTTCTAAATAAGGGTAAATCCCTTCATATTTGACTAAGTTGGTGATATATATCGGCCTCACACACACACATTAAGCTAGAACACCCTTGCTAGCTAGATTCAAACCAAGGTGCACCAAGGCTTGTGTCAACGATCGGTAACTACCGTTAACTAAAAATCCTTCCACAAAGTATGTAGAAACTGAAGTACTAGATATTAGTAAAAGTTGAAATAGCAAATATCAAATCAAAATTTAAAAAAATAACAGTATTCTTTAAGGTTTGAAAATCCAAGATTTAATGTATTCAATAATTCAGTTCAGTAATCCAAACCCAAAAGTTTAGAGCTTGTCCTTTCATTTTGTCAAATCTATAATTAGTTGAGAATATCCTTTCCAATGAACAATAACTCATTTGGGTTAGTTTTTCACAAAATTTAAAACAATGCCCACAATTAGTCAAACGTACCAATTTAAATAAAAAAATTTATACCAAACTATATGACAATGATATCATTAACTAGATAGATAAAAATAAGCTATCAATGTATGTTAAAATCAAACCAGTACTAATTGCATAAAAAGCATATGCAATAAAGGCATTGTCCATTCACTAAATATCATGGAGCGTCTTATCTACGTCCTAGGAGTTGCTAAAGGTGCAGGCTGATCTCTTGGGGGATCTGAAATTACACATAACAGATTATTTTCAATTTAAATACAAATTTAGTTTAGAATCTAATCTCGACCCTCTTAGTTCAACTTTACGAATAATTTTTAATCAAAAGTTACTATCATAGGTATCATAATAATTTAATAAAATATCCATCATTATAACATAAGAATTTAGAATCTACATATTACTTTCTTAGTGAGCAAAATACTCAAACCAAGCTATACTATAATCTGCTAATCTAAACTTTAACTATTTCATCACTCATCCCTCCACCTTTACAACACCGAAAAATCCAAATATCCATCAATTTCAATTACCACAATAATAAAAATAGAACTAGCCCTTAGCTTCAAAGAAGGAAAGTCACCAGGTGTGGGTTAGTATTAAAAAGAGCAAGACAAAAGCCTAATGACCCACAAGAAGCGGGCGTCCACGAGAGAGAGAAAGAGAGAGAGTATGGAGAGAGAAAATTGATGTGATAGAGAGACACAGAGAGGGAGACGTGTGGGGGAAAGGTTTCGCGGTGGTCGAGGTAGGGCGAAGGCAACGTGGATGGTGGCTAGCAAGGATAAGGCAGAGACACAAGAGTGAAAGAAAAAAATTGAGAGGGGGAGAACGAGCTTGAGAGGAAAGAAGTGTAACTAGGAAGAAGAAAGAAAAAAGAAAAAGAAGGAAAGAAGAAGAAGCCATGATGGAGTGGAAACTTCCAGACGATGAAATTGAAACAAAAGGGGGTCTGAGGTGCACCATATCACTGATGGCACAGCATGGTCCCTCTTCTTTTTTTTTTTTTTTAACATCACAAAAAACTTCACATAACAATTTTAATTTCTCTATCACTATATTTTTAAAGATAAATAGAGAAAATATCCAAAGATATAAGCTGTGTAAAATTTTAAAAATTCTATTTACCGACATTTTATTTTAAATAAGTATTTTATTTTTAAACAAGGCATTACACTATGCCCATTGCCATTCCCGTTACTGTCGCCATTTGCCATCTGTTAGGCCATAAAGGTGGTGGTAGCAGCTTGCTTCCTAATTGCTATAGCCACTGCCCTGAAGGACTCCATTATATCCTCGGTCATTACAACTCCACTCCTAGTATGTCTGGGACTTTCCATCTGGTTCCTAAACACACCAAACAAAATTATTGAGTTGATTAGACTTAACGTAGTGCTAAATGTGGCAACAACCAACTATATTCACCACTAGACGGTCATGCATTTCTAATTCCTATATTCTATCATACAGATAAGTTTCATGGCATGACTTAACTATCAAACATAGAATTATGCTTAGAAGCATAGTCAGTCCAATCCTCAAACTCTATCAAGATGAACTACTCTACCAAAATGTAACTGTAATACCCTAATGTGAGATTCCTATTGTCTGTCAATATCAGATCCTGAAAATTCTAAGTCTGAACCATATGCCTCCTTGGAGGGCTATAAGATTGAGGCATTTCTTTAAGATCAAAAGTTCCAGTAATGGTTCCCTAGACATCAATGAGTTAAAGAGGGATTTTTAACGAATTTTAGAGAATAAGGAACCCCTTCATTTTTAATGCAAGCGTTTATTAAATAAGTATGTGCAATATCCTGAATCTGGGAAAGGACTGCTGAAGGAGAGAACCAAGTTTTTGAGGTTGGTAATTGATTACATAAGGCCTATAATCGATTACAAGTCTCTCTGTATACCTTCATGCTATGTTTTTCCCTGTTGTAATCAATTACATGGAGTGGTAATCAATTACAACAATCAGAGTTTGTGGTAATCAATTACTAGTCTATGTAATTGATTACCACAGGGCTATACAAGGACTGGACGCGCTCTCCTTCCCTTATTTCGCAAATTTCACTATCTCTCTCTACCCCTCAAACTCTATTCCTTCTCTCTAAAATACCTCCCTCTTCATTCTTTAACTCAATCCTTCAAATCTTTCCACCAAATTATACCCTTTTTACTCACATAACCTCAAATTCTTTTTTTAATCTCTATTTATGTCTTCCTCCAAAAAAAAAAAAAAAAATCAATACCATTTAGTCTTAGAGTTTGGAGCAGATAACACTAAGGCTCCCAAAGCTTTCTTCATCATTTTTCATTCCCAAAGATAATCTCTAAACTCCTTTCCTCTTCTTTTCCTATAAATTATAGATTATTTCTCCAATAGTGAGTTCCTGAATAACCCTAAGTTAGAAGAATTGAGGATTTTTATATTTGAGAGTAGTTTAGGTTAATCTTTAGTCTAAGTGACTAACCTTGAATTAAATTGTCATATTATTGATAGTGGATACCACTAGAGGCCTGACTTTGGCTCTCTGAGTTCATGGGACTAGGATTCTACTCTTGGGATTAAGCTTGTGAGTAAATAGAACATTCCTAACTTGTTTTCTTTTTCAATTATTTTGATATTCTGAATTTCAATAAATATGGGATGTTTAAACATTTTCGTTAATAGTATTATTTTTTTTTTTTAATCTTACACATGAGTCAATGACTTGTATGAAGAGAATTTATGTAAATGCTTTGAAGTCGTTATGATGTTTCGAATTGATATTATGAACTCCGACAACCAGAGATTACAGATGTTGATACAATGAGTTTTGGAGATGATTTCTATAAAATTGTTTTGAAGTTGACATTATAGCCATTATTGAAAAGATTGGAACTGGTATTTTAGATTCTGAAATTGAGAAACATGATAGTTAAAGAAAAGATTTAGGAATGTCTATGACAGGATCTACCTGCTAACGGTAGTAAACATTAGCCCTGGTGCACTTTGGATTATTATTTTACATAGTCATACACATAGTGTGGTGCGTGACGAATTTACACAGCCACTCTAAGAGTGGTGCGTGACGGATTACGGGATTCACATGAAGGAGTAGCCACCTAAGTGTGAATCCTATCGGATTATCCTATATTAGATAGTTCCTATGAATTTTTAATAAGAGGTCCGTTATGTTGCCCACGATTTGGGCGACACATACGGTTGACACCGTATGAAAATAAACAAAACGACAAAAGTGGAGTAGAGCAAGTGGAGTAGAGCGGGAAAAGTAGAAGAAGAAATAGTGAAAAACTCTTGCAGTCTGACGCCTTCTCTCACTCCCTCTGAAGGTAGCAGAATGAAAGGAAGCAAAATGCGTCTGGCTTCTTCTCTCACTCTGTAGCTTTGTTTGTCACTCCCTCTGAAGGTAGCAGAATGAAAGGGAGCAAAACGTGATGGTGGCAGAAGATAGCAGAATCAAGGGAAGCAAAATGAGTCTAGCTTCTTCTCTCACTCTGATTCGTCTGTCACTCCCTCTGAAGGTAGCAGAATGAAAGGGAGCAAAAGGCGAAGGTAGCAGAATGAAAGGGAGCAAAACGCGAAGGTAGCAGAATCAAAGGGAGTAAAACGCGATGGTGGCAGAAGGTAGCAGAATCAAGGGAAGCAAAATGCGTCTAGCTTCTTCTCTCACTCTGATTCATCTCTCACTCCCTCTGAAGGTAGCAGAATCAAAGGAAGCAAAACACGTTTAGCTTCTTCTCTTGCTCTGAAGCTCCTTCTCTCACTCTGAAGACTCTGACAGTAGAAGCAAAAGGTGAAACACTTTGCTTGAGTTTGCAGTTCCGATTCCACGCTGATGCCCTCTTGCCTCTGGTAAGCGTGTGCTACTGTTTCTTCTTCTCTTTGGCTTATAAATTTTCTTTGCTGCTGAAGATTGTGCACCCAAACAAGCTAGTAACTTTCATGTATGATTATTGTTGAAAATCCATTTATGTCTGAATCGAAAATCAGATTCCGCTTAGTAAACCCATTTGCGTTGATGATTTTACTTCTATTTGATGTATGTGTTTTCTTTTGGGAATTATGCAAAATATGAGAACTTGCTTAATCATTGGTAGTTTGAAAATGAGCAGTCATCAGTGGAGGAGTTTGTCAAAATGACTTCCCGTAAATGGATTAATCTTTAGTTGCTTTGCTTTGTTTAGTACAGCAGTAATGAAAACTCTACTTTTTCACTTTGAGTTGGTTAAGGTTCACTATATGTTGCAGTTGCATAATGTCCTTCTTGTTATGATTGTCAAAAAGAGTCCTCATAATTAGGGTCTTTCAAAGTGATAGCTATATTTCTTCCCAACAATAAGTCAGGGTAACATAATGATTGTCATTGAGGGTAAAATTTGGTTGTCACTTACCATGGTTTTCTATAATCTGTAGAAATATTAGCAAAGATTCTCTTGATTATTGGTTATAAGATTGTTTAGTGAACATTTGTCATGCTTTAGGCAAAGTAAGTAATCTGCACATTTATTCATAAACTGAACATCTTGTTATAAACATAGAAGACCATAGTTGTTTTACTCTCTTATAAGAGATTCACTCCCTGTATGAAAAGGAGACATATAGCATGTAGTGAAGGTAATAATTTTGGACTTTTTTTTATCTTGGTAAGCTTCTTGTGAATGTGTCTAAAGAAATCAAAGTATGAATAACTGAAAACATGTAATGTAGCTTATATGTACTTTGTGATTTTGGTGGAAAATGCAAATTACGAGTAGAACCAAAACTCAGTACCTGAAAAGTTACCAGCTTTTTTAAAAAGTTACTAGTTTATTGAACTAAAGTTACTAGCGTTTTAGGTATAGTTACCAACCAAGTGCAGGTTCTTACTTAGACATATCAAGTCACTCCCCATATGGGAATGAAGCTCCGCTCACCAACCTAACATGAAGGGATGTGGTTTTAACTTATTTCGATACACTCATCCATTCCCCAAGGGAGATAGAACCAAAATTTAGTTACTGAAAAGTTACTAGCTTTTTAAAAAAGTTACTAGCTTATGAAACTAAAGTTACTAGCTTTTTAGGTGTAATTACCAACGAAGTGCAGGTTTTTACATAAGCATATCAAGTGACTCTCCATGTTGGAATGAAGCTCCCCTGACTAACCTAGCATGAAGGAGTGTGTTTTTAACTTGTTTGGATACACCCATCCATTCCCCAAGGGAAATAGAACCAAAACTTAATTTCTGAAAAGTTACCAGCTTTGTAAAAAAGTTACTAGCTTCTTAAACTAAAGTTACTAGCTTTTTAGGTGTAGTTACCAACCAAATGCAGGTTCTTACTTAGGTATATCAAGTCCCTCCCCATGTGGGAATGAAGCTCCCCTGACTAACCTAGCATGAAGGAGTGTGGTTTTAAGTTGTTTGGATACACCCATGTATTCCCCAAGGGCATTAGAACCAAAACTTTGTTACTGAAAAGTTACCAGCTTTTTAAAAAAGTTACTAGCTTATTAAACTAAAGTTACTAGCTTTTTATGTGTAGTTACCAACCAAGTGCAGGTTCTTACTTAGGCATATCAAGTCGCTCCCTATGTGGGAATAAAGCTCCCCTAAGTAACCTAGCAGGAAGGAGTGTGGTTTTGAGTTGTTTGGATACACCCATCTATTCCCCAATGGAAATAGAACCAAAAGTTAGTTACTGAAAAGTTACCAGCTTTTTGAAAAAGTTACTAGCTTATTAAACTAAAGTTACTAGCTTTTTACGTGTAGTTACCAACCAAGTGCAGGTTCTTACTTAGGCATATCAATTCGCTCCCCATGTGGGAATGAAGCTCCCCTGACTAATCTAGCAGGAAGGAGTGTGGTTTTAAGTTGTTTGGATACACCCATGTATTCCCCAAGGGCATTAGAACCAAAACTTTGTTACTGAAAAGTTACCAGCTTTTTAAAAAAGTTACTAGCTTATTAAACTAAAGTTAGTAGCTTTTTAGGTGTAGTTACCAACCAAGTGCAGGTGCTTACTTAGGCATATCAAGTCACTCCCCATGTGGAGATGAAGCAAAACCTCACCAATCTAGCTTAAATATACTTTGTGACTTTGATGGAAAATGCCAAATTCATGTAATTTATGTTGGTATGTACTTTGATACTGTCTACTTCCAATGCAGCATGTTTTTAGGAGTTTTTAGGAGTGTTGCTAATGTTAAAGAAATAATTGAATGTTTGAAGGCTCTCTTTCTTTAGCTGCTACATAAAATCCGTCATTTATGCTTTGTTGATAATGATAAACATGTTTTTTCAGTTAAATTATTTGCTTTGTGCTAATACGACTTATGTAGATAGTGATAGCTATCCCAAAGAATAAGTTGTGTTATACTATCAGTAAGTTATCAGAGGATTATGAAGTTGTAATGAATTACGATAATGACTATTTTATTTTTGGATGAATTATTCAATAAAAATGAAAGAACACATGATGCAAAGGAGGGTACTCTTTCATATTGTAGCAGAGCCTAGTTAATTTTCTTTTCCTATTTTGTGTAGGTTGGTCCATCACATGCAGCAAAACTTCATGGAAGATACAAGTGGTGGTGATGCAAACCGGGTTGTTGGATCCATACTGGAAGTTGATACCTTTAAGGGAAATAGTAAAATAGTTGAGCCAAGTGTTGGGATGATATTTCATTCGACTGAAGAAATAAAAGTATTTTACCAAAAGTATGCAAATGTGATGGGCTTTGGATGGAAAATACGAAATTCGAAAAAAGGAGATGATGGGGAGTTAAATTATCTGATGCTTGCTTGCACACGAGAGGGAAGCCGGGTGTCAAAAATCCCAGCAACATTGAAGACACTACCTACACAAGTTGCAAAATGTCGTGCAAAGATTACTGCAAGCAAGGCATCAGACGGTTTATGGTCTATAAAGTCAGTAATTCTTGACCATAGTCATGATATTAGCCCTACGAAATCAAGAATGTATAAGGCAAATAAGAATATCAGTCTGCATGTGAAGAGAACTATCGAGCTAAATGATGAGGCAGGAGTAAGGATCAGCAAGACATTCCAAGCTCTTGTACAAGATGCAGGAGGGTACGAGAATCTTCCGTTTGTTGAACAAGATGTGAGGAACTACATTAGTAAGGAAAGACGTGCGATTGGGAAGGAAGGAGATGCCAAAGCTTTGGTAAATTACTTTGATAGGATGAAGGAGCTGAATTGTAATTTTTGGTATGACATTGATTTTGATGATCAGTTTCGTGTGAGAAATATATTTTGGGCAAATGCTAGGAGTAGAGCTGCATATGAAGCCTTCGGAGATGTTGTGAGTTTTGACACAACGTATTTGACAAATAAGTATGACATGCCATTTGCGGCATTTGTGGGTGTAAACCACCATGGCCAATCGATCTTGTTTGGGTGTGGTTTGCTTTCAGGTGAAGATACGGAATCATTTGTTTGGCTTTTTGAGTGCTGGATTAGATGCATGGGTGGGAAGCATCCTGCAGGTCTAGTAACTGACCAATGTAAGGCTATGCAGAAAGCAATTGGGATAGCTTTGCCCAAAACACGTCATAGGTGGTGCTTGTGGCACATAATGAGAAAGATCCCTAATAAACTCAAAGGATATGCAGCATATAAGGGAATGAAATATGCAATGAAGGAAGCCATTTATGACACTCTGACGGAGGAAGAATTTAATGAGAAACGGTGTTTGTTTGTGAAAGAATTTCAACTTGAACAAAATGAATGGCTGAGTGGATTGTTCAATGAGCGACATAGGTGGGTTCCAGTCTTGTTGAGGAAGTACTTTTGGGCAGGGTTGTCTACCACCCAACGTAGTGAGAGCATACATGCTTTCTTTAACGGATATGTCAACTCTAAAACAAGCCTGCAACAATTTGTGAAGCAGTATGACAATGCTCTTAGGAGCAAGGCAGAAAGGGAGTTTGAAGCACATTTTCGGTCCATGAATACTACAATTCCCTGTGGGTCAAACTCTCTCATTGAAAAACAATTTCAAGCGGAATACACACATGCAAAATTTAACGAAGTTCAAGCTGAATTCAGAGGGAAAATGAATTGTGGCACATCCATCAAATGTGTGGAGGGGATTATTGCCACTTACAATGTGTTTGAGGAGCTTTTGGTTGGTAGCCATGTGAAGGAGGTTTTGTATGAAGTTAAATTTAATCGTGAAAATTATGATGTCAGCTACCAATGCTTGTTGTTTGAATTTAGGGGCATTATGTGTAGGCACTCACTTTCTGTGCTTGCTCTTGAAAGAGTAAAGCATGTGGCTTCGAAGTATATTTTGGCAAGATGGAGCAAGAAAATCAAGTAGAGACATTCATACATTAGAAGCAGTTATGATGTGACTGAGTTAAAACCAAGGTCAGAGAGATTTGATAAGTTGTGCAAGCATTTCTATAATATGGCAGAAGTAGCTGCAGAATCTAACGATGCAAGCAATCTTCTCCATAGTGCACTGGATAAAGTCCTTGGTGATATGCATGGAATGGCTTCTTCTCAAAAGGAAATGAATGCAACTTGTAAGGACACTTGCTCAGAGGCCACCATGGGTGAGGGGGGTACGGATCAGACGATTCAAATTCGTAGCCCTTCCCGTGTAGCATGTAAAGGTCGACCACCCTCAAAGAGAAAAATCTCTCATGGCGAGAAGGTTGTGCAGAAATATAGAAAGCAAAGCATGAATGGTGCCAAGTTAGTTATGAAGGTTAGTTTATTATATCATCTATTATTGTTTGTGTTTACTCAAATGGTATCAATGGAAATAAATCTTAATATTTGATTTCGATTGCAACCTGTAGGACTCCATTGACGGACTTGTCATCCAGCAACGTGGATGCAACTTCTCCATACAGTCCTCGGTGGAGGTTGGACCTACAATGAATGTGACTGATGAAAATTTCATGTTGTGTGTGTGCATGGATTTAACATTAAATGTGTAACTTCGGTTTGGTCTTAATCTGCATATGCAAATTAATTTTTTTTTTTCCACTTTGTTGCTGGTATTTGATGTGAATTGTGAGATAAATTGTATTGACGAGATGATGTTTAAATTCGAGAAATACTTTCTTTTGTAGGATGTTGTGCATGTATTATTTGAATATGGAAAAAAATGGTCCATATTGTGTAATGATTGTTGCGATGTATTTATGGACTTATGGTATCTATTATTTTATTCTTACACGTACTTAGTGAGAATGTTGATTTTGCGAGCCAGATTCATAGGGATAGATTTATAGGGATGGAGAATTAACAATGATTCAACTACCACGAGTATGACATGAAGTGACCACTAATTGTTACTTGTCTAATATTTCTTAGAGCCAGAGCAGGGGTATTCCTATCAATGAAGCTGATGCAATTCCCAATTATGAAGAAACTTGTTTGGTTTCAGAACTATCAATTGTTCAACAAGGTAGATTTGTGTCATTGCTCGAAGGCTTTACTGCCGATATTGGACTATCTATGCAGGCATGTAAACAAGTTAGGTATTTTTGCGTTTAATTTGGGATTATTTTACTTATACTATCGTCTTATATTGATCCGCAGGAACACCTCCCCAGTCCCACATATGCTAAGGACGGTTCTGAAAATGTTGCGGAATCATTGTAATATTATGTTAAGGATTTTGACTTTTTGACTGACAATATTTGCTATATGTAAGCAATACAGATATACTAGCTAATGTAAATGGAGAATGATGCCTTCCTTTTTGTATAGGTAAGTGGATTATTAGTAGTGCATTTGTTATAGTTAAAATAACAAAAAATTTTCTCGTTTATTCCTTATGTTTTAATTTTTTATGTGCAAGACCAGGATTACAGGTGTACATTTTACATAGCCATTTTTTTTCGAAGGACACTTATAGTCATGAAGCACATCTTTTTTGTTTTTTTACTATGGATGTGCTGCATAACAAGACAAGGGAAGTAGCCAAATAGGAAATCACCCAATATCTGGAGCATATTGGACAGTATTTGGGAGGGCACAGATCAATGCTATAAGATTTTGATTTTTTTTGTTTTAATTTTTTGTATTTGGAGTCTGAAAAGTGTAATAGAGTAGACAGTTTATTTGATGGCACTTGAGTTATTTACAATTATCAGTTCTTCGTAGTATAGTTATGTGGTGTATGAAAGTTTTATGGTGGATGTTGCATAATATCCATGTGCCTTCAAATATACTATTTGCAATTTTAATTGGCTCTAATAAAAATGAATATTGTATAACAAAGTATGATTTGGATTATGAAGAATTGATTGGTATCTTGTAGTGGGTTTGTATATTGCATGTTTAATTTATTTGCCACTGTCAAGGGTAACTTTGAAAGAGTAAAATCAGATGCAAGCCAATAAGTCAGAGCGAAAAGCTTTGAACTCTAGTCCAATTAACTGCCCATCGATATGTTGGTCTTATTGTTTATAACTTTCCTGATTTAGTTGTCAGAGCATGCCTCTTCGGGTGACAATTTAAAGTGTACTTAAGTGTTGAGGTTATATAAATTTGTGGAGGTTATAGCTTCTTGAGTAAATTTATGTAACAATAGGACTTCAGAGATATCATTTGTGATATACATTTTCTTAAGAATTTATTCACTTTCAAAGGTTTGTAGCATGAAGATATGTGGTTTTAACTTGTTTGAATGCACCAATGCATTCTGCAAGCCCAATAGAAAGAAAACTCAAAGTAATTGATAAGTTACCAGCTTTTATTAAAAGTTATTACCTTTTTTTGAACTAAAGTTACCAGCTTTTTCGGTGCAGATACCAACCATGTTCAATTTCGTAATTAGGCATTTCACAACACTTCGTAAGTGGGAATGATGGTCCCGTCACCAACCTAGCAATGAAAGGGGGTGGTCATAAGTTGTTTGGATGCACCAATGCATTCTACAAGGCCAAATACTAGAAAACTGAAAGTAACTGATAGTGTTACCAGCTTCTAAAAGAAGTTACTAGCTTCTGGAAGTGAAGCTACCAACTTTTTGGGTGTAGTTACTAACCATGTTCAGTTTCGTAATCAGGTATTTGAAGGTACTCCCGAATCGGGAATGAAGCTCCCCTGACCAACCTAGCATAAAGGTGTGCAGTCATAACTTGTTTAGATGTACCCATCCTTTCCCCAAGGGAGATAGAACCAAAAATCAAGAACCTGAGAAGTTACCAGCTTTTTGGATGCAGTTACCAACCATGTTTAGTTTCGTAATTAGGCATTTCAAGACACTCCCCAAGCGGGAATGAAGCTCCCCTGACCAACAACACCATGAAGGTGTGCAGTCATAACTTGTTTGGATGCACCCATCCTTTCCCCAAGCGAAATAGTACCAAAAATCAGGAACCTGAGAAGTTACCAGCTTTTTAAGAAAGTTACTAGCTTTTTAAACTAAAGTTACCAGCTTTTTGGATGCAGTTACCAACCATGTTCAGTTTCGTTACTAGGCATTTCAAGACACTTCCGAAGTGGGAATGATGGTCCCTCACCAACCTAGCATGGAGGGGTGCGGTCATAAGTTGATTGGATGCACCAATGCTTTCTACAAGGCCAATAGGAATGACAACTCAATGTAACTGATAAGTTACCAGCTTTTAAAAGAAGTTACTAACTTTTTGAACTAAAGTTACCAGCTATTTGAGTGTAGTTACCGACCATGTTCAGTTTCTTAGGCATTGGCATAAGCCATGTTTATTGGTTGAAAGGTATTGAAATTAGGAAAACTTTATGAGAAAAAATTTACGGTTGATGATGTGCCTCATCACTTATATGAATATCTAAACTCCATTCATTATCACTTAGTCTATGTAGACCATTACTGGAAGATTCGTATCCAATTGATCCTTCATTACCAGTTGGACTCATAAGTCATAAACTTCTGCAGCAATTATTTTTAAAAGAAGTAATTGAGCTCATGGATCACAGTTAGTTTTAGAGAAATAATTAGAAGAGAATTTTTTTCACTGGGGTTTTGGGTCAAGAGTTGACCATAACTACTTGTTACAGATGAAAGAATTAGGAAATTTGGAATCAAAAGTATCCACTCATAACAAATGATAACATTCTGGAAATTAAATGAGTCACGTTATTTAATTTCACAAATTCAAGTGACGGAAGAAAATTTTTATAAATCACAATCGTAGCTAAATTGTTACAAAGTGTGTCAACACAAGTTACACATATTAATTTTGCTCAAGCAAGGCAGAAACATCTTAAATCAAATAATATTTCCAGCCCTCTATGTTTCTACTTATGGATGCTGGAATAAATACATATTACCTATGTTCTAACACCACAAAAGGTCAATAAAAAAGATACAAGTTGACAGGGGAAAGCTACCTAAGTATGACACAGCAGCAAAATGTGGACTCTCAATCAATCACCAGGTGAGATGCTGAACAGGTTAAGAACCTCCTGTGTTTCTACTTACTAGGTCTCATGTTCATTTTCTCCTCTCATTTTTGTCCATAGGGTATTTTCAGCTGAAAGTGTTTGTACACCACCTTCGTCAACACTTCTGGCATATTTAATGAACACTGTAATCCCAGCTAGTCTATAAGCTTCCTTTTGAAGAGACTTGAGTCTTTTCTTACACAGGTTATGCGCATGGATGCATCTGTCCAAGTCAACACCTTTTCTTCAAATCTCCATGTCAGCAACTGCATTCACGTAACAGGGATATCATTTTGTAGCATCAAATACTTGCTGCATGTGAACATTTAAGAGAGCTGAGCACATAAAACCATAAACCTTTAAAAAAATCACTACATAACTTGATCTACACATACATACATATTCTCACAAAATAGCGCACTGCACTGAATATTTGTACCATGCATCAGAGAAGCAAAATTCCGACTCTGTCCTTTTAGAGGAACCACAACACCATGTTCAAATGATTTTATCAAGTCTCCTCTTTTATTTTCAAAACCAATTCTATACGAATTATAAATTTGGTTTGCATAAACAAAGATGTGGACTTTTGGAGCAGACCATTGGAAACATATCATTGTATTCCTTACCAATTATATATAAAATTGTTCCCCTAAGACAGTTCGGACAAAGGATAGGCCAACCTGATCACTCAAAAGGACTAAAACAGAACCTTATGCCACTATTACTTTCTTGGCCTCAAACGACGCATCGGTGTGTACAGGGTTCTCATTGTAAGTGCAGGCTTTCGCTTTCTTCCGTAAGTCTTGACCCTCGTTGCAACGGTTGATTTCGGCTTCTCCTGGATTTTAACTGTCCTAGCATCTTCACCATCAACACCTTTTAACATACGCAGGAAATATTTAAAAATCAAATTGACATACTAACTATATGCTCAGTTATTAAATCCTATCTATGCATATAATTACTTCATGTCCATCAATCTATGCACAAACCTTTGGCATTATCTTCATACACCTGTACATCTCGATTGGCAATGCTAGGAGAGGCCTGTATTGGAGTTTCCATGTGGCAAGAAGAGACATCTACACCTGATGGGGTACGGGCAGCAAATAGGGATGCCATTGATAACAGCGCATCAACTCCTGCATCATGTGCAACTTTTGCTCTGCACACATTTCTCTTATCTAATACCCAACTGGTTAGCAACTCACACCGCAACCTTTCAGACTCATCTTGTGGCAACCAAACCTGTAATTTTAGATAATGCGAAAGTAAACTACTATAGTTCCAATATACGGACCAAATAATAGAAAGCTCACCTCAGTCCAATCAGGCATGGTGCTGCCTCCCTCATATGTTGTGACACCATCCCACATCTCCATGTACTTAATGGTGTACAAACCACAATCATCACTTCACAAGAACCATACAAGGTGAAAACTCCAAATAACAAGTTACACTATCATGATAGATCCAATTGATGAACACACAAGATTAAATTTTATAAACAAGACCCACTACAACTGACCTATTCTTTTGTTTTGGCAGGAAAACACTGTCAACTCTCAATTCCACTTTATTAGGATTCAATGTCGGTACTGCTAATGCCAACATCTCCTTGAAACGAGTGGCCTACAGGTTCAGAAAAAAGAATAGAATCAATGGACTTTTTAACAGCCAAATACTGAGGATACGTATAAAATAAAGTAATCAAGTTATTTGTAGCAACATACTGCCAATTTGTCAAGATGAGCCTTGTCACCCTTATGCCTCCCCTCCAAAGAGTCCAACACATATAACCTCTTTTTTTCTCGGTTGAAAGCATAGCACCACCAGTGATGATCAAACACAATAGGCGCAAACACCTTTACCAACAACGTAGAAAATATCATTAGCCTATAACCATAACTTATAAAATGGACTGACAGAAAGGATGAAATTGAATACCAGATTGCTAGAGGCAATGACAGATTGAAGGTCCCCAAAACCAGTCGGTAGAGTGTCCCATGGTTGATGGCGACGTCTCCTGAAGGCTTCCAAACCATGTGCAACCTTCTCCTACATTCAGAGAAACAAACATAAGTACACCGAATGAATTATGAATTAAAATATGAATATCAAACATATCAAAGTTAGATGACATCACCATGAAATACGAAGGCAAACAATAACGGCCCCTCGCCTTTCGTCCCTGCTCAGACTCGTTAAAAATAGCTGCTGCAAAAGTAACAACCTGACATAACAATTGATATTAGTTACCAACTAGTTCACTTTGAGGCAAGCATGTAATTAAGACTAAAACACTGATATTAAGACTTATCAATACATAATTACTAATCCACCCCCCGAGGCCCAGTGTTCGACCATCGTGCCGATCCAGATACTAACCGAACATGCTAACCAAATTCCTGAGTCAGAAAGTAATTAGAGAAATATCATGTGAAGTAAGTTTGTTCATTGCAAGTATATAGACTGGGGCAAAAAGAGGTCAAGTAAATTTCCATACTCGCTTGCAACCCTAGGCTGGGTGCAGTATGTATAAAGATCAAGTAGCATTGTCTCTTGACCTTTCCCAGTCGAGTGAGAAGGGTCATCCCGAATATCTGAATGAAACCCTTCCACTTTCTTCTTCTCGTTAGTAGCAGGTTCGACCTCTTTGAAGCTTGGCAAGTTAGGGACAAAACGGTGCGCATCGTACTTGCCGGCTAGAATGGCATCATCCATGTCCTTCAGCATCTGCAAATGCGCCACAACCCAGTCTTGCACAATCTGTATGTACATGATTATGTCAATGATAATAAAAAATTTGCAAGTGGGCACAAGTATAATAGAACATCGATACAAATAACTGCTTCGAAAAAAAGTCATCAATTTTTACGAAGTAAGAATAAGCTTTGGCTCAATATCCATCCAATTATGCACATAGCACATAACAGATACTAGCATCCAAATCATTTGCGATGCCAATGCTGAATCTTTAATCACTCTCACTGAATTCACCGCCTATAAAGTGGATATACTCACAGAAATGCATATATTAAGAATCAAGGTCTACATTTATACCAGTTTTAGACTTCCTAGTTGTGCAAGAAAAATCAATAACTAAATTCACAAATAAAATTAAAACAACAAATAAAACCATAATTTTAAATAAACCATGGACCTATAAAAAAGCTAATCAATTTTTTTTGGATAACATAAGGAAAATATGCTTAAATCATAAACCTTTTCAATTATTCAGCATTAGATAATCTCCATTACCTCTGTCTTGTAAGTCTTCTTTAACCACACTTCATCATATAGCTCACCTCGGCGCCGAGTGCGATACAATATACCCTATCAAAGTAATTCAACAGATGACATGAAGATAAGCGGTGGAAAACACACAATACCAACAGCTTTGAAATTAAGTTGTCACCTTAATATCATGAAATAAACAAGAATCACAAAACTATTTTTAACATATTGTAACTGTATTTACACGAGTTACCTGTTTTAAGTTTCTCTCATTGCGAATCCGACTCCGCACCATTTCTTCATCCCAATATGCGAGTAGCGGACCAGTGGATGTCCGATCCCCAGCACCAAGCGGCCGATGATGAAGGTATATAATCTGTGAAATGCCAAGTCAACTGATGAAATTAGGTAACCGACATGTACGACAAATATGGGCAATAGACAAGTATAGACAAGCATGATCAACTATCAAAAGAAAGCCTAGAAAAGAAGCTTAACTGCAACATCAAAATAATTATGCATTACATACCATCAAGAAGAAAAGGCAGCCACCGATGCTCCCCGTCTTGCGGTGACCTGACTTGTAGCTTGTGATCTGAACTACAAGCCAGTCGAAAATGAACCGGCTCCAATTATACTTTCTCACATTTTGAACATTAACAATGGCACCAAATAACTTTGGACTAGGTGCCATCTTTGATGTTGGGCAAAAGAACCCGGACATGACATACAAAATGAAGGCTCTTCTTAAACTGTCATCAACTTTGCCCTGCCGGATCATCTGCTCTAACTGACCATCGGTCACCCCCTCAAAATCCTTTAATAGAAGCTTCTGCTCATCGGTCACAAATGTAGGAATCTCCAACCCTAAAATTGCATGGTTAGCATGCTTAGTCATCATGTGCGAAAAAAAAAAAATTAATAGCAATGACAAATAGGTAAGTTGTAATACCTGAAGCCAGCAAGCCAAAAACCATGCCTGCATCATGGTATGCAAGTGGATCGGCTCACCCTTCACGAAAATGCACATCTTGGGTATATCCAGTGCATTCACAAGCTCCAAGCATAAGACCCGCTCGACCCGGCACTTGACATCGAACACTGTGCCAAATCCCATCTCCTTCACAAGGTTGGCTTGTTGTGCCGTCAGAATTTGGTACAGCTTCTGTAATCGAAGAGGCGAACACCGCGTAGCAAAAGCAGCCTAAAATTCACACGCACTGCAATTAGTACATCTACATTTACAAAATCACTATGGATGCCCCAAGACAAGGTATATCTAAATAACTGTATCACAAAGCAATACAACAAGTAGGGCATGATTTACCACTCCATGACTAGACTGGCGGGAACCTTTCTAACCAAGTGACCTGCCATTCTTATGCAAGCTCCCCTTCTTATCCTAACCAAAACAAGCCAAAATACTCACATAGGCCGTCATAATAAATGCATTTATTACATTTCAAACAATTGTATCACTTAACACTTACATTTGCTTCGTTCTTCATACCGTGCTTCTTTAGCCGTCCGGCCACACCTGTAGTAGGACTTCTAGTGTTTGCTTTCCCTCGCCCCATTTCAGTCTGCGTATCAGTTGAAATGGAAAATAGACAAATTTCAAATCAATAATAACCACGCATTACCAAAAATTAGTGTTAACCCATTTCACATATTCAACTACACGTTAGCATAGAAATATTCATTATATTGAATCTTTTGTGGATGATCATCTTCTTTCTAAAGTGTAATAGTAAGCTAAAAAGGTCAAGAAAGATGTTAACATGCAAAGTAGAGGTTCCAAATGCTTGTAATGAAGTCTCGTATATGTGGCTAAATGCAGGACATAATGTTTCGAGCCACTTAGTCTCACTTGTTACATGAGCAGAAAGACAAATTCAAGCTAATATTCAACTAACAAAGAGACTCAACAAAATTCCAAGCACACAAAACAATCAGCAATGATATTAACAAGAAAGGGAGTATAACATGGGTATATTCTCTAATAAGCAACAGATGGTGTTTCTTGATTTGAGTAAGGTGAATATGAAACTATACCTGTACAAGTACTATAGGGACAGCTTAAATTGTTAGCAATTCCATATAGTTTATCTTTAATATAAACGCAATTTATTTTTCCCTTTAAGCCATTACAACAATCAACAGTATTACTTGCAGATTCAAAGCATAACCAAGCCTAAAATGCCATCTATAAAAGCATATGAATGGTTAATGATTTCTGTTGACACCAAGGAAGAAGTTTTTGTTCTTCTACTCATGAGAGGAATTTTGTCACTGATCAAAGCACTCATGCAGTAATGAAAAGTCATCAATAAAATGTCATGATGAACTATCCACACTGAAGACCATTTCAGTTGAGAAAAGTGGATGTTAAATGAGACATCACAAATAGAAATTATTAAATCAACGACTTCACCTTTGGGTTGACGAATGCCAACTCCCTAATGCGTCCAGCTATTGTGTTGTAGTCAAATCCAATGCAGCAGTGGTGAATATTGCATTAGCACATTTACAATGGCATGCACCTTATAAAGATACACACAACACATTTAAGAGACATAATCAGCCAAAAACATCACAGTGTCGTGCATTGCATAAAAGAAAGCTTGAACAACACTTGGGAGAAACATACAATCAAAACAAGCACAATCAACAGCAAGATAAGGCCATACTAAATGAACACCAAATAATTAGTGCAAAAAGTTAACAATACAAACATTAATATATATATATATATGCCTTAGTGACATTAAATAAAGAAATTGATGATTAAGAGCATGGATTAGACTAACTCAGATTAAAAGCTTGGCAGGGCTAAAATAATACATTTGACCATTTCAATGGATGAGAATTTAAAAAACCCAATGCAGAAAAATTCAAACAATAGCTTCAATGGAACAATTCAAAAACTAAACATAACAATCATTCAATTGACAAAGTGACAAATAAAAAAAACACCATGACAAACGTTTGGATGATAGTAGAATTTTAAAAGTTACTCACTCAACCATGTGAAAACATATCAAAAGTACAATGAAGCCAAAACTGAAACTAAACCATGCCATTTAAAACCTGTTTCAACACATTGGAATTGAAACAAAAAATTAACATAAAGTAAGCGACACAAAGATAAAGTAAATACAACAACAATATTAAAGAAATTCAAAAAGGCAAATCAGAATATACCAAAGTGTCATATATATTATCTTAAGGATAAGAAATCTAAGAAAAATAAATGACCATATCAGATATCAGAATGTTATAGTTCAGTGGCACCCCTGTATAATTGACAAAAGTAACATATCAGATAAGTCGACATGGTGTAATAAGATTTAAGAAAAGTAACGAGGAAAAGCGGTGGGACTACAATAGTCAATGAGATTAAGAAAAATTATAAACATAAGACTAAGATTATGTTTCTCCTTTGCAAGCTATTTGCAACAAAAACTCAAGAAGTCACTACTGTAACACATATTAAGAGAACTTTGTGTCATTTTTTGCATGAAAAAACAAAAAAAAAAAATTGGATCGTTCGATTATCAATTTGCCACACTTGTAAAACGAACCCAGAATGAAATAACAAGATGCTGAATTTCTTGATTTATGATACACAAATAACATATGCAATAAAGACCGACACTATGGCAATTCTTTCACAAATGCAGCAAAGAGAACTTAAAACAAGTGACATAGTAGGACTAATCAAATGTAAAGAGGCTGCCAAGTAGTCACTTCAAGATAAGAGATACAAACAGTAAGTTTCGCTATCAATCCACCTCATTATTGCTTTTCCTGGTAGCCTATACAAAAGCAATAGACTTTCTTGTATCAGACTCACAACTTCAAACCCATGAAGTAAACCAATTTTTTAAAACACAACCATTACTACAATGTGCAATGAAAATTAGCACAACACTTACAGTAACTTGATACACAAATCAAAAAGTAACCAAGGCTAACATGCTTTTCATTTTTTTTTTTCAAGCAGTTACTCTTATAAGTACATTGATTGGATAAAAACAAAACTAATTTTCAGACATATACTTGGTCCACATTTGCCTAGCAATGCTATCTCTCATTCTTTCTGATTCTACACCATCAATGCCTCTATGCGGTACTCTTGCATGTTTACATTCAACCTCTCTTTCCATAACCTTTCTATCAACTTTTGATATATGTTCTTTATCAGGATCAATACCCATATAAAATAGTTAACAATCTAGTAGTCACCACAGAATAATTCAACTATTTAAGTATGCATATAAGTAATGTTTGAAACAGAACAAACTATTGTTTATTACTGCACTGCTTCCAATTGGGCAGTAGACCAGTGAAAAAGTTTCCTGTTAACTATGTAAGTACATAATAAACCATAAAGAAGCTCAGCAAAATGCCAAAAACCAAATAGCATTTCCCAGTGCCTTACTAATAACTAACATAAACTAAAAATCTTGTGTTTCACTTCGATAAAATTTCCTGCTTATCAATAAGATGACTAAACAAAGGAGCACCTGAGATCCTATTCCTCAGCCTCACTCTTATCTTTGCCCCTTATCATCATTACCTGTGACAAAGTAACAACAATAAAGCGATTACAATCAATTTTTTTTCCTTCTCTTTTTCAGTCATTTTGTCAAACAGAATAACTAACTAACCATCATGAACATAAACAAGAACACAGAAGTCATAATCCTCAACAATATTAAGCATGTGTATGTTGATGTGCATTCTAAAGAATAGGCACAACTTGAATCCAGCTATACATTTTCACCCCCTCAAAAAGAACAAGCTTAAATTTGATTTCAAATCAAAATATTTGGTTGTTTTTTTCTTCACAAGGTTTAGGCAGAGCAAAACAAACCAAATCTTACTTCAATTGTCTTTTCAACCACAGATTCAGGTACGACAATGAAGGAACCAACTGAACATGTGAATGTACTACTACATGAAGAAAAACAAGTAGAATTCACTGCCCAAATTTCTACCATACAAAAGGATATTACGACTCCCATTGCCATAATTCCAAACTTGGTTCCCACCACTCCCACATTTTCAACATCTCCCTTCCTGAATCCTAATGCCAATCCTGACACAGTATCTCTAGCCTCCACACTCCCAGTTACAACTCCAACCACAGTCAAATCCCCAGTGTCTTCAGGTGCAAGCTAGTGCATTGCAAGCCCAAGTGCATCACAAACTGCTTTGCAAGTTGCATTGGACTATGCAGATGCCACATAAGAGGAAATGCTCAAATATATCTTTCATTTTATAATCTTCTACAATCTAGATAAAGATACCTTGGTTTATGTACAAAGTTAAACACATCTAAAATGATATTAATACTAAAGCAAATTTTCTGACTTATATGAATTCAGTAGTTGTTCTTTGATTTAAATCAAAGACAGTCCAATATCCGACAGGGGGGGTGTCTCATTTCTGTTATCATGAACGAAGTATCTTCTTTTAAAATCATTTTGTTGTAGGTGCTACTAACCAATAAACAAGAAAGTGATATAGGGAGAGAAAATTTGTGCTGGTTATTTTTGGAGATATTATTGGCTTGACATACTGATTAGAGTTTACCTTTTACTTTCCAGTGTGCAGGTGTTACATTTATGAAGTAATATGCAATAAATACCTCTATAGTTTTATTATTCAAAGATACTTGATTCCATTCTTGCAGGAAATATATTTCATGCTTGAGGCCTGAACGCACAGGCAGAGTAGGTGCTCTTTTGGAGACAACTGGTACTAGCCTCTTATTAAATTTTTTCTCCTGTTTTGCTGAGACATTTATGTGTTACTTTTCTTTTACACAATTAATAGAGATTAGCTTTTTCAAATCTTTTCTTATTAGGTACTAAATAGAACAATGATATCTGCAGGAAATGTTGATTTATCACAGAATTTCTATGGCGATGTATATTAAGGAAGCAGCTTCAGAAATCACTGGCTGTTATATTGGGCTGCATGTCCTTTGCAATTCTTCTACTAGAGGCTACCATACTACCAAGATTATAAAATGAAAGATTTATTTCAGCAAAGTCAAAGTCATCGTCATCAAATACAAATGTGGCAACAAATGCAAACACAATTCACATACTTCACATATATATTAACATGGACAAAAACCAAATAAAAAAAAATCTCACCGTTTTCACTCTCTTGCAGAACTTCAAAATGGAATATTGAAATTTAAGAAAATAATAAAAAGCAGAGGAAAAACCACGAGTTTACCTAAAATCCAAAACCACGAGTTCACTCTCTTGCGATGATGGGGCCGGGTTCCGGCAAGGCTTGCCGGCTAGTATAACGGTACTGCAGCGAGGCTAGGGCACGGGCTTGCTCGCTGTCACTTTCGATTGCGGTGGAAGCTGGATTCCCGGTGGTGGTTAGATGTCGTCGTCAGATGTGGTGGTCAGATTAGGGGATAAGTTGGAAGGGGAGGGGGGAAGCTTTCAGACAGTCCATCCGCTGGTGGGGGGGAGTGGGACAGAGGTTCAAAGCTCCAGTAAGTGAACAATGACAACAGATGTTCTCGGGGTGAGGGAGGACGATGAAAGGTCAGGTTCTTGCGGGTGTCGGTGTGGGGCGGTGGGGGAAGTGGAACAGCGGTTCAAGGCTTGAGTAACTCAGCAATGGGAACGGATGTCTCGCAGGTGAGGGGGGAGGATGAAAGGTGAGGTAGGGGAGGAAGAAAGGTCTCGCCAGGCTCTCGCGGGTGTGGGGTGTAGGGGGGATTTTGTTTTTGAATTTTTCACTTTCCTCCTTTTACGAGACTGCTGACCGTATAGAGGTTTGCTTCTCCTGTTTGTGTTTGGGTTTGGATACGATTGACACTGTATATGTTGGTAAAAAGGATGGCAAAATAACATTTTCCTTTTAATAAATTAAATTTTATTTTCTATTGAGAATTATTTAATGTTTTTGCACATTGTCACTAAGTTGTAAAACTCATCTGTTGTTCTTCCTCTCTTTTTCAGATACAAGTACAAATTTGAGATCCAATTCCCCTGTTTCTTGTAAGTGGTCATGCTTCTTTGATGAGCCCTCATGATCAAGAGTATTTTGAAAATTCTAAGTTTGGTTTGTTATATTCCCTAGAGTAGTGTAGCTCAATGGTGCTATAGGCAGAGTCCAACTCTTACTGGATTATGTATATGTTTATATAGTGGTCATGTGTATTAGACTGATTGCATTTCTAATCAAAGGAAAATTTGTATTTGGATTCAATGGCTTGAAATGATATATGCTTGTGTTTATATATTTTTGTATATATTCTAAAATTTATTATGTAGCATGTTGAAGGGTGCATTCTAAGAATATCTAGATCCTCGGTGGATAAGTATGATTGTTTGAATGTGTAGGATGAGGACCTGTATTTAGCAATTATCCTAAATACAAAGGGGACTCTATCTGATTTCTGTGAAAAATTATATGATGAAAGGCTTGCTAGGAGACTTATCCCTTATGCACTAGTCACAGCCCGGGATGGGCCGTGACAATAACACCCTAGTAATTCCAACTTACGCTTAAGTCGCATGTTGGTGCTATTAATTGTTACCTTTTAGCTTTGTAGAAAAACTTAAAACTTTCTTAAAATTCTTTACTAAAAATTATGGGTATTTTTTTTTTTTGAAATGTGAACCTTGACTGTACAATAAACATTCATGTAATGATGCGTAAGCAAAAGATAGCATCGACGAAACATTGAGGCAGTAAATTAAGTAGTCATACATTACAGTATTAAATAACAATAATTATAATAAACATAAACTTAGGCATTACAAAAGTCATAAACATCCTCGTAAAGCTATCATCATAACTACTGAAATATAAGAGCATCAATCCTCCTGATAACCTAGCCTAAATTTAAAACGCTGAGATTGCATCCACAATAACCATGTCCATGAGGGATGATCAGGGTATGGATCCAACATGGTCTATGTAACATCCTACTAATTTAATGTTATGCTTAAGTCATGGCATGAAATTAGTAGGTTGTGTTACTGTGTTAATGCTCCATTTTTTTTTTAGATTTTTTTTTTTTTGAAACGGCACACTGCTATGCTAAAAGTGAAACGAATTCATCTGACTATCATAACGATAGGAATAGTGCAATAACATTACTGAATACATGCCTATATATATATTCGCATATATATTTATATGCATATCAAAAGCCTCTACTTCAGTTTATATACAACATATCAAAATGAGAGGGACCGTGTACCATAGGACCTAAGGCCCATGTAAGTCTGCCTAATCCTATGTGGTCCTCAGAGGACATTTCAAAAAGCCTACCACTAGGTCTATGACCCAAGGCTGCACACTGCCAAAAGAGGGTCATGCTATACAATACTGCCTACGGCTGATCTACTCAGTCAGGTAGCCATTGGCCATACCTGGCCCGGCTGGTGAGTAATCACTACTGGGTCCTGATGAGGAGGATGACAAGCTGGTGGCCTCTGACGGGTTGCTCTCGGAGCTAAGGGGGATGTCGGGTACTACCTGCGGAGGTGAGTCTAGTGCAGGATCGGCATGAGCTACTGGCGCTGCCGGTGCAGGGGGTGCTGGCAGAGAGTGTGCCACATGTAGTGGGACCTCAATGTAAGGAGTGGCGGATCAAAAGCGGGATGGTGCAAAGGGACGGCAAAGTCCCTATCACTAAAAAGATAAAGACGGAACTGGCAAGAGCCGGCTATGTACAGTGAGCCTACCGCAGGGTCATGGTGAAGCTGCAAGTCGGGCACCTCAATAAAGAGGGTAGCTGTCATGTCCATCGTCCACGTCTGAGAATGAGGCGGAAATGCAAAGCGGGGTGAGAATTTAAGAAAATTCTCAGTAGGGTCGTGGGTGACGTTTAACTGACGTCGCGTTTATTCTTAGCTGCCTCGGGTTTTAATCAATTATGAAAATATGAGATTAAACTTAACTATTCATTTTTAGTAAGGTTGGGAAATGTCTGGTCCGAGGCAGGGTCCAGTTTTACTTTAATCAATATAAGAATCCGACTAAACTACTAACAATAACACATAGTACAATGGACAGAATAAGTGGACATGTGCTATAAGCAGAATAAGTAGACATATGCTACAAGTAAACATAATAGTTAGAATATAAATAACTTGTAATCATGCAATTAATGCATTCATGCGGGACTTGCTTTTTTTTTAACCTTCTTTCATAAACTTTTCCTTTACTCATAAACTTTTTCCATTACTTGGTCCCCTGGGAGTTCTTGGCCATTTTAGACTCCTGGGTAATAGTCTGCTTATCAGGATCGAGCTAGTTCCTATACAGGAATGCCGGGTTTACTTTTCCCGACCTTCCCATCGATCTATTCCCCTTAACTTCTTATCCGGGCTGGCCCAAGTATCATGGAACTTTCATCATAATATATTCTTTGGGTTCATCATAACATAACTTTCATAGCTTGCTTGAAAATGCACATGCATCTACATGTATCTCATAACTCATGCATATACTTTACCGAAATTTTGGTGGCATAACGGAACGTATTCGCCTTCTCATGAATAGTGCCAGTACATCAAAATACCAATTTCTCATAGAAGTCACAATATTGCATGCACAATTTATTATAGACTCATAAAAGCATTAGTCTCCTTAAGGCAAAGTTATAGCCTCAATATAATCATTCAACCCGGTTTTTATAAATTATGCCATAATTTCCATTCAACTCATTTGTACCTCAATTTTGGATATGTTATAGTGTTATGTGTCTATTTTCTAACCTCTTTGGTCCCGTCTGATTCTGATAATCATAACTTACGTTATTCAGGTTTTATCCTGGCCTGCCCTGTGGCTGACCAGAACTACTCACTCAAAAGTAAAAATCTCTTAAAAATCGAAAACGGGGTCAATTGATACGAAATTGGTCTCATATTAAATCTGATAGAACCATCTTTCAGTTGCAAAAAGTATCATTCCATTTGACTTAGTAGGGCTCGAGTTATAAGCCCCGAAACTCAACCTTCTTGAACTACTCGGTTTTGGCTTGGTTTGGTCGTGGGTTAACTTCTTCAAATCACTGGGGACAAATAGGATAGTAACAAACTCGGAATTTCTGAGTAGGATGTTCCCCTATATGTAAGCTTTCCAACAAAATTAGTTTCACTCAAAATGGAGTTGTATAGGGTGAGTTACACCCTTCTCAACCCATACTGCCTGGGCGGATGTCCTGAATCTTAGGTCGAACTTCAAAAATTCACATCTCTCTCAATATTACTCCAATGGTCTTATATGATATATGTGTAGAAAGCCCTAGATGTCTAGTTTCACATAAAAATGGTTTCATTAAGTTTAAACGACGAGAGGTGGAGCCGTACACTCCGCCATACAGACTGCCGAGAGTTTTGAGTTTCCCAGCCTCTCAACTTCTTCATATCATCATTCTTACTTATTTCTATTTCAATTTTAATCTCACAAACAGCCAGTGAACCAGCAATAATTCGTCATAATCACTCAGTGAATATGTCAAGATTGAAGAATTAAACCACCAATAGTCATTCAGAATCAGAAAAAAATCAAGACAAGAAATCAAAAACCCCTACCTCTTGCTTTGAGTTTGAAAATAGAGCTGGGCTGAACTTGAAGGCTGGACAAAGTGGGAGAGTTGAGAAGAGGAAAGGGAGCTAAAGTGAGGAAGGGAAGGCAACGTAAGAAAGGGACTGAAGAGGCAGGAGGAGGATATATATATATATATATAGACAAAGCTTCGAAGTGGTAGTTAGAATGAGTGGCTTTGATTGGATGAAATTTTGTGGGTCAGGTTCAGCCATGTCTCCCTCTTTTGTGTCAAAATTGCTCTCCATGTCGCCAGAGAAATGAAACTCGCCTTCAGAATATCTGAACATGACATCGGAACTCGTGAAAATTTTGGTTGAACTCGGAATCCAATTCAGCTAAACTCGGAAGTCGCATTTCTTGTCCATTTTGGATCACCTAATGTCGGAACTCGGATATCACGTTCGTTCCTACTCGAGCATAAGGTCGGAAATCGTAAGTTACGTTCATGAGGTCGGAAATTGGAAAAATACAGCCATCCCTTTTTAAGCCTGGGAACGAAGTCGGAAATCGAAACTGATATTGAGGTCGGAAGCGAAATTATAGGATAACTCGGAAATCGTAAATTTCAACATTAGATGGGATCGGAAGTCGGAAATCGGACATTACATTACCACCCTCCTTAAAAAAAATTTTGTCCTCAAAATTTAGTACTTGAGAATAGTCTAGGATACTCTTTCCTCATGTCTGATTCCAGTTCCCAAGTGTAATCTTCAGCATCTCCTTTTCCCCATGCTACCTTTACTAGTTGTACGGATTTGTTTCGAAGTTGCCTGCAACTTCTGTCTACAATCCGTGCTGGTTGAAAAGGGAAAGTCAGGTCCTCTTTTAAATTTATTGATTCGGGTTTTAGCACGTGCGTGAGGTCAGGCTGATATCTTCTAAGTTGAGAAACATGGAACACATCATAAAGGTGTGACAATCGTGGAAGCAAAACAACTTGATATGCAACCGATCCAATTCGTCTCAAAATCTGGAAAGGGCCAATAAAGCGAGGATTTAACTTTTTGACCTTAATGGCTCTGCCTATCCCCGTTGTAGGCATAACCTTCAAAAATACGTGGTCTCCTTCTTGAAACTCTAGAGGCTTCCTCCTGGTATCCGCGTAACTCTTTTGGCGGCTTTGAGCGGCAAGCATCTTGCTCCGTATTTTCTTGATTTGCTCCATGGTCTGCTCAACTAAATCAGGGCCCAATAGGGTTGATTCTCCTGTTTCGTACCAACACAGGGGAGATTGGCACTTTCGTCCATACAGTACTTCGTAAGGAGCCATGCCGACGCTAGCGTGATAGCTATTGTTGTATGCGAACTCGGCCAACGGTAAGTATCGATCCCAATTTCCGCGTTGTTCTAGTATATAAGCTCATAGCATATCTTCCAAAGTTTGAATCGTCCTTTCTGTTTGGCCATCTGTTTGTGGGTGATATGCAGTGCTTAAACACAGCTTTGCACCGAACGCCTTCTGTAAAGCTCCCCAAAACCGGGAGGTAAACCTTGGGTCTCGATCAGAGATAATAGTTGAAGGGGTCCCATGCAACCTTATAACCTCTTGAATGTACAGCTGAGCTAGCTTTTCTAGCGGATAATTTGCTCGAACGGGTAGGAAATGAGCAGATTTGGTTAATTTGTACACAATGACCCATATAGCATCGTGTCCCGCTGACGTCCTTGGTAACCCCATAATAAAATCCATGGAGATACTCTCCCATTTCCACTCAGGGATTTCCAAGGATTGTAACATTCCAAAAGGCTTCTGATGTTCTGCTTTCACCTTTTGACAGATCAAACACTTGCCTACTAAACTTGCTACATCTGACTTCATGCCTGGCCACCAAAACATCTTCTTGAGGTCTTGATACATCTTGGTTATGCCAGGATGTACGGCAAATTCGCCTCTATGTGCTTCTTCTAAAATTCTCTTTCGGAGGTCTTCCTCTCAGGAACACATACTTTGTCGCGGCACCGCCAGATGCCTTCTTTATCTTGGGCAAAACCTGCTAGTTTCCCTGATCGCACGAGACTAAGCGTATGTTGAAAGTTAGCATCCTGCTGCTGTGCTTGCCGAATCTGGTCCTTAAAGCTACTGGTTATTTTAATTTGGTGTAGCTGAAGAGTCTTGGGAGTTGTAAGAATTCCCAAATTAAGATTTCGGAAACTTTCAATAAGTTCCGTCTCTTTAATCATCATCCAAGCGACAGCCAATGATTTCCTGCTTAACGCGTCTGCCACGATGTTCGCCTTACTCGGGTGGTATTTCAATTCAAATTCGTAGTCTTTAAGGAATTCCATCCATCTCCGTTGCCTCATGTTTAATTCCTTTTGATCGAAGAGGTATTTCAAACTCTTATGATCAGAAAAGACCTCGAACTTTGCTCCATACAGGTGATGTCTCCATATCTTCAAAGCAAATACTACTGCTGCTAATTCGAGGTCGTGAGTCGGGTAGTTCCTTTCGTGTGGCTTCAATTGCTTGGAGGCATACGCAACCACCTTTCCAGTTTGCATCAACATGCACCCTACCCCCTATTGGGAAGCATCGCAATAGACCCCAAATGGTCCCTGAGGGTCTGGTAAAGCTAGCACCGGTGTCGTGGTCAACCTCCTCTTCAAATCCTGAAAACTCTGTTCACACTCCGGCGTCCACTCAAATGGGACGTTCTTTCTGGTTAACTTGGTCAAGGGCAAGGCTATTCGAGAAAAATCCTTAACGAACTGCCTGTAATATCCGGCTAAGCCTAGAAAACTTCTGACTTCAGAGACTGTAGTTTGCCTCTCCCAGTTCAGAACTGCTTCTACTTTGCTGGGGTCGACAGAGATTCCTCCAGAGGACACTACGTGGCCAAGGAATTTTACCTCCTTCATCCAAAATTCACATTTGGATAATTTGGCATAGAGTTTCTTTTCTCTTAAAGTTTGCAGAATTAGCCGTAAGTGTTCCGCATGTTCTTGCTCCGTCTTCGAGTAGACAAGTATATCATTGATGAAGACCACTACAAATTTGTCCAGATATGGGCAGAATATTCAATTCATGTAATCCATCAATACTGCTGGTGCATTCGTCAGCCCAAACGACATCACGGTATACTCATAGTGCCCGTAACGAGTTCGAAAAGCTGTCTTAGGAATATCTTGTTCCCGAACCCGAATTTGGTGATATCCAGAACGCAAATCAATCTTGGAGAATACAGTTGCACCTTGTAGTTGGTCCATGAGATCATCAATCCTTGGCAATGGATATTTATTCTTAATTGTCACTTTGTTTAGCTGCCTATAATCCACGCATAAGTGCATGCTTCCATCTTTCTTTTTGACCAACAAAACCGGAGCTCCCCATGGCGATGCGCTTGGTCGTATGAATCTTTTTTCTAAAAGCTCTTCGATCTGTCTTTTTAGTTCCGTTAAATCCATAGGTGACATTCGATACGGAGCTATAGATATTGGTCCCGCACCTGGAACCAACTCGATGGTAAACTCAATCTCTCTCTCCGGAGGGAATTCAGGAATATCCTCTGGGAAAACGTCCGGATATTCACGACAACCTAATCTCCTCTAGTTCCTGCTCAGCTTCTACTGTATTAGCTGACAAAAGGATATACCCTTGGTTCTTTGGCCCGAAAGAGTTTAGATAGAAGAGTGTTGCAGTTTGGGATTCAGAAAGTGAGATAGAGGGGAGTACCACCATCTTATCAGAGCAATTGAGTACAACACGATTGGCAGAAAGCCAATCCATGCCCAGAATTATGTCGAGACCAGATAGAGGGAGGCAAATCAAATTGGTGGCAAAGGTTCTGCCCTCAATTCGAAGAGGAACATTGATGCATATTTGACTAGTTCTAACAAGCCCATTGGTAGGAGTAGAAACCAGCAGATCATAAGGTAATTCAGAAATTGGCAATTGCAAAGCAGCTACACAGCTATGAGAAACAAATGAATGTGAGGCACCCAAATCATAGAGTACAGTTAGAGTCTCACCATTCACATTACAAGTGCCTTGGATTAATCCTTCTGACTTATCGGCTTCTTCCGCATTCATAGTAAAAACCCGTCCTTGTCGCTGGGGTCGAGGCGGCTGCGATGAGTTCCTGGTTGGACACTCGTAAATTTTGTAGCCTGGCTTGCCACATCCATAACAGACATTCTGGCCTGCCAAGCACGGCCGATTTCCATGATTCTTGCCGCATTTTGTGCAAGTCGGATTTGGAAAAGGCCCTTGCGGCTGCTTGCCTTTGTTGCCTGCCGGCGGAAATCTCCGCCGTTGTTGTACGTTGGGCTTGAATCTTGGACCTTGCGGGGCTAACCCCTTTTTGAAATTTCCACCAGATGCCCTGGCTGCAGCTAATTTCGAGTGGTAATCCTCCATAAGTCAGCATTTGTTCACCAATGTAGGGAAATCCCTGATCTCCATTGGGCTGATTGCAGTGAGAATGTCTTCTCGTAACCCACCTTCAAATTTAATGCACTTCTAGGCTTCATCTGGGTTCCTTTGATAAATTGTGGAGAATTTGCATAGCTCTTCAAATCGGGCAATATATTCGGATACTGTCTGATTTTCTTGACGCAGCTGCATAAACTCAAGTTCCTTAGCATTTCGAACTGAAGCGGGGAAGTATTTCTGGTAAAATACACCCTTGAACATTGTCCAGGTGACTACTGTCTGAGATTCCTCGAACAATCTTCGTACGCCGTTCCACCAAAACTCGGCGTCTGCTTCAAGCATATAAGTGGCAAAAGTCACCTGCTGATGATCCGAGCAATCCAAGACGAAGAAAATCTTCTCCATGGCCTTGATCCACTCGTCAGCTTTGTCCGGGTCATACGCCCCTCGGAAACTTGGCGGATTTGCCTTCCTAAACTCCGCAAACTTGAGATAGTCCAGGTTAGCCTCTGGGCCATGCAGGTTCCCTTCACAGCCTGCTGTAGGCCGCCTGCCTAGCTGCTCCATCATCTGGTGAGCTGCCACGGCTTGTTCTCGCATTGTGTGAGCCATTTCCCGCATTGTGACCATCAGGTCAGTCGGGTTCTCTGGGCGAGAGTTACGCACGTTAGTGCCTCGCCTTCCGGAAGCCATTAAGTTCTGAGCACACAAAACAAAAGTTATTGAGTTGATCAGGCTCAATACTAAGTTTAATGTGTCAGGAAATAATAGCTCATACAGTTAGGCACTTCACATACATGCACAACTATATCTCAGCCATACAGGCAAGATCTAGTGCACGTTATTAGCTAAAAACACAGAATATGCGCGAAGCATAGTCAGTCCAACCCTCAGGCCTTAGCTAGGACGAGCTGCTCTGATACCAAAATGTAACATCCTACTAATTTAATGTTATGCTTAAGTCATGGCATGAAATTATTAGGTTGTGTTACTGTGTTAATGCTCCATTTTTTTTTTTTTAGTTTTTTTTTTTTTGAAATGGCACACTGCTATGCTAAAAGTGAAACGAATTCATCTGAGTATCATAACGATGGGAATAGTGCAATAACATTACTGAATACATGCTTATATATATATTCGCATATATATTTATATGCATATCAAAAGCCTCTGCTTCAGTTTATATACAACATATCAAAATGAGAGGGACTGTGTACCATAGGACCTAAGGCCCATGTAAGTCTGCCTAATCCTATGTGGTCCTCAGAGGACATTTCAAAAAGCCTACCACTAGGTCTATGACCCAAGGCTGCACACTGCCAAAAGAGGGTCATGCTATACAATACTGCCTACGGCTGATCTACTCAGTCAGGTAGCCATTGGCCATACCTGGCCTGGCTGGTGAGTAGTCACTACTGGGTCCTGATGAGGAGGATGACGAGCTGGTGGCCTTTGACGGGTCGCTCTCGGAGCTAAGGGGGATGTCGAATACTACCTGCAGAGGTGAGTCTGGCGCAGGATCGGCGTGAGCTACTGGCGCTGCCGGTGCAGGGGGTGCTGGCGGAGGGTGTACCACATGTAGTGGGACCTCAATGTAAGGAGTGGCGGATCAAAAGCGGGATGGTGCAAAGGGACGGCAAAGTCCCTATCACTAAAAAGATAAAGACGGAACTGGCAAGAGCCGGCTATGTACAGTGAGCCTACCGCAGGGTCATGGTGAAGCTGCAAGTCGGGCACCTCAATAAAGAGGGTAGCTGTCATGTCCATCGTCCACGTCTGAGAATGAGGCGGAAATGCAAAGCGGGGTGAGAATTTAAGAAAATTCTCAGTAGGGTCGTGGGTGACGTTTAACTGACGTCGCGTTTATTCTTAGCTGCCTCGGGTTTTAATCAATTATGAAAATATGATATTAAACTTAACTATTCATTTTTAGTAAGGTTGGGAAATGTCTGGTCCGAGGCAGGGTCCAGTTTTACTTTAATCAATATAAGAATCCGACTAAACTACTAACAATAACACATAGTACAATGGACAGAATAAGTGGACATGTGCTATAAGCAGAATAAGTAGACATATGCTACAAGTAAACATAATAGTTAGAATATAAATAACTTGTAATCATGCAATTAATGCATTCATGCGGGACTTGCTTTTTTTTTAACCTTCTTTCATAAACTTTTCCTTTACTCATAAACTTTTTCCATTACTTGGTCCCCTGGGAGTTCTTGGCCATTTTAGACTCTTGGGTAATAGTCTGCTTATCAGGATCGAGCTAGTTCCTATACAGGAATGCCGGGTTTACTTTTCCCGACCTTCCCATCGATCTATTCCCCTTAACTTCTTATCCGGGCTGGCCCAAGTATCATGGAACTTTCATCATAATATATTCTTTGGGTTCATCATAACATAACTTTCATAGCTTGCTTGAAAATGCACATGCATCTACATGTATCTCATAACTCATGCATATACTTTACCGAAATTTTGGTGGCATAACGGAACGTATTCGCCTTCTCATGAATAGTGCCAGTACATCAAAATACCAATTTCTCATAGAAGTCACAATATTGCATGCACAATTTATTATAGACTCATAAAAGCATTAGTCTCCTTAAGGCAAAGTTATAGCCTCAATATAATCATTCAACCCGGTTTTTATAAATTATGCCATAATTTCCATTCAACTCATTTGTACCTCAATTTTGGATATGTTATAGTGTTATGTGTCTATTTTCTAACCTCTTTGGTCCCGTCTGATTCTGATAATCATAACTTACGTTATTCAGGTTTTATCCTGGCCTGCCCTGTGGCTGACCAGAACTACTCACTCAAAAGTAAAAATCTCTTAAAAATCGAAAACGGGGTCAATTGATACGAAATTGGTCTCATATTAAATCTGATAGAACCATCTTTCAGTTGCAAAAAGTATCATTCCATTTGACTTAGTAGGGCTCGAGTTATAAGCCCCGAAACTCAACCTTCTTGAACTACTCGGTTTTGGCTTGGTTTGGTCGTGGGTTAACTTCTTCAAATCACTGGGGACAAATAGGATAGTAACAAACTCGGAATTTCTGAGTAGGATGTTCCCCTATATGTAAGCTTTCCAACAAAATTAGTTTCACTCAAAATGGAGTTGTATAGGGTGAGTTACACCCTTCTCAACCCATACTGCCTGGGTGGATGTCCTGAATCTTAGGTCGAACTTCAAAAATTCACATCTCTCTCAATATTACTCCAATGGTCTTATATGATATATGTGTAGAAAGCCCTAGATGTCTAGTTTCACATAAAAATGGTTTCATTAAGTTTGAAAGGTGGGAGGCGGAGCCGTACACTCCGCCATACAGACTGCCGAGAGTTTTGAGTTTCCCAGCCTCTCAACTTCTTCATATCATCATTCTTACTTGTTTCTATTTCAATTTTAATCTCACAAACAGCCAGTGAACCAGCAATAATTCATCATGATCGCTCAGTGAATATGTCAAGATTGAAGAATTAAATCACCAATAGTCATTCAGAATCAGAAAAAAACCAAGACAAGAAATCAAAAACCCCTACCTCTTGCTTTGAGTTTGAAAATAGAGTCAAATTTGAACTTGAAGGCTGGACAGAGTGGGAGAGTTGAGAAGAGGAAAGGGAGCTGAAGTGAGGAAGGGAAGGCAACGTAAGAAATGAACTGAAGAGGCAGGAGGAGGATATATATATAGACAAAGCTTCGAAGTGGTAGTTAGAATGAGTGGCTTTGATTGGATGAAATTTTGTGGGTCAGGTTCAGCCATGTCTCCCTCTTTTGTGTCAAAATTGCTCTCCACGTCGCCAGAGAAATGAAACTCGCCTTCAGTATATCTGAACATGACATCGGAACTCGTGAAAATTTTGGTTGAACTCGGAATCCAATTCAGCTAAACTCGGAAGTCGCATTTCCTGTCCATTTTGGATCACCTAATGTCGGAACTCGGATATCACGTTCGTTCCTACTCGAGCATAAGGTCGGAAATCGTAAGTTACGTTCATGAGGTCGGAAATCGGAAAAATACAGCCATCCCTTTTTAAGCCTTGGAACGAAGTCGGAAATCGAAACTGATATTGAGGTCGGAAGCGGAATTATAGGACAACTCGGAAATCGTAAATTTCAACATTAAATGTGATCGGAAGTCAGAAATCGGACATTACAGTCTAGGAGCATGTTTAGAAACACGGCTGATGGAAGTAGACGTCACCTTCGACAGGTTTAACTCTATTGAATCTAATGTATAGAAGGGCTTCAATACTGAGACAGGAGAGTTAGAAGAACTGATCTCGATGATCGACATCTCTAGGACAACAAGATGCAAAGGGGCAAGTCAAGAGACATAGGCTCATACTCTAGCATAGCAGGTGGAGGTTGGAGAAACTCTAGAAGTACAGCAAGTGCAGGTGGGAGGTGCAGCACTAGCATCAAGATGATCCAAATATAGTACAGTATGAGTAGTAATGGTGGTTGTGACCACTACGCATCTTATTACCACTCAATAGTCAGAGGACACATGTGGTACTCCATTGATGATGTCATCTATGTCTGAAGACGATAAGGAAAGCAGGGGTGAGAAATAATAATTTTTCAGTAGGATTCTAACTAGACAAGCAACGTGTCTTCGTCCCAGCCATTTCGGGTTTGCTATATAAAAGTGAATATATATCAAGCCCATTCAATTGAGTTTAAAAACATGATTAGCCAAAGTGGATTCATTTTAAGCATACTTCTTCATTTAAACATAAACATGACATAAATGTGTAAAGTGCAAACATCATATGATAATAGTGCATGAACAATTAGCTAGCCTATAAACGAGAGCATGTGTATATGCTTTATGCATGTTCTTTCTTTCTTTACTTTCTTAAACTTAGGTCTTAGCGTCATATCTTTCTTGAAGCTTATCCTTATCATAGTCTTTTACTAGTGCACCCTCTAAACTCGGATGGTAATGAGCTCATACTGTAGCCATCACCACTTTAGGGTTCCCTCACAAGAGAAAGGGAAATGGGACTTACCTTCCCTTACCAAAGGATCATATCCCAAGCATCACCTTCTTTTACTGAAGGATCATGCCAAAGCTTAAGGCTCACCTTCCTTTACCGAAAGATTATATCCATTAATTTGTTTTTGACAATCACCTTCCCTTACCAAAGAATCACTCTCTTAGTTCTTTCTTTTCTTGGTTAATGCTTATCATGCATGACATGTCACTTAATTATTTCTTCTAACCTAGCATGTGGCTATATCACAATAAACAAGGAAAGAATTATTCTAAGTTCCAAACTTTGATGGAAATTTGACAGCATAGCGGCTATATCGAAACTTTCCCAAAGTTTGCCAGGCAAACATAACATTCAACAATACAGTTCAATATAAGCAATACAAGACTTCATATGCATACATGAGTAGCATTAAACAATTGGAATTCAATCCGGCCATGTGACCCAAGTGGCCACATGACATCAAGATACATATAAGTATAGGTATTATCATTTATAGGTTCATTCATGTACACTAGTACAAAATCTTATGAACATAGCTTAGATATTTTGACTTAAGTTTACTCTTAAATTTTAATTTTTCTTGATAGGTTCTTTTTTTTGCTTTGTTTAGTAAAATGTCTGAGTCTCTTAGTTATATGCTATGGAACCTTAATTTAATTTGTGTGTAAATTGAAAGTCTTACTACCCGTTTCTGTTCACTTAGGTCATGGCCTTGTTTTAAGGTTCACTAGTCCTTTTGTTCTATTTTTCTTCGAGTTACCTACTTCACCTAGTTAATTGTTGTTAGAGGGTTCCTAAACCATTACAAATTAAAGATCTTCCCTTCTCTTTTCTTTGGGTATGGCCAAAGCATAGTTTGGGCTTTTAACATATTCTTTTTTATTTACTCCGAGTAGCTTAACTAGTTCACTTAATTAGATAATGTAAGAGTATTATTCTTCCTCTTTACAAATTAAAAGTCTTTCTTTCCTTATTAACCCATTGAGGCCGAATTACACATGATAATTATCACCAAGTTTTGATTTTTATTTATCTTATTACTAAAGTACTTAGAATTTTATGAGGAATCCAAATCCACTCGCCAAAAGTTCAAACTCATTTTTCTTCCCTATTAATCATGTAGGGTCGAAGCCATCCTCATCATCAAGTAACCTTTTTTATTTTCTTTTTCATTACATAATCTCTTGGTTTAGTATTTTAGGGGCTTTTCAACCGATTAAAAATATTAGGAAATGATTTTAATTGATCAAATTACTTAAAGGCATAAAGGAGATATTTTTGACCGATTAAATTACTTAAAAACATGAAGAAAATAGTTTTAACTGATTAAGAACTTGTTATAAGCTTGAACATAGAGATTTGAACCACACACCAGCTTTTGATGAGGGTAATTACTCTTTGTCATGGAAAGTATACTTACGCCATTAGAACACTAAAAGATGAAGGGGAATTCTACTGTAACAAAGGTAGCTTTTTCAAGACTCTAACTGTAGACTTCAAGCTTCAGGTGTTGAAGAAAATTTCTTCTCCAACAATGATGATGAGGACTCGACTAAAGGAGAAGAGCAGGGTTTTCGCTTTCTGACTCTTGGCGAGAGGAAAGTGCAGAAAGGTTTGATTTTTGGAGGTTTTGTGTTGAGAATTGCCTTGGGTTTCCTTTGAGATGATTAGAGAATTGTGAAAAGTTAAAAATGAAACTGAATGGGAGGAGAGAGAGCTGGCCGCTGCTACCATAGGGTTTGTGGGGAGAGTTATTTTGTTTTCCTTATTTAGATCAATTAGCATTTAATTCCATTTATGAATTTCCTTATTTATTTCATTAACCATTTAATTTGAAATTCTCTCCTTATTTATATAAATGGGGGTGGCGGCCATAGTAGGGTTTCAGAGAGAGATTTTATCTTGCATTTGTTGTAATTAAATGTGACAAAGTGTGATAGATAGTTATCATAATTAAAATATCAATCATTTAAATTTTTCATTTTCTTTTCCATTTTAAGCATAGCTTAGCCGTGGATATCATCTAGGCTTCTACCACCATGTTTTTAATTTTCTAACTTTTAAATTAGCAAGCTTATTTAAAAATTAAAATTATCTTATTGCCTTTCACTTAATTATGTTTTTTCTGTTGACCTTTTCTAATTATTAAACTTTTGCTCATTTATATTGTAAATTAATCCTTGATTTAATAAATAAAGTTTTAATAAATAAATGGACTAATTTAATGAACTTGATAGCCAGTTTTGTAGTGCACCAATTTAAATCTAGTGCACCACACACCATTTACCAAAAGTGGATGTACCATATTCTGTTTCTACTTTCCTCCACGGCAAGGCTTCCTCCATTGTTCTCGATTTGTAGCATCCTTGCCCTTTGCTGGGCCTCTCTAAAGCTTTTGAAAATTACAATCTAACCCAACCAAACCCATTGTATGTGTGGATCTCAACATCACCATCCATCATGATTGGTAATCCCTTGGCATCTCCATGACCTCCAAGCAGAAATTGGGCATTCGCACTAGCTCACTGTTGACATCATTGAGGTTGGCTTCCCCACCGCCTCAAATGACAACTTCAAGGCTGTCAAGATAATTGCCAAAAAGGTTGGCAACGTCGTCGACATCAATGACTACATCCCAATCATGCATGCCCAAATCGGCGAACAACACAATAGGTTGTGTGGTGGCATGTGGTAGTGTCTAGTGGATCGAGATGGTAAGGGAGATTAGATGCCAGTAACGATGACAACTTTGTGTGTGGTGCATTTGCCACTATCTGATGACGAATGGGGTGATCGAAGGAGGAGATTGGTAGGTTGGGGAAGAAATGCTGCTTTGGACCATAGTAATGTTGCTGGGATGTGGGTGCTGGTTGCACCAAATGCATTTAGCCACACTTTGAAATACATTTACCCGCATTTTTCCAATGTGGCTAAATAAAAAAGTAAACATTCCTTTTCCTACACCCTAACCAAATTTAAATGGTGTGTGGTTTCGAATGTGGCTAAATGAAAAAGTCAACAATCCTTTTCCTATACCCTAATCAAATTTAAATAGTGTGTGGTGCACCATACTTAAATTGGTTCACCATAGACTTAGTCGAACTTGATCGGTTTTGACATTTTAACATAAATGATTAATAATTTATTTATTATTTATTTTTAAATACAAGAGTGACTACATTATACTCATAATTTATATTTTTAAAATAATAAAATTACATTTTATAAATATTCTCCCATCGCGTGAGTATAAATATTAATATTTCAATAAAATAATATTAAAAACACAAAAAGTGAGAAACGTAAAATAAGTTAGAAACGCAAAATATATTCTTTATTTGAATGATATTATTTTTCAGTTTTATTTTTCTTGAATAATACGTAAGTGATATTACAAAAGTCAAGTAATATTATTACTATTATTTAATGATAAATATATAAAATAATTAAATCCCCACTCAAATGACCATGTTTCACATATAATGATCGGTCAAGTGTAATCTTAACAATAAGATGTTTCAATTCTTTGCTAACCTAAAATGATAATTGTATATGTAACTTAATATTAGACAAATATCTTTTATTTTAAATCACTTGAATGATGTTCATATTTAATGGAAAAGAAAATTTTATTTAGATTCCGTATAACTTATTTTGTGTAATCAAAATTCCAAAATTAAATTCTGACAAAAGAAAAAGATGATTTAAACAAAGTACATATACAATCAAATAATTATTTTAAATTAAAAGCTTACTTGGTGAATGTCTCTTTGATACAGGTCATTAGAATGAGATGATGATAAAAATAATAACAAAGAGTTTAAATAGCTTATTTTGTAAACAAAATATTTATATGAGTGCCTTAATGTTGTGGAAACCTTAGGAATGCACCTGTGTAACAGTAGAAGCTACAAATTTTTTTTCTATGCATTTACAGTTAAATATAGATCAAAGATACTCTAGACAGTAAAATAATATAGCAGAAAAAATAAAGATATCAAATATCATAATTTTTAATGTGGGAAAACCCATAAGAGAGACAAAAATTCAACAGACCTAGTTCAATAAAATACATTCACCATTGAAAATGAATATACAATCACTCTTTTTAACAGCACTAAAAAATTTCAATAATCAACAAAATACTTCACCCTATGGGTAAAACTTAATCCAAATCTCTACAATATAGGTATCACAGAATAACCAAAAGAAAAGGCAAAACTATAATTAGGCTATATCAAAATGTTCATGTCAACATCATAATTGACATACTAAAATTTAATGAAAAAAGGAACAAATTCACCCCGCATAATATAGATCATGGGGCACCGCCTATTTTTCTTTCTTCTCCTCTTGCGACTGCGCGGCAACAACACCCTTTTTTCCCTTTCTTATGGCTTTTTAATTTTTACTAAAGTCTTCATTTATTTATTTATTTTTATCTTTAAACTTTTAGGATTAATTGTAATTTGTCCCTTTATATTATAGGTCATGTATATTTTACCCATTATATTTTAAAAATATGCATTCCGATTACCTGCATTTTTACAAATATGCATCTTAGCCCTTTTGTTGATTTTTTATCAATTATGAACAAAAATATTACATATTCAGGGTATCGGATTGCACATTTAGAAAAGTTCAGGAGAGTCAATTTGTATATGACCCAAAATTCAGGAAATTATAGTACACTCATTTGCGGTAAAGTGCATATTTGTGAAAATACATATAGTTAGGATGCATATTTTTAAAATATGAAAAATAAAATATATATGACCTATAATATAGGAGAGTATCTTGTAATTAACCCTAACTTTTATGGGCCCACTAAGGAGGGAACCCACCTAACATTTAACGAAGTTTTTTTTTGTTTTTTTTTTAGTGGGTCTCATTGAAGTTAAAGTGTACACAAAAGTGGATAAAATAAAATTCTAAAATTACCTATAATTACAAGTTGATTAAGTAAAAAATTAAGTGGATTTTGTGTGTGTATATATATGAGAGAAGTAATTAATTATACGAGCAAGAAATTTTGACTATTAATTTTTAAATGAATAATCAAGATTAAAATATAATCAACACTAGTTTTTACATAACTTTTAAGTGATCTTATAACTTTTAAATAACTTTTAATATGAATCATCTACGTATGATTATATGGTCAAGATTTGCTTCTCTTATCTCTTATATAAAAACACCCTTCTCATTTGATACGTTCCATAAAGATAGGAAATCAAATGAGTGGAATGATTAATTATGAGAGTAAGAAGAATAAATTTTGATCATTAAATTTTATGAAAATGATAAAGATTAAAATATAAAGTAATATGACTTTTTTAAATAATAATATGACTTTTAAATAACTTTTAATTTTAACTATCAAATATCGATAAAGATTTGCTCCTCTCACATAGCATATAAAATCATCCGTAACATATATATTACATTGATTTTGATATATATAAAAAGTATATCAAACTATTTTAGATGAATATAAAATTTTATAGAAATATCTACAAGATATAAACTTTTAATTTGACACTAAATTTTGTAAAAAATTACTTCAATAAAATATTATTCAATGGTGTAACAATTATTTAAAATTACACCGGCTTAGCTTTATCCTAAGTATACACACACAACAAAAAGACAAGCTTCATCGACAAAACTGGGACATATTTTATTCTTTGAAAAGAGAAGAAATTAGTTTTCCCTATTTCAGCAACTACGAAAGGAGAATATGATTCTATAAGCATGACTCAACTGTTTTTCCCTTCTATCAGCGGGAACATACAACTACTTTGTATAATTCTATTTACAAGCATTTGGTGGTACTGTGCAAATTTCTCCTACCCCACCATAGTTAGTTCAAGACAACAATTCATCAAATTGAGCAACTTCAAAGACACCAAGCCAAAGGTATCCCAAACTGCTGAACAAAACGTAGCAGAATATAAGCATCAAACTCATCCTGTTCTTCATGAAAGGGACATTAGAGGCAGATCCTTTAATAGTACAAGCCCAGCTGAGCTGGTACGCCTCTGCCATTGATCCATGTCCCTTGCAAGAAAGTCCCTACAGTAAACTTGCTAGCCTCCTCCTTGTTAAGGACTTTGTGGCCAGCCCAATTGACCCTAGCATTGGTGCTGGCACCAGGTCCTGTGTTGTTGAACTCAGCATAATACAGTGTCTTGAGTGCAAAATCTCCTGCCCAAGGTAACCACCCATCAGGGTGGATTATGTCTCCGATTTGGGATTCCATGATGATGGTTCTTGAGTACTCCTTCCAAGGCCTCCCAAGGTAGCTCTTGATTTTGTCCTTCTCAGGAACCAGCTTGTCATCAGCTCTAACCTCACACTTTTGCAGAACAAAACCAGTGGTCTCTTGTTTGTCATATCTGCCTTGAGCAGTTACAATGTTCTGCTGATTGTCCATTGGTTTCCTAACAACCATGATGCAGTTCTGAAAGACGGCGGTTGCATCGCCAAATATGAAATCGATTGTGCCTGAAATGACACAGCTTCGGTAGAATTGCCTGTGGGTTTGGGCGTATAGAGTGTCTTGGTAGCCCTCAAAGCGACAGTTAACAAACATTGCACGATCTGCTTGCACTCTGGCAGCCACTGCTTGATGCTTTTCTGGGCCAGCAGTGTTTCTGAATCCCATTGCTTTGCCCAAGAACCCATTTCCAAGTACCACTGCAATGTGCATGGAAAAATTGGAATTAATTAAACTAGATAAACATGCATTTCATATCAACGCTTAGTTGGTTCAAGTAATTTGTCACTTCTTCCCCTCAATTAAAATATCGGGTTTGAATCTTGTGAATGAATATATACAGTGGGGCGATCGAGTTTGAGTTAGATTAACTAGGATCCAATGAACACTGGATAGTGTTGTTTCACACCAGAAATAAACATTCATTTGATGTCACAAATATAGTACATCAATATTGTTTTCATGGAGAGAGTCTATAATTACCAAAGGTTGCAGTTTGGAAAGTCCTGACTCCATCTACAAAATTTTTGCTGCCAGTGATGATGGTCTTTTGTGATCCATCACCATACAGTGTCAGATTTTCCATTTTCTTTGTCACGGTCACTGTCTCATCGTATGTTCCTTCTTTGACATAAACCACGTACCTACAGTTTCACAACGGAAAAGGTATGTCTTATGTAGGCACTAATGACACAAATCCGACCAAAAACAAGAATGTGATGAAACTATAGTACTAAGAAAGCTAATCCAAGCACACTCTAAGAGGAACATACCGTCCTTTATATGTATCTGGGATGGCTGCCAAGGCTTCAGAGATGGTTTTGAAGTTCCCACTGCCATCTTTTGCCACAGTGACATTAGGTTGGGGTTTGTCATCTGCTGCCTTCAACATCCTTCGATCCTCGTCGCCAATCCAAAGAGCAATGCTATCATTCTTGTCCGAAAGCAAGTGGCGAGTGAAAACTGATTGGACTGTAGAGAGGAATGAGGACATTGTTGACACAATGGCGAGGGAATTGCCAACGAATTCCTGGGAATCCTTGAAGAGCTCCTTAAGTTTGGTCTTCAATTCCCCTTCAGGGAACCCATCAATGCAGGTTTGGTGGTAAGAGATAACTGCACTCAGCCAATTGTTGAGTTCAGGAGCTCTTGTTGAAAGCTTCTTCAGATCATCTGAGCCAATTTCTGAGATGGAGAATCTAAGCTCTTCCTTTGCATCCTCAATCAGCTGCTTACAATCTTCATATGCCCCTTTGTCCATTTCAGACTCAAACTTCATGGAGGTGGTTTTGTTGAAAGCCTTGTCCACCGCATCTTGAGCAAGTTTGATAGAAAATTTTAGAAGATCCTTGGGCTGTGCAAGTTTGGGGTCATTCTTCACTGCATCGCCAAGAGGGCCTTCACATTTGCTCTTGTATTCCGCGGAGCCGCATATCATTTTCACAATCTTGGATGAATGCTCTACATTTTTGCTTTTGGTAGATGCTGAGGAAGTTGCATGGTTGGACTTCGACTTGTTGTCAGCGCCACTCCCAGAAATGTTGACATTGACAACAGCGAATGCTGCAGCACCTATGATGCATGCAAGGAGAATGGTGGACACTACACCAATGATGATCCTCTTCCTCAGCTTTTGTTTCCTCTCATGTCTTCGCCGTTCCGATATAAGGTCGAAATCCTGAAATGCCATTGCGAAAATTGTCTAAGGCAGAGGGGACTCTGCCTTAGGTTCAAGCCAGGCAACGGATGGTGAAAGAGAGATGGGAGCAAAAGATCCAAGGAGGGATTAATTTTAGGCCTTTCCTCTTCATCTTTCATTGTTTGATCATTTGGGATTTCACTACCATTTGTTTGAAGGGAGACTAGGCAGCTCTGGACGAGAGAAATTTCAGGTATTTCTATTTTGAACGTTGGTTAAGGGCTCTTCGTTTGTAGCCGTATTTCTTTCTTGCCAACGTCTTTCCCTTCAGACCAACTTGGAAAATCCTTCTCTCCTTTTCCTAAGGATGGGAGTGGCAGAAAATAGAAACAAAAATGTTTGTTTCACTTTCATACTGTTTTTCATATCAATTTTGTACTTGTTAATGATGTATAATTTTTTTGATTAATTCCGTATGTATTGTGGTTAATGCAATAATATTCAGTTATTATGATACAAATAGTTAACATTGTATAAGTCTTTTATTAATCATGTAGATTTTCTGGTTAACGCGACAAGAATTAATACGATCACATTAACCACAAAATACACATAAATTGACCGAAAATTTTTACATGATCAATTAAGTGTAGAATGATGTAGAAAAAGTGATGTGAAAATATCATAAATGCAAAACCCACGTGGCATTGACATAGGTTTTCCCTTAAAAAAATACGCACCTATAAAACTAGAAAAAATGCTATCCAGGCAACAGTTTTTACTTCATCCTAAATATGTAGTTAAATGATAAGACCCACTATTCAATTTAGAATTAGCAACCACAGACCATGCTCTGCCTAATTAACCATGAAACTTTTTATTGTACATTGCTACTCTAGCAGCTACTTTTGGGCCTTAGGCGGTTAGGCCATCGAGGATAGCGGCATTAGCAAGAAGTCGAACAAACTAAAGCCACATTGTCTCTTTTTCATCAGATCCCATCATCATAAGGAAAGGAAGTAGACCCAAGCCAAGCATCTCCAGTAATGAATTCTGAAACCGTGAAATTATAAGCATCATTGTAATCCATTACATGGTATCCAACCCACTCTACACGATTATGTGTCCTTGAACCAGGTCCATAATTCTCATACTCTCCATAATACAAAGTGTCCGAACCTTGATCACTAGACCACTTTGCCCAACCCATTGGGTCGATGAAGTCATCAATGTAGGACTCAAGATAAACAACTCGAGAATAAACCCTCCATGGCCTACCAAGGTAGCTCTTGAAGCTGCTAGAGTTGGAATAAAGATCATTCGTAGCTATAATTGAGCAGTTTTGGATTGAGATGCCAGTGTCCTCATCTGGGGTATCTCTGGACTGTGCAGTAATCACAGTGAATTGGCCCGGCAATGGCTTTCTGGACACAATGTTACATTCTTGTAGAACCACTGCTGCATTCCCAAATATGAAATCTATGGTCCCATAAATGTCACACTCTCTATAGAATTGTCGAAAGGAGTGAGCATACAGGGTGTCTTGGTAACCATAAACTGTACACCTGTAAAAAGCAGTCATATCTGCATTTACTCTCAAGGCAACTGCTTGATGCTTCTCTGGCCCTGCACTGTTCTCAAACGCTATGTCACGTGCCAGAAAGCCATCCCCAGAGACCGCTGAAAAAAGAAAGAATAGCATAATCATGCAATTGTCATTTTGGCCACATCTATGACGAACATCACAGTGAAATTTATGTAAAAGCAAGCAAAAATGAGTCTCACAGAACAAAGGCCTAACCAAAATTCAAACATATATCCAATCCGATGTCCTTTTTCTGTTACTGTTCTGCTCTGTGTCTCCACCATCCATAGTAACAAATTAATTGCACAAAACTAAGGCCAGTAACTTTTATAGTTTGATGGAAGTTACTAACTCTGAACGCTACAAAGCACGTCCAATGAAGATGATACATTAATTGTTCATAAGATAATTTTGATTTTGATATTTTAGACTTTAGATTTTTTTACTCCAGTGCACACCGTGTAATTTTTGAATAGATATGGCGTGACAAAAGCTAAAAGAGAGAAGACAAACCAAGAAAAGGGTACAAAGACTTCACCTAGAGTTGCAGATCTGAAAGTGGTCCAGCCATCAGCGACGCTTCTGCGACCCGTTATGATAGTGACATCACTTCCATCTCCAAGCAGAACAATGTTGGGCTTATAACTTGGGATTTCCACATTTTCCTCGTAAACCCCCTCTTTGACATAGATTACTGTCCTAACCAAGCTGTTATTCGGAGCAAAGTTGATAGCCTCAGTGATGGTGCTAAAGTTCCCAGTCCCATCATCGGACACAACAAGCACTTTATTTGGGTCATATTCATCCGCATCTGAACTTTTCTGCGAGAAGCCAGGGTCCTTGCTTGAGAGCCAAGTTGGAGCACCCATCAAACGCCGGTTCTTGAGGCCTTTGGGAGCCCTCATCCCTGGCTTAGAGAGCATTGAAAGGGAATTACTAACATGCTTGTAAGTGTTGATCACAGAGTTCACCAGAACTGGCTTCAATGTACCAGAAGCAGAATCTAGGCCTTCTAGGCATGTGTTCTTGTTGGTGAGTGCTGCACTGAGGTAGGCTCTTGCATCAACTAATCTCCTTGAGTTGGAGGAACGAATACCAGATAATGATCTTTTTAAAGAAGTCAAGGTGGATTGGTGAAGTTCCTTGCAGTCTTGGATAGCTCCTTTTTGCTTCTCTATGATGTTTGAGTCGCCAACATTGTGGAACAGAGTAGAGAGCTTTGTGGCTTCAGATATTGCAACTTGGAGGGACTGAAGGAGGTAGCTGATGATGTTTGGACTTATGTTTATTGAGATGGACAGCTTCAATGAATTGAAGCAAACTTCTGGGTATGGGGTAGCACTGCAGAAAGATTTTAAGGAAGAGAGGTTGGCATGAAATGTTGTGGAAGCATTGGAGGAATTAATGGCCCAAGTATGTGAGAACAAGAAGAAGAAGATTGTAGGGAGGTGGAGGAGGAGGAAGAGTTTATGAGATGAGGAAGCCATGAAATGTTCATGAAAAATGAGACAGAAACTGATGAAGGGTAAGCAAAGGTAGAGAAGTTTGAGAATTTGACTCACTTAAATAAGGAACTTGGCGTTGGGGAGTAATGGGAACATTGATCAGAATCTAAAACAACACGGGACTTTGAACTTGATATATGTTACAACTGGAACACGACAATGGTATAACATCACAGCTGAACATAAGGACAATAATGCAACAGCCTTTAGTTTTTCAACACTTTTTCTCCTCAGAGAGGGACACTTGCACTAACCATATTAACCTCGAAACATGGAAATCAGCTGATGGCCACGGGTGCGCTTGGCGCACAAAAATTTAATATCTGCAATATTTAATTTTCCTACTTTTCGGTGCAGGCTAGGGCCCCGAATATGTGTTCGAATTAGCAGTAACTTTAAGGTCGAAAACTTTTTGAAAAAAAAAAAATATTCTCTTAAAATAATAGAAAAATCTATATTTTATCTCTTATAGAAAGCAAGTGCTAAATAAAAGAATCTTATTATTTAAACTCATATTTTGAGATATTAAAAAAATACCATATTCTTAACAATATGTTTGGGTGACATATAATTGAGTAACGGAAAGAAAATGAAAAAAGCAGGAATTAGTTTCTTGTATAAGAGGTAAAATATACATAAAAACACAGAAAATAACTTAAGGGAAATTATTTCCCTTCTTTTCCCTTTGAAGTTTTTTTTTTTTTTTTTTATGTGCTCTCCCGTGGTGAGTATTATTAGAATCTCAACTCACAAAAGTATTGAGGGGCAAACAGAGTACAATGTCTATCTCCAGCAAAAACGAGCAAAGCCAAAAGATTACATCAGATAATTTTATACACTATAAACAGAGAAAGACTTCGTGGCCAGCATGACAAACACCAACAGGGTGCTTACCACGAACAGCTATTAAGCACTCCTCTTAAATCTCTGTCCTGCCTATTAAGCACTCTTCTTTTCCCTTGATAGGGATTTTTTTTTTTTTTTAACCTTCTCATGATTGCGGTAGAAATGGAGGGCAAAGAACGGAACTAAAAATTATAACTTCTAAATAATAGGAATATTTCATTCTGTTCTTTTATAATATAAGTTCCAAGCAAGAAGCAAGATTATTAATGGAATTTTGTTCCATTCTCTTATTAATATCTTAAACAAAAAGTAAAGTAACTTTGTTCCATTTCTCCTTTTCCCTTTCCCGCTGATTCCTATTAAGTTCTTTTCGTTTTATTAATGGAAAAAATCCATAGTGTTAAAGGTAATGTGAGATTCAAATGTGGATCAAATACAATAATGTGGAATAAAAAAAATTTAATTTTCCCCATGGGTGCAATCTGATATGAACTTCTTTATATATAAGAAAAACATTTCCCTAATGAAAATCGGAGGCAAATTATGAGTAAATAAAAAGGTTCTAATACTTTTTAGGGTGAACTGATGTGGTAGCCAGTTGCTCTTGGAACATAGTGTAGAAATATCATGTATGTCTGTGAAAGAGATAAATTTCAGACAGGAAGACATTGGTTGCATGTTAGGTCATTTCTGTTTTTGGATTTAGAGCGAGCTGTGAAAATAATGCAAGGCATGGTACGCCACAGCTGCAAATCTGAGAGACCTCAAAGTACTTCAGCTTTCAGCTCAGCAGTTAAGCTGGTGTATTACTGTGGCATTGTCCAATTACCCATTTGGGTTCTTTCTCATTTTCATCATTGCTCTCATGAAATTTCCAGGTTACTTAGGTAAACCAAAGATTCGGAGTTCTGACAGTGGGCAATATGCCAAGTTTGTCAAGTAATGTTAAATAACTCATCTTCTTATGCTAAAACTTTACACAGATTTTAATTTGGCTAAGAGCATATAAATTTTTAATTAAGAACGTATTTTATGATCAATTTTATAATATCTATTATTATTACTTTAACAAAATACTTGTAATTATTTTAAAAATTGTATCTTATTAACTATTGCAATTATGACAAACAATTATTGTTACAAAATACGCATTAATAATAAATTATATATGGAAAGCAGGTGTTAAGAAAATAGTGTGGGAGGAATATTTTCTATTGTCAAGCCATCCTTGGACGTGAATGCATTCCTTTTATTTATAGTGAAAGTGAATGATTGAATATGGCAACCCGTGAAGCGACTTCCCCACAAGCCATCTCTCTTTCTCTCTCTCAACAAATTTGAACTATATAATATATAAGGATGATCAATATTTAAAGTTATTTAAATATTATATAATTATTTAAAAAAATTATATAATTTTATATATTAATTTTGTAATTAAAAATAAGCTTATCCAAACAAACTTCTAGTCATAATGTTAATTTATTGGTAATCTAACGTTAAGATTTTTTATAAAATTTGCATGTAAATCTGTAATCTTTCATCTGAAGCCGCGTATACTTCATAGTAGTTAGTTGATAACATCATCTACACCTTGACCCTTGCTCGTGAAATCACAAGTCGGAATATACCTAGATAGTCAAGTCCCACACTCCTTTGTCTACAAACCTGCCAAAATCTCACATGTAGAGAGATTCCTTTTTGGTATAAATATTTATATTGACGGCAAAATCGAAAGAAAAGATATTTATATAGTTATAAACTGAGACTATTTTTAATACACTTTCATTATATAGAATTTCATATTACCATTTAATTATATATTAAACGTGACTTTTAAAGTAGTAATAATAAAATTTAAATGGTTTTGTTAATATAGTATTAGTAATATATAATTAGATGATTGTGTAAAAAATTCTTAAAGCTACAGTAAACCAAAATAAAATTCTTATGAACACAGTTTTGTCTCTTATCCATTTATATGTTAGAATAGCAACTAAAGGGGTGGAAATCCCAAAAGCAAAAAGTTTTAGCCATTTCCGATTCTAGAGTAGCATCAAAGGAGGGAACTCAAAAGAAAAAAGGTTTTAGTCTTTTCTTATTATAAGTGTATTTTATATGGGATTATATATTATTGATGAATTCTATATAAAATACACTTATATGATTGATTCGAAAGTACAACTATGTGGTACTCCTGGATTATACAAATATTTCTCTTTACTCATTTGATGTGCATCGATCCTCGCCAGTATGTTTAGTACTAGTAACTTCATTCATGAGTTTTTGTCCTGTTTTTTTTTTTTTTGCCCAGCTTATATATCTAAAGAGACTGTTGATTTATTGCTCTTTTCACAAAAAAGAAACATTTCGTTTTGATAAACTCCGAAAAGGGGCTCACTTAACAAGTTCACATCGGATAACAAAACTTTTCAGAAGTTTATTAGAGAAACCGACGTCTTTCCCCAAAATATATTCAGCTGATCAGCTCGTGCTACTATGATATCGCTTTAACCCTTTTGTCAAATTTCTCGCTTGAATCTTCTTCTGGAAAAATTTTAATATAGACAAAAGGCATTACATTAATTACTCCACTAAAAACATTGCATACGACAGAGTAAATGAATTCATGCTATTGGATTTAAGTTATAACTCGTTGCCCAACATATTAATATTAATAATTAATTTTAATATTACTTATAAATATATATTGTTATAATGATAAGTTAATTTATGAAGTCAAGAGATATGCTTTTAAACATGAGCGTTTATGCACTCAATACTTTTTTTTTAAAAAAACAAAAATTGATTTTAAACTGAGGGAAAGGCTCACCCTAGTCCATTGTTGCGCTAAATACTTATGTCTTTTGATGATTTGAATTTTCCTTAAGATGTGTTACTTTTATTAATGAAACTGAAAATAAATAAAAATCACCAAACACAAAAAGGTTGTGCCTATATATGCTTGTGCTTTTTATAGCACGACTGTGAAGTAAAATTTGTATATGATATATTTAACATTTTATGTTGGCAAGAAATTTTTTCAAAATTTCGGGAGTTGCCGATTGAGGTAAGCTTAATGGCTGATAGTCGAAGCTGTTGGGCTTGATTTGCGCTTAGTATTTTGGGGCTAAAACTGGATCGGTGGCTATGAAGCTGTTCTCAATTATTCTAAAGGAAAGGAAGGCACGACCAAAAAACCAAAAAAAAAAAAAAAAAGGTGAGGAAGGTAGCCCTTTTTTTTTTTAGATAGTTGGCAAGAGCCTCGACTCACCAAAAGGGATGAGGAGGGAACAAGACAGAACCTAAAACCATAATCCCATCTGCAGGAGTTACAACACCACAGACTGAAAACTACACACGCTACTACAATAAGCATCACCTAGGTTGTATCCGACCATGAGGCACCAAAGCAGAAAACAGCACAATATCCCAACAGAATAAAGCGTCAACAGCAAAACACCCACCATAATGGATTCAAGCCTTCAACGGCTGATTTCACCCATTGAGAATCAAGTATATCAAGCAAGCTAGCCATTGAGTTCCAAAGCAAACTTGCTAGTCCACTCATAGGAATATTCCACCTGCATTCAAACCATAAGCCCTCCCTGCTGAACACTGACACAGCATTTGCAAAAAAGGAAAGATAAGGTCAACTGCACCACAGAGTTAGTTTGCTGCATCATGATTAGGGACCCATAACACCTTTTGAACTGTCACGGAATTACATTGTTTCTGCCATACATCCAACCATGTGAACTGCGATTTCTTCCCATGCTTGATAACACTAATAGGAGCCCGTTTCCTCAAATTCTGCAATCTATTAAACACAAATCTACACTCCCATGGAACATTATCTTGTTGACTCCACCAAGCTGTGACTTCCTTAGAGGTGGACAATATGCACAATTCTTCTTCCCTTAAGCCAACCTCTTCAAGTAAAAATTGGATAGATTCCTCTAAGGCAGTGACAGTAGCATCAGTTACAGAATTGGCCGAGACAACATCCCACATGAAGCATATAGGAACAGCAGCCTGACTCATAAAATATCCTCCAATAGCATACACGTTTTTATTCGGAAGGTAGTCCACGCATAGCCACCAATAGTATATCGGGGCTTGAGCTGTAGAGGCAAGGAAGGCTGAAACAGAACCACCTGCTGGTGTCTTCAAACAATTATTGCTCTGCCTAGCCTGTAGGTCATTTGAGGGACTGTTGCCTGTGTTTACTTGCCAAGAATGAACCCACTGTACTACCTGCTCCTTAATAGCATGTATATTGACTACTTTGTTCTCGAAAATTTTGCTGTTTCTAGCTTTCCATAGCCCCCATATAATAGCAAACATCAAAGCCAACCACAGAAAGAAAAGAAGGTAGCACTTGAAGCCATAGTTGAGTTGCTCAAGTTTATTCCCTAGCTTTGTTAATTCTCCACTTAGTCGAGATATTCGATTGGTTTGTCAACTAAATGCTTTCTTTAGTAGTCTAGGAACTCATAACTGAGGAGTAGATCCCCTCCTTGGTAGAATCGCTAAAGTCTTGGATCAACCGAGTTTATTGACTATATCCTTGTAATAGCTTCTTGGCATGTCATTTTATTGAACTAAACTGCAAGCAACGGATTAAGCAAAACAATGTCATAAATTATTATTCAAAAGTTTGTTTAGTGACAATAAATGAATGATAGGCTTTGTTATAATAGTAAAGATGAGTGGGATGATATAAAATGGGACGAAATAGAATGACATAGAGGATAATGGGATGAAAGGCACTAAAAATTCAGCACTATTGTTCATATATCAAAGGAAGGAATAGAGAAAAGGTTTTTGCTCCATTTAGACGTGAAGGAAGGGGATTTGTGTGAGCCATAACCCCTATGTTTGAAGTTTAACTATTAGAAACATGCAAAAAACCGACAAAATTTTCAACGAAAAAGTCAGTAATATCCATTGTAACAATTGTATTCAAGAAATCACTAATGGAAATAAATTGCTGGTAAATAGCATGTCGAAAAAAAGAGAATTAAATATTACCAATGGATATTTTATCCCTCGGTAATATTGATAATTATACTGACATAATTTTTTATCGGAAATATTTAAAAAAAAAGTTGGTAAATTAATGTCAAAAAACATCATGAAGACATTTATACCACGAATTATTGATAAGTACCGATGGAATATTCGTTGGTAATTTAAAATTATTTTATAGATTATCGACGGATTATTCGTCGATAAATTAAAAATAATATTTTAATATACATTTACTGACAGAAAATCCATCGCAAAATATGGAGCATGATAATTTTTATTTTAATTATTATCGACGAAAATTATATCGGTAAGGTAACTTTTTTTTTCTTTTTTGTAGTTTTGTATTATTGAAATTGAAATTAGTAATTAAATATTTCAAATTATTGTTTTAATTATCCATAAATTCATATAATTAGAAATATAATAAAATGAAATATAAAATATATAAACTATCAAATAAAATATAAACTATTAATAACCCAAAAAAAAAAGTCAATATATAGTTCTAAATACATGAAAAACCCCTAAAAACCACGAATACTGATCAGCGTCAGTATCCGAAATGTCCTCAGAGCCATTCGATGTGCGGTTATGTGGAGAATGTGAAGGCGGTGAAGGCAAAGGTGGAGATGGTAGAGGCTATGCACCAGACGACGAACTGCTTCGCATCTGTTTGAAGTATGTATGCATAGTCATCTCATCCTCTACTCCATGGACTGTAGCTGCTAATTCTACTGCTCTTTTTCCTTTGCGTGCTACTCCTCAGCTACATATACCTCTTCTTGGCCTTTTCGAGCTGCCTTTGCACTAATTCGTTCAATGCATGCATCCAATCGCGGATGTCCTCCACATCCATACTAGCAGACCCAGCTCCAGACACAAAGGTTAGAGAATAAGACCTGCTATATGTAGTCCTTATACCATAAATGTGCTCCTTGTCGCATCCACCAACTGTCTGGGCCCACATATCATTGTCACTGATAGGTGGATCGATAGGAGTGCTCTCGTCCCCTTGTTACGACTACTACGACCGTGTCTCGATCAGTCGCTGAGTGAATTCATGCTACAATTGGAACAAACAAAATAAATTAAATTAGATTTAAATAATAGAAATTATAATAAATTAAAAGTATTGGAAACTAAAATATTAAGTACTTACATATGTAGTCTCCGACGGAGTATCGACCCACTAGGACTTGTCCAGCTTTAGGGTGTGGATATCTTGAAATAGCTCCCCTTGAGTTGACAACCTATTAATTGTCTTCTCCTACATTTCAAATAATTTTCACATGATAATATAATATTTAATATAAAAATTTAATAACTAAATAAGTTAAAGATGATATTTGCCATCCTCAGCCATGTGCCCTCAATGATAGTGGAGCCTCCAGTGTGTAACAAGCCACCTTGGGCTGATTCTCTACTCGTCCAATCCTTCACTTGCTTCGCTTTGTAGTTGGGCAAGTCCTAGTATGCCTTGAGCGCTCGGCGGATGTCCTCAGTGAGCCAGTGGATACTAGCATCATTTTTGTGAATGTCGTAAAACCTATCACGCAGCTGCTTGCCGGCCCTAGTCCTCTATGCTTTGTAGATCAAGGTCTCCTCGCATGGATCAATAGTGAATGAGTGCTACACATAAGTGACACAATAGTCAACTCTTTTATAATAAATAAGCATGCATCAAAATAAAAGATAATTTTACCCTCCACTTTCTCCACCACATCTACTGTATAGCTTCAAGCACCCTTAAAAAGCTCTTATATACGGGCCACGTAAGTTCTCTTGTAACACCTTGGTAACCTTGTGTAGGCTCAGAGTTGGTGGAATCTAACTATGTCAAAAACAATGGACTAAGTCAGGTATTTTTTAATTAAATTTAATATCACAATTAAAAATTCATGATAAATTTAAATTTGAAAATATTTGCCAAGATTTGCCATCATTTCTGAGCTCCACATGTTGGTTTGTGGAGCCTTATAAGAGGACGGATGATGAGGCTTAGGTACCTTGCAAACTAGGCTGGTTGGGGATAGGGGACGGAGTAGAATCAGGCACAGGTGAGGTGTGATCCTCACCTCTTGGAGGTTGGGGTGGAGATGGTGTGAGCTAAGGAGGGAGTGAACACTGAGATCTTGACTCTACATGCCCAGGGTTAGGTATCATAACAAACTCTTGGCCATGTAGAGGAGAGTTAGGAGCGGTGGATGTAGCAGCAAGGGTGGGAGTAGTGGATGCCAGCATAGTGGAGGTGGTGGTTAGAGCTTGAATATTGGGGGATGGATCGTGCTTTCTTGATCTACCTCCGCCTCATCCAGAACCAAATCCTCGTCTTGCTATAGATGACTTGTATAATATGTGTATACATCACCAAAAATATGCAACAAACATAATATGTATATAAATATAAATGCAAAGAATTTAACTATGACACCAAAATAAATATCACAAAATTGAAAATGATCAAAATAATTTGGGCAAAGTCTCCCCTTAATTTAGGAGCCACCACAAAAATTTATTCAACAATTCAATACAAATAACAATTATTTATTGCATAACAATAATTATTTAATTGAAAAAAATTCTAAATGATCAAAAATATTTGGATAGAGTCTCTCCTTAAATTAGGAGCCTCCACAAAAATTAATTTAGTATTTCAACACAAATAACAATCACATATACTCATGTAAATCAATCAATTAATCCCTAAAACCATTTTAAAACATATCCCCACACTTCACATCATGCAAGCACACAACACTACAGTACACAATTTAAACAATGGGAAAGAACTCTAAGCCTTCTCCCAGTCTACAACTTCATCCTAGAAAATTTAAATCTCTAATATTTCAGAAAACATAAAGTTAAGAACGGAGTATAATGTACGTACCTAATATGCCATAATACTTCAATTAACGAATGCACCATAATAGAAGCACTCCAAGTGCTCCAAATGAGATCTTTAACAATTAACGTAATAAGTTAATTAACTAACTAAGAAACTAAAAACTTTGAGTAAAGAAATGAAATTAAAAAAAAGATTAAATAAAAAACTAAACCAATTAAAACGTTCAAAAACATACCATTGACACAATAGCAGTCTTTGGCGGTGAAATGAAAGCTTTGACAATGCTAAAATGGCCAATGGCCATGTAGATAGGCGAGAGAGAGAAAGGGAGAGAGTAGAGAGTGAGCGAGAGAGTTCAAATGAGGAAGAAGAAGAAGAAGAGGGTTCATGTTTTAACATTTAGTGTTAAAATTATCGACAAATTATCCGTCAGTAATGAATTGATGAAACAATTTATTTCATTAATTCAATATTATCAACAAATATTCCATCAGTAAAAGTTAATGAAACATGTTGTTTCATTAATGAAAAATTACATATAGATGTGGAAACCAAAAAGGCGGTGGCGGGTAATCCAATTTTTAAATATCGACAAAAAAATCCATTGGTAATTTATTCATTTTTTAAAAATTAGATGTTGAACAAATAATTCCATACCAATAGATTATTCGTAGATAATTTTTAAATTTATTGATGGATATTCTGTCAATAAATGAGTAGATTTAAAAATATCCATATATAAAATAAAAATTCAAAAAATTATCGACGAATATTCCATTAGTAAAATTGAGGTGCCATAACATGAGAATATATGTCGACACTTTTACTAACAGATAAATAATCTATGGATAAAATACGAAGTCATGAAGGGTTTTTTTTTTTTTTTTGATGGTTTATATCGGTAATTTTCGCTGATTTTTTGCTATTTTCTAGTAGTGTTTATACACATGCACATTTTCACTAATAAAAGGTAAGTCACCTATTCTAAAAACAAATCAACAAAAAAAAAACCTAATATGAAATAAATAAAAACAAAAGAAAGTGAAAGGCAAGCTTCTTTAAGAAATCTTATAGTTTCTCTTTTTTAAATAAGTTAGGAACACATTTTTTTTTTACAACTTTTGGTTTACATTCCTATAAAAGAGAAAATAAAGACTTCTCACTTTCGTCATAAGGTCTTTTGCAATGTGCAAAAGGTATCCAAATATTATGAGAAATCATTAGTGATGGGCCAACATAATCTGCATAATTTTGTTTTTCGAACTGCATAATTTGGATCCATAAAGTTATACATCAAGGTTGCTTGTTCATTTTTATTGTTAATCTACTATTATCTGATTTGTTTAGTGCTCTCTTTTCCCTCTTGTTTGTTTACATGTACAAATTTTAGAAGTTTTAAGTAGAAATTTCTTTTGTCTTCACATCTTGTACATTACTTAATTTTTTTACTATTTTTTTGATTGATATTTAAATATCCAATAATCTAGAATATTTAAGATACAACTAATCGTAATTATATTGATAGCTAACTTTTGTAAAGATATGCAGTTTATTGTAGGTTGATGTGTTAAGAAGAAAACAATTAATTCATTTTTTAAGAGAAATGAGAGGAATAGTAATGATACACAATCTAGTGAGAGCCAATTGTAAATTCAGAAATTAATGGGGAACCTATTTCATTTCTATGCTACTATTGTGTGATAGTTAAATTTTCTTTAACTAAAAAAATTCAAAATGCATATCTAGTATGAGAATAGATCATCCTATTTTTCTTATTACATAACCAAGACATGTGAAGATAGAACATGCCATATATCTAATCCTTAACCTTGGCTTCCAAGGATTAACATTTGGCTTTGTCCCTACCATTGTATGGAAATACAATGAAAAGGGGTAAAATGATAAAAGTTCTAAGTTATTTACTCTCATTCTATTCCACCGAAATTAAAGGAGGAAAATAATAAAGGCATATGACATGTACATCTAGATTCCATAAGTGTTTACTTGATTGAGGGTTACACAATGTTGGTTTTTGTGGCCAACTATTGATGCAGCAATGGAAAGACATTTTCAGGAAATTGAACAATTGTAGTTAACTAGTCTTCTAGGTTCAAGGAAGCCATTGTTAAGCATATACCTAAGCTCAAATTTGGTTACATTCCTATTTGGTTAAATTTTAGCACTTTAGAGGAGGTGGTAGGAAAGCCATTTCATTTTATGGCTTCCTAGTTACTTCATGATAATTTTAAAGAGCTCTTTTAAGACTTGGGGATAAAGATGGTAACCTATTGGACAACATATATAATGTCATTTTCAGAATAAGCCAAGATTTGGAATAAAGAACATAAGGAAAACAGAATCATGCGCGACTTGAGGGTGTAGCAAGTAATTTGACTTTCCAAGAAAATAATTGTTTAGATAAGTTGCAAAAGGATATCTAGAAGGAATATGAATCTCTTCTCATCTAGGAAGAGTTCTATTAGAAATAGTTATCTAAGAGCAGGTGGATAAATTATGGAGGTAAAATCTAAGTATTTTCATAGGATGGCTACAAGCAGGCATAGAAGAAATAAAATTCTAATGTTACAAGATAAAGAAGGCAATTGGATGGACAACTAAGGAGATTTCTGAGGAAGGGGGATTAGGTAATTCAAATGGTGCCTATTGTAACATCCTCCATGAGTTTTGACTTCATCTTCCCATGATTTCTGATTTTCGACTTAATCTTCGAGTTTCAAATAAAACGGGCATAATTTCTGACTTCCTACTTAACCTTCAAGGTATGGACGTGATTCCCAATATCCGACCTCCTAGTTCATTCCCAAGAGCTTTCCATTTCTATTGGTGTTCCTGAGTTTGACCTATTACCGACTTCTGAGATTGAATTGGGACTTTCGAGATTATATAAGTTCCGATTTCCCGGCATATAAGGTTAATGTTTTGATTCCCGATTTCTGGTGTTATACCTAGAATTGATATCCAAGTTTGATCATGAACCGAGTTTTAGAATCACGTGTAATAAGAGCTATCAAGCATCCTAGTTCTTGACTTCCAAGATGTAGGCATAAGATGATTTGTTCGCTGTGTGATTTCCGATCTCCGAGCTTAAGCCACAATAAGTCTTCTAAAACTTTTATTTATTTCATGAGTTCCGAGTTCCAACTTCAAGCAGAATGAAGACGAGTTCCGATTTAAGATACAATAGAAGCGAGTTTCACTTTTAGGCAACGTGGAGAATAATATAGCCACAAAAGAGGGAGACATGACTGAACTTTACCCACAAAGATTTCAACCAATCAAAACTCACAAAGTCAACTACCTCTTCAATATTTAAATCAGATTTTTCTCTTCTCCGTACTGATTACGTCTCATTCTCCTTTAATTTCAGCCTCCCTTTTCTCTCCTTCTCTCAACCATCTCTATCAAACCTTCAAGCTTCACAAGGTTTCATCAATCCAAACTCAAATTTAGCAAAATCCCATTTAAAAAAGGTAGGATTCAATTTCTGTCCTTAATTTCTCTAAATTGTGATTATATGAAATTTAACTCTTCTCCATGTATTTGATGATATATTGGATATATATGATGAATTATGGTTGAATTAATATGAAATCTTGAGTTGAAATTAAAGTTAGAAGAAGAAAAATAGGAGAAGTGAAGGATTGGGATGCTATCTAAATGAAAATTCCCTCAACAATCTGTATGGCAGAGTGTACGGCTTCGCCTATAGCCATTCAATTTTGATGAAACTAGATATTCAGAGATTTCCATACATATATCATATAAGGCTATTGGATTAATATTGAGAGAGATATGAATTTTTGAAATTTGACCTAGGAATCAGGACTTTTATCCGGGCAGGTGACTTGAGAAGGCTGTAACTCACCCTACACAACTCCAAATTGAGTGAAACTAACTTCATTAGAAAGTTTACACATAGGAGAACATGCTGTAAAAAGATTCCAAGTTTGATACGGTCCCAATTGCTCCCAGTAGTTCAAGGAAGTTGCTTTATGTCCAAACTGGGTCAGAATAGGGCAGTTCTGGAAGGTCAAATTTCGGGGCTCATAACTCGAGTTCTACTAAAACAATTAAAACGAAACTTGATGCAAATGAAAGTTGTCCTGTTAGTTTCAATATGATACTAATTTCGTATAATTGGGACTGGTTTTCAATTTTCAGTGGATTTTTACTTTTAAGTGTGTAATTCTAGCTAGCTGCAGGCAGGCCGGGATAAAACTTGAATATTTTATGCTATACAAGTCAAAATGAGATGGGACCAATGAGGCTAGAAAATAGACACATAGAAATCTAACATATCCAAAATTCAGGTCTAGATGAGTTAAAATGAATCTAAGGCTTAATTTCTAAAAACGGGCAGAGTTGAAGAATATGAGCAAGATTTCCAGAATTGAAGGATTTGGTACCTTAATGCATATATGAGTTTAATTAAAGTCTAAGTGTTGCAAATTCCATGTTGGTACTTGAAAGATTGATGCATTATATTGATCTCTTATTGTGACTAACTGTCTGCTGATGACTAGCACTATTCATAGGGAAGCGAACATATTCTGTTATACTGTCGAATTTTCTGTAGAATTGTAAAGAAGATTATGAGCAGTTATGTGTTAAGAATATGTATGTAGAAATTCCAAATGCAATGATATATGAAAACAAATGATGAAGCATATGTAAGATTGCATTCAACATGTCTATGCATGATTACGTATGAGAATGAAAGGATACGAATATATTAAATGTGAATCCCTTCACTTGGAGGCAGTTATGAGATCCCTCCTTGTGAAGGCAGCTAAATAAAATAAGATTAGGTCCCTTCACCTGGAGGCAATTATGAGGTCCCTTCTTGTAAAGGCAGTTAAATTAGACAAGATTGAATCCCTTTACTTGGAGGCAGTTGCATATTGAATCTCCCCCTGTGAAGACAGTATAAAACTATGAGATCCTTCTACATTAAAAGCACGTGGTCAAATGAGATCCCTCTATTCTTAAAGCACGTGACCAAAAGAGATTCCTTCAATTTAGAGGCACGTGACCAAAATGAGATCCCTCCAAGACTAGAGATACGTGAATCTCCTTGCGGGTCAGTACTATGTGACGACGGTCACAGGTTGAGTTAACGAGCTCACTCTTAGATCAGGCTACCCAAGGGCAGTAAAGACTAAAGATTAAGACATATGCAAGTACCCTAGGGACGGTGATATGTAACACCTAGGTGTGCTAAGAAAAGAAAGCAAAGAAAGTTAAAGAAAGATACCAGTGCATTTGCATGGATTCAAATATGAGTATTTGCATAATTATATACCATGTTTTATTGATACTGAACCTGTTCTATTTATTTATACCGTGATAAGTCCATATTCCTAAGGAACATGACATGGCGATCACGCTCTGATCGGGTATGACATGGCGATCATACTCTGGAATGTGGTATGATGATCCCACACCCTAAGGAATGTGACATGGCAATCACATTTCGAAGGAGTATGACACGGCGATCATACTCTGGGACGTGGCAGAAAGAACATATTCCTAAGGAATGTAATATGGTGATCACACTCCAATGGAGTATGACATGGCGATCATACTTTGGAATATGTGTAACAGGTAAAGGAAGATAAAGGAAGGAAAGAAAATTATGTATACTTGTATAATTTCAAGGACAAGTAAATGCGTGTGTAGATTTTATGTTTCAGTATATTGGTGCCCTTGTATTTTAATATGTTACAGTTATTATTCATAGCGTAATTCATGAATTGATTTTATTGCCAAAGTGACTTAAGTGCATGAGATAAAAAGAACTCTGCTTCGGACTATATGTTTTCAAACTATAAAACAGAATAGTTCGTATAATGTATTCACTTTTTGTAATAAACCGAAGCAGCTGGAGATAATAACGATGACACAGTATGAGGTTTCTTAATGAATCCTACTGAGAATTTAAAGTTCTCACTCCTATGTTTATTTCCTATTATCTCCAGATAGTTCAAAAAATTCGAAGAAGGCCCTCCAAGAGAAGGTGGCCGAAGGTTGCTGCCAGACAAGGTCCAAGCAAGTGACAGTAACAACTCCTAGGTGAGATATTATGACTTAAGCATAGTACTGTATTTAGAAGGATGTTACACTTATGAAAGATTTATGGTATCAAAGGCTTTTCTAAAGTTAGAAAGGGATTATTTGGAGCATCTAAATAAGGAGGTGTCTATGGAGGAGATCATCAATGCCTTATTCTCTATAGGAGGATAGAAAGCAGTATGAACAGATTGTCTACCAACTATGTTCTATCAAAATAATTGGGAGCATGTTAAAGAGCCTACTTTTTCATAAGTGAAGAAGGCATTTCAAAACCTAGATGTTAACTAGAAGGTAAATTACACCTTCATTTTATTGATTCCAAAAATAAATAAGGCCAAAATTTTTCTAAATTCAAACCTATAAGTCTTTCCAATGTGACGTATAAGTTGATCAGCAAAATAATTGAATCAAGACTCAAAGGCGATGATGGATCGATTAATTAGTCCAGCTTAGTGCAATTTATCCTAGGGAGGTAGAGTGTGGATAATATACTAGTGGTCCTAGAGGTCATTCACTTAGTGAGAGCTAAGTACAGGGTAAATTAGTCTTAAAAAAATTAAAGTGAATTTGGAAAAAGCCTATGATAGCCTTAAATGAGAGTTTATTCCGGAAACTTTGATTAACATTAGTCCTCTAGGGAAATTGGTGGAGATTATTTACTCGTGTTTCTTCGATTGCTGTGCAATTGCTTTGGAATGGGGTCCCAATAGACCTTTTTTCTTCTAAGCAATGTATCCACCAAGCTGATTTACTCTTGCACTATATTTTTGTGTTGTGCATTGAGAAATTGTTGCAACTGATTATGCTGATAATTAATAATAATGTTTGGGAGAAAATCAAACTATCTAGAAAAAGTTCATGTTTATTTCATATGTGCTTTGTCGATGACCTTGTTTTGCCAAGCATTATTAGATTGAGTGCTTGTGATTAAAGGGGTTTTGAATATTTTTTGTAAGTGTTATACGCAAAATTTGAATTTTGCAAAATCTTACATTTATTTCTCGAATAATGAGAACCATGCACATTGACAAGAAATGAGTTAAGGGTTTGATGTTATACTGATGCCTAATTTAGGCATGTATTTTGGGGTTCCATTGCTTTATGAGAGATGCTTTGCCGCAAAACTTCAATTTATCCTTTATAGGATGTCAAGTAGGTTGAATGGGTGGAAAATGAACTTGTTGGGTTTTGGGGGAAAATTACATTGACTTTGATATCAATTATATAATGCAAATAGTAAAGCTTACACTGAGGTTTTTGTGGCAGGATTGATCAAATTTGTCGAAACTTAATATGGGGTAGTATGAGAAAGAAAAGGAGAATGCACCTCTTTAGCCAAGATGACATCTATAGAATGAAGGACAAAGGAAGGCTAGGGTTCCACAGGGCTTGAGATATGAACCTTGCTTTTTTAATGAAACTGGCATGGGGTTTGATTCATAGTCCCCAAGCTTTATGGGTTCAAATTATGAAAAACAAATAAGGTTGTCCGTTGGTCCATTAGTAGTGAAAAGGAAACACCCTTTGAATGCTTCGAGTGGGATTTGTCAAGTTTGGGGTCCCTTCAAACACAAGCTGGTTTGGAGATTGGATAATGGAAGTAGTGTGAGATTTTCGGTGGACAACTAGATCCTAGGTTTTCATAAATTGGTATACTTCATATTAGTCCACTTAAATGAAAACTCTTTTTAGCAACCTATGACTTACTTTGTGATTTTGGAAGGTCAATAGGATTGGAAAAAACTAGCACTTTTTCTCTTAGTGGACTATGTTGATCTTCTCAGCTTGGTTAAGGCGCCTGAGTTAGGCTTGGGATATAAGACAGTGGCATGGCTTCTTCCTTGCCAAGAGAGTTTGCAGTCAAGTCAGTGTATGGTGTCTACCATAGAGGTTAAGAGCTTGCCTTTGGCTTATTGCAAAGGAAGTTATGTTGATAAACCACACAAGGTTTCGTGGAGGTATGCTAATGATTGTAGTGCATCATCTTTGTAAAGAGATGGTGCTTCATGCTCTTAATGACTATCTTATTGCATGGAATATATGGACCAATATTGCGCATAACCAGTTACAAGATGTTTTCTTCCACAACTCTGTTAAGGAACGGTTGTAAGGGAATATTTTGCATCAGGCTCAAACTCACCATGGGGCAAGTTTGGCCTCTCATTTTTGCTATTGCATGTAGTAGTGTCTAGTTCCATAAAATCTTGGTAATTTTTGAAGGGGAAAGGCAATGACATAAATAAGCTCCAAGGCATGATCCTTCGCTATGCTATTGATATGGTTTGGTTATGGTGAACATGAGCATCGTGAGGAGGTGTATCCTTGTGTATGTGATCATTAAGCATATCACTTGGAGATCATTTTTGAAGGCTAGCTAAAGCTTAACATGAATGGTTCCTTTATTAACTTTCTAGCTACAACGACCTATGGAGGGATTGTTAGAAATCATGATAGGGCTTTTGTAGTGGTTTTTAATGCGGATGATGGTGACTGTTTGATCACTATCGCTGTGCTATAATGCATGTACCTAGGTCTCAAATTATGCTTTAAAATGAGTTTTCATTAGGTGGTGTTGGAAGTTTACTTAAAGTGTACTTTTCAGTTGGTGTAAAGGAGGTTTTTTCTTTAATCATCCTTGCTTTTCTATCATTCAAGCACTAAAAACATTATTGAATTTAGCCTGGGTCATGTAAGTCCATCATAATTATCGTGAAGCCAACATGTGTGTGAACATGTTGGCCAAACACATTCATGTCCTCCCTGCAAATTTGCTTGTGTTTTCTAAGTTACCTCTCTTTTTATTTGTTACCTTTATCCCTAATGTATCTAGTACTCTAAGACTTCATGTTCTTTCTGTTTAGTTTTCTTGGGGCTTTTTAGCCCCAATGTTCATATAAAAATTAAAGGTGTTGAATACAATGGAATGGAACGAATTCCATCTAATACTTTTCCATTCCATTCTATTTTAAAATATTTTTTTCTATTTAAACCACTTGTATTTAAAAGATATTGAATTTCAACTAATTTAGTTCGAGCTGAGTCAACCTATTATGGGGGTAAGGCTCTCCCACCATTGACATATTTTTTTTCCATTCACAAAACTCAAATCCAATATTTTACTTAAGAAGAATAAGTATCAAATTGTCCGAACTAACCAAGCATTGGTTCTATTTTAAAATATCCTAACAATGACGTCTAATGCTATTCTATTCCAATCCATTATGTTACATTAATTTGAACATAGCTTCAAAAGTTTGAATTAGGTTAAAATTATCCTTTGCACGATAGTGTCACATTAATCAATACTTTGCCATGCAAAACACAAAACTGCGAGATCAAAAATACAAAGCTATAAAACAATCAAGCAGTAATTAATTATTTCCTCCATTTCAGATTAATTGTCATTTAATGTTATTGTGCAGGAATCAAGAAAATTTTAAATAATCTTGATCTTTTAAAAATGTTGAATTAAAAGACTAAATTATCTTTTTAAGGAAGATATTGTTATTGTCCATAAAAGGGGTGAAGAGAGAGAGAGAGAGAGTTTACCTCATTTAATGCAAATAAGAGGAAATTGGTATAAATTAATTAATATTTCAAATTCTAAAACTATAATTAATTTGAAACAAAAACAAAACACTAAAATGACAATTAACATGAAATTGAGAGAGTATAGTAAACACCAAAACGGATTATTATTATTTTATTTTCTTCTCCGATCTAGATAATCAATTTTCTTTTTTTCGGGGTCATCGGATCTGAAAAACCACTTGACTAAGTACAAAAGCACAGGCAATATGTTGCACTGTGTTAAAATCCAGAGTCATAAGTTACACCTGTTGCAGGCAACCATAGATCCCCCAGAATCAATTGGGCCACAGTGAAGTTACTTGCCTGCCTGTAATCGTTCATCACATGGTACCCTGGCCATTTCACTCGGTTAGCTAGTCCAGCTCCAGGCCCATAATTCATGAACTCAGCATAGTACAATGTGTCCAAATATAATAAGGAGTCATTCCACGGTACCCACCCTTCTGGTCTCAACATGTCACTTATGTAGGACTGCATGAAAACTGTTCTGGAATATTGCTTCCATGGTCTGCCAAGGTACGTTTGGGTGGAGTTAACTGAGGGTTGAAGATCAGAATCTGCAGAAATGTTGCAGAATTGGATGGAGAAACCAGAGGTTAGGCTAGGGTCTTTTCTCCCTTGAGCTGTGATGGTGTTCTTCTGTTCTGGTAAGCCTTTCTTGGCCAGTATTGTGCAGTTTTGGAACACAGCAGTGGCATACCCAAAGATGAAGTCCACGGTGCCACTAATTTTGCATTCTCTATAGAATTGGCGCAAGGCATGGGCGTAGAGGCTATCTTGGTAACCAAAGATCCCACATCGGTAGAAGACAGAGAGGTCGGAGTCTGATCTTAGTGCTACTGCTTGGCACCTCTTAGGCCCTGCAGTGTTCCGGAAGGAGATGCCTCGTGCTATGAACCCTCTGGCATTGACAGCTTCGCATAAAAAGAGTAACAAAGAGAATTGGGTCAGAGATTTTTAGATTGAAGATGACAAGAGCTTCAGTCCTTAATAATTATACTTGCAGCACATGCTTATCAACTTTTCTCACTATTAATTGTTAGCAAACATGGACAATGTTGGTAATTTTTTGAATGGTTTTCATAAATAGTTTCTTTAGGACAGTTTGAATGAAACGTACAATTTTTTAACAAATGCTAATGAACCCAGTCCCGCGAGCATCCATGCACTGGTGCGCTTTATATGCTCGAATGTCCTACGTCATCACGCATTTTCTTTAATATGCAATTATGCATAAAATTTGAACTGCTTTATTATTATTCTTGTGTTCTTATAAAGACACGACCATCATAGAAAATGAAAAGGGAGGAGTGGTAGTGTGTCCTAAGGTCCTTACCAAAGGTTGCAGTCTTGAATGTGGTGCAGTTCTTACTGTAACTGCGGTTACCGGTTATAATAGTGGCATCCATTCCATCTCCAATCATCACGAGGTTCCACTTCTTCTTATGGATCTCAACGTACTCTTCGTAAACGCCCTTCTTTATGTGTATGACATAGCGTTTCATGCTATAGTCGGGCGCTGCTACCACCGCATCCATCACCCTAGTGTAGTTCCCACTCCCATCCGCATCAACAACAGCATCCACATGCAGCTTTTTTCTCCACAGCAGGTTCCGGTCCCCTGGTTCAACCCAAGAAGGAAATTGGCCCTGCTCCCTGCTGCTGGTGAAGTGATCCGAAACAGGACGCACCTTTGTGAGGAGCTGCTGAACCAATGAGTTCACTTTGTCAATGGAAGTGGATATTAGACCCTTCACATTGCCACTGGCACCTTCGAATCCCTCCATGCATGTATCTGTATTCGCAAGTGCAGCACCTAGCCAAGTCCTCAGATCAGAGCTCAGGTTCCCCGTACTGTTATGCTTGCCTGCAAGAAACAAATGCCCATTTTCTTATGTCATATTTCTTTATGTAAATTGTAAGATAAAAGTTATTTTAACATGATTCACCTCGTGACTAATATACTATCTATCCATTATTGGGTGGGGTTTGGTTTCCACTTAGATAAGGTCTCACACTCATCTAATGATGGATAGGGGATATATTGGCCAGAATATGAGATGATTATATCAAAATAACAATACTCAAGTTGTAAATTTGTAACTTTTAATAATTATAATTAAAAAATGCTTACACATTTAATTTTGTGCACCATATTTATACTAGTGAATATCACCATTAAAAGAATAATGCATATAGTAAGAAAAAAAAAGTAATAATAATGTGGCTAAGTAGCAACGATGGGTGGAGATCCCTTGTGTCGAATTTTCACAAAAAAGAAAAAGAAAAGAAAAATGGTAGAGATTAAAAAGTTTTATTAGAATTTAGTTTTTTTTTTTTTACATGTACTAGAATTTAGTTAATAAAATGATGTATGATGATTACTGATCTTTAGTTAAATAAGTCAAGTGTGTATAATATGCCAAATAACTTCATTTCATTCAAAATTAAAAATCGCTATCATTTCCGCAAAAGATTCTGGATATATGTATATTTTATGTTCGGTGTAGCATTATTCAAAGTAAAATACAGTCATTTCTGAAGGAATCAATGTGAGGAAGAGAAAGCGTTATACTACCATTCCGAGAACACTGTTTTATCCATATAAAGATGCTTTAGAGTTCTGGCAATGAGTAACGTTAGTGGCTGATATTGGTTTCACAGAAAATGCCAAAGGCAACAAGGGATGGGAACCAAGTGATGAGACAAAGGTACCTTGGGGACTCTCAGTAGCGGACACAGCCCAGCTGAGCTCATCGAACGACAGCTCCATCAACTCGAGGCAGGCAGAAACGGCGCTCGAAAGACGAGGATCAGCAATGCCGTTGCTGAACTTGGACTGCAGAGTCGAGGCAACATCTTGCAAAACGTCAGCAACTGTTCTCACTGAACCAGCAAATTCAGCAGGAGGAACCTTGAGACATTCTAGTCCCTCCACACCAGAAGCACCAAATGGGGTGCGCAGGCACAGAAACACCAATGACAACAAGGTGAATGTGGTTGTGGGCATTGGAGACATTTGCTTAGTTGAAGAAGAAAGAGCCATCGGAATGGAAGAAGGAAAGCTCAAAAGTTCTGAATTGATACTTTGGGGATTTGCATATTTAAGTGGAGAAAAGAGGAGAAATGAAATTAGATTAGAATGTTATTAATGGTTAGTACTAGCATAGGCGGGTTGGGAGAATTTAAGAGGTTTTGGGTGGAAGTAAGCGTCGTGAGCTGTGTGATAGCGGCAGCCTCTGAAAATAGCATAGGGTCGCTAAAAGAAGTGGCTACACAACAGAGAGGGCTGAGTAACTTAAGAAATTCCAACCCGATGTAAGTCGTATGTAGGAGTCTCTTAGACACTCCACATTTGACGTGTATAAACCACTTTAAAAAAAAAAAATTAGAGATATGTAATTTTTGACATGGGTGACATAATGTTTACATGTGTCAAAATGTTATTATTTGTGAAAGATGGGGGGAGAAATTCGTAGCCATGTGTGGGAGGCCACTATGTAGTATGTATTTCAGTCTTCAAAGTGAATCAAACCTGGATGCAAATCTGATTCTGGAAGGCTTCTTGTCGTTTGGGACACATTTGCTTGCCAATGCTAAATCGGTTTGCAACCGTTTTGAACTTCCTCTCTTGTGAGATCTTCTGGACGGGACTGTTAATCTGTTTTTCTCTTGGCAACACAACTCATATTAAAATAAAATATTCTAAATCTTTATAATGAATGAGTTTAATATTTTTTAATTATAACACTTTTTGGTTATCGAAATTTCAAATAATTTAACTCTTATAGCAGTATATTACTTTTATTTTAGATAAGTTAAGTAAATATTAAAAATTTTTATTAATACGACATAGCATTTGTCAGTTGTCCAAGAAATGTTAAAATTCCAACTTTTGGCATTATGCTTGACGGTGTCCTTTGCAATTAGACAAAAAGAAGGCAGGGTCTTGTTTTCCCATTTCTTTTCCGAAGCCAATAAAATAATCAGATGGGTAGGCCGGCCAAGATTTTAATACACGGTTTCGAACTCTCGGTATATATGTTTGGCAACAGATGCAGACATACATCAAAATAAGGATAAAAGCTGATAATTATTCAAGTCATTTCCAATTAATATAGGGGGAGAAATTTATCACCTTTGTTTTAGTGTTGCTATTAATGCAAACTAGGAGGTGTTTTCTATGGTGCAGAATTTGGCGCTAATACATTGTCTATGAATTTGACACAAATCAAATATGTTTCAACCAAAGTCGAAGCATATTAGTAATGAAAGAGATATAAATAACTACCAAAAAAGAAAGAGATATAGATAATTACCTTAATATGGCAAGGTAAATGGAGGTGCAAAATTTTTAATGTGATGAATTTTAAGTAAGTAACAAAAATTAAGACTAAAGCCTACTCAACATTTGGGTTGGACGAGGTGGCTGAAGATACGGAGATTCTTTCTCTGATGCGCAAGGCTTGCTCGAGGTTAGTTGAGGTTGAGTTGTCTTTGAGAGGATTAAAACAAAAAATCTTTGAAGTAATTCTTTTTTGTATGGACTTCTTCCAAATCTGAGATTGGAGGCATGTCACTAACATACCCTGACTAGTACTATTTAAATAATCTATTGTTATTATTCAATAGAAAATTATTATGACTTTTTCAGATCTTTTATTTTTCATTTTTTTCACACATAGTATAAAAGTCTATACGAACAAATAATCTAGTCATCTTCATGCTATTGATTAAAAAAATTAAATTTTAACACATGATAAGTAAGGTCATGCAATTTCTATCCTTTACGATCAAAGGAGTTGTATTACTTACATATAAAATAATGCCTAAGTCTTCACTTAAGAGCTTAAACTTTTAGGATAACTATTATCATATTAAGTTAAAAAATTTAATATTAATAAATTTGTTATTGAGAGTGGTTACCATTATTTTTTTTTATTTATTGTCATTCCCTCTATAAGCTTATTTACTAATTTTTCTAAAACATCCATCCTTATATTTTGTAATTAAATTAAGAAGAATGTTTAACTTTGCAATTTTTTTTTTTATAAAATAGAATAGTTTAGAAGCTGAACTCAGTCTTTACTTCACATATTTTTTAAGATATAATGTTTTGTATAATTTTATATTGTAATATTATTTTTAAAAAATACATATTAAAAATTGAAAAAAATGGAGATAAGAGAAAATAAATAGAAAAATTCACTTTCGTGCTAACCCAAATTAACACTTTTTTTCCTAAAATACTTATTGCAACATTATTGAGATAATAATTATTGTACCAAGATATTTGAAGAAAATAATTTAATAGTTTAATCTACATAATAATATCAAATAAGTAAATCATAAATACTAGTTGTAAGTTTATACACTAATTAAGATTTGGTCTAACAATAAGGGAGTTAGTCCAGCCTAATATAATGAACCACAATTCAAAACTCAACTGAGAGTGTCATCTACATGTAAATACACCACAATGCTCAAACAGAATTGTCTCCCGTGGAAGGATAGCTATGGGAAATTAAAAAAAAGTAATAAACTTATACAATATATTATGGTTTTATCTATTATTTCGTGCAAGCAATGTATTATAGTAGTTTATCTATTAAAACTCCCTTATATATCAAAATGATACAAAGTAAACATCCATTTTAGTCCCTGAAAGATGCATGTAATATTAACTTGGTCTCTAAAACTTGTGTGATATCGAAGTTCTTGAAAGTTAAAATAAGATATCACATTACTCCTTCAATTATTTCAAAAAGTAAAGAGATAGGTGTTAAAATGATCATATTTTAGTTTTCAGAGACTTATTTGATATCATGCAGCTTTCAAGAGTCAAGTTGATGTCACTTACATCTTTTAAAGACCAAAATGGATGTTTACTTTATAATTTAATCAAGCTTAGAGATGCAGGTCAAGCCTAATTGAGCTTTTGTGTACAAGGGCTCTCTCCTTTTCTCTTTCTTTTATTTTTGTTTTATGAAAATAAAAAAATAGTAAAAACTATATAATTAAATAATAAAAATATTGGACTTAAATTATAAGTATATATAACAAAAATCCAAAATAATTATAAATAAAAATAATAACCATTTTAATAATTATATTTTACTTTCCAATTTATAACTGAATAACTAATAAAATTACCTTTTTATTGTTTTTTTCTTGTTATATTTCATGGTAGGATTTTTAATTTTTATGAAAATAGAAAATAATTATAAAAAATATATAGATATATAATAAATATCATTTAATATTAATTAAAATTGTATATAATAAATTAATTAAGAAATATTTAAAATAAGTTTACTCCAAAAATAAAGGGTGTTTGCACAATAACATTTATTCGTTAATTTGTAATTAATAAGCACTATTATTTGTCATAGTAAAAAGATAATATTATCTAATGTAATACAACATCTTGTATAATGACACACCACTATATAGAATTAAAATTTTATCAAGTCTTAAATATTTAGACCTTATGCTATCGACTCTTAGACTATTAGGCCTAATCTATCAGATATACTAAATGGACCCTTAGATTTGTTATAGACAACATATTGCTGATCACATCATTAATTACTATATGATCCCCTCCTTGATTATACACCCATTATCTCCCTAATAACTCTATGAAATAGAATTAGTTACATCTTAATTGATATGAACCCTATATAGAGACATGACACCCACAAGAGATTTGGATTTGTATGGCACTCACAACCCTTAATCAACTTGTGAATAAGAATCTTGGAATATGTTTCCGTAACCCTCAATCAATCTATGATAGAGAATGTTGGGATAAGAATTACGATTCTTGACCCATTGTTGATAGATGAAACAAGAACCAGGAATATCAAGAATTCACAAAATATAAGAGTAAAAGGAATAAACCTTACAAAATGTATTAATTCTAAACTCTGAATTGTCTATAGGTCAATTTACCTATTTAAATATAAATCCTAAAAGTTAATAAAAATAAAAATTATTTAATCCTAAAAATATTTGATCCAATGTAGAAATATTTGATCTCATCGCAAAAAAATTGATCATAACTAAAAAGATTTGATCCTAACTAGAAGATATGATCTTAACTAATCCTAATTAAAAATCTAAATAATAATAAAATTAACAATGTTAAAGAATCAAGGAAGAATGATTGTTTTTTAATATTTTATTTTGAAGTGTTTGTTTTTGTTTCTATTTCTTCAATCTCTTTAGTGCCTTATGAATTTCCTACTTGATTCTTTTATATTCAATTGACCTTAGATTATTGAAAGCGAGTTTGAGTTTGCTGTTGATTAGTAAGTTGTTGCACATATGCTTTGTTCCTATGCTAAGGTTTTGGTTTGTCTCTTTTCTTCCCCATTATGATGGGCTTCTGACCACCGTCTAAGCCAAGTCTCTCTTGTGAGGCTGTGGGGTGTGATGGTGTGGGTGAAGGGAGCCCATATAAGGTTGATAAGATAGTGGCTTTTAGTAAGGAGGTTAAAATGGAAGATTGCTTGTACTCTTTCTCTATTTTTATAGGATTTTTTCCCTAGTATGCATCCAAGCAGATAAGGCAGTTATGGTACACTCCCTTTGATTGTTGATTGGAATAAGGTGATGATTGGTGGCATTGTATGGTTAGCACTGGAAAGTGAATCAACCCATGATATTACTTGGTCCTCATTGCAAGGGAATGTCAATAATTGTGGGATTTTCAAGGATGACTTCACATGTAATATGGCCTTCAATGAGGACATTGTTCCCATACAGCATTTGTCGAGGAGTAAAGCACGTGCGGACGTCAAATTAATTGCTGAGATATGCAGGAATTTGGGTTTGGACAAGCTGGACTTTGAGACTAAATTTGGAGTATTTGGAATTGGGCCCTTTGAACTATGAATAAGTGAAAAGCCCAATTCCCAACATAGACTATGAAAATAATCATGTAGGTAATGAGCTTAAGTCTCACAAGAATAGATATAAGAGGGGATGTAAAGAAGATAATGTGAACATAAAGCCTAGTTAAAATACATACTTTTGTTTGATATTAGAGTATGTTGTTTGTGTAGGCTTTATTTTGTTCTATTTTGCTCTTTATAAGAGGGTTTTGGGTACTTATAGGAGCTTTCTTATCATTAAAGTATTATGATGTAATCTCTGCTCCATTCTTGATGATTGTCGAGCTCTTAGTCAATTATCAAAATAATAATAATAATAAAATTAAAGCCCAAAATATCTTAATCAATAAACTCCAATTAATAGGCCAAAACATGGATAATAATAATGTCTTTTCCAAATCAATCCAAATATTATGATAGTGTTCCAAATCAGCTCATATCTCTAACTTCGATTCTTGTAGCCCAGTCAACTGGATCTCTTACATTGTGGTCCCACACTAATTTTCCCAAAAGCATGTTATGACCTTGAAATTTTAACTAGTTTTGCTTGATTTTTACTTAGATTCCAATTTAGGCATATTTAATTGAAATTTATTTGACTTTTATTGCAATTTTGTTCATCTTTGGTCTTTATTGTTTAATGTTTTAATTATTGTTTTTTCTTATTTTCAACACTTAATGATGTTTTGAGGGTATAACATCAAGAAGAAATCAAAATAAATGAGAAAATTAAGTTAAGACACATTTTGACGTTGTTGTAAGAATTTTGACATAACTAGAGTTGTAGAAGTTGAATTGAGTGGATCCCCATGACATTGAAAAGCTCAGATAAATATCTACAACTTTGATAATGACATCGAAACCTAATTTACACATTTGAAGGATGAAAAATTCCGCACAATCCAAAGGATAGAAGTTAACGATATTCCAATAGAAGATTGTTACTATGTTGGGCAGAAAGCTAGTGCTACAGTGCCTAGTGATGGGCTCTTTTGGACTCGTAGTTATGGGGTTTAAGAGTTATTATAAATAGGATTTTTTTTGCACATTATAAGGATGGAGAAAGACTTTTGGGGAAATAAAAGGAGCCTTCAAGCATTAAAAAAGATCAAGAGGATTTCACATGGAGATTCAAACTAAAATTGATGACCTTTTCTTCTCCAACTCTATAGTATTTTCTTTGATTGTGTTCATATTTACTCATAGTTTTGCGAAATTTGCTCCAACAATCATGTTCTACTCTCTCCTCTTGGATTATTGTGGATTTTTGCTTGTAATTTGAATTTAATACCTCTTTCTTATTTCAATGTCATATGAATTGTTTATTCAATCTTGTTCTTAATGTTTTTACTTGATTGGGCACTAATTAAATTGATTCTTGGAAATCTTGATGGATGCCTACAATGTTCTTAGTATGAGATATTTAGTTGTTAAGTTAAATATTGTGCTTTTTTATTTTTCTTTTGAGGCCAATACCTTTTTCATACATACAAGGCATTATGTGTAGTTAAGATATTTAGTTATAAAATTAAATATTATACTTTGTTCTTATATTTATTGCACATTGTTCTGTAAGCATTTTTTTTTAAGTTGGACAACATCACCATTAGATATCACGTGTCATTTTCAAGAATATTTCAGGGGCAATGTGGAAAGGTTTGAAAGGGTACAAAACAATTATCATGCACTGAAGGAACTAAAAGGAGAGTAAATTAAATACAATAAATTTAGAATAATTAAATTAGAAAATTCAAAATAAAAAAATTGAAAATAGCTTAAACATAAATAATAAAGAAAAGGATAGATAAGGGAGAAGAGAAGCGTACAATGATTTTTCTTGGATAGTTACAAGTTGCAACTTATGTCCAGTCCTCAATTGCTTGGGCTTTTTCATCACTATCAAATCCTTTCTTATGAGGATTTTAATCAATGAACCTCTACAACCCAATTCTGAAGTAGAGTATTATGTGGTTTATTTTTCACTAGGCACCATCAAACATCCCTCTATCTATAGTATACTGGGTTTTTTGTTTTTTCCAAGGACACCACAAAATCACCCTATCTCAAACTAAAATAGAATAACTTTTCAAGGTAATGTTGCTTTTATAAATTTGTTACAATGGGCTTTTCAAAATAAGCTCTCCCACTAGAGTAGATCAGCAAATTTAGGTATAGAGCTTATGAGCTATGATGAGCAAGATATAGAGCAAAGTAATATTCTAACTAATTCTTCTTTTCTGTCTTGTTGTTTTTCTTCTCCAATCTTCAACGCCATGGTTTATGGCCTTTCTAGGATTCTCAGCCTCCAATCAAATGCTGTAGCCAGAGTTTCCTTTGTTCCTCCTTTGCTAGTGCCAATGGTTACTCCACTTGGTTCCTCCAAGCTCCTATCCAATTCAAAAGTTGGTGTCTTTCAACCTCACAGGCTGGTGACTAATAATTAGCATTTTATAACTTATTAACCATCACATTTAATGTTTTGGGCCTCTAAATGGTTTAATTGAGCAATTTTAGGCCAAGTAATTAATTGGGCTTCTAATTAAGTTTTATTGCTTTTCTTGCGTATTTTTGGTTCTTAAAACTATTTTAGTAAGTTGATCATATCTTGAGTTTTAGATGTCTAATGGAAGATGGGAGTAGCATGAGAATAAGGGGTTAAATTGTGCCTTCAAAAAAAATTTTAAACATGAAAAACTTAACAAACTTTCTCAAGTCTTTGGACTTAGATTGCAAAAGTGTTTGAATACTAGTGATTAAAGTTATTATATTCACAATAACTTTGTTAGGTAACGAAAAAATTAAGCGCACAGAACTTTGAAATAAAAGAATGAAGACAATAAATAAATGAGAGATAGAGTTAGGAAATCACTCAAGAAAATTTATATTGGTTGGGCCAATCTACTTGTCTATATCCAGTCCTCAACAAACTAGTTGAGATTTTATGTCAACCAGTATTTTTATACAAGCTTCTCCAAGCTTATAACAAAGTAATCTTTTCTTGGCCTCTCCAAGCTAAATAACTTAAGTAGTATTATTCTAGCCTCTCCAAGTTAACAACTACTACTATCAAGTCAGGTTAGAATCAAGAATTGAAGGTTTGTCTTTGATTAACACTCACACTAAATCACTTAAAATGTATAGATCAATTAAATACAGTGTAGATTGACTTCTTACAAATCTCACTAAGAGAGTATTTACTATTATAAATCAGTGAGAATATTCTCTCTCAAGAAAAGCTTTAGAAAGTAGCTTTCTGATTGTTTAGAAAGTTGATAAAAATGAATACTCTTTTGGATTTTTCAATTAGCAGAATTTCAACTATTTCTTCTTCATCTTTAAGATTTATATAGACTTCAAAATCTAGCTATTGAGACTTTAGATCTTAAACCTAGAGCTTTTTAGATTCACTACTCTTAGACTAGAGAGAGAAGTAAGTTGCTTTCTTTCTTTGCAAGTACCTATATTATCAAAGAGGAGAACTAGCCGTTTGGATCCACTAGCTTTTCAGAGTGCCAATGCTCCTTTTGGATCTTTGTCTTGTCAAGTTTGACCTTTAGAAAAGATATATGGATCGTGCAGGACAAGCTGAGAGTGAGGTCTTCTTTACGTGGATCAACTTTCTGAAAATTATCATTCTAGGCAAGCCTTTTGGACAAATCATTCTTTTGATGACTCGATATCCTTTTGATGCTTCTGATTCAATTTTTGTGAGAGAATTTTTTTCAGACTAGAGATTCTCTTGTAAAAAAGATTCATTCCTTAGGACTATATACAAAATATATAAGAACCTTTAGAGAATTTGTTTAAAAAAGAAATATTATATGATTCAATTCTCTTCAACGTGCATTTAGCATGATCTTGTGCTAATAAGAACTAGCACTTGAACAAATCATTAGTCTTCACAAAAGATTTTATTAAGGATTGGTTTGTTATCCATCAAGACAGCTAGGTATATCTCAGACCACTTAGTGGCTTTTGAAGGATATTGGAGCTTACAATCTCCCTCTTTTTTATGATGGCAAACCTATATTTAAGAAAAGCTTTTTATTTAAAAAAAAATTGAAAGCGCATAACCATTTGTATGGTTGTGTTATTATCATTTTTTGATTTGAAAACAAGCTTTGTGAAATTAATTACAAATTGTTGTGTTATCTAGAAACTTCATGATAGTATGTATGTTATTATTATCAGTTAAGAACATCTTGAACTAGACTATCATTTTGCTCAAAACCATGAAATGTAGTAGATATGCAGTTCATGCTATAATCAGAGCAAAAAGTCAAAGACTAAGAAACATAGCATATGAGAATGATAACTTATCAACCAGAGATTCTCACAGAGAACAAAACATGCATAATCAGATATCAGAGCAATAAAACTGTGATAGATATAGATATAAGCACTAAGACAGCAAAATTATCGAAGCAGAAATAGTTTAAGATAAATGATAGATTAGAAATAAATAATTCTAAACAAAAGTGTGACAATTCATTCATCAAAAGAAATATTGTTCTACTATGAAAGAAAAAAGAATGCAAAATGAAAAATGCAAAAACAAATGGAATTTATGCTTTAAGTTCCTGGCTCCTCCTCAACCAAAGCTTTTCTCTTCTTCTCCCTCTTTTGACATCAGCAAAAGATGTGCAAGGATCATGGAAATATGAAAGGTTTTGAGGCTAAATGATGGCGTTATGTGTAGGGATAGCTTCTAGCTTTCCCGTTTCATTGAAACATGGCAACGTAGGAAGTTACTTGAGTCACCCACGTTTCAAAATTGTCTTGACTCTTAACATTCATCTTTTCTGGTCAAAAGCTTAAGTCAACTTCCTGAAGGAAAACATTTTTCTAAACTTGAAACCTGAAGACTTCATATAGCACCTTTCTAAATAATCATTTTGAGCACAACTTTCTGAACACATTCTAAAGACCATTTTAAACTGAACTTTCTGAACAACTCTTGAGATGCCTTCTTTAGAAAGGAAACACACTTGGCTATTGCAATCTCAGCCTTAAGCTCTCTTAAAGGCTTAGGGGATAAGAACCATGTGTTATGAATACATGCTCTGAAACTAATCATATTCAATAGGTTCTTAATATAACAAAAATGATCTTTAGCTAGAGGTTTTATAACTATATCATCTATTTGGTCTTTTGTACTTACAAAACTTAGCTCAATATCTCCTTTCTGAATATGATCTCTTATAAAATGATGCTTAATATTTATATGCTTTGATATACAATGTTGAATAGGATTTTTAGCAAGGTTAATAACACTAGTGTTATCACATAGAATAGTAATTTTGGTATACCTTAAGTTGAAATCTTCCAATTGATGCTTAATCCAAAAAATTTGTTTATAGCAATTTGCTGCAGATACATATTCAACTTCTATAGTTCAGAGAGCAATAGTGTTTTGCTTTTTACTTGACCAAATGATCAAGGATTTCCCAAGAAAATAGTAGCAGCCACTTGTCCTTTTTTCTCTCTAATCAATTTCCATCAAAATCAACATCACAATAACCTGTAATATTACAGAAGGTATATTTCTCCTACCAAAGATCAAGATTAGTATTACCTGCTAAATATCTCCGAATTTTCTTGACAACATTTAAGTGTGATTACTTTGGGTTAGATTGAAATCTAGCATAAATGCCCATACTTAATTATATGTCAGGTCTACTAGCTGTAAAATAGAGTAGTGAGGCAATCATACCTTGATAAAGTTTATCAAAAACTTGATATTCTTCCTCATCAGCTTTTAGAACTTGAGAATGATGCATAAAAGTGTTAATGCTCTTGGCTTTGTCCATATCAAATCTCTTGAGTAGATCCTTACCATATTTTTCTTGATGAATGAGGATCCTATCTTTCTATTGCTTAATTTGCAGACCCAGAAAGCATTTGAGCTCTCCTATCATACCCTTTTCAAATTTTCCCTGCATAAGCTTAGAAAAACTCTTGTATACATTTTGATTAGTAGCACTAAATATAGTGTTATCTACATAAATCTGAACAATAAAGAAATCATCTTTCTTATGCATGATAAACAAGATTGTATCAACTTTACCTCTTTTAAACCCATCTTTAAGCAGAAAAGAGTTGAGTTTTCATACCAAGCTCTTGGAGCTTGTTTCAAATCATGCAAAGCTTTTGATAGCTTAAAAACATGTTGAGGAAAGGTTTCATTTTCAAAGCCAACAGGTTGTTTAACATGCACTTCTTCAGAAATAAAACCAATTAGAAAAGCAGATTTGATATCCATTTGATGATAACAAAATCTTTGTATACTACAAAAGCAAGTAGCATTCTGATGGCTTCTAATCTTGCAACAAGAGCAAATGTTTCATTATCGTCAATTCCTTCTTGTTGATTGTATCCTTATGCAACTAGCCTTGTCTTGTTTCTAAACACCTTTCCACTTTCATCCAGCTTCTTTCTAAACACCCATCTTGTGCCAATGACAAAATGTCCTTTAGGTAATGGAACCAAAGTTGAAACTTTGCTCTTTTCAATTTGGTTGAGCTTTTTTTGCATGGCTTTTATCCAGCTTTGATCTTAAAGAGCTTCATCAATATATTCAGGTTATATTTCAAAAATCAAAGCCATGTTTGATTCTATTCTGAAAGAGGATCTAGTTCTAATTCCTTGAGATGATTCATCAATGATTTGATTTTGAAAGACGGCTCTCAAATCTCTTGCACTAGTGTCTTCTCTTTATGGGCATTTGAATATTCTATATTATTAGCAGAAATATGTTAAGGGTGGGAAGGTTTAGAATTGGCAGCCATATCATCATTATTTTCTCTTGTGGCTACCTAAAGGGATTGCTAATTGTGAAAATTATTGTTCAGAGATAGATTCTCCATGTCCCCTTTCAGATTATGGATATTTTGATCCATATCCTTTTTCTTTTCTTTGAAAGTGATATGAATTGTTTCCTCCACAATACCCTGAAAGCTTTAGAATTAGAAGTATATCTTAGGAATACACCAGGATCAGATTTAAGAACAAAATTTGACAGCTTATTCTTTGTGTTAAGTATAAAACATTCAGAATCAGATATATAGAAATAAGATATGCTGAGTTTCCTTCTTTTCCATAATTCATAGGAGGTCTTCTTGATTATTGGCCTTAAGAAAACACAATTTTAAATATAGCTGGCAGTGTTAACCGATCCTGCCCAAAAACCTTTTGATAAACCACTCTCTAAAAGCATAGTTCTAACTATTTCTTGCAAAGATCTGTTCTTCCTTTCAACAACCTCATTTTGTTAAAGAGTTCTAGGAGAAAAGAAATTGTGAGAAATGTAATTTTCATTACAAATGCTTTCTAATACATGGTTGTCAAATTCATTGCCATGATCTGATCTGATGGATGAGATATAAGAACCTTTTCAGTTTGAGCCTTTTTTGAAAATGCTTTAAAGGGCTCATAAGCTTTGTCCTTATGGATTAGGAATATAGCCCATATAAATCTAGAAAAGTCACCCACATGACCAAACCATATTTCTTACCACCCAAATTGGCAGTTCTACTTGATCCAAAAAAATCAAGACGTAAAAACTTAAGTGATCATGTAGTTGACACTACATTTTGCCTGTGGAAAGAACTCTTGGCATGTTTACCCCTTTGGCAAAGCTCACAGGTTGAGTCATTGTCCAAACTAATCTTGGGTTAACCTGTAACAAGCTCTTTTTGAGAAATTTTAGAGATTAATCTCATGTGAGCATAACCTAGTTTCATGTGCCACATCCACTTTTCATCCACAAAGGATGCTAAGCATTTTACATTTTGATCTAAAAGGTCATCTAGATATAATACATCAGTATTATTATGCATTTAAGCAGTAAGAATAATTTTATCTAATGTGGAGTCCTTTATGATGCATCGAGAAAGTTCAAACACAACCTTGTAGGCTTGTTCACAGAACTAACTAATACTTAGAAGGTTATGAGTTAATCCTTCAGCTAACATAATGTCATTAATCAAGTTAGAGTTGCTCTTACCAACATTATCTATACTAATCATCTTTGACTTAGTTCCATCAGAAAACTTCACAATTCCTCCATTCTTGGGTTTGAGATTTCTAAACCAAGATCTACTTCTAGTCATAGGCCTAGAACAGCCATTATCTAGATGCCATTTCATCTCTTTTTGATGATATGACTTAAGACACACCTGCATCAGAAATGATCTTCATCTTATGTACCCACATCTTCTTAGGTCATTTTAAGTTAGTTACCTTATATAGCATTGACCGAAGTCCATGAAGGTATTTGTGGGGCTCACCAAGCTGGTGATAAAATGAAGTGGACATTAAATTGTAGGGGGTATGCATGGGTTAGATTAGGTTGGGTTGGGTCGAGTATGACGAATTTTTTTACTTGACCCGAACCAAACCAACCCGATTAAATTTGGGTTGGATCGGGTTGATTCATCAGGTTATACTTTTTTCAAAAAAAAAAGAAGAAGAAGAAAAAAACATTACCTAATATTAGATAAAGGCACTTTATCAGTTTTTCTATCCTCTATCTTCTTCCTTTCTCTATTCAAACACTCAAATAAAGCACCATATCTCTTCATCTATTTGAAAGCCCATTTTTTTTTTTCCTTTCTTCAACCATTCAGCCTTTTATCCACTTAGCCACCTTTTGCATTTGTGAACCAGGATTGGTGACTTCCACCTCCTCCAATGAGCGAGAGCGACAATGAAAGGATGGGCAAGTGTGGTGCTGCGATATTGGGGGAGCATGGCCCTGTGATGGCAGACAACCATAGTAGCGACAACAGTGGCTAGGCACAGCGAATGTCAAAGTGATAGTATTTTAGTAATGTTCTACTTCCATATCTATTAAAAATCTTTAGATCTATGAGTAGTTGTTATTTTGAATATTTTGGCTTAAATATGTTTCTAATCCTTATAAATATATGTTATATTAGTTTTGTCCTTATAAAAAAATTTCTTCATTTTTGGTCCCCCATTTTTTTAATATTATATTTTTAGTTCTTATCGTTCTAAATTTAAATCCAAAAAATTATTTTAAAACATACGTTTAGCTTTTATAAATATTAAAAATTTTGTTTTATTCTTATATATATTTTAATAATTCTTTTTTGATCCTTATAAGTATCATTACTTAATAGTGTTGACTAATGATAGGGACTAAAAACTTAATATTGAAAAAAAGAAGGACTAAAAGCCAGAAAAAAAATTTAAAGGAACTAAAATCAAAATGACCTATATTTACAGGGACTAAAAACATATTTAAGTCAAATATTTTTTATCCTAGATTATTTGTTTATTTGTAAATTTTGGATAAAGAAGATGAAAGGTTGAGCCTTCTTCCTAAGAAAGGAGAAGATGGAAGTGAATATCTCGAGTCAGATAATGGGTTGACAAGTCTCAAAATGGCAGACCAGATACCCAACCCGATCTTAGTCAGGTTACACTATCTTCTACCTGAACAAACCCAACCCAATCCAGATATTTAACATCGAGTCAGTTTGGGTTAATCAAATCCACGGGTTGACCTGGACCCGTGAACACCCCTATTAAATCGGCAAAGGGTTTATTGGCCGATGATGATTAAAGATTGCATGGAATACGCCAAGTCATGTAAAGAGTATAAAAAACATGCAAATCTATAGTGTGTTCTAGCCTCTGAGTTACACTTGATTATTAAAACATGGCCATTATGTGGATGGGCATTAGACATTATTGGTCAAATATCATCGAAAGGTCATAGATGTATATTGGTAGCGGTCAATTATTTTACTAAATGGATTAAGGTGAAAGCTTTGAAGAAGGTCACCCAGAATGAAGTTATTAACTTTGTCAAAGAACAAATTTTGCAAAGATTTGGGATTCACGAATCTTTGACCACAGATCAAGGAACTATGTTTATTGGTAGAAAGGTTGTCAATTATGCTAATTTAATAAATTGATTACTTTGACATCTTATTATGCCTAAGCTAATGGTAAGGTAGAAGCTGTCAATAAGACCGTTATTATTCTAATTAAGAAATATGCTGGGAGATAGCCTCAAAATTGGCATAATAATCTTGGTCAAATTTTATCGGCTTATGGAAATTCTCTAACAAATTCTACAAAGAACATGCCTTATAGGTTGGTATGTGGACATGATCCAGTTCTTCTAGTCAAAGTTAATTTAAAATCTATGAGAATCCTAAGACAGAATGATTTGCTAGTCGACAAATTAAGCGAGTTCGAAAATGAAAAGTTGCGATTATTAGAAACCACTATTCGACAAAAGGAAACCGTAGCAAGATCTTATAATTGATAGATTAATGTTAAACCTTCAAAGAAGGTGATCTCATATGGAAGTTAATTCTTCCCATGGAACGTAACTCTAGAACTTATGGAAAGTGGTTCCTTACTTGGGAGGACCATTTCATGTCGAAAAAGTATTTTCTAGCAATGCTTATGGTTTAGTTGAAGTCAAAACAGGAAACCGATTTCTTTCTACCATATTATCCATCTATTATTGTAGTGTAAAAAGTCTTACTCCATAAAATAATATGGATCAATCCATAATATGTATCTTCATATTCATATATATCTTCTTATTTATATATTATAGAATAAGTTGCATGTAATCAACAGAAAGTATTTAAAAAACTACCATAAACCAATGGAGAAAGTGCAAATTGGCCTTAGGCCATGAAAAAAAAAGGAAAAAGAAGATCTATTTAAAAGATCTTTTTTCCTATTTTTTTTTTAAACAATTTCTTGGTAATCTTTTCTATTTTACTGTTACACTTCAATCATGTAAATTAAAAGTCAACTTTTTGAGTCGACATTTATAAAAGATGGTCATAAAAGGAAAAGAAAAGTTGACTTCTTCCAACTAACTCTACAAAAGAAAATGAAAGTCGACTTCTTCCGGTTGACTCTTTGATAAAGAAAAAAATAAATTCAAACTTTAGCAACCTTGAGAGATTGCTTGACATCTCGAAGTTGATTCAACAGGAGCTAGCGGGTTTCTTCTGCTTCTTCGCTGCAAGCTCCACCTACGGGAGCTCCTCATTGATCATCTGGCCCTCAGCTAATTTATCATTGAGCTTGTCCTTCATGGCATTGGTGGCAACAACAGTCTTTTCTTTGTATTTAAGAAGTTCTAACTCCTTGTTCGCTAATTCTTTGAGTTACTCTTCCAATTCGGCTTTACTTGTGCTCACCTCAGCCAAATCGACCTGGACCTTGGCTATTATGCTGGCCAAGTCAAATCTTTTCTTTTATATATTTTCCAAGTCCTTGTAGAGCTTCAATTTTGACTCTATGAAGGCATGGCGATGGTTCAGAGCTTGTTAAGCAAGCAGCAATTCTTGGTCGAGGTCTTTTGAAAACCTCTAAAGTTTGGTTACAGCTTCTTTGAACTATAGGGGGAGTTATGACAAGGTAGCACCAAGTTGAGTGGATTTGTTAAGAAGGGTCTTCATCAAATCCTCGTCAGAAGCTATAGATTCCAAGTCCTTATGTTCCAAGAGCTTGTATGTTTCGACAGGAAGAGTAATAGAGTTAACATTCTCCGCTTGGATGCCAAAGTTAGCAAATAAAACCTTTGCAGGCAAGTCCACTTCGATAGAGTTCACCCCTAACAACATTTGATCCAACTTAGCAAAGAGATCAAAGCTGGCATTGTTGAGAAGTGTGTAGTCAATGTTACTTTTTCCAACATCTTTCCCCAAATCACTGATGTCTGCCAAAAAGGGGTCAACAAAGTCGAAATCTTTTTCAAAAGTAGAAAATATGTCTTTTTCTTTCTCCTTCTCATGCTCCTCATTATTTTTCCTCATTATTTTTTGCCCTATCAATAGTAGACTGGAGTTTGGGGTCTCAAGCGGCCAAATTTTGTCAAAAGAGAGTACAAAAAGGATTGCTCAAATAAAAAAGGAGAGTAAGTCAAAAAATAAAAAGAATAAATACCACTAGCAGGTCAGAAACTTGAATGTCATGTCCTTGAGATGGAAGGGATGATCCTTGGATGGATGAATATGGTTGAGTGGACTGAACCAAATAAAAGAAAAGTTAGAGATTAAATCAAAAATTAACAACTATTGAAAAGGAAAGGTCAAAGAGATGTGTACACACACACACACACACACACCCCTTGGAAGATTTATTTTTTCCTTGCCTATTGGTTTGAACTGAGGTAGTAGGGGCAGGGCAGCATCAGATGTAGTTTTATGAAAAGTTAAAAATGATAAGAGTTAGAAAAGCCCTAAAAGAAATCATAAAGGTATTGGGAAATCAAAAGCTTTACCTTGAGGTCAACAAGCTCAAAATATTTTTCCTTTTCGACCAAATCCTTCCTCAGTCAAATAATGGTGTCCTGGGATATTCCTTGGTAGAAGCCTAATAGAAGAAAAGATTGCCAAGTTAGTGATATAATTATGAAAGAAAAATTTGACTGGTTGAAAACATGATAAAGGAATCTACCTTGGTATTTCTTTTCTTTGGCTTATTAGAAGCCTTCTCGGAAACAGTGGGAGAGGGAGGTTTGGAATACGTGCTCTTTCAACTTTTGCGAACTTCACAAACTCCTTCTATGCTAGTAACTTTGCACTTTCCTTTTTGATGCTTTGGCTCTTCTTCCAAAGCCTTGTCCTTGTTAGCCACTTCCTTTTCCACCTCATCCCAATTTTCCTCCTCTCTTGGAGGCTTGTTAGGAACATCAATGGGAGTAGGTTCAGTCATTGAAAAAATAAACATGTGAGTAATGATTAGTGATTACGTCAAAAAAATGGAAAAATATTTGACAGGCTAAGCCACCTAAAGGCAGATATCCAACAACCCTTGTGTATTGAGTAGCTAAGTGTTGCTTATGTGGTTGCATGTAAAATTTTCTAAAAGTGACCTGTTTCCTAATTGGTTCGACATTGACAGCCAAGGCACCCTTTGCAAGATCTGAATATGGGTCGGCCAAGCCAGATAAGGCACTTGGCAAAGGTGGAAATTTAAAAGGAATACAAAATTGTTTGGGTTTGATAGAAGGGCTAGTCACATATTCGGAATAAAAAGTGCCTCGCCATTTGGCATCATAGATGGTCTTCTTCTCTCAAAACTCTGTGCCAGCATCGTATACACTTAGCTGAGGGTTAAGGATTCCACTTAGCCTTAAAAAATCTCTCGAAGGCACAAATTTCTTTAACATGCATACCTTTGGTCTTCTTAGGGTCATCTTTTTATAGAGGAACAAACTTGTTAGTGGTCTTAGTCAAAATAGTGTCCCAAGGAACTTCTATTGATGAATAGTAATTTGACTATCATTGGTCAAAAGCTGTTGTTTTGAACTTTCATGTTCACAATAAACAAGAGAAAAATTTGCCTTCTTATGGGCATTAAAATTAAGCAGCATTTTAAAATTTTTGCTGTTAGTAGAGGATAGTTTAGTATCACAGAATTGCCCTTTTTTTTGTCGAAATGGGCTCTAGAATTCCTTGAACAAATCCCATTTATTGAGCCACGATGTTGGGAAAGTGTAAGCTGATCTTCAGTAGGTGTAACCTAAGAAGTCAACTGGAGAAGGCTTGACAAGCCAAAAAATCAGCCCAGATCTCATCATTTTCGACCAGGATGTCTCATCATCGATAATCAAGCTCTAGTGAACCAAAAGAGGCCATCTTGTCGAGATATGAAAGGGAAAATTTTGACAATGGGGGTGTCCAATGTCAAGTGCCTAAAGAACATGAAAAAATAAAAGAACTTCTTAGAATATGTGTCATGGGTTGTAGGATGTGATAGGCAGGATAGTCGAATGCTGCCAATATGAGGGAACTCTAACACCTTGTTAAGAGGACGGTATGTCATCTGATCCTCAACATGGCATGAAGCCATAATTGGAGAATCCAAAGAGGACCTCTCACACTAGTAACATCATTCTGATTCTAGGGGGAGTTGACAGTCTCAACAAGGGAAGAGTAGAGGTGAGACAATAAGAGTTTACTAAAAGAAAACTCATACTCTTTGTAGATCAAAGCGACCAATGGAAGGAAAACCTTTTGAACTTGGAGGGATTTGGTGCAAAAAAACAAAAGCACTTAACCAAAGCCATCAAAAAGCAATGTGTTTAGAAGCTGAAACCTTGGAAGTTGATTTTTTTAAATTATTTTTGACAAACTTGTTAGATGACAATGGTTTGGTGACAATGCTAAATTGCTTGTCAAGAAAATAAGAGGGATCAATGAGGCTATTAGTTGGTGCCAAACTTGCAATGGCTACTAGGTCGAAAAGAATAGGGCTAAACATTCCGCAAGGGAAGTGGTAGTTGTTGGTGGTTTTATTGAAGAAATAAAGAGAAGCCCAAAACATGGCAGTATTGTACTAGTTGTGCACTCGACTCAATTGTATCAAGTTGAAAATGCCCATCCATTTCCATTGTTTGCCCTTAAGAGCTTGAATCTTTTCAGCCATTCAAGATACATGGTGGTTGGGTGAAAATGAGAACTTCTAAAAAGCCTATGATCATCAGTGAAATAATTAACAGGGATGTTTTTGTCTTTTAAAATAACAATCTTTTCATTTGAAGAAGAAAGGAAAAAAGAAGAAAATTTGACAGCCTTTGAAAGAGAAGAGACTTGACCTGGACCTATACACTTGAAAATCAAGTCCTCCATAGTGAAAAGGATCAATACTGGGCTTGCCCAAAGCTCCAAGTTGTTAATGTCGGGATCGCCAATGAGTAACAGCGGCATAACTATTGTTACTTGAACCAGAGGCAGATTCTTGGGCCATTGTTCTTAGCTCTTGTGGAAAGGTGGAAAATAAGATTTTGCACCGATTAAAAGGAAGAGAATGGCAAGAGGATCATAACGATGTAAAAGAAGTGGAAAAAGATGTGTTTGGAGGAAGATATGAAGGTTGGAAGTATTTTGTAATGGTAGAAACTTCGAGAAAAAAGAACACGAAGAGTTACAGATGATGGCAAGAAGAGGAAGAAAAATAAAGTGGTGTCAGCAATCCACTATTTATAGAAGATTTTGAAGGGAGAATGTCAAAATTTTGTTTCATCGAATTAATCTCTGGGAATTTGGATTTTTGAATTTAAAATTATTTAAAAAAGAAACGACAGGTTGTGCCGTTCTTAGGAAGAAGAAACTATCATATTAGTTTTGAAAAGTGGTGAGTAATGATAAGATTTGTTAGGGAGATGCCATGTGTCATCTCATGATATGTGAGTTTTTTGTCGTCGAAAAGAAAGGATGTGAAATGTTTTAAATACTTATTTTCTCTCATATTTGAAGAGAAGATACAACCAAATAAATATTTATAAAAAGTTTATTTCTACTAATAGCGTGGAATGCTTGTTCATCAATTTTAGTATGAATTTTATTTGACAATGGATGTATTGGAAGCCTTTGTCGAAAATATGCATCAATGTTTTGACAATAAAAGTTTGCCTATTATTGTGGTTTACTCATTGTTGAGTATGGAAGTTTATAGGGCATATGATGATGCATGAAGGAATGAGTTGCGTTTTCAATAGCAAATGGTTTGACTTCAGTATGGAGCGGGAGATGAGGCCATTTCAACCCTTAGTGAATCTCATAAAAAATATACGGTCAAGGAAGGCATTGACTTTGGTCAATAGATTACATGTTGCTGAGTTGAAAAAGGAAGCACAACCCATGATTGAATGTGCCCAATGTAACACCTTACCAGACAAAGTACTATGCTTAAGTCATAATAAATTATCTGATAAGTGATTACGGGTAATACTGGGTTAATTCTAATTTTTGTATTAGTATCAATTACTCGCATAAAAATACTTAACCGCGTGACAAAATTTTTTGCATGTCAGCGGAATAAATATTGATCAATCGGTACTGTAAATAATGTAACATAAATAAAAATACATTAAGTACAGAATAACTGCAAACGGCATCATAAACATGTACATAGATACCTGATTTCAAAGTTTGTCAAAAATGCAAGGTGACAAAATGAGGCCGCTAATACAAAATGAAACGGCCAGTTTCTATGAACAGCACCTCGAGTGGTCCCCATGGGACATTTCATGTACATCTCCTAATATCTATCCATCTACCCATGACCCAAACTGCCAAAAGAGGGCCATTCTATACATATACTACCACTACAGTAATCCCATTATCTAACCAGATTCCGAAGAAAGAAACTCATTCGCCATGGGTGCATTGCGGGAGGGTGGCGTCCGGGAGCGAGAGGATGAGAAGAACTCATTTGCCTCGATGGGTCCTCCTCTGATGTGGAGGCGGAAAGCATTGGATGTGGTGGTGAAGTAGGAGGGGCCATAGGAGCGGGGGCTGCTGCCGCATTGCTTGCCGAGGAGGTGGAAATGGATGGGCCATATGAAGTGGAATCGCAATATATGGGACAACGGGGTCAAATAGTGGGTGCATTAGTGATACGGCAAAGTCTCTCTGGAAGAAGAAATACAAACAAAACTGGCACCTGCCAGATATATATATACAGAGTCTAGGAATGGGTCGAGGTGTATGTGAAGCTCAAGGAACTCAATGAAGAGACTCTGTCTAGCGTGCTCCATAGTCCGAGAATGACGCAGTAATATCTGATAGGGTGAGAAATAGAAATTTCGAGGAAAGATTCCTAGTTCTATACATGTGTCATCATTGTCATTTCCGCTGTTGTTCGATTAGTGCAATAATTTTCAAATAGTATGGTAAAATGATAATATTTAACTTAAATACTCATTTGTAAAGCATACACCGAAACAAGTTCAATTTTTAATTAGCGAGTATATACTAATGTACTCAAACAAAGAATCACCAATGCATAACAATAGCATATTAAGAATAAATAACAGGGATCTAGAACAATCAATAGAAAATTTTTACACTGTACATATGCATATGCAATGAGAAGATGCATCTTATTCTTGGAGGCTTTCGCCTATTGGAACTTATTTCCATCCTTGGTCCCCTGGGAGTCATTGGCCATATATTCCTGGGTAATAGTCCGCTTTTTCAGACAGAGCTCGTTCTATACAAGATGTGGGTTAAGCTTTCTCGACCTTCCCACTGATCTATTCCCCTTAATTTATTCCGGGGCTGGCCCAAGTGATATGGAATTCTTTATCATATCATGAAATGAATGCACATTTAACTTGTTTCTTTATGTATGATGCACTCAAGTTGTCATAGACATTCATAACATATAAACTTCTTACCGAAATTTCGGTGACATAACGGATCGAGTCCGCTTCCCCGTGAATAGTGCCAGACAACCAGTACATTTATACAACTTACAATTTTAGTATAGAGCAACAATTATATATGTACATTCATAACACCAATCAATAATCTCAATTATACATATACATTCATAATCTCAATCAACAATTTCAATTTAAACATCAGTAGTGTTTCAGTTTAACCCCCTCTATTCTGCCCGAATTTGGTGTGCCTCATTTCTCATTCAATTCAACTCATTTAAATCTAATTTTTGGATATTTCATAGCCTCATATGTCTAGATTCTAACCCTTTTGGTCCCATTTCATTTTGATGTGTATAACTCTAGATATAAATAATTTACCTCAAACTGCCCTGTTCTCAGCTAGAATTGGGTCCTTTTAAGTAAAAATTCACTAAAAATAGAAAAATAGGTGAATTCATACGAAATTTATTTCAAATTAAGTCTATCAGAAAAGCTTTCAAATGAACTAAGTTTTATGTCATTTGCATAAGTATATTTTGACTTATAAGTCTCCAAACTTGGCCTTACTAAACTACTTTAGTTCAATCCAGTTTAGACTTAAGCTAACTTCCTTGCTGCACTGGGAGCAAACGGCTAAGAATTTGGTTCTGAAATTTTTATGAGATATTCCTTTACATGTTAGCTTTCAATCAAACCTGGGTTCACTGAATTTGAAGTTGTATAAGGAGAGTTATACCCTTCTCAACTCCTACTGCCCGAATAGGAAGCCAGATTTCTAGGGTAAACTTAAAAAATTCATAACTAATTCTATACTAATCCAATTGGCTATTATGATATATGTATGGAAAGCCCTAGATGTCTAGTTTCATATAAAAATAGTTTCATCCAATTTAATCAGCGATAGGAAGAGCCGTACATTCTGCCGTACGGACCGCCGAGGGAAAACCTTAACAGCTTCTAGATTTGTCTTCCTCCTTCAAACTATTTGCCCTCAACATCACCATCACTCTATAAAACATCAACATCTCAGATTATTCAAGCCCCACATGCAGCCCCAAATCAGAGAAACAAGAGGAGAAGTAGGATTTCCTACCTTGTCTTGAGTAGTTTAGGCTGATTTTGTGTTTTTGGTGCAAGTAGTTTATGATGAGGCTTGAAGAAGAGATGAAAATGGAGTGGAGGAGAGAATGAGGAGAAGAAGAATGAAGAGAGCTCAGCTGGGAGGAGTGGCCGAATTTGGATGAGGATGCAAGGAGAAAAAGTGAAGATATTTTCAAGGTGGCTTGAATTTGATTGGTGGAATGAGTCTTGGTCAAAAAATCTGGTCTCTTCCCCATCATCCATGGTGTCTGGCGCTACTACTGGGGTTAAGTGTGTCACTAATCAGCAGATTGATTAGGGCACTCATAGAAAAATTCTACTAATCCTGCTTAAACCGAGCTTTGAGTTACCGAAATCTTACCGATTTCCATTAAATCGGTAAATTGGCTTGAAATTTTTCTATGAGGTTTTCTATGCTCCTAATTTAATTCTATCATGCCTAATCCTCTCAATTCACCCTTAATTGGCTTTAAGAAAGTATCTAATCAGATCTTGAATAAACTCACTTATTCGATAAAACCGAACAACTTAGTTGTTAACGATAAAATTTTTCGGACGTTACACTCAACATGTCATGAGCAGTTGCTAGCGGTTATTGAATCCAGATCAGCATATCAAAATGTGGGGGTGGTTATCTGAGCCAGTCAAAAAATGGGAAAAATCAATGGTTGATATGTCAAAAAATTGATTCACTTTCAAGAGTCAGAATTTTGCCATGTATCAGAGGAATTACTTGGGAATCAAATAGAATTTTATCTATAAATAAGACTATTGGATCATTCAGAAAGAGATAGTTAAACACTTATAAAGTATCTTACAATCCGCATGTCATTGTAATAATAGAGTCATAGGGAAATGTTGAGTACAACACCATTGCCTTAGTCTAGTTTACTTTTTCATTTCATTTCCTTTCAATTAATTTACTTACTTTCAATTGTTTCATTTCATTTACATTTTAGCATTTCATTTCATTTCTTGGAAGTACATTTACATTTATGTTCAATCAAACTTCTCAATTATAATCTTCGAGTGAGAATATTTTTGACGATTGAGTAATGTTTCGACATCGAACTCCCCCCTTCACATAAACCTTGCGTCCTTTGAAATGAAGTGATTCTCTTCCTAAATGGAAATTAGAAATTAAAACTAATCTATCGAATATATTTTTCGATGCTAGAATTAGCAGCAAACAATCAGATCAGAAAATGGAACATAAAAAGGATCAGAAGACTTGAGGGCGCAAGTAATAGATGTATACAGCTGGTGCACCGCTCTATCTAATTTGTCGGGAGTCAGTCACAAGCATTAACTCATGCCAATAGAACATCCCTCGTGCCATCGAAACAAAGAAAAGTTTGTCAAAGTGATGGATGAGCATTCGAGGTCATTAATGCTTATCGCCAGCTCTTAACTGCATAACTGCTCATGATCATTCAATAGCTAGGCATAATGCTAAAAGACTGGATGGACATTTATAAGATAGATACCACTGTATATAAACCCGTCAAATTGTATTCAAAACAACTGAATGCAATGATAACTTCGTTAAAATAAATTAAAGAGAGAAGTAAACCTCCTTGAGAGTTTTAGAAAAGGTACTAAATTCTAAACTTATAAAAATGGATACTCCACTCCATTCTTCCAACGAATAATATATTAATAATCAAAATAAAAGTAATATTATTATATTTTAAATAACTATATTTTAGTAAAAATAAATTAATTATTATTAGTATATTTAATATATTAATTATATTTAAATTAAATATCTTACAATAATTATATAAATAATATAAACAAAATGCAAAATAACAAAATGTATTTATATATAGGGAATACTAATCTCTAAACCTTCATGTGGAGATTAATAAATTCTATATTTTGTCTTAAACAAAAAGCTCATTTTTCTATTTTCTAAATTGATTTATCATTATGAACAATTTTTAATTTAATTTTATTCATATTAAGTACTATTTTAATTTTTCTTTGATTTAATTAGTATTCACTATCTACTATTTTTATTTACTTGAATAATATTATTTTTATTCTATTTGTCTCCAATCTGAATGATATATTAATAATTAAAATTCAAATAATATTATTATAAGTTACAATATACATGACTGAATAACTATAAAAAATTATTTACATTGAAAGTATATTAATTTTCTTTTAATGTAGGTAATATATTAAAATTAAATTCTTATGATTATCTTAAATTAATAATATAAAGATTTAATGTTGACTAAGATATTTTATTACTTCGAGACTAATTTTTTAGTATTATCGTGATAATAAGATCTTCTTAAAAATAATTTTTCAATAATATTGGGTACTAATGAGTTTAGCAAGTCTCATATTTTATATATTTTAAAATTATTTACATATATTATTGCAACTTATAATTTAATCATAATTCATATGTTAGATGTACTAACAAATAATTAATTTATTTCTTAAGGGGTATAACCTATGTGGACAGATGTATTTTTGAAAAATCCACACAACACAATATAATTAATGATAATTGTTTTTGAGTTTTATAAAAAATATTTTATTAAATTATTATTATAATATATATTTACTTAGAGTAGCAACATATTCAAATTAAATTTTTATAACTATCTTATATTAATATTATAAAGATTCAATCTTGAGTAAGGTATTACGATAATAATTTTTTTGTATTCTCGTAACAATAAGATCTTTCTAAAAATTGTTTTCCAGCAATATTAATTATTAATTAATTCAACAAGCCTCATAGTGCAACTTATTTAAACTTAATTAATATACGAGATGCACTAACAATAATTAATGAGAAGTGTTATTTATATTCATTCTTATAACTCATTTTAAGAGACCCACTAAGGTGCCTTTTAACCATTGGTTGAGAAAAAAGTGGGACGTACTCTTAATTAATGATTAAAGAACACCTTAGCTAATATCTTAGAATGAATTACAAGAATACATGCAAATAATATTTTTGTTTATTTTTTAAGGATACTTGAGTTATATTTTTCAAAAAATACATATACTAATGATAATTATTTGAGTTTTAAGAAATTAACATTTTATTAAATTATTATTAAAATATATTTATTTAGAATTTTTTTGCTATAATACTTATTTAGCATATAATAGTATTACTTTTATTTTAATTACTAATATATAATTTTTTTATAAGTGGCCATTTTTTTCAAGTTTGGAGTTTAACCTACATCATGAGCAAGTAAGATGAACAAAAAAAAACAACAATGTTGATAGAACACAATAGATAAATATTTTTACAAAATATTCCCCACGGCATACTCCTTCGAACTTGTTCTAAAAATTGACTAATAATTTTTTTTATCCAAAATGAGAAACATCCGCGACCAAAAATAGGGAATTTTAAATAACCAAGAACAAATTATAATGAAAATGAACACGAACTACTCGAACATGCAAAGTACAACAAGGATGGGCAAAATTTGGCAGTGCTTTTAAACCCCGAATCCAGCAGTGAACGCTACACCTGTTGAAGGTAACCAAAGATTCCCCTCAATAAATTGGGTCACGGTGAAGTTACTAGCCTGGCTAGAATCATTTATCACATGGTACCCTGGCCATTTAACGCGGTTAGCCAGCCCAGCTCCTACCCCATAATTCATGTACTCAGCATAGTACAGTGTGTCCAAAGATAAGTTCCCATTCCACTCTAGCCACCCTTCTGGCCTCAACACGTCACTTATGTAGGATTGCATGACAATTGTTCTGGAATATGGCTTCCATGGCCTACCAAGGTACGTGTGGGTGGTGTTAACTGAGGGAATGAGGTCAGAATCTGCGGTGATGTTGGAGAATTGGATGGAGAAACCGGTTGGTTCATCAGGGTCTTTTCGACCATGTGCAGTGATGGTGTTCTTTTGGTCTGGTAGGCCCTTCTTCGCAAGTATTTGGCAGTTTTGGAAAAGTGCAGCGGCATCACCAAAGATGAAGTCCACGGTGCCACTGATTTTGCATTCTCTGTAGAATTGGCGCATGGTGTGGGCATAGAGGGTGTCTTGGTAACCAAAGATCCCACATCGGTAGAAGACACTGAGGTCAGAATCGGATCTTAGTGCCACTGCTTGGTGCTTCTCGGGCCCTGCGGTGTTCTGGAAGGTGATGTCTCGTGCTATGAATCCCCTGCCACTGACAGCTGCACATGCAGCCACACCAAATATTAGAAGGAAAAAAAAAAAAAGAAAAATTGAAAAGTAAATATGAGATTTTGGTCAGAGTCATCAGCTGTTGAAGTAGACAAGCGCCTCTCAGGCCTTATAAATAGTATCATTGCAGCACATGATCATTTATTTTTCAGTATGAGTTGGCTGGAGACACGGATTATGCTATGTTGACTAATGCTTAAATAAATGAGGCCCTACTGCTGATGAACTTATTATATACTAAAGGAAGGACCTCGGCGAATGTTCCTGAGGAAGTTAGTTCGTGGTGTAAGCTGCTTTGGGCCATTCCATCCATTTCATGATGCCCATAGAGTTTGGGTTCAATAGTAATTTAGTAAATATGATACGTTCTCGTTAGTCGTGTCCGCTCGAGCGCTTATATACATACACAAGTCAGTGTAGACATTACCTCACCCCCGGAGTAGCAATCAAGTTTAGGCCTCAAATGGCGTTTCAAAATAAGGAAGAGTATTATTTGTACCATTTTTTAATGTGAATATTTAGATATTCACTTATAATTTTAGAAAAAGATTATGAAAGAAAAAAAAATAAAAAAGTAAATGGAGAGAGTAGAAAAATAGAGAGAAGGTGTTTAAAGATGTCAAAAGTTAATATGTACAAAAATCATCTCTCCAAACCAAATGCAATTTTTTGGCTTATTATTATTATTATTATTATTATTATTATTATTATGGAAATTTCTCTCTTTTAACTTTATTTGGTGTCCAATCTTCAATATCTGCCACCCTCTTTTAACTATTTTTATCCTCTAACAAAATGAGTTATTTTTCAATTTTCACTAACAATTTCCCACAATAACTCCTTCCATATTTACAACTTCAAGAAAAGTATACAGTATCCATGATTTCTCAAGAGCAATTTTTCTTTTGTTGCAAAAAAAATTCTTTTTCAAATTATTTTTTCTCTCAAATGTTATCTCAATCTTCTGAGCAAAACAAAAATTGCATATTAACATGCATGCATGAACCGAGAGGCACCTTCAATGCACCGGTTATTATTATCAGAATAAATAACTCTTAGTCTAAATATTTTAAAGATAATATCAATTTAGTCCTGAAAAATTTTTTTGACATTAATTTAGTTCTAATATTTTGAAATTGATATCAATTTGGTTTTGAAAACAATTTTGACATCAATTTAATTTTAATACTTTGAACTTTGACATCAATTTAGTTCTAATAAATTTTTGATATAATTAAATTTTTCATTAAATCATCAATATAGAACTAAATTGATATCAAAATTCAAAATTTTATAACTAAATTAATGTTAAAAAAAATTTTAAAATTAAATTAATATCAACTTTAAAATATTAGGACTGAAATAAATATATACTCTTATTATTATTATTATTATGAAATTAAAAAAATTAAAATTAAAATATTTAATATACCAAAAATTTAAAAATTATTATATTTCATTTATTATTTTATTATTCTTCAAGAAATATTTTAAAAGCATTTTTCAAACAAAAGTACTAGTAAATTTTTTATGATGCATTATTATCATTATTATTTAGTAGACTCCAAAATGTAAATAAGGAGAAAAAATTGAGAAATAAAAAAAAAGAGTGGGGAAAGAGAGAGGTGTATTCCGTGTTCTTACCGAATGTAGCTGACCGGAACGTAGTCCAACCATCAATGAAACTCCGGTTACCGGAGATAACAGTGGCGTTCATGCCATCTCCAATCATCATGAGGTTCCACTTCTTTTTCTTGATCTCAACGTTCTCATTGTAAACACCCCTCTTTACGTGTATCACAAAGCGCCTCAAGCTATAATCAGGTGCTTCTTTCACCGCATCCATCACCTTCGTGTAGTTCCCTGTCCCATCAGCGGCTACCACAGCATCCACGGCCACACCATTTGCTTGCAGCAGTTTCCTGTCCCCTGGTTTGACCCATGAAGGAAACTGGCCCTGCTTGTTGGAGAAGGAGAAGTGATTCGAAACAGGGTTCACCTGGGTGAGTAGTTGCTGCACCAATGAGATCATCTGGCCTAGGCCAGTGGACACTAGACCCTTCACAATGCTGTTGGTACCTTCGAATCCGTCCATGCATGTCTCTGGATTCGCGAGTGCTGCACTTAGCCATATCCTCAAATCGGAGCTTAGGTTCCCAGTACTGTTATGCTTACCTACCAAAAAATAAAAAAATAAAAAAATACCATTTTTAATTTATTTAATCAATGTTACATTTCCTTTCTTTGAATTAATCGGATGAATTTTTATACATACGGTCTCTGGAGGAAAACAAAAATTAATAGTAATAAAATAAAATCGATTAGGGAAGTGACATGTCCAAAGTGGCTAGGCAGCAAATACGAGTTGAAATCCCCTCTTTTTCAACTTTTATTATAGTAAAAACAGTAAACTAATGATGAAATTGGATGAATAGGGACTTGACGACACCGAAATTATGACTTGGAGTTTGGCAACGAATTTTTACTTTTCTAGTAGTTGAACCCAGCAAATCAATATTATTTGTAGGTACAACGCGGCTTGGCAAGGAGCTAAGAAAGAACAAATTAGCAAGAAGAAGCAGCCCCACACCGCCACTCTAAAGACAAATGTTTTTCTTTTCTTTTCTTTTCTTTTTTTAATTTAGATAGGAAAATGTAACGTTGTTTTAACTTGGTTTGGCTTCGCAGAAAATGCCAAACACAAGTTGGAAGAAGCACAGACAAAGGTACCTTGGGGACTCTCAGTAGCAGACACAGACCAATCGAGCTCATCAGAGGACATGTCAAGTAAATCGAGGCAGTCAGAGACGGCGTTAGAGACACGAAAATCACCAAAGCCGTTGTCGAACTCAGCCAGAATGGAGGTGACCTCTTGCAAAAGTTCAACAACTTCTCTCACTGAGCCGACAAATTCAGAAGTAGAAACCTTGAGGCTCTCTGATCCCACGAAATGAGCACCCCCAGCAGCACTAAACGGGGTGCACATGCCAAGAAGCACCACCACCACCACCACCAGCAAGAACATGAATGTGATTGTAGTAGTTGGTGTACGAAATAACTCTTTTCTTGAAGGGAGAGCCATTGGAAAGGGAAGAAATCGGTACACTGAGCTACGCAATTTGCATATATTTAAAGGGAAAGAACCCTCCCAATAAAGGTTAGAATGTGTTGGTTAGCTGGGCAGGTAAGGGAATTTATGAGGGGCTATCAGGTAAGCGTCGTCAAGTTTGAGTTGTGTGCGTCGCAGAGTCAGAGTCTGGAAATAGTGTCGTAAATGGAAGGGACTACGGACTACTACACAAACAGAGCAAGGGGCGTGCGTCTAATTTCCAAGTGTCGGCGGTCACTATGCAAAGTGTAAAATGTGTGCGTCATTCGGAAATGGATCTTTCTATTTTTCTTGTTTATGGTATTCAAATTGGAGAGAAATACATGAGAAATTCGAAAATTAAGTTTTATAGATTTTAACAAAATTTCATCCATTTAAAATCTGGATTAATTGTAATATATTTTTAAAAGTGAAGTATTTTATACCAATGAGCAAATAGGTCAACTAGCATATGATGTCCTAACTTAACCATAGTTGTTGATCTGAACTCTAGGTATGCAGTTGTTTTATAAAACTTGAAATAAAGACCCATCCAACCTGATGAGAGGATATATGTGGTTTTGGGGAAAATATTTTATATTATTAATTATTTTAAGAATTTGGATTTGATTCTTCTATAGATAATATTTTTGTAAAGTGAGAAAATCAAGGTTATTCATTTTTGGATCATTTGATAAGATTTATATATAATAAAAATTATTAATTTAAAGGTAATTAATCCCTTATTTTTTTATTTTATAAGAATATTTACTTTAAAATATTTAAATTTTAAGAATTTAATATGTTTATATGTATAATTTTTAAAGTAATTATTATAAAAATTAAATTATCTAATAATATATAATTAACTAGTTCTATAAAATAATTTGGTATATAATATATTTAAATTAAATTAGTTAAAGTATTTATATTTATTTCCCTTTATACATATAATTATATAAATTAAAAAATGAAAGTATCGATTCCATGTCACCCTTTTATGAGAACCAAATCTTGTTCTTTTTAGCTACCCAGTGATTGCTACAGCTTCTGCCAAATCAATTTTGCAACCTTTTTGAACTTCCTCTAGAGATCTTGATGGATGATGGATCGCTTTCTCTTTACTCTTGCCAATGTGGCTTGTCAAACTAAATGTGTTCTCTCCTTTTGGGATTTTTTTCCCACCACAAGAAATAAAAGTAAGTTCGGATATTTTTGGATATAAGGGACCCATGGTTGCCGGTGTTCTTCGCATTTAGACAGAGAAGTATGGGACGCTCTTGTTTATTGACATTATTTTCTGAGGCCGGTCTGCGTACGAAGGCCAGATTTCAATTCCATGGCTTCAGTATGTTTAGCAAATTGACTGATGCGGACATGCACTAAATTTAAAATGGCAATAAAGAGTGACAATTATTCATAGTAAGTACCATATAGTAGGTAAATAATACGGACAACACATGCATTAAAATGGCATTAAGTGTGAAAATTATTCAGTTCCCTCCAACTCATCTGCGTGAGATATGACTTCAATTTGTTTGAAGTAATATACAACATAGCAGGTGTTATGTAGCTATGAAATTGACAGAAAAAGTTTGGACCATGTTACTTGGTGCACTCGACCTCTCCACCATCTAAATGAAAAACACCCCCAACAAACAGCTTTTTTTTCTTAAAAAAGTTATTTTTTAAAGATAATCTTGTTTAGGTAATTTTTGTAGAATAGATTATAATCAAAAGCTGATAATTTTAAACAAAAAAATAATTTATAAATATAAGCAAATTTTTGGAACATATAATTATAAGTAGAAGCTGCTTATTCTAGAGTTGTTACGTTTTTATCAAATTGACCCTAAGTATTATATATTATATAATATAAACAATTATTTCATACCTTTTTTAGTAAATTTATTATACAAAAGTAACTTTTTTCATACAATCCAAATAAAATAGATTATCTTAAAACCATTTTTCAGCTAAAATATCGAAACATAAATTGATTCTCATATAAACAATTATATAAAAAAATGATTATATAAATAAGTAATTATTAAAATAATTTTAATTTTTCAGCTTTCCCAAGCACATACTAAAATGCATAAATAGTCAAAATTCTTTCTATAAACAAACGCATCACATAGTAATTGTTTGAGTGCTATTCGAGCTTTTGGTAACATTCCCTAAATAACTTTAGGTAACAATTGTGATACAATTAAATTTAAGAGCTTAATCTTGATAAATTATTAAAGTAAAGTAATTTATAATATTATTTAATTATACATTACTATAAGATTTAATTTTGATATACTGTTAATATAAAATTTTTTTGAACAATAATCTAAATCATGTTTTGCTATGCCATAAAAAGTGTTTAACTTTTACAACAATTGTCCCAAAAGTCATATGTATAGTAACATAAGTTTGATCAACAATGTAAAACACTTAATGCATGAAAGTGGCGCCACTTTGACCACAAGAAGGGAGGAAATTTGGCCGAAATTTAGCCTTGCATTCTTGGCCAATTAAAATCGTTCATTCTACCTACCTCCTCCATGCTTTATAACACTTTCTTCTCTTCTCATTCAGACCCATTTTCTACGCCCTTTCTTCCCCTTGTTCAGCTCTCGTCTTCTCTTCTTCACTCACTCAACTCCATCAAAGCTTCAAGCTCAACAAGGTTTTGAAAGCCTAAACTCCAAAATCAAGCCAAATCACTCATAGCAAGAGGTAGAGGTTTAATTCTTGTATTGATTCTTGGATCTTGGTTGGCTGGTGGTGGCTTATTTTCTCAATTTTTGATATATTGATTGAATGATTATGATGATACATGACTGGTTTATTGGCTGTTTGTGAGGTTACAACTGAATTGGAAGTAAGAAAGGATGGAAATAGAAAGAGCTAAGAAGCTAGAAAACCTAAAATCCTCAGCAGTCCATACGATAGAGTGTACGACTCTACCTACCATCGTTTAAATTTGATGAAAATATTTTTATATGAAACTAGACATCTAGAGATTTCCATATATATCTCATATAAGGTCATTGGATTAGTATTAAGAGAGATATGAATTTTTGAATTTCGACGACTTTGATTCTGGGCAGACTGGGTTGTTCAGGATAGAATTCATCCTATACTATTTGGAATTTAATGAAACCAACTTTTTTAGAAAGTTTACACATATAAGAATGTCCGATAAAAATTTTAGAATTAGATAAGGTATTGTTTACTCCCAGTGATCCAAGAAATATGCCCTATGTCCAAACTAGGCCAGAACAGGGTAGTTCAGGAAGGTTAGATTTTAGGGCTTATAACTCGAGCATTACTAAGTCAAATGGAATGGAACTTTTTGTAAATTAAAGTTTGTCCATATGAGACCAATTTTGTATGATTTGAATTTGTTTTCGATTTTTAGTGGATTTTTACATTTAAGTGTCTGATTCTAGCCAGCCACATGGCAGACCGAGTTAAAAGCTAAATAACTTGAGTTATAGTTATCAAAATTAGATGGGACAAAAGAGGTTAGAAAATAAACAAATAACACTTTAACATATCCAAAATGAAGGTTCAAATAAGTTAAATAGAAATTATGGTTTGAGTTACAAAAACCGGGTGGAAGGATTATTCTGAGGTAGTAACTCTACCTTAATGAGACTAATGCTTCTATGAGATCAATGTTAAATTATAAATGAATATTGTGACCTCTATGAGAAATTGGTATTTTGATGTACTGACACTATTTATGGAAAAGCAAATACGTTCCGTTGTGCTGCCGAAATTTCTGTAAAATCCATGCATAAATTATGAAATACATGTTGATACATATGCATTTTCAAGAAAGTTATGAAAGTTATGTTATGATGAACATGAGGAATATGTGATGATGATAGCTCCATGATATTTGGGCCGGCCTCGGATTAAAGTTAAGGGGAATAAAACGGTGGGAAGGTCGGGGAAAGCAAACCCAGCATTCCTATATAAAAACGAGCTCGATCCTGAAAAGCAGACTATTACCCAGGAGTCTAAATGGCCAAGAACTCCCAGGAGACCAGGTAATGGAAAAGTTTATGAAGAAAGTTGCAAGAATGAGTTTGCATGATTACATGAATGCATAATGACATGGAATAGTTATTTCAAGATGTTTATAGTTGTTTGCTATATTTACCTACTGTTGTATATTCGTTTATTCTGCCCAATGTTCTGAGTGTCACTATTTATTAAATTGTTTTATTTCTTATGCCATCTAAAGTAAACTGAACGTTGCCTCAGACCAGACGTTTTTTTAACTCATTAAAATGGATAGTCCAGTTTGAGCACACATTTTTATAATTAAATAAAAATCGAGGCAACCGAGAATGAATGTGACATCAGTTAAATGCCATACACGAACCCTACTGAGAATTTCTGTAAATTCTCACCTCATTTTGTATTTCCGCATTATTCTCAGACATTGGTGATGAACTCAATGGCCACTCCGCTTACTGAGATTTCTAGACCTGCAGCTCCACGATGACCCAATAGTGGACTCGTTATACATAGCTGGCTCTTGCCATTTCTGTCTCTACCTTTTCAGAAATAGGAGTTCGTTGTTTCTTTATTTTATCCGCTTTTGAACCCATATATGAACTGAGGCGTTAGCTTCCAATTCACATATGTATGTATACAACTAACGATATACTATCTGTTTTCCTTTCTATAGTACTTTTTGTTAAATTTTGTTACGTTCTACAATACTGATCACGTTTATAATATACAGCGCGCCATTTCGTAGATATATTCATCAAAAATGTACATATGTCAAAGAAAAAGAAAATATGATATAATAAATACAGCTATAAATGGAGAACTAACACGGTAACGCAACCTATCCAATTTCATGCTATGACTTAAGTATAACATTAAGTTGGTAGGGTGTTACAAGATGATTTGGAAGCTAGATGAAGGTGGCAAGAAATATAGTTCCCAGTCTCCACTAGGATGAGACTTGCTTCAAAAGGTTTGGAGATAGGTAGCAAATGCTATCTTTGTGGAGTAATTAAAGAATCAATTTGGCATCTCTTTTATGAATGCCATACACCAAGATAGCATGCAACATAGGTGATATTTGCCTGCCCAAAGGAGCTGAGCCTAAAGACATTTAGGACTTGGTTCCAATTATTGCAAAGCACTTTATCCTGTTGGGAGGATGACCTGCGAAGGTTGATGACTTTCATTCGAGACTTGGTATGGAATCAAAGGAGGTATGACAGTAGAAAGACTAAATCCAACTTGAATGCCTTAGCTTAAATGCTGCAAATGCACAAAGAGCTTTCCTCAAAGCAAGGGCGTCACACAATTAGAAATCCATTGGAAAATTGTGCCGTGAGATAGCAATCTGTACAAATGCAACAATATTTGCAAATCAGAGGGAGTTCAAAAATGGTATTGTTATAAAAAATTTTCAAGGCGATGTCTTGGTAGCGAAACTTCAGAGGTTTTCTAGAGATGTAGATGGAAGAAAAGTTGAAACTATTGCTCTAAAGGAAGGTCTTCTTCTAACCTAGGAGTTGGAGTCCAAATCAATCATTTTGGAAGATGATACATATCAGATGAAAATTATATTATATATACATTAAATGTATATTATATATAATTCAAATTGCAATAAATTTATATTAAATTCAGATTTAATATTTATAATCATATTTTAAATTTAAAATTACATAGATAAATCCTTAAACTTTTACCCCATCTAACTTGAGGGGGAATGAATAATGAATCTTTTCATATTAAGTTTTCATATTATCTTGTTATTTGTAATCGCTCACTACTGATTTAAAAGGTGAGATCCAAACAAAAATATATGATATAAGAGAATTAATAGTAAAAATTCATACATGACATTATTTTTCTTTTTCAATCATGAAGGTTGTTTGAAAATATAATATAAGAAGATCCATTTCCAACCTTAGGCTTATTTTCAGACCCACTATACAAGACTATAATCCAACTCACTTTCTAAACCTAAAAATTTGCATCGGGGGCAACACAAGTAGTCATAACTCTAGGCACCTCTTGAGAAAGGTACATCCCAAGGGTGCGACTTCAAGTCATAGGGGCAGAGCCCCATTGCCCTCCCCCCTCCTTGACCAAAAAAATAACCTAAAATTTTTTGACCTAGTTAAAATTGACTTAATCTTAGCCCAACTGTTTAATGCATTGACTAAACAGTTAGGGTTATTTATTATTTTCTTTTTCTCTAACATAGTGCATAGCCCATAAGCCAGCCGCCCATCAATCCACCATTGTTCTGAAACCCTAAACAAACAAAATAAGCCCACTATGCCCTCTTTTTCTTCTCACCTTCACCTTCTTCTCACCTTCACCACGATTTGCGATGCAAATAGCCTCATCGCGAACCGCCACAGTGATGCGAACTTGTTCTCCCACCGCCACCATCATCCCAGCATCGTCGTAAACAACCTCGTACCAGTGCTACCGCTTACCTCTAACCTCTACTGTTAGAACTACTGCATTGTCATTCCTTGGCCTGTGAGTGTGTTTTTTTTCTTTTATTTGGGGTGAAAAATGATGTCTTTTATGATTTTTTTTTCCCTTGAGTTTTGTTTGTTAGTTATTTGAGAAAATGCTTGGGAAAAAAAAAATTGACTGAAATGAAGCTTGTGTTGTTTGTGTTTCTGATATATCTGAATGAAATGAACGCTGCATGCTTGGCCAAGTAAAGTGTTGTGAAAGACAGGCGTGCATGTTTTATAATTAGTTAGAGCTGCAGTGTATTTCTCGCTTCGATTTGCCTGGAGATCTGGCCTTCTCTATTTAGGAAATGGGCTTATTTCCAATCATAAGCTCTACGGTTTCAGAAGATTATGGAGCAAGTATCTACAAGCATGGTTCTTCAGTTATGTTTGGTCATAGGCCCAAAAATAATGGTGGAGATGCCTTGAATTTTTGAGAGACATGCTAGTGAGCCTTCCAATCCTTCAGATTCTGTGTGTTTGGGTCAGCAGCGGTAAAACCAAAAATTCAAAAAAAAGTTGGCCCGTTTAAGCCAGTGGCCCATTTTAAATAGGCTGGGCCGGCATATTTCAGCCCCTTTACTGGCTATAGCCTTCGGCCTGGCTTACTCTCCATTTTATTTCTCAGGTCATTTTAAGCCCACTGTCTGGAAGCTCCGAAACCCATCAGCTTGTTTGCCGCTCGTGAAAAAACGACACCGACGCAGAACGAGTTGTCGTTTGGCGAGTAAACCCAGAACCCTATTGCACCGTGAGACTGAGAGAGCGCTCAGAGTTGTGCTGTTGCAAATTGGTGTCTGCGATTGGAATTGGAGGGGAAAAAAGGGGCAAATGGTGGTGAGGATTCGATTATCTCGTTTTGGGTGCAAGAACAAGCCTTTCTATCGCGTCATGGCCGCTGATAGCAGATCCCCTAGAGACGGCAAGCACCTCGAAGTTCTTGGTTACTACAATCCCTTGCCAGGTTCCGTTTTTAATCTTTTTTCAAAACTGTGTGCTTTCTTTTTAATGCCCAAATGATATAGGTCTGATTTTTGTGATTTCTCTTATGAATGATTGAAAGTGATTACTGTTATATCTATCAATTTTTTTATTTTTTTATTTATTATTTTCCCCGCTTTAACTTGTGCTGCTTTTATGCAGGCCAAGATGGTGAAAAAAGAATGGGTCTCAACTTTGAAAGGGTCAAGTGAGTAGTAACTCTTTCTAGGCTTTTTATGTTCTACTGAATGCCAGTTTGGGAAAATTTGTGATAATTGAGTGACATATACAGTCCCTTGTAGTCTCCTTGCAGCATATTTGAGATACTGGAATATACATGGCCATTGTTCTGATCACTCCTACCCCGAAAAATCATAGCACCAAATGTTCGTTTCATATTTGTTTTTCTACTTCCTCCCATTCTGTCTTAAGTTAAATTGTCCCTGCTATGCTGTCATGGATTTTTTTTTTTTTAGTATATATTCTGGAAAATTACTTCGCAGCAAGTTTTTCATGCAGGAGGCCTTTGATGAGTGTATTATGTTTAATGAGATATAATGCAGGTGCTCCTCATATGTTTCTGTAATTCTGGATTAGAATTGAATTACATAAGCCAGTTGCCTGAGATAGAAACGGAATTGTTTCTGGTTGGATGATTTGTCAACCCTTATTTCCATCTTTATGAAGTTAAATGGGACAAATTTCTTATGATAGTTCTGATAGTATTATTTCCTTTTACTTCTTTAGGTACTGGCTTTCTGTTGGAGCTCAACCTTCAGAGCCTGTAGAGCGTATTCTATTCCGTTCAGGGTTACTGCCCCCGCCACCAATGTTGGCAATGGGACGTAAAGGTGGACCACGTGATACACGCCCTGTCGATGCTTTAACTGGACGCATCCTGAATCAAGAGAAGCCAGCTAATCCTGCCGACAAAAATGAAGATGATGGCAAACAGGAAACTCCCGCACCTGGAAACCCTTGAAGTGCTGTTTTTAGGATTTTCTAGATTGATCTTCAAAATCTATATTTTCAATTGGCTCAAGTCAACTGAAGAGAATAACTGCCATATGTTTGGAGAAGTTGGGTTCTTGTGTGGCATTCTGGAGGATAAGTAATTGCAGAGGGAGCAAGATTGATCAAATCCCTAAGCTGTTAAATATTATCATGTGGTTGAATCCATTGAAATGAACTGATAGGTTAGCCTGCTGTTGAGATACCTGTCATTTTTGTTTTCTGGAATTTAAGCATTTTAAAGTTGCTTGGACGACGGCAAAAGTGGCTCATTTGATTTTGTATTTATTTCGTTATTCCGATATCCCACCTTAGATGCTTTTCTGGTATTTGTGGACTCGCTAGTTGATTTCTTTGTTTCAGCGGACGCATTTTGAAATCTCATCCTGCTGTGAATGCATTTGTTGAATCTGTATTATAGTATTATTTAATCAAGGCGTTTCTCCTGCTAACTCACTTTGATAGTTGTTATTTTCCATACTCAAGTGCTAAATATCTGTATTTTGGATATGGAATGATATGCGAACTGTCAGTTAATTGTTTAATAATGAATTGAGCCACTCTATTTTGGCATATATTGGGGAATTCTCATCGGCATTTGTCATCTCATTTTGGATATCTGTTGAAGCTGTATTTTTACACTCTCCAGATAATCCTAACTGATATGGTGATATTTCTGGCGGTTTATGATCTGGTGTTGATTGTTGTGGGTCTTTAATAAATGATTATACATACATTCATACAGGTTTGTGGTGCTTATGTGAATTGAATTTTAAAACTTAAATTATCGTATGCTTTGCTGAGGCTAACTGTCAGGGAACTTAAGGTGGTATTTGGTTTGTGAAAATATCTCTTATTTTCATTTTTTGAAAGGGTTTTCATTTTTAAATTTTCTGAATTTAGGAAATGTATTTGAGTTGTTTATTTTCAAAAAGGAAAAATAATAAAAATATGTTTGGTTTATTTGTTTTCAAAATCAAATTTGAGATAAATCAAATTGCATATTTTGTTCATTTACTAAAACCTTCCAAACACCATTGCCAAAAAGCCCCACACACAAAGCCAACAGTTAGAACCATGACCTTAACTACCAATAAACCCTCAAATTAAACTTAAACCCGACACAAACTAAAATTGCAACCAACTTGAAATCATAGCCAAACTCTTCACAACCAACACACTAAATAGTAGTCAGATTACACCATGAATCACATCCCAGCAAAACAACCCCAGCTCAAACACAATACCGGCATTTGTGAATCAAAATAAATAAATAAATAAATAACAAAAAAAAGAGAGGAAGAAGCAAAACATAAAAAAACAAAGCTACTATCAAGTGCCACACTGTGACCATCGCAAGCCCTTGTGTAGCCATTAACCATTGCATCAGTCCCCACCATCCTTTAACTTCCAGCCACTGAAATCATGTCTTGGCTACCAACCATCACCGCAAGCATCGGCCCACCACCACGCATCAACCACATCATCGTCTAGTTCCATCGCTCATAACCCCAGCTTGTCATCCAACTGCCATTATAATGGCGCTACCCACCGGGTAAGACCATCACAAAATCACTGCAAGCACCACAGAGCAGCCGCCGCTATCCTCTGTCACCCATAAAACTCGAATCGCAAAGGGCGGAGTCACTGCTTCTCCTCCATGCCACCGGTGGCATAGTCAATTGCTCGTGTGGTGGAGAAGGGCGATGTCACTCTAAATGACACGGTGGTAGCTATGGTTGAGGGAGGGGGATCCAAGGGAGGTGAGGTGTTCAACAAAAACAAAAGAAAGGAAAGAAAGAGGATAGATTTTTTCTCTTGATCAAGGATCGAACGCAGCCCTTTGCTCAAGATTTTCAATATTTACAGGAGTGTCACCATATTTTCCCTTAAAAATATTTTCAATCATTACATCAGAAAATACTGAAAAGATGAAATCAATGTTTTCAATTTTACATGCTTTTTAAGAAATATTTTCGATGAAAAATTTTCTTTGAGATTGACAAAACAAATTTTCAGTTGTGTTTCTCATTTTCACTAAAAATGAAAATAGAAAATAGACAAACCAAAAAGTCCCTAACTATGTTGCTAATTTAAATCAAATCAATGATGACATTTTTGTCACCTGAGAATTGCGATTTGGTTGTCTGGGAATTCATTTAATCTTGTTTTTCTTGTTTGCCAAAGACTTAAAATTTAAGTGGATAGCATACTTGTAATTCTTGTCTCATTATATTTTGTCAGTAGGAGAGTGGATCATGGTTCTGGTTTTTAAAACTTTAAATCTTTCAAGATAACAGTCATACTCATTGCCTTTTTTTTGTTTTTTTGGGTGCCCTTTTTAATATTCAATTTTCCTTATGGGATAAGTGTTTTAACTTTTAACCTTTGCAGAACTGGTCGATGAATGAATCCCATTATCAATAGTCTTTCTTTTTCCGTGGGTTGTGGGTTGATCTGTTGAGAATGGCTCCAAATCAACCGCAAGAATCAGCAAATGTTAGCCATTACTTCGATTATTCTGTTAATGCAATATTGGCTCTGCCTGTCAAAATAATTTTGCTGGGCAGAGCTAATGACTAGGAATTCTCATGCAACCTACTATGACTTGATCTTGTTGTAATTTTGGGTTCAAATTAAATTTAAACTTGTGATTTAGAATCATAAGAAACTGCATGCAAGCATGTTGACACTGGAACCAACTTAGTATAGGGTGAGATTGTTTTGATTTACGAACTAGCAGGAGACTAGAAAGCACACGGAGGTGATAGGTTCATTTATCAATGTATGAGGGATATGTTTGAAAATTGGAAGTATGGTCTCAAGTTGCCTCAGTTGTACAATTTGGTTTGCCTGAGCAGGCAAGTTCATATTTGAGTAAGGATGATCACCGAATAGTTGGGGATGATACAAGATGCATACTGCAAGCTGCTTTATGCTCAAATAAACTTTTAAAGAAAATCCAATTTGAGGCTGAAGGAGGGACGACATTTTAAGGAAAACTTCAATATATTATTCAACTAGTGACTTACATTGTAGCAGTATTTTTTTTATTATTTATTGTTTTTTAGCAATATCATACAGTCAGAGGAAAAATAGAATTTTAATAAAATATAAGGGTAGTTAGTTGTTGAATAAAATCAAGTGATATGCATTATTTTATTTATTCAGTAAATAAGTATTTCTCATTATTTAAACAAAAATGTTCTGATAAAAGTATTAGTTATCCAGGCCAGCATTTTTCTTTAGTTTTTGACTGATAAGGGAAGAGGATCTGGTGGTTGCCCATCTCATGAAATTTTCGAGGCTGGAAGATTGAACCATGGCCTCCACTTTTGTTGAGGTGGTTCTTACCATTAGCACAAGCACCCTCCATTAGTTCTATGTTAATCTTCGAAAAACCCACCATGTGGACATCATAAGCACACATAACTCAGCCCAACGGGTAATCGTATTGACTTATCTTTGCAGCAGAGCAAATACTACAGAAGAGAAAAAAAAAAAACCAAAAAGTATAAAATAAAAAAAGAAAAAAGAAACCAAAAATCTTTGCAGCAGATCATGAGTCAAACATTTGTTTTTAGACTAAATTACCAGTACTTAATGTTTCCTGAATCCTAAATAATCTGACTTAAGTCAAATCATTCTATTATGGGAATACAGCTTTGCTATATAGTACGAAAACTGTGTGGCACGAAATGCTCATGTGGATGGAAATAAAACAAAGCAAAAACTTAATGTAGGTCTATATTACCGAACATGGTCTCAATTGTATATGAAACGCAGGTTAACTTACATATTCGTGTGTTGTTGTACGAACTATTGTTAGTGACAAAAAGCATTTTCCTATGGGAATAATGTTCTCCTAGCAATATTTTTTATTATTTACAACACTCAAATTCGATACTTTCTTAGACCAAATATGAATTAGATATCAAGACAACATGCTGCGTTGGTGCTTCACCTGTGTGATCAAAAGGGAAGGAATACAGTAATAGACTTGTAGCATTTCAGAGTTCCAAAATTAATTTCGGAAAAACTTCTTAAATATGTTGATTTCAATTATTGCCTTAGAAACCATCAAAACCATTCCTGCAACTCCTGGACAACTTTTGACACAGTGGCTTGCTTGGTTATAAAATCAAGGCAACTTTTGATAGGGAATTATGGAACTTTTCAAAGGCATAACTATACTTTGAGGCCACAAAGCAACTCTCATTGAACTGAGTAACTACTTACATACGTATTTATTTGGTGCCTCATCGTAATTAATGCTAGCTAAAAAGTTCCTTGAGAGTGTGTTTGGTTGACATGGAATTCATCTATGAAATTTTCATCCCTATTTTTAATCCCTCAACCAAACACACTCTAATAAGTGTAAATTTTTTCCTGATATTAAGAACTAGCGACAATAACTCCATAATGTAACTAAGCTTAAATGTTTCATTAGAATTTCAAGTGTTGGTTATTACATATGTGTACAACGTGGTTTCTTTCGGTTTTTTGAGCTGTCTAATCCAAAGTCAGTTGCTATTGCTGTTGCTGGGCATCTTGTTAACAAGAGTATTGTCTTCTACGTATAACTTCTGTAGACACTATTTGGATACATGAGAATCTTGTATCAAGAAGTAAGAATTTACTATAGGCAGATCTACTGGTGATATAACTGAAATTTACAATTATTAATATATGATTCTCTAGGTGTACAATGTTTCCAAAAGTTTTGCACAAATCACATTACTCAAACTCTTATCAACAAGATGCACTGCAAAAGCCATAGCAAGTCACTTTAGAACAGACAGCTCAAAAAATGGAAAATAAACCACTTTGAGCACAAGCAATAATCAAGAAACTTGATATTTTAACGATACATTTAGGCTAATTATGTTATACATTTATAGTTACTAGTTCTATAAAAGTTGTGCAGATTCATAGTTAACATAATTGAAATTTCTAATTATTTATTCATAATTCTCTATGTGCCCAAATGGTGTCTCTTTTTTATTCATTAAAAGTTTAGATTAAGAAAAAAATTCGTTTCAATATAAGATTAGGGCATACCTTCGAATTCATCAAGCAGTGGCACTTAATAAGGTATTTATAGATTATTTATCAAATGAAAAAAATCCAAAAATTTAACCCAAGTCATAACAATATATAAGTGAAAGGCTAATTAGGTCTACCAAAGTTATAAACATAAAAAACCATATTTGTAAGGTTATTCTACCTCTTCTTCATCCTATAATAGTTGTGCAGAAATAGATTCTCTATTTTTCCCCGTCGATGACGTTTTATTGTAAACTATTACCTTGTTCTGCTCCCAGCTGAAGATGTTTGTAGGAGCGATTTTTTTTTTTTTAATTATTCTTTACAATAGAGAATTCAACATTAAAAAAAATGGGAAAAAAAATAAATAAATGGAGGTAAATAGTAGAGATAAGTCATCTCTCTTATGAACCTGTTAGAAATTCTTCCAAAGAGAGATGGTCTACTCTGTACCCAGCTGAATTGTAGTCTCACTATACTGCCGATGATTTCCGGCTTTGTACCATTCAGTATTCTCCACATTATCTATAACGTTAAAAATGTAAGTAAAATGAGAAATAACAATGACGCACATAACTGAGGTGATGAATACTAATGATCCAAAAAAAACAACTGTGTCCCATTCAACATTCACCATATGTTAATGATTCTGGTCACGCGGTTGCAATTGGCAAGCCTAACAAATGTCACTCCGGTCCAGTATTCTTTTATACTATCATGAGGGATCTATGATTCTTTAGTCATATGGATCAGATGAAGAACTGACACGAGAGTAAACTTATTTTGTCTTCAATCAAAAGAACAAATCAATAATGTAATATATATTTTTTTGGTCAATAAATGTAATTATGTGGGTATAATAGGAAATTGTGCATTTGCATCTTATTGTATTGCATCTGATCATGCAGGCTTTTTTGTTTCCGCTAATCAAGTGCGTGAATGTGCCATATTTAACGGAAAATACATACTGCTGACGAACCTGGAGTGTTTGTCTGTGGGCTTTCACGTTTACATTTTGTGGGCTCCAGAGTAAATTTTGTCAATGATTTTAAGCAAAGTAAAGCTTGTTAAAGGTTTGGTTTCCATTTCTGTTGAGAGAAATTCTATTGGAGAAATTGTTTAGTTCAAAAAGACTTTCCGCTCAACTCCTTTGATAAAGGGGGAAGAGGACTAGAAAACAAATGCGTTAAAAGGCAAGATAGAATAATTAAGGTGCGTAGATGCTCATTTATTTGAAATTATGTACAAATGCATGCTTTATTGGAAATTATAGTATATGCGTACTTTTTCCATTGTTGGCTGTAAATCTTTTACTTTCACGATTCAACTTCATTTGAATTGTGAAATTGAAATGATTTACTTGCACGGTTCAACACTTTGAATAAATTGTTCTCTTTTGTGAAATGAAAACGATGTCAAGACGGTCTAACCTATTCCCTTCACTTTTTTTGTTTTTTCCTCCCCATTGAAGAACTTGGTTAATCCATCAATGGCTTAACCTAATTGACATTATTTTTTATTCACATAATATATATGAGTCCGAGAGTAAGTCAACATGAAGCATAAATTACGGCGATGTTTACTGGCTATGGATGGTTAGCCTTATTTTCTAATATTTATTGGCTATGCAATTTATGAAATATTTTTTGTTTTATACGGAAACAGAAATTATTACTACACACGTGATGTTACTTTTCACCATCATAATGCATTAGATTGCAAAACTAATAATTGATCCCGAGATTTCGCAGCAATCTATACTACTCCAACTCCTATCCAAGGAATACGTAGAATATGCTCTCATGGGCCAGGGGCCCACTGAGAGAGTCATGTCAGAGAAGGTAATGAAATGGGTGGGTGCATGTGATGGTATACCATGGTGGGTTGTGATTTTTTTCTCGCAACCTATCTCTATAAATTATTGTTTTTTCAATTTTCACTATTCCATGAAGCCCCCACGAAAAGCGTAATCATGTGGGAGTGATCATATAACACGTTGATTCTGAGCCCATGTCATTATTATTTTTATTTTCCCCAGAAAAAAAGAGCAACGATTCAAATTTTTCATCGACAAATTTGATTTCACTAGTTCACATTCAATGTAATCTATGTTAGAACTTCATCATTTCTACAAGATTCAATGGCGTAAAAGGGACAACATTTCAATGTTCATTCATTGCCTCTTTCTTTTCTTGATAGAGTGGAAGACAGTCATTTCAAACCTAACAGTCAATAAAAATCAAGGTTAATGCCATGTAATACTATTGCTAAGTTGCATATGATTCGACACTGTTTATGGAACTGATAATGTCATGACTTGTTGATATCGCAGGGGCAACAACACTAAAATTTTGATACAGCTTTATTTCGGTGCCTCTGATCACTGAGATTATTTATCAACTGAATATAAATAATCACTGAAAGGAAAATGGTCACTTTTGGCGTACTATCTTCTCCCTCGGCTCAACCTATGATGACGGTTGAGAAGTAACGAAAAGCTGGCGCAAATTAATAATCCGACAGTGGTTAAATATCAAAGAGTTCAAGAAAGGGAAAGAGGAAGCGTGGTGGCATTGATAAGAGCAACACACGTGAAGCAGATTGGTGAATGTGGGGTACCCGTAATTGCAAATAAGTAGTACTACTTGCATAAGTTTGCACTGAAACACTACTCACATATTCTATACAAATAATATCTCAATCTCATCATAATTTCGTTTATATATATATATATATATATATATATATATATATATATAGATTCTCTTATATAAAAAATTCACATTATCTTATTATATGTTAATTTTTATCATTGTTACCCCAAACAAATGTGTTACACATAAGAAAACACAAAACAGACAAATTATCTCTCACACTAGAAAAATATTAAACAGTCAAAGTTTTATTGTTAGAATTCTTATCACAATAATATAACAAATTAAAATAATGTAACATACTAGTTGTATGAGTGATTCGTATTACATTATACTACTATTTAACAATCACTTTATTGTAAACATAAGAAAATTTAACAATTAAAAAATTGATGCGAGTTGAGTTGCTCAAATCTACCACAGTGCTAGTATAGGGAACTCCCCTATAAATGCTAGTGCCCCCCAAACATAAGATTTGAATTGATCTCCCACGGCGCCTTTACAACGACCTTCTTTGTGTACTAGATTCATCTCTTCAATGGCCACATCGGTGAAGAACAACTTCATGAACCCTGCATTGATCTCAAATCTCCAACAAGCATTGATCCGTAGGAAGAACACCTTGCAAGAGCAGCACCCCAACATAGCACAGGAACCAACCACCAAAGCTTCTACAAAGCCTGTGGTGCTTGTCACCAATGGTGAGGGCATAGAGTCACCTGGCCTTGCGTTCCTCGTTGAGGCACTTGTTCAAGATGCACTCCTTGATGTCCATGTTTGCGCCCCACAATTGTGAGCCTCCACCCCATTTCCTTAGAACATGATTTTTCCATGTCAAATTCACTTCGTTTCAGTAGTCATCATGATTTCAATCGCAGTTGTGATCATGGTTGCATTTATCTTTGGATTACTACAAATTGTAGAAAATTGCGGGAAAATGCAACTGATGCAACTGCAATTGCTGCTAGAATGCCATTGCAGAGGGTATCACAATAGCAATATTGCGGTGAGCGCAATTTAAAACCATGCCCCATGGATCATGAGAAAACCTTACCTGGGGTTGGCTTGAATTTGCATGGTGTTTGACAATGGCTTTTTGCTGATGCAGGGACAGATCGGTGTGTGGTCACTCAGTTACCACTAGGGAGACACTGGCTGTGTGTTCAACAGAAGTTGGTGGTGCCACTGCTTATGAAGTGTCAGGTAGTTTCACAACATCTTGGTTATCTGTCAGAATTATGATTATGGGAAAGTAGTGCATTGTTATACTTTTGAATTTTTGGTGGTCTTTTAGAGAAAATGTAATTTAGGATGAAGGGTGTTTGAATCTTTTTTTATGCCAGGAACCCCAGTAGATTGTGTCTCTTTGGCTTTGTCTGGGGCATTGTTTTCGTGGTCAAAGCCTGTTTTGGTAGGTATTGATGTGATATTGTTTTGCATAAATCTAGCAATTCCATCAATTATCATATATATATTTCATAATTTCATAACATCATTCTATTTGCATGACTCTGTGATCAGATAATTAGTGGACTAAACAAAGGAGCAACTTGTGGTTATGACACGTAAGTGTGTGATGTGCTCTTCATTCACAACGACCATTTCAATATATTATCTTACAAATCAATTTGAAAAAGGAATTAACTTAATTTTTCAGATAGACTACTTTATTTTGATTTCAAACTTGGTCTCTTACTTTGGTGACTTTAATGGTGTAGGTTGTACTCGGGAGCTGTTTCTGCAGCTAGAGAGGCACTGATTTTTGGTGTACCGTCTCTTTGTATATCATTGAACTGGTCAGTGGTGATTATGTCTCAAATGTTAGCATTCTATTTGTTGGTTTTCCTTCTTTTGTTCCTCCAAGGGTCATGTGAACTGTCCAATGTAAGCATTTTGTAGGGAAAAGAATGTGAGTTGTGAAAGTGATTTGAAGGACGCAGTTACGGTGTGTTTACCATTAATTCATGCAGCCATAAGAGATATACAAAAAGGGATTTTCCCTCAGAATTGCTTCCTCAATATAGGAATTCCCTGCTGTCCTCTGACAAATAAGGTTGGCTTTGCTGATCATCATATTTGGTATTCTAGTTTGCCAAGAAAATAGATTGCTAAATTATAAGTTCGTAGAAAAAATTGACTCTACCCCTATGTGGAATGTTTCTCCATTATTTTGTATAGAATCCCATGATTTCATACACCACAAGCTAATTTTTTCGGCATCCTTATTTTTTGCTTGATCAACCTGTTAGCAATTAACATACATATCCCCTTAGTTAGACATTGTGCTTTCCGTAAACAATTCCAGTGGTTGTTCACTTGTTCTTATGGCCTACCCTTTGTGAACAGGGTGTCAAAGTGACAAGACCTAGTCCATGGAGGTCTTCTTTCAGTTGGCAAGCTGTGTCAGCAAATAGGAACCCTTCAGCTGCCCATTACTTGTCTAACCAGCAAAGTCTCGGAATCATGTTGGCACAACTAGGCCGAGATGCCTCCGCTGCTGTAAGATTTGCTTTTTGTGATGCCATAAATGCATTCTTGATTCAGCTGCTAGTTGCTGCTTTTGTAGCAACATTCTTTCAGCCTCTCATTTTTTAAAATGGAACTTCGTTGGGTTAAAACACTCAGGGAGCAGCAAGGCGCCTAAACTCAAACCGCAAGAATGTGGAGATCGAATCTGTTGGTGTTGCAGGAAATCTCAGTTCTCAACAAACCATAAAGAAATACTTCAGAATGGAGGTATCATTAGCATGACTTGGAAAGCAAACAGACAAGATCCTCATGAATTGAAAGTCTTCAACATTTATTGATAAAATTACTAGTTTGAATATCACCACTACTTCTCCATACTGTTGATGCTTCTTTTCATTTTCTCTTGTATGGCAACAAATTACTTTCATTTTGGAAACATTCTGATGAGCATTGCCCAAATTAACATTTGCAGTTGACAGAGAAAGGGCAGCAGAACCTAGAGGAGGATTTAGACTCTAAAGCACTTGAGGAGGGATTTGTGAGTAGCAATTTTGTGTTTGCTCTATCTTCCTAAGCATCCTATACTACTATGCTAAGTTGGTAATCTATGTTTCCTTTTTGCCATGACAGGTTACAGTTACCCCTTTATCTTTGTACTCAAATGTTCAGGTTGAAATTCAATCTTCTGTATCCAGCTGGTTAGCTATTGCACTCAATGGGGATCAATGAAACTAACTGCTAGCGTTATGTGGTATTTAATTGTAGAGTAATTTGCTTTGTAATTATGGCAATTTTAAATTGAGAGCCAATGCTCCACAAGTTATGTAATGTGAGATCTTGAGAGTAGAATGTGTTGATAGGGTGGCTACTAATACTAAGCCATTAACCTATGACACATATATTGATTTGGGTGCAAGATCCCTGCTCATTCTTTTTCCTGTCCACAGCAGACCTGATTTTAATATAGGAGTTGTGATTCAGTCTTTTACTGTTAGCGTTGGCAAGAAAGGATATGCAAATCTTAATCTTATGTGGCTCCAAAACATGTTTCCACCTTCGAATTACTGAAGCTCGAGGCATGAGTCTATAATTTTGTTTCTTGCTAATGATGACAAACTTGAATTGTGCAAGTTAGTTCTTGCACTGGGAAGACTTGTATTTTTCGCGCATTTTTTTTTTTTAAAACAAAAAAAGTTTTTAAAGGATCTCTACTCTTAGACATTATCGCAATTAAAAGATAATAAATATAATCTAATTGGTGCTATATGAGCATCTAATAATTTCATTTTTTTGAGAATTTGAACATTGATTCTCTTCTTAAAAGTGCAACTCACTTACTATCGCACCTAGCACTTGCGAGTTTTCTTGTACATCCCTTTGTTAACATAATAAATAAATATGATTCTTTTTTTAAAAAAAAATATTAAGGGCTGGTTCGTTTGAGACTTTTGATTTAAAATTATTTCTTAATTGAAATTGAAAGGTATGTTTGAAAACTTTTAAGATAATTGAATAATTTAAAAAATATAACTTTTAAAATAGTGTTGTATCATTAAAAGTGTTTTAACTCTTGTAATAATTATTCCAAAAGTCATATATATGATATTATTTTATTAGTTAACATAGTATTAAAATTGATATCTTTAAGAATTAAAGATGTATTTAACCAATTTCTTTTTTAATGTATTGATATGTAAATTAAACAAAAATCAAATCACATGAGCAATTATATTTTGGTCTTAACTTTTAAAATGACAATTTTAAATTTTAAATCTGAAATTATTGCTATGTTTGAGAAATAGAAAGGGATTGAAAAGGGGAAAAAAAATGGCCAAGAAAGCGAAAGACAAGGGATAGAGGGCAAAATAAAGAGGGGGGGGGGGCTCCCTTTGTTTGATAGCAAAGTATAACACAGAGAAAATGGACTAGTTATAACATAATTTTCAAAGTAATTTCTATGTTGTTAGTCTTGTAATAAAAAAATATGATAGCAATGCTATTTTACACATTTTTAATTGAAAACAAATGACTTTCCCCCTCTTTAACCTCAGGTTAAAGGGGAAGGAATTATGAGTTTTGAGAGGGATGAGGGAGAAAACTTCACCTTTCATTAACTCTCATTCTATCTTATTTAAGATTTTTGAAACAAGAATAGGAGATATAGAATATATGTCTAAAAATTCTCCTAATTCAAAATTATATTTATATGTATTGAATAGTTTTTGAATGTTGCATAAATTATAACTTATACCATTGTGAGTGAAATTTTAAAATAAAAAATTTTTTAGATTAATTGTTAGGAGGATATATCAACACTTATACTAAAATTAATCCCGATTTATTTCCTATATGGTTGCAATTGATGAGATTCAATAGTAAGCATAAAGAGGCTAATTTTCGGCCAATCTTGATCTTTTGTCATGATCTAAAATTTCAGGGCCCATATCAAATAAGTGGGACGTTTATCCTTAATAGAGTTCAATCCACTACCTGCCGCCATTCACCTCCCTAAAGGACATGCCTCTAACGTTGTTGAATTGCACGTGGCCGCAACCACCGTTTCCCTTCTTCACTGCTCAGACATTTTTCAATTCAGCCACATTCTTTTCTACAAATTCTTATATTTATAAAAAAAAAAATGTAATGGTCAACTTTGAAGTATCAGAGAAAAGATTTGTGGTTTAAGTCTTTTGCTTATAACCTTTTTTTTTTTTTAATTCAATCTTTTGCTTATAATCTTCTAATTTGTTTTATCGAAAAGAGACAAAGATTTATTTTTATGTATTGTTAATGTAAAAATTTTATAATTATATTTAACAATCTATTATGAAATTATTTAATGAGTTTCACACTTTATAGAATTGTTAATAATTCATTCAAATGTAATATTATTACCAGATTGAATAACATACAAAAATTTTAAATAGTAAGAAATACTAAAAGTACATTTTAAAAAATAAATTCATTTGAATAATCAACTATTGGAATTAAAAGTTTGTGTAAAAGAAATAAATTTTTTATCAACAAAATAAAAATAAATAACTTTTAAGCATAATAACTTTTTGAATAGTAAGCAAGCAAATTATTGTTGTAATACATACTCTAATTTTTTTCCCACATCAAACAAGTTAATAGGAAGTTGATGAGTTTTGGTTATAAGTAAAGAACGAAATTATGAATATTAGCATTAAAAAATTATTTTTTTTAATATAAAGGAATGGTTTAATTGATTTGGCCCGATGCTTTTTGCAGACTTTTAAAAATGAGTTATTTAAGTATAATAGGGTCAATTTTTGAATAGATATTGTTCAATCTTAGTTTAAACTAGTTCTCGAAAAAACTAATTTAAAAGTTCTAATAGGAAAAGTACATTCAACCACCTTGACCTTTATGTCCTTTGCAAATGGATATCTTAAACTTCTACTTTGGCCCAATTACTCCTTAAATTATTGTTGCAATATATCCTTCTGTTAAACAGTTGTTAACTCACTAACGGTAAGTTAATCGGAACCTTTATTTTTAACAAATCACAACCCTTAATTAATTTTTTTTTCAAAAATTTATTTTATCTAATTTTTAAAATTTATTTTTCATATGCCTTCTTCGAAGAGAAGAAGGAACGATTGTGACATAATATAAGCTTAAGGAGTAATTAAGATAAAATTAAAGTACGGAATATCTATTTGCAAAACACATAAAATTTAGAGTGGTTGAAAACACTGTTTCCTTTTCTAATTCATTTCTTTCTCATCTTTTCATATTATCTTTTCATATTACTTTTCCCTCACCTTTTTTCAAGTTACAAAGCTAATTCTTAAGTTGGTTCCAATCAAGCATTGTTTAATTACAATTCAATCAAAAAAAAAAAAAAAAATTACAGTTGTAACTCTACTCAGTGGCATTTGGCACTAGTCATTTTGAATTAGTGATGCTTGATAATTAGCATTACAGTTGCGAAATAATGAAATATCACGTTAAATACAGTCTCTGCTAATTTTATTATGAAAGTACATTACATATGCAGAAGTTTCATTAGTTTTTATACATAAAGCTGCTTTCATCTTTTTTTTCTTCTAACAGAGGTTTTTCTTATATTGTTATGAAAATATCCCTACCTGCACCTGCACGAGCCATTATTGATTTAGAGACAACACAGAAAATTGTCATATTTTTCGACGAAAAATAATAATGCTTTCTCATGTTTTAAAATTTACAGAACTATCTTGGACTTGAAATATCCCCCAAAATCTAACTAAATGTTGCCCAAAACAGCTTGAATCCCCAACGAATTGAAATACAAATTGATAGAATCCAACTCTCATTCCACGTAGCCCCATGATCTAACATCAGACATCAGAGAACTTGATGATCTAAATTGATGTTAGATGGTCTAACCTTTTGTTACACAATTCACTTCTATATCCATGGAGGGTGTAAACAAACCTTCCCCTACTTATCCACATAGAAATATGCTATATCCATAATGAACAACTTCATAATTTGTCATTGCTCAAAATGGGGAAATGAATGTAATCATGTCATTTATATTTCGTCAACTGGAACCTAACCTATAACCCCAGGAGGGGTCTCCTTGCAGCTACACTTTCTCATGAATGCATTAGACGCAATAACTAGTCCAGCACTTCATGTAATAAAGAATGGTTTTGAAAATCCTAGCAGCAGAATCTAATAACTATGAAGCTATCAGTGACATCAATTGTTGTTCAACTTCTTGCCAGTTCTTAACTTTGGTCACTAGAGGATGCTGATCAACAGCCTCAGCCTTGCACCAAGGATATGAGTTTTCATAATCAAAAAGTAGGACTCTAATTCCAGCTTCAGCGCATTCGATGGCGTATCTTGGGTTATCATCAATCAGAACCTTAGCATTTAAAGACCTGAAAAAGATGGTACACAAGTAATCTATCAACAACAAATCTTTGGAGCCTGTAAACTTGCCAGAAAAAAAAGATTTGGAATTGCCTATATACAGCATAGTACAAGATGTTGAGAAGAAACCACCAGTTAAGGGGCATGTGCATACCTACAAATCTCGGATTTTGGTTTTGAAATCCCATCGAGAGCAAAGTGGTTACCGAAGTGAATCTCCTGAAACATTCCTGGATAATGCTTCTCTATCCATTCGATTGTGTGATCCTTGATTATATTCTGCCGAGATCTGATCATAAACATATACAGACAGCAGTTAGTTGATGCTGGCCACATTCTGTTAATGTTGAAACAAAGTCAATAACGAAAGCATACGTTACAACTGATAGGTTACAAAATCTTGATAACTTCTGGAGGGCCGTCTGAGCACCTGGGATAGGGTGGATCCCTGACTTGAAATATGGTGTCTTAAAAAACTCATGAACACGGATATCAGCTGCAGAACAAAAAGGTATTGATTTTTGACCCATTCATTGGCCATCATGAAACATAAATGAATTTTGTTAGGCATAAAATCCTCTTTACATAAAAGACATGATAAAAGTATTGAACTGTTTGACCCCCCTTTCACCAGTCCAATAGGACACATTCAAAACAAAATGAAAATGCATCCAAGAATTCATTTGTATACATTGTAACATGAATCTGTAGCTATAACTCATGGATTTATTTTTGACCGGCTTCCCCTCTAGGGGCTATGTAGTCTGGAGATTATTCTTTCTTTTTTCTTTTCCTTTTTTTCCTTTACTAGGGTTATTGAACTATATAGTTCAAGGAATTTTAGATCAGCAGTGAAGAACAATTTAGATCAAATAGTTCAAAGAATACACCAACCAGAGAACCAACATTGGGATACTTGCTACCAATAAGGCTTGCCTCATTAATATGTCAATTGCGTAACAAAAGATATTAGCATCTGACTCTTTCTGGTCATTAGACTCAAAAATGACCACTACAAATTTTCATAAGAAATGGAGAGGTAATACTGTTCACAAAATGAACGATTGTTACAGACTGACAGGTACACAATTACCTTCATCACGTGAACAGTTCCATATCTGTAACATAAATCAAGGGTGCATCAGACTCCACGTACAAAATGCTCAAAATTGAAAGGAAAATAACAGACAGACTTGAGTTGTTAGTGAGTATTATCTTATCAATGATGAAATTTTCTTTAATATCACCAAGAGGGCAAAAAGAGGGTGAGCTTTGGCGCAACAGTAAATTGTTGTCTTGTGACCTGGTGATCACGGGCACAAATCTTGGAAACAGCCTCTCCGTTTGCAGAATAAGGCTGCATACATTTACCCTTCCCAGACCCCACCAAATGAGAGGCTCGTGCACTAGGCCACCCTTTTATCACCAAGGGGGCAGGAGCTGGATACACCTCATGCATCAATTGGTTGCAGCACACAAAAAGATCATGCATACTCAGAGAAAAAAGAAGGGAAGGTGCCATAAGTGGGGAAACTCCAATAAAGCCATTGAAGAACTGAATTAACAGAATTCCACATTTCCGTTTATATATATATTAAAAAAAAAAAAAAAAGAAATGAAAAGTAGTTCTGACCAGGAAGACGAAATATTTACATAGAACTTTGGTCCCTAAATAATGTTCAGGGCACAAATGGTTCAGTGGATCTTGTATGTGGCAACACTTGATCATAAAAACAGTAATAGAACATGAAACCTCAATACAAGTAAAGAGCTTAATGCACATTTTAATTGATGATGCTCTCTCACATTACGCTGAGGGAGTTCCCTACTCATTATACGTAGGCAAAATGAAGAGAAAACAAGCAAGTAAAACACACTGCAAATTTTAACGCACCGGGCAAACAAATATATAAACTTGATTATGTAATTATTGATGGTAGAATAACCTTAAAATTACACAATGGAAGATTAATAAAAGGGCGGCCCAATACACAAGGCTACCACTTAGTCTGATTTGGGAAGGGTAGATATACACAGCCTCACCCCACAAGCGCAAAGGCTGTTTCTAGAGTTTGAACTCATGACCTCCAGGTAGAAGACAACAACCTTATCATTGCATAGAGGTTTGCTCTCTACATAATGGAAGATTAATACTAAAGGAAATAAATTCAGCTCAAAGAAGCCTAATTCATAAAAGGTTGGGTTTCCAAACAACCATTTTGCCCGTGATTTTTAACACTATCCTTTTATGAAAGATTGGTCAATTGAGAGAGAGAGAGGAGAGAGGGGGGGGGGGGAGGAACCTCCAAAAGAACATGCAGGTTGCTTTCTGCATTGAAATTATTTAATATATAAGAAATTACACAATTTGCAAATTCCAATCACTTATCATGAAAATAAATAACTACTGAAGCAGCAACCAAGTGATACCTTGAAGAACTCATACACATGATACTCAGAAACTGAATATGTAGATGAGTATCGATCAGCAATGAACTTGTTCAGAGCTGACACAAAGTTTCCTAGTACTGCAAAGCAGACGAAAAAAAAACATTCATATCAGAAGAAGGGCAGAAGTAGATAATCCTAGAATCAAACTCATCGTCAGTCCTTAATGGATTGAAAAAGTCAATAAAGCAGCAAAACCTATTAAGTTGAGATAAATAGCTTGATTATTTTTAAACACTAACACAAAGTCAAACTACCCAAGAATCCGGAGTTTGGAAGTGTAAAGCTTTTTGCCATGCATGCTTGTGAGTCGGGGGTGGTGAACATTGTAGACTCTCATCACAAAAGAATCTTCTTTTCTTACATTATATTTAAGAAATCTCGAGACATCGCTAAGAAATGCCATTAACTTTAATAGTTCACTATTAATGAACGAAATTAACAAAAATAACTTTAACTAACATATTATTCTTTTTTTTGGTGCTAAAAATGTTTAGGGCGAGGGGAGGATCTCTCCCATTCCAAGGCCAAGACAAACCACTAATCTTAGAGGGAATTTACCATGGGATTACAGATAGCCTACAAATGGGTTCCCTATATTGAAACCCAAGTCATTAAAAAATTTAGGTAAGGTTGACTAGGTATGATTAACTCACACATTGACCACATAGGATTGAGGAAAATATACATCTAACATGCATGAAGCTTTGGACTAAATTGCAGAATGATCTGACTGTTTCATAGACCTAGGGAGGGGACTTTAGTTGATTAATCATTCAATTGTATTTTAAAGTAGTGAAACTGGAACATAATCAGGATTCTGCACGAGTTATTCATAGAAAATTAGATGACAAATGCATACATAGTTACATTACATACCTTCATCAACATCAACAGCAACAAGAAGTTTCTGGGAAACATGGTGATCAGGGAAATTAAAGGGTATCGTGGGACTCCCCCTTCGTGATCTATTTTGAACATCAACAAGACTAGCATCACGGCCATCATCTCTGACAGAAATACTCTTCTCTAAATTAATTAACGGGGGTGGGCGAGGAAGAGATGCAAAACCAAAGGGCTTAATCTTTTCCCTGACAATGACCCTATTACCATTGCCACTACCATTGGAATCAAAGCAACCTTTAACATTGAATACAATGTTTCTACTAACCCCAAAAGAAGAAATTGAGGGGTAATGGGAGGAAAATGCCCTGCTGAAATGGTAACAAGGATCATAGCCTAACATGTAAGCCATGTGAAGAAGATTATGGTGGCTATGGTGATTCAGAGATTGCTGAAACAAGAAGCACACAGGGCCTAGCCTGTTCCTTAATTTAAACATAATAACACCAGAATCTTACCCTGACATTCCAGCATCACCATTAAAAAAATTGAAACAGATAAAGTTTCCAAGAGAAGAAAGCAATATTCCCTTCAAAAAAGCAAAGACTCTTTTAACTTGTCAATTAATCCCAGAACCAATTGCGTCGAACAATTAAAACTTGCATCAAGGACCAAACTTTCTTAAGAAAATTTCATGAGCAGACAAAAGGGTCACCTCCAAACACAACCCTGACAGCTGACACAGAAACTCAACTGGGAATGTTTTATTATAACAATGATTCAGACAAGAACAAATTCAAAACTTGTTACAACTATGATCCTACGAACAAACACCCTGAAGAGAAAAGTTTCAGTTTCAGGGGGAGAATCTGTCAGGGAGGAATTGATGGAAAACCGGAGAAAAGAAAAATTGGTTCAGCTAGACAAGAAATTTTGAAAAGATGCTCCAAAGCTCAAATAAGAATATGCATGAAGAGACTTCCCAGATCTTGCTTCTCAACCGCTCTCCTGAATCTCTCCCACTGTTAGCGTTTACTAAGATTATGGTTATCGTTATATAGAATCAGATCATGCGGCAGATACATAGATATGGACAAGGATTGCTACCTATAAATTGAAATGTTAATAATGATGTAATGTAATCTAGTTTTTTTTTTTTTTTTTTTTAACATATCACTTTTTTTTTTTCTGATAAACACACTATTTTTTTTTTAATTATTAATCTGATAAACACAGTCTAATGCAATCTTTCGTTGCTACGGTAACAACATAAAACAAATGTGAAATGTGTTTGTTGGTAAATGCGGAAATTTGGGCTTGAAATTCGATTATCCATTGGCCTCGTTTTAATAAAAGGAAGAGAAATTAAAAAAGTTTACAGAATTACAATGCTATCCTCATTTCTCATTTTATTTTGTTCTTATCTCTAACTATTTGTTGAATTTAATTTTAATATTTCATATAAATGAAAATTATTTATATATATATATTATCATATTATTTACTAATTTAAATATCTCATGTATTTATTGAATAAAATGTGAATACAAGATTAGATGAGAATATAAATTAAAACCTTATTGGTCTGTATACTTCTTATTTCTTTCATTCCTTTTAAAACTTAAAAATGTCATCGAAGAAAATGAAATTGAAATTAAAAAGATAATTAGATAATATTAATTTTTTGTTAAAAAATTATGATAAATAAACATAGAAAATAGAAGAGAGGACAAAAATAATATTGATTACTTTTTGGTAAATTTCTTTTTTGGTACAGAGTTTTTAGTAAAATTTTAATTCATGTATTTTCATGGGAGCTATGTAAAAGCCTTGAATTATATGCTAAGAATGAGTATAGAGTGATTTGAGGCTTTGGCAGAAAGCTTTAGAGAATGACTTTTGAGTAAAAATTATAGAAAGAGGGGTGGAAGGAAGTCAAGGAAAGTAAGAGCTTGAACCTCATGTTTTGGTCCTTGGTTTTTGTTGTAGTTTTTTTTGGTGGTTCTTGTATGGTATCTGCTATTAATGGTTGGTTTGTGTTGGTTTCGTTTCGTTTAATGCCGAGTTTATGTAGCGTGTGTTTTTGTTGGCCTTTGTGTGGTTGTATGTCCTTTATCAATTTTTTTTGTTCTGCTACTCTCTTTTGGAGAATTTTGAGTTGTGTTCAATCTATCCAAAAAAAACAATCTTCACATGAGTAGAATTTTTATTTCTATAATTATTATTTGAAAAAAATGAGCTAACTTACCTTAAATGATTGATATCTAAGAGATAAATATCGATCACTATATTAAATTATCTATCTATCTATCTATATTTATAGTCAAAATCACGGATATTCTCCTACCGAAAGCAATCCTACTCGAGTCAAGTGAGATCACTTGGACAGCTCATTGAACTATCTATATAAACCATAAGCTGTAATTAATTAACTATATTTACATTGTATAAAAATTAATCACTAAAAGAATTCTAAAACCACCTTCTCTTTTTAAAGATATGAACAATTGTGTTACCGTTGCTTCTGTCACTGAAAATAGAAACGGGCAGTGGAAAGCTATTGAATGAAACGGCGGTGGGTGGCTGGCTACTCGATGCACATCGGAAAGCGTCCTACACAATTATAATTATAATTATGTTATGAGTGAATTTTTAATTTTTCTATTATTTTTGTATTTTATTAGAGAAATTGAAATAATACTACCTTCATGAAAACTAAGTACTACTATTACTTAAAAAAAGTTTGTGTGATTGACACGTATCGTTTTTAAATGTGGAATCCGATTATCTAATTTTCTTTTAAAAAAATTATAAACCTCCAAATCAGTCTTGATAATATATTTAGTGGATAAATTGGCCCTAAAAAAATAAATTGATTTCAACATCTTTGATAATTGTAAAAGTTGAACACTTATATTTCTTAATTTACTTACAATTATTAAAGAGTATGATTTATATGTTACATTAATGGCGGAGCTTAGAGCCGTCCCCCTTCCAAATATATATATATATATATATATATATATATATATATATATATATATATATATATATATATATATAAATATATATATATATATATATATTGTTATTTTACATAAATGAACTTTTCCAATTTAAAAGCTCATTAGCTAATTTTTTTTAACTAAAACAAGAATTAAAAGCCAAAAAGATTACATCAAAATTGAGTATTATTTTAGAGTGATAATATTTTTTTGTTACAACAAATAAGTAATTATTTGAGTTAAATAACATTTTCAATGATTGTTATATATTTGTTAACTCTAAACTCTACTTTGATTTCTAATAATGCTTACAATTTTGTTGACATTGTTAAGTATGTGTTTGGGAATATAAAAAAATAACTTTTTTTTTCCAAAAAAATTATCTGAAATAATTTCACATATTTTGCTAAAATGTTTGAATGGATTGTAAGGTTAAAAAAAATTAATTCTAAGTGTAAAATCTACTTATAAATGAAAATAGATTTTTGAAGCTTCTGATTATAAGTAAAAGTTAATTATTTTAGTATTATAATATTTTTACGAAAATAACCCTAAGTATCATATATTATAAAATATAAATAAATTATTTTATATCATTTTTAATAATTTATCACATAAAAATGATTATTTTCATACAATCCAAATAGACTACACTATTTTAAAATTATTTATAAGTTAATATATCCAAATATAAAATTAATTTTCAAATAATTGATTGTCACTAGCACATATACTTATAATCAATTATTGAAATAGTTTTAATCTCACAATTAATCCAAACATGAATTAATGTTTGTACTTTTGTTGACAAATACTATATTCTATATATTTCACTGAACAAGAGAAGATTAATTTGCTTTTTAAAATTGTTTTGTTGTATTAGTTATTTGTTTTAATATTTATATATATGTGATGTGCAGTTAATTATTAATTTGATTGTCATCATCTAATTTACATGTTAAATTCTTTCACCCTCTAAAATTTATCTTTAAGTTCCATCACTGAGTTACATGCTGACTTTAACATTTTAACTACATCTCATACGGCACCAACATTTCCAAACATGAAAAAGAAAATTAAAAAAAAAAACCTAAAATACCGAGAATATTGTCAAAAAAAAAAAAACTGAATTGAGAGTTTACTGAAAAGAAAATTGAATTGTAAAATCCAAAAAGCGAACGAACTAAAAACTTCATGTCGGATGTGTTTCTGTTACTTTCCAAGTTGAAGGATATGTATACCTGAAAAAGAGAGAATGGATACTTTAAACGTTATTTCCATTTCCATAAACAAGTTTAATGAATCTGGACACAATGACATTCACAGCACACGGCGGCGGGTCAATTTAAAGAGCCTTATGCCAAGAATATAAATAAAGTTGACAAGCACTACCGCTACGTTAATGCCCCAGTGTGTATATGCACCACCTTCTAATTGGGTTGAATTCATACTAAGTGTTTACATTAATTTTTAATGTTGAAATTAAAACAAAAATTTGCAATACAGTATCTCTTGACGATCGATAGCACTGCCAATAAAATATTAGACTAAAATTGTTAATTTCACATGCCTAGTCACTCTAGTTGTTTAAAGAATTTTTTTTATTAATTTAAGCGATTACTCCCGCTTAAGTCAAGCTCACCCTGTTGAGGAGCATTTCTCCATGTCGTTCATTTCCTTCTTTATGATTTCAAGAGGAAATACTAAACAGGGAATTTCCTTTGCTCTTCACTATCTTCTATCCTTTTATTGATGAAAGAATTTAAAGTGGGGATTAATCCTTGTATCATGGTAATGTTGCCCATAACTTGTTCTCCTTTTTCTTCAGAAGAGCGATTCAAAGTTGGGCATTTTGGCATAAACATGCAGTCATGCAACATACATACTCATGCAAATTCATACATCAAAATTCTTACAAGTCCACACAATTGTAGCCAATTTCACAGAAGGCATCATAATTGACTTGTAAAAATTTTCACCAATTAATAATATCACGTGCAGTATCAGATCATTCAAGAATTATAATATTCAACGACGTATCAGCATATTGATCAGAATATATCAAAGCATGTCACAGCGAACTATCATATTAATTAGAGTTTGTCAGAGCATATATGAGAGCATATCACAATCAATAATAAAAAGAAATCAATAAATCTACTCCCCGTTTTGGCATCAATCAAGGGGACCTAATCATATCATAAGAGCAACAAATGGTAACCCAAGTAGTTATAAGGAGGATAATTTGCAGCAGTAGATAAAGGTGCATCCAAGTTTACAAAATAACATGAATCCGGAAAATACAAACCAGAAATAGAAAATATAAGAGACATAGGTTCATGGGTGCAGAACAGATCAAAAGTAGGAGATATCTCCTAGTCACAGATATCAAGAAGGCAAGATCAGAGATCATCATCATCAGAGTAAAGCTTTGAGTCAGAAGAAGAGGATGAAGTGTATTCTGGCCAGGAGGATGCTCCAACACTCTTGACATAGCTTTATTTGCTAGTCAGTTCTTCATGAATTCTTTGATAAAGATGTTCATGAGCCTGCGGTGAGAGTCAGTGAATTGCTGCAGCTCCTTCACCAATTGAGTGAACATATGTATGAACTTCTTTCTCTTTTTCTTTTTTGGCTTTGGTGGTGGCTTCGGATCATGCTTCTTCTTTGAATCGAGTCTCATTAATGATGGGGGATGATCACTCTCTAGCATAGATTCAGAATTGTCAGACTCAGAGTTTATTAAGACACTTTTACCTTTCTCAGACTTACTTTTTACTTTCCCCGGTCATATGACCTTCCATGGTAGTAGTAACTCCCTCAGAGGATTCATCTGTGAGATCATTATAATAATTAAAGATACACGTAAGAATCATGGAATAAGGCAAAGAAAGTAGTTTATTGCTAGTGACACAATCTTCCATATATCTCAAGAAAAAAATACCCAAATTAGTGAGATGGGGTTGTCATAGTATCCCCCTTTGGGAAGAATAACATGGGCAATGAGTCTATGAAGTTGAGCCCACCTTTCTTATCTAAAACACCATGAGTTAACCTATTAGATTTCAGCAAGTTGATGTTTTCACATAATCATATTGATGTGAAATTGGGAGAGATAAGTCCCAAGCGTGAGAGCAATATAGGTAGCACTATGATCAGGAATCTTGAGGCATTCATGCAGTACCACAAACTTAATAATGACAACTTCCCTTTGACTAGAGAATTCACAGAATTTTCATGTCTTTTCATGTTGCTATAAAACAGAAAAAGATTTGGATAGACTTTTTCATTGATAGAAAATAGAGGCAACCATTTTTGGGCATGAAAAAGGGTTTCAAAATACTTGGGGACAAGGGGACGAATAAAGTTATTATCAAGAAAGAATTTGAAGTTCCCTATGGTTAAGAACAAGGAAGGATTAAAAGTGCTTATACCCTCAGAGTTACCATGAGAAGCTTAAGGGGCATTACCAGTGGTTTCAAACACCAAAAAGGAGGAAAAGTGTTGTAGGACGCTTCCCCATAGTCCGACATTCGCCTCGAGTTGATGACTATACTTTCTTCTTCGACTAAGGGACCTGCATGTCCTCATTGGAGACATGCGATGGTTGTTTGTGGACAATATTCCTTCCTGTGGTTTTCTTGGTGCAAGGCATAGTGGTTGGAAAATGGTGAGTTTGCTGTTTGGGAGAGTATAGCGGTGAAGATAATGATATTATCTCAGTTGATGTTTTTCACGGCCATGGCACCAAGGAGGGGAAGAAGTAGAGCTCTCTCTCTTTGTAAATCCTCTCTCACTCTCTAGTCGTGAATACACAAGAAGAAGATATGAGTTGTTCTCATTTTATAAGGTGACAACTACCTAATTTGCGAGTTATCCATCTTGTAAAAATTAAAACTAAATATTTTAATTCCCTCACCCTGGCTTGGTGTATGTGCATGGAGAAGGAGGAGATGGCTTGTTATTGTATACGTAGAGAGTTACTTGAAAAGGTGCACAAGCTATACAGTCGTCCTTAGCCACTAAGTTGGCTTATTACTTATTTTGTTAGTAAACATCTTTTTTAATTCTTAATATTTTGAAATTGACACCAGTTTGGTCATAAAAAAAATTTTTGATATCAATTTAATTTTAATATTTTAAATTTTGACATCAATTTCATGCTTCTTTCAAATTTTTAGTAAATTTCATTATGATTCATCTTAATTGGCATATTAGTGCACTGTTATATTAATTATTTGTCATTTTCAATTAATAAGGGGAGATAATTTATATCTTATCAACTTGAAAGTAACAAAAATATTACATAATAAATAAATTAAAATGATGAAACTAATGTCAAAATTCAAAATATTAGGAGAAAATTGATGTCAAAAAATTTTTAGGATTAAATTAATATCAATTTCAAAATATTAGAACTAAAAAAATCATTTACTCCTTATTCTATTTTTCTTTTTAATTCAAACTTCGTCTCCAAGCTATTACAAGAAGGTGCCACATGGCAAGATGGATGGTTATGATTTCTTCTCCATTTTATGACTTAATTACTTTTAATTCTAGCTTTAGTTAATTAATTGTGTATTATGTTAGTTAATCTAATTTAATTAAGTTTCTAGTTACAGAATTAAATTCTAAGGCCCATTTTGTCTAAAATTATTTGGGCTTGGTCAAATTAATTTTATGAGCCTAATTGACTATCTCATCTTATCTTAACTTTTTACGATGTTAATTCCCATGATTTCGTAATTAAATAATTAATACTTGATAACATAAGCCCCAATTTATTATTAGATTACTCAAATAAATTCTAAAATAATTATAATCCATTTTTTTTATTTAAATTGGGCCAAATAATTTATTATAATTTTTCTAGAATTATTTCTAAGTTTTTGGACACTTTTACCTTTAATAGCCTCAACATGTAAAGCAATTTTATAACTATTATTTATATTTTATTTTACTATTATATTCCTATCATGATTTGGGTTGCCTATCATATCTGTCAACTACTTGTTAGTCAATAAAGATCCCTCTTATAATTCTTTGACTTAAATTGGGGTTGGAGGTTATGACGCTAAGGGTGTTTTTATCTTAATGAGGCTATAATATGCTATTACTAATTTCTAAAGAATTTTATTTCACTCTAACTTAGTGAAATAAGGAAATAATCTTTTTTAGATGACTTGAGTATAACTTTATATTTTCTTAGATTTTTTTTTCTTTCCTTTCTATTTAAAATTATCGTTTTGCCACTGCCTTTCTCAGTGATGTTTTAGTTTAGGATTTCTATTTTTTCTATCTTGTTACTACTAGTTGATGGAGTTAATGGACATAATAATTTTATTTCAACTGAATCAGACTTAACGAATTTTAGCCTATTTTAGCTTAATTATTTATTTTATATCATTTTGGCCTAATATTACACTTATCTAGTAATTTAAAGAGTGTAAGAGTGTAGGAGTGCCTCGAGAAAGGAAAAAAAATCCTCTAAAGTGTGAGACTAGTTGGAAAGTGAGAAAGTAAGAGGTTATTCACTCTTGGATCGATAATTTTTATTATATGCGGGTCCCACCAAAATGATATAATGGTAAATAGTTCTTCAGTTTTTCACTTTATGATTACCCTCAATTTAAAGGATCCAAATCCATCAAGAAAACCATTAAGAGAGTGAATCTTAGTAAGGAAGAGGACCCTTGAAGGTATGCAAACTTGAAGAAGCTTTTGTAAAAGAATACTTGTTGATAGTGAAATCTCACCTATTGGCGGGCCTAGATGCAAACTCTACTTTGGAGATTGAAATAGTATAGAAACTAGTGGTGCAAGTTTCTCTATTCATTATCCCTGTTAATTTCACTTTATATTTATTTTCATGCTAAAATTACTTAAATATATGATAATGTTTTGTCATTTTCATTATACAGCATATTCAGTTTGACTCTTTGTCTAGTCAACATTTAATAGGTATCTCCAAACTATCTATTAGACTTTGAGTGGTCGTTGCTAATTGTTTGTTTGAGTATGCAAAAAAGTTTTAACAGGTTAAGGACAACCCTCTTTTCTGAAGTCTTTTGGTACCATTAGGTGGGGATGGGGGAGCAAATTCATTATAATATTTTTGCCTATCTCTTTTTATGTAATCATCACATAAAATACATATCCAAAAGTAGTACTATTATTTTTACATAAGTTTTGTAAATATTATTTTGACATCTGGGAATCATGTATCAATTGTTGAGAATTTTAGCGAATCAACATGTTTGAAATAATGGAGAACCATGCATTAATAATTAGAGATTTTAGCAATCTTATTGGTGGATATGGAAAAAGGATTTTTTTTTATCTATTATTAGTTATCTTATCAAATTTATCAACAAAATAACTAAATTCCCTAGTTATTAATACGTAATTTTTCATGATTACCCACAATCGGATTGACCATTAGCATAATTGAATTCCTCAGTTATTGATATATGATTCTCCAAATATCAAAATATTGTATACAAAACTTATGTGAAAAAAAAAGTATTTATTTAAGAGTTTTCCAAAATTCCTCTCTATGTATGTAAATATCGAACTTTTCACCATTTTACTTTCTTTCTCCCTCTCCCTTTCCTCTATCTTTCTTTGATCTCGCCCCTCTCTCTAACTTACATATTGGATTAAGGATGGAAGATCATATCAACATTCTCTCAATTACAGATATTGTACCATGGTTCAATTGTCCTCTTCTCTCCTATCTCTCTCTCTCTCTCTCTCCCAAATTGTCCTATCATCTTAAAAGGACAAAAAAATAGCTTTTGAATGGTTCATGATTAAACAAACATAGCACATATTGTGCCAATATTTTAAATTGGATAAAATAAAATTTTCTAAATAAATTATGCATTATTATACATAATAATATATAAATTAATGTGAATATATGTGGACATTATAATAAAGAAAATGAAAAGCTAGAAAGAATTTAGCAGAAAAAGGACTATGCTATTGTAAAAAAGGTTCTTGTAGAAATATTTTAATAAAATAATTTTAATAAAACAATAGTCAAATTTCATCTCAATAATTAAATAAAACATACAAATTAATAAAAGAGAATAATAATAATAACCACTATAATGGAAGCATAAAACCATAAACCAGAGGCAATGCCATGGAGATGAGAAGCCAAATCAACCAAGATCAATATTGGAACTGCATTAAAATTTGAGGTATGTGCAAAGATTTAATTTCGTTTCGAAGAAAGGCCAATTCTTTTCTTTTTTTCTTTCTTTTTTTGCAATATTTGACAAGAGCTCAACTCATCAAAGAAGTGAGGAGCCACACAAAATTAACATCATAGATTTGAAAATCAGAATAAACTTGCCGGTTTAATCAATTGAACCAAGAATTGACCAGTTCACCAGTCTGGGTACACAAGAAAAAGCGGTGTCTTAAGAACTGATTAAGAACTGCTCAAATTGGTGGAAATTGATGAACTCGAATTGGCTTGGTCAACAGTTGAGTGGTTTTGTGTTTTTTTCTTTTTAAGAGTCCAAGTTATGTTGTTTTGCCATGTTTTTCAAAAAAAAGAATGTAAAACAAAAAACAGAAGGCAATGTGCAACAGATAAGAGAAGTAGAGCCCTCTGATGGATGATTGTGCCCAATAAGAGGAAGAAGAAGATATTGTCAACCATGGATGATTGCACCTAATAAGAGGACAAGTGAAAAAGGGAACACAAAGATATTGTGCTATCATGGATGATTATTCTTAAGAAGAGGATAAGTGGGAGAGGGAAGATGAAGATGATGTGCTTCGGTGGGAACTTCTAGTATCGAGAAAATGAGGATTAAGGACAATCCATTGAGGTTTAGGTAAGGGTTATGTGTGACATAGAAAGGAAAGTGAAGAGGCCAAATGATGAATGTGAGAGCCTCATTCTTTTATTCTTGTTTGTCTTTTTTCGATTTGAAATTCAAAATGGAGAGAGAAAATCAGAGTTGATGGGGATGAGAAGGTAATTTGCAGATATTATTGATTGTTGTCACTAAGTTTCTAAAAATTAGGCCGGATATTAAAACAAATAAGCTACTGCGTTATTGATTCTATTAGGGTTTAATCAGTTGAACTGAAATATATATATATATATAATACAATTATTTTAAAGCCTATACATACTATTTTTGGTCAATAGCCCATTAAGAAAAAAATTTAGTTGGGCCAAAAAAAGACGTAGACCCAATAATATATCAGCTCCAATGAAAGTAAACCTAGCATTACTAAGGGGAGGGCTCCACAATTTTGTTGCTAAACACAAAAAAACAAAATGACAACCCTCCTTATTGCCCCTCCATCTTTTCTCCTCGCCCTCTCTTTCTTTCTATCTCTCTGCAAAACCAAATCCAACCAAATGTCGACCCTCTTTCCCAGCCAGAAGCCACAATGAAGACTAGCAGTGGTAAGGCCAAATACTAGTGGCAGCAAGAGCATGGTGGCTACCATGGCCGCTCCTTCCCATAGTAGTTTGAGTGGCGTCCTCCTCATCTTTCTTCAATTTTATCTTATTTTTTTTCATTTGTTGATGCTATTTTGAGTTCATTGCCTTCTTTTTTAAAGAAAAACTACCCAATCATTGAAACTGGTCCGATTCGTCAAGTTCAGTAGTTTTTGGGCTGTTTAAAGTGGTTCATGTCCAATTTTTTGAAAAGAGGTTTTTGAGACTTGACTGAATTGGATGCCTAGCCAATTCCTAGTTCAACCAGTCCTGTTTGATTTTCATATCTATGGTTGTCACCTACCACCTTGGGAATGGAAGAAAATTGAGATTTGTGTTATCATATCTCAAAGGTTTTCTTCAGATTTATAATATTCTTTTATAATTATAATTTATTTAATTATTATACAAACATATATATATATATATATATATATATATATATATATATATATATATATATATATATATATATATATATGTAAGTTGGTTGAATCTACAGCTAATACAGTTAAACCGATTGAACCTGTAAAACTTTAAATTCATGCCTTTTCGATTTGATTTCCAATCCAGTTTTCATAACCTTAATTAAAGCTACAAGTAGATCAGTTAAAGCAGAAAGAAAGTCAAAATAAACAACATGACACATTAGGTAGAAAACTGCTTCAGCAAAATTAAAGTCCCCCATAAGCTACTGCAAAAGAGATTTCAAATTCCTTGAAAGCTTGTTTTGATGACATAATCACGCCTTATGTAGCAGCAAATTCAGCAAAACCATTTCAGCATCCTATGATCATTGTTGGCAACCTGCTGCAACCACTCTTGCTTCCATTTATCACTTACTTTCTCAACCTATCCCATTGAGATATTCTCCAAACAGTCTTTCGCACTTAAGAATAGATATCTGTTGAACCTTTGCTTCCAGAGAACCTTGCCATCATTTTTAATCCTGGATTCCAATGTTTTTTCAATTTGAAGAAATTACTAGATCTGACTCCATGCATTCTGACTCTTGCAAAACACATTCAATGGACTCCTTTAATGCATGCACTTCAGCTTCACACAAGGAATTTGCCTTTAAGTAATCGGTGAAGCAACACACCAGGCATGAGTCTGAGGACACTAATAAACCACCTATCGCATACAGATCCTTGCTCTCACAATATTCAACACAACCACCAAGCATATTCCCTTGATTCGAAAGGAAGGGTTTGCACTTTTACCTGTTTGTTAACTGCACATCCTAGTCTTCTATCATGACACCTCTGCCAATATGATGATTGTTGTGAATGCCCGAATACATCTTTCCCCAATCCGATCTCCAGTTTTTCCAAGTAGCATTCCAGTTTACAAATGACCCTATTCCTCATTCCCCACATAGACCAAATAATAGCAAAGAAAAGTAAAATCCATTGCTTTGCCTATATACTATTCTATCTCACTGCTGACCATGCTTCAAACATTTTAATTCACTAGCAACAACCCAAGATAGCGCTCCCCATTTTAAAAAGTATGACTAGATTCTCCAGAAAAATTCGCACTCAATGAACAAATGATTTACTGATTCATCATCACTACTACATAGGGTGCACCTTGTTTATCCATTTTGTTAGACATTGAGTTTGTTGAGGTCATCCTTCGTATTCAACTTTCTAGCGATGGCAAACCATACCATTAACTCTGCCCTTGGTGTTGCAGTTCCAAGTCATATCCTTCTGAAGATGTTGTGAGCTTCCATTTGCGCTATATGCATATTTTCAGCTAGTTGCAAGAAAGATTTAACTATGTATCTCCCTAACCGTTGATGCTTCCAAATCCACTGGTCCTTGGTCTCTAACTAACATGCAAAAGCAGAACCTGCAATTCATCTAACAAGTGTTTCTCCTACATTGAAGGCTCCATACCCACTCAAACCCATTCCAATACCCTAATGGCCAATTTTGCCATGCATCGGTTAAGTATGGCGCATAATGCACCAAGTGGAAAAGAAGTGGTCTATCTTTATGGTCTGCATTGATCCATTGAATTTCTATCCATAATTGAGATTACTATAGAGTATGAATACAACCATTTTAGAAGGAACTAGAATTTTATCTATATGATACCTCAAAAAGTTTTCAATTATTTCTAAGATCACGCAGGTAAAAGGAGCGGGAAAGGAGAAGAGGGTTGTTGTGCATTAGGGCAGTGACGAACAGTGAAAAGGGATTGGGATTTCCGTAATTTATTTAAATTTTTTTTCTAACTTTTTAATTTTGATGATAAGGAAGTTAAGAAAAATACATTGGAAGCCAATTAGGATGCTCAATTAACCTTCGTTAGTGGAGTTGGTGGAATTTGATTGTCAAACAAAATTGATGTTAAATTTTAAAATATTAAGATTAAATTAATGATGTCAAAAAAAAATTTTAGAATTAAATTGATGTCAATTATAAAATTTTAGGATAAAAAATGTTATTTAATCTATTTTTAAACATATAAGCTCTATGATATTTCATATTGATTTTCAATTTAAGTAATATTATTTGTACATAGTGGTTGAGCCAATAGCTTAGTGGTTGTTTTTTGCACATCGCATTTAAACTTGAGATATCCCGTATTTGACTCCCACCCCCTCCTCTCAAAAATATTTCCTAGAAATAATTTATAGTCTTACTACCTTTAATAAAAAAAATTATTTATACACAATTAATAGACATAATAATGGACATATGTAAAGAAAGAAAGATATAAAGCCTTTCCCCATTTACCATTGCAAGATGTTTTGTGTCTTTCTTTTTTTATAAAAGTTTAATTGGTATACACTGACAGTGTAAAATTATTTTATACTGTCAACTAATAGAAATAGGGAAAAGTAAGAAAATATGATGGATCCCCCATTATAATGGGTAATTATTTGTATGAGTTGGCACTTTCTATTGTTTTTATTGGCCGACAGTATAAAATTATTTTACACTGTCAGTGTATTTAAATTAAATTCTTTTTATAAATATCTAGAATTTTATATCCACTTGTTATATAGGTATAAAAAATATTCCTCTTTCAATTTACAGTATTCAATAATAATGGAGATCTCCAAATAAAATTTAAAAAAAAAAAATCACTGTTGGTACACTATAAAGCTACATCTTATTTCTATCAAAATATAGAAGTTGTAAAATATAAAAGCACAAACAAATGTATTCTATGTACATATATCACGAAAAAGTGACAAACCATAACCAAATAGATGAGATCAGAGGATGATAAACATAAAACCTAATACCATTACCGCCATGACCATTGTGCTTGGCTGCCTCGTCGCCACAGCCAGGGAGTTCTTGGCCCCAGGCTCTATCGGTCTGGAGTTAAGACCCGACCCACCTGGACTAGGTGCAATTGCAGGTGTAGATACAGATTCAGATGCAGGTGCAGATACAGGTGCTGATGCAGGTGCAGATACAGGTGCAGTGCTGGTTTGAAGCTGCCCCACATCAAGTGCAATATCAAATTTGCAAGTACCATTGGTGAGTGAGGGGTCTTTGTCCGTGATGATTGATAGATCATTGAACTTGCACCCGTCTTTGTTCTGATTGGTCACTTGGTAGAACGCGTTGAACGCATAAGAAGCTTTGGTCCTATTATCCAACCCCGCACAAGATGACCCGTTACTCACACTGGTGCACCCCGTTGATACCCCACACGCAATCTTCCAATTCTGTTTCATCTTGGGGTCATAAATGTCTGCTTTTGGAGAAAGCACACACCACTGCTTCTTCATGTACTTCACCCCTTTTGCAGGCACAAGTTTTTTGCCATTTCCCAAGTCCAATTGGTACTTAATGGTTCCATCATAGTTGAAGATGCCCCAATGTGGCTCAAAGTTCCCAGGTAGAACACTCTTGGCATTCTCATCTAGCAACCCAAACATGTACACATCTGGCATGCCATTAGGCCTCTTGGGGGGTCCTTTCTTGCTATTTATGCGATCAATTAAGCCTTGGTAAAATCTCTGAGCATTTTCCTTGTTGGCATTGGCATCACCATCTGTTGGCCATCCAACCTCTCCAACTATGATAGGCATTGATCCAACCCCATGCTTTTCTAATGCGGCTGCAAGGGTATCAAGGTTCCCATCGAAGGCATTGGTGTAAGTGATGGGGCCATCAACTAGAGCATTGGAAGTGGCATTGAAGAATGCATACTCCTTGGGGAACTTGGCATCGTAGTAGAGGCTGAGGAACGGGTAAATGTTAATGGCAATTGGAGCATTGTTGTCATTGAGAAACTTGAGGATTTCGACAACTTCGTTTGTGACATTTGCACGAAAGTCTCCTCCAGATGGAAGGTTGTTGTTGGTCTCGTAGATATCTGCATTTAGAGGGATGGTCACCTGCACTTTTTGGCCTAAGCCAGCTTTGTCTAGTGAAGCTTTAATACTTTTAAGTACTGGAAGAACGCTGTGTATATATTTGTCCTTGTAGTCTTTGAGGAAAGCTTCATTGCTCACCGCAACATACCTAGATATATGAGTTCCACCAAATTAATTTTTTCTTTTTTTCATAGCTTTATGTAATAAATACAAATTTTTTTTGAAATCCTAGTTTAGACATGATCCGTGTATATATACATGTGCTTCTTGTCCATAAAAAATGAAGCACTTGAATTTCAAAACTTAATTCATAAGAATGGCGAAATTCAAGTATTTGGTTTTAAATTTTAAAAATGACGTATTAAGAAACAATATCTGTTCACAAATTTTATTTGTACGTAAGTGTGCTCGTGACGCATTGCTTTAAAATCGTTGGACGGGAGAGAAAGATATTTTAAAAAAATTTTAAAAATAAAGATTAGTGATTTTTAACAGTGAATGGTAAGGATCTCTGGGGAAAAGATGTCCACCAGTCCATCGGTGTGTTTATGTAACATTCCTCATGTCTGTTTGGTTCCTACTTAGTACTTACAGATAAAGTTTTGGTTGCAGAGGGCTGTCATGAAAAAGATTTTTACTTATCTTAGGTATACAAATAATTTCTATATCACACCAATCACAAGCATATAATTTTGTAACAATTCCATCGTTTGTAAGTCCCTCGATGATAAGGAGATAATAGTTACATTATTTCTGTAGATAAATTGTCATAAGAAAATAATCATTCCGATGGAGAAGAACTCTTACGCCTAATATGAAACAAAAGCTTCTGTCATAGCTCTCTTCTGGACTAGCCAGTTAATTGAACAACCGTTTTTACATTTATGCGAATCATGATAATCATCAGTAAAGTCAAAATTGTAAATTATATATGAAGCCCATTTTCTTTATGTCCTTAAAGAGGCTTCTTTATTTTTCCCCCCAATTCAAGTGTTATGTTTATCTCTTTATATATGTTAACATGCATGACTTTCATATCACATGAGAAAAACAGTATTAGTCAACTTACTTTATATCGACTCCACTTTTGACATATGCTGACACATTTTGAGCCACCCAATCGTCAGCAGCTTTGGTGTTTATAAGGGATCTTAAATAATCATTGCCTATTCCAACCATAACCTGGATACCAGAGTTTGCAAGAGCCTTCAGGGCCTCAGGATCAGCGTCAAAAAGCTTTACCTTGTCGAACCCATTGTCCTTCATAAGCTGCACAGTTATATTCCCTGGAAGGGGATGTGTTGAAACTCTTCCCCAGTTGCATGCAAAGCCCAGCACGCCCTTGGCTAAACCCGGGAAGACCAGACTAAGTGCCATTGATACCAAAACGGACGAAAAGTAATGTCTATTTCTCATGTCTTCCTTCCCCCTCCTCTCAAATTTCTAGGAACTGTTTATGAGGCTTCGTAAGTTGGTATGATCTTAATTAACCTACATTAACACGGTGAAGAGGAAAAAAAAAAAAAACGCATGTCCTGCTATACTCAAATCAAAGGTGAATTACTAATTGCATATGTAAACAGATTCAACATAACATAAAGAACTCAATTTGAGCAATAGTTTCCTATGTGCTTCACAAACAAATGGATTTCTAACTATAGACATATAGCTTTATATATGTATACTTTATGGAGGAGATATTGGTACTCTTCAAGAGTGATTGGAGAAGCACAAAATATCCACTTTTTTCGGAATATATAAGAACCGCTTAAATGTTAACTCTTTTCTTCATCAATGCTTGTTGCTCAATTGGTATTGTGTTTTATATGTTGCTTGATAGTAAAGCAAGAATGAGCGTGGTGGTCCTGATTTTAAGAAGATCGCAGCCAATGAAGTGCCTATGTTTCACTTTCAAATGAGTATATGCAATGTCTATAATTAGTATAGACTCTATTTTTAGATGTTATACATTTGGGTCTAGAATTGCATCACGAATCAATGAAGGTTATTTGACTAGCGGTCTCCTGGTCTGTGGAATTCCTTCGTCCAAGAATTCAGGTTTGATGAAACGTGATTTTCTGACCTACGTGAAGTACTTTGCAGTTCCTAATTGGTTAAGAATCTCCCATCTCATAAAATCATGACAAAGATTGATCAATCCACGTTAACATTTTCAAAATATTAAAGAGAGAAAAATGATCCACGATACTATATTTTCATAGATTGGGGTAATAGGAAAGCACGTAAGGCCAGATACTTTGAATTTGTCTTCGTATAGGAGCTACTACTCTCCCATAAATTATATCTCATCTAATTAATAATTAACATTTTAAACATCTTGTGTTTACCTATATATTAGATTGTGTATCATCGGTACAAATGTATATACACTCTTAAATATATAATTTATTTATTTTGAGAAAATTAAGAAACCCCTCAAGGAGATTTTTGAAAAGTACAACAAGCTCCAAGCTTCTCTAAAAATATTACTCCACTGCAATGGAACCATACAAGTCCAAGATACGAAAATGATATATATATATATATATATATATATATATGCGTGCGCGCCCCGCGCGTGTGTGAGAAAGTGGATTGCAAAGAAATAAAATGTAAAAAAATTCAATCATATTTACTTTTCGTAATTTTTTGAGTTCAGCCAAGTGATTGTTCAAATAAAATAGATTGTGGCCTCCTGTGTCAAATGTAAACTCAACTCGATAACTTGAGGGAAGAGGAATTCTTTTTCATTTTTTTCCCATTCTTTGTCTTTTGTTGTCTTTCTAGGTGATTATGAACAAATAAGTAAAAGAGGGAGCGGCTATTGTCACTATTTTTTGTCTATTGCCGGTTCTACTCAACAAATTTATCTACTAGTTTCTTCAAAATATCTCTCATTATCTTTCATAGCAAAATTAACAAAAATATTCAATTTCACAATTTTTAATAAAATACATTATATTAAACTTTTATATGACAAAAAAATTAATTAAAATAATTTAGATACAACTATTTTTATTATCATGATAATAAAAGTAGTTTGGAGTTTAATTTAATAATTAATTCACACATTTTTTATACTTTTATGTTGTAATATTATTTAAAAAATATGTGAGAAGAAGATTTGATAAATTTTGATGAGATTAATTTTTGTATATTGATGATATAAAATAATTTTATGCTATCAATTAATATATAAAAAAGTGAGAAATTATAGTAAATAGTTATTATAGTTGATAGTTATTCACTATTATTTATCACTTTTTAGCAATTTTATTGGTTCACAACATAATGTTATTTTATACTATTAATGCATAGAAATTATTCTCAATTTTTATTAGCTTGCCAAATTTTGAATTCGAAAGGATAGTATTTAACCTCAACACTTGGATTCGTCTTAAAATAAAGAAAATAATTTAGACACCACTTATATTTATTATTATAACAATAAAAACAGTTTGGACACTAAATTCAATCCTTATATCACATTTTTTAAAAAATATAATATTTTTTTATGCTTTATATTATAATACAATTTTTAAAAAAATATAAGAAGGAAATTTGATAAATTTTTATTAATATATCAAATTTTGAATTCAAAGAATTGTTTATAGTAACCATGTATATTATAAGAATCTATAATATATTTTAAGGATCTAAAAGGAAAACTTAAAATCACGTATGTTAACTTGATATTTAAGGTTTAAATTTATATCAAATAAGTAAATTTATAAATTCATAAAATATTCAGTTGTCCCAAAAAAATTTAAAAATAAAAGTGATAATAAGAAATTCAAAGAATATTAAGAATTTAAATAAAATTAGGAGTTATAATAAAAATAATTTTAAATAATTAGTGTAATTATTGAACAAAGAAGAGTATTTTAGAGAAATTAAATAAGGTTTAATTCAATAGGAATGATAATAGACAAATAGGAATAACAATTAATCCTCCTTAAAAGTATAAAAATTATTATATAATAAAAAAATATGAAGTAAAGGCTGGCTGCAAACTATTTTCATAATCATGATAATAAATATAGAAAACATCTAAACAATTTTATTATTTTTGTTACTTAAAAGTTTAACGTATTATTTTTTATAAAAAAAATTATGAAGTTGAACACTTTTGTTAATTGTGAAAGATAATGAAGGGTTTTTTAGAGAAACTAATAAATAGAATTGTTGAGTGGGAATGACAATAGGTAAAAGGGAGTGGCAATAGCCACTTCCAATAAAAAAATATAGGATAAAATTTCTTCAAAGCAAGTTTGCCACCAAAGTTAAAAAATACAGGTCTAGTCACATATAGATTAAAAGGATGTATTATAATCATAACTTACTAAATGATCTAAGGGTGAATACATTTTATTTTCTCACTTTAGAGGAGCTTTCCAAGAATGAATATATATATCATTTTGTTGAAAATAATTTTCTCTTGATTATTAATTTTATTTGAGAGATCTTAGAAATAGGATTGACAGAAAAAGATACGATGAAAAAATATTTGATTGATAAGAAGTGTGTGTTGAGTGATATCCTTTGATTAGGTACACTAAATAATGCAGGCAGAATTGTCACAAAGAGATTTACCTTCGAGACAAATCTAAATATTTTAACTTTTTTTCATTTTCATCATTTTGTCATAAAAAAGAACAAAAAAAACAAAAAAAAAGCACAGAAATTAAAGATTAGACGGATTTTTGTTTAAAAATTTTTTATAAAAAGCCTTGGTACTCATTAAGAGAATGTATTATTGTGCTTTTATTTCACGAGATAAAAAAGATACCATTACAAAATATTCTAAGTTTATTGGCTTAAATCTAATCTAATATATTATCTAATATTATATATAAAGGTAAAATTTTGAGTTGAATTTACCATGTGAATTTTGAGTTTACTACTTGAAAAAGTGTTTTGACGTTTGTCATATTTTAAGTAAATATTACATATCTTACTTTTAAAATAGCTTTTTAAAAACAAATGGAAGTTTGTTATTATATATACTAAGATTTCATAAATGCTAACTTAATTAAATTTTTTAAATAATCTTATGCTAGAAGTCACTTATGTAATTTAAATTCAAAAAACTTAAAATTTATCTAACAAAATTTAATAGGAAAGATTTTTTAACTTTTAAACTAAATAGTATTTAGTTTTTCTTTTTTTGTAAATTTGAATTTGATATTTTTTTCTTCTCGTTTTAAATGCATAGAGACCAAAATGTCCCTATTTTGAATAGTGAGAGATTTCAAGTGGACTTTTAAGTTTAGAGATTCTTGAGCAACCAAATTAAGTGTTTACTCTTTTAGTTATTGACTTTTTTTATGATGGAGAAGAGTGTTCTATTTTTCATAAGTTTAGAATTAAATAACTTAGAAATTAAACTTCAAAGAAGTTGTCATCCTTTTCTCAAATTTTTTATTGGATTTCCTACTAGCTATTATAACGGGAAATTGATTAATCTAATGTAGTGCTGACATTCAAAGTTTGATTTTTTTCTTCCAAAGACTTCATTTCCTATAATTTTTTTTCCTGTAGATATCTGACATGGTTGCTACTACAAGTCACTTAAATGTCACTGCGATAGTTTTTAAGCCAGATAAGACCTCTTTCTGGGCTGATCGAAGGTTTGGGAAGTGTCAGCTTTTCGAGTTGCCCTGATTTGTTAACTGAAATTTCCTTATTTCTATTGCCTTGATGTGGTAGTGACTTCCGAGACATACTTGAAATGTCTCAATGGAGAAATTTTTGGATGCTCTTGAAGCACCACATATATTGTGCTCACAGTTAATAATAGAATGACGCTTTACATAAGAGTGCAAGTTAATAGTAGATTATATATTAAAATATTATTATATTATTAACTGTGAGTATATCCATGTAGTGCTTCATAAGTATATAAGAATTTTTCGTCTCAGTGACAATTCACAATATTGATGCTATATATTATGTTGAATATATCTTACTGAATTCAAAGAGATGAGTTTCTTTCTGTCTACCTTTCTTACCTATATATTGCTTAAAGAGATGACGTATAGATAATATTTATAAATATTTGAGTAGCTTTCCTCCTATAAACTAGTTTTTAGGATTGAATTAAACCTACTCAATTTTAATATGATATCAAATCCTATCATGTAGTTATTATTAAATTAGTTGTAGATTTTTAATCTTACAAACTTATAAGCTAGACTTTTAAGTTAAGTTAGACCCATTTAATTTTGAATTATCTCATTCTCAATACTTTGTGGCATTTTGCTATTCACTTGTTTCAATGCATATCTTTACTCCATTTCTACTTATTACAATTGGCAAAAAAAATATTAAACCTCCAATTACGGAAGGACTTGAAGATTTAGTATTATTTTTTAATTAATTTTCTTTGTGCTTTACCACTTAGATCATACGATAGAAGCATAAAGCACAATTTTTTTTTTTTTAACATTGTAGAAAATGTGCAAATGGATAAGTATCAACAAATTATTCAGTGACTTCTTTAATTCTAAAATTGTTATAAGAGGCTGTAATATGTTATAATGCAAAAATCTTGCATTTATTTCGCAATAGACGAAACAATATATGCTTTGTTTTTGAAAAGTAGAAAAATAATAGGAAAATAACAAATAAAAAATAAAGAGATCAAAATAAATCCGTAAAAACACAAGTATAAATACTAATTACATATAAAGATAGAACCTTGAGTCAAATCTACCACGTGGATTTTGACTTTACAACTTGAAAAAGTATTTTGACATTTGTCATATTTTAAGTGAATCTTATATATATTACTTTTAAAATATTTTTTGAAAAAAACAAAAGGTTATTATTGCATATACACATTTCATAAATGCTATTTAATTAATTTCGTTTTAATAATCTTATGCTAGAAATCACTTATGTAATTTAAATTAAAAAAACTTAAAAATTTATCAAAGGAAATTTTAATAGGCAAAAATTTTTAACTTTTAAAATTTGTCAAAGGAAAATTTAATAGGCAAAATTTTTTAACTTTTGAACTAAATACTATTTAGTTCTTTTTTTTTTCGTATATTTGAACTTGATGCTATTTTTTTTCTTCTCATCGCCTAATTAATAATTTCATGATTGTTATGCATTGTTAAAAATAATTATTGACGAAATAATTAGAGTTTAATTAATTAATTAATTTATTTATTTCTCTTGTTGCCCGTTAATTACTTTCTTTAATATGAATTATATATTAAGAGGTTAATTCTGATGTAACAATTATAGACATTAACAAGCCACACAAGCAACTTTCTACAAATTTTTTTATTGGATTTCCTGCTAAATATTATAATGAGAAATAATCTATTGTAGCATATGTGGTTTGGATGTTTTATTATAACATCATGTTCTTTAGTATTATTTTGGTTCTTGCCACATGATAAATTAAAAATATTTAAATTTGTTATGTATTTAAAAATAAACAACAAAAATAAAAAAATATTTACTTTCTTTTTTCTTGATATGAGTTAAGCATGCTCCAGATTAAATATAAGCCATAACAGACACTATTTTACATACACATAATAAGTGTATATCTATATTTCAGCATTTTTTTTTTCACAAAAAAAATTGATCTTTTTAACAAAAGAGTAAATTATTTTGATTCTTAAAAGGTCAATGTAGTGACAAATTCATCCTTAAAATATTTTATTAGTCCGTGGTAGTCTAATAATCAATTCTATTATTTTTAGTAGGCTCTATTAGTGTTAACAAAAGATGTTTTATGGACTAATTTATTAGCACATTAATCTTTTAAGAATTAATTCTTTAGTATGTTAATTTTTTAGAGGCTAATTTGTTAAAACTGATTATTAAGGTATTATAAGTTAATCAAGCATCTTTTTAAAGACTAGTTTATCAATACGTTGATCTTTTAAGAGTCAAAATGATAATTATCCCTTAACCAAAAAAAAAAAATCACTTTTTCATATAAGATATTTATCTTAATTCCTACACATAAGTTTTTAGAAAAATTCAATTCTTAGCTTATAAATAAAAGATGAGAAAAGTAATTTTTGTGAAAAAAGGTTTTTTTAAGTTAATAATTAATTTTTGTTTAAAAAAAGCTGAAACAAATATATCCTAAATATTAAAAGAATTTAATTTGAATCTTGTGATTGTAAAGCAGTTTACTGTTTGTCAACCAATAGAAATAATAGAAAGTGCCAACTCATACAAATAACTACCCATTATATTGAGGGACCCACCATGATTTCTCACCTTTCCCTATTTCTATTGGTTGACAGTGTAAAACTATTTTACACTGTCAGTGCATACCAATTAAACTCATATTAAAATTAATTAAAAATCAATTATTTATAAAAAATATATAATTTGTATGTAACATATGCAAATTTAATAGGAAGTGATTCTCTTGTCTGAAAACTTCCCATGACCTTATCATGTCATGTTGACTTCATCCTAAACAAGATTTTTTTTGTAGATTCTATATCTGGTCTCATCTTTTTTATCAATGACTAAAATTAACATATGACAAAGTCATATGAAATTTTCACATGAAAAAATCTATACCCAAGAAAATTATGAGAAAAAGGGTAAAACTACCTAATGGTAAAATGTAATTATCCCAACATAAAATTGGCCAAAACTGGCACTCAATAAGCACGTACCAATTTGTTATTTCCTTTTAATGAGATTTACCAATTTATGCTAGTTAACAGGTTAGTTAACTCCTCCAGCTTGAAGCAAAGTATTGAGGGTCAAGTGACATACAAAAATGTCTAGGAAAATTAAGTGAAAAATGTGAAAAACCGTAAATAAACTATAGGTAAAATTTAATTATCCCAACATAAAATTGGCCAAAACTGGCAGCTATAAATCAACACTGCAAGAAGAACGAAAGAGCTATTAAATCCCAAATTAAAGTCTGAACCAGAGGAAGGAAGGGAATTCTTGATTTAACTTTTTTTGTTGTATGCATCATGAATAACCAACATTCGGTATTTCTTCTAAGATAAAACGCTTTCACGAGTACACAGCTGATGCAACTTTTCAAAATCTCTTGAATTTGAGCTTAGGATATTCCACATACTGAACATCCAAATGGAGTCAAGTGCAAACAAATATTGTGAGGTCAGAAGAAGCCAACGGTACATTTCCACTGCCTTTCTTTCTACAAAACTGATAGTACTCAACAAAATTTCCTTTAAAAGGTAATAGCAAAGACTAAACTATATCCGTTTCTAATCCAGTGAAACATGAAAACAGCAATGCAATGAAGATATATCCGTAGATCCTAATAATGGCATTATTAGATAGCTATGGTGAAAGAGCCTTCAATTTGCTTCGAATAGATCACTGAGAGCACCCCGAACTTCCATCTGATTATACCAAGGGATAATTCAGACCAACAAAAGAAGAACAATTGGTTTATCAAATGGGAGATCCTTCAGCTATTAACTAATAGAAGTTACATATATAAACAAAAAAACATTTGTCTGAAGTATATATTCTTCATTCCAACAATTCTGGGGATACTTAATAGTATACCTACTTGCTTAGTATCTTGTTCAACTTGGCAGGATATTTATTGATTCATGCTTGAAGACAAGGAAATATATTTTCTTTTAACATCATCTTCAAGACAAGAAACCGCATCTTTTAATATCACGTTTAAAGGCAAGAAGCTATACCTTTTCATCAAAGAAAATGGAAATCCATCCAACTTTTCTTGGTGGCTTAGTGGCTTTCTTATATGTTGCTATTTTGGTCCTTAACCCTTCAGAAATCTGTTCAAAACATTAAATCATTACTGAGATGTAATCCACTAATCTTAATTGCTTCTACAGAGACAGACATTGAGACAAACAAAGCGAGTCTCATAATAAGGAAATATATTGCTGTGTAGGACACCTGTTAAAGAATCGAAAACTTTCATGAAAATTAATTCCTTAGCAACTGGCCACAAAGCCCCATTGCTATTATACTAGATCGATACAAATAGAAAGATCTAAATATTGGTGCCACCTCTGACTTTAACCACTTATAATCCATTTCAAGCTCATAAACCAAATTCAAGCCCTTGTTAACCATTTATCTTTGGTTAACACAAATAATATGTTTGTAATTGAATTGATAGATATTTTAGACAAAATGACTAAATCAAGTTTAAACAAAAATGACCAAATCAGGTGATAAGAGTTGCAGTTAACATGAATGGATTTTGGTTACTAAGTCAGATATGGTTAGAGTTACAAGTAGCATCCGTGCGACAGAAAACACACATTTTTTGGGAGAATTGCTCGTAAATTATAACCAAGGTAACACACACACAGAGTAAATGCAACAAGTAATGAACAAATAAACATGAAAGCAATTGTAACAAAATAATGACCCGAAAAATCACCTTTTGATCTTTAAATTTTGTGACAATTCAATTTTTTTTGCATAGTAATGGAGATGGACTATGAAAAAGCAATTGGTGGAAAACTATTAGATAAGTTTAAACTTTTCTCACACACTCATAGAAAAATATACTTAATAAAATAATTACCAAGCTAAGGCATACATACAGCAGGTAAGCTGAGGGATCCCAAACACACCTTTTGATCTTTAAATACAGCAATGATTTTTAATTGAAAAATCAATTAATGAAAAACTATTAGCTTTTTTTATTAAAAAATAAATAAATATTTTGAATTTCAAAACTGTCCCAAGACATCTGCTAAATGGCCTAGAAACTAATTTCCATTTTATTGGCGTATTATCCCATTTCATTATGTCTCAGCTTGTGCATTGCATACAATCATCTTTTACCATGTAAATGCAGCATTGAATTATTGTAGAAACAATAAATTACATGATTACCGAAACCAAGTTTTGTTGAAAGTGGATCGAATACTCTGAGGCCTCTTCTGAAAATCATGCTACTCACAAAATTCTAAGAACCTGAAAGGCAAAGGTTAAAAATTATTATTTTATTTAAAAACTTTACTGCTAGCAGGAATGAACGTAAGAAGCAATTAACAAGTAAATATAAGTACCATCAAAATTCATCCAGCTAATTAGATGGAAAGCAAGCTACTAAAGCAGGCAAAAACTGCAACTAAGTAGCCCTATCATTGATCTTTTTTTATATAAAAAACAAAATTTTATTAGAGAGAAAAGAAGGAATGTACAAGAGGAGGGAGGATAAGACGCCCTCCAAATTCCACAAAAGTAAAAGGAACAAGAGGACAACTATAAATGCAGCTAAGGAGCATTTTCTTTTCTTTTGTCTCGAGTTTTAATTTGATCCACTATCAATGAAAGCAACCTTTCCGCTTGCAAGCATAAGGCTTCGTACATCGAACCCTCCCTAGAACCCATCAATTGGGAGCCTCATGCACGGGATAGCCTTTTAACTAAAAAACTTCAGTATGAGAAGATATCAAAGGTGAGTCCATGCAAATGGATGGGTTTCAAATTACATTCTTCCTCCTTTCCTCACATAATCAGTGTGAAGATGAAGTTCCTCATAGATAGAGAGACAAAAAAAGAACAGAGAGAAAGGCTTTGCCCTTTTCCCCCTTCTCCCAAATGGACCATGACTAAACAAAAAATTTACAGCAAAGAATCTCACATCCATTCTAAAAGTAGAAACCGTTAAAAGCAGAATCAATTTCCTATTTTTTAAATAAAGAAAATAAAAATGAAAATAATTGAGGAGAAAGGCAAACTTAGAGATATACACAAAAGAAAATTGCGTAACAACACCAATTGCACCAAGAGGCAACTGCATAATGCACCTGACCCTAACATTTACTAGCAAAGGAATCTCCTCACTCTTGGTACTAGGTTTGATGGCTTCAACAACCCTTAAATGGTACACAAGTAGACATACATTCATGTGATAATCCTCAAAAACATGTTACTCTACCATTATAATACCTTAAATGGAGAAGACAATAGAGAAGAATCTAACAAATGTCTGAGGAGATTGTCCATCATATTTCTCATTCACTGACCTGTGTTTGACTCCACTGGAGACCTCCTGTATCTGCATATTTGAAAGTTCATGCAGATGATGGTGGAGGGCCTACAGTAATAAAGAATTTATTGCTTTCACCCAGCACATTCACTTATTATTCAATTTGAACTAATGCTAAATTTAAATCAGCCAATTTAGTTTTTCTTGTTCTTTAATTTTTTTTTTCCATTCCCGTTTTCATAATCTCCTACTAGAGTCTATTTGATATAGCTTCTCTTTTATCTAGCTGAAAACCTGGGCCCAACTAAATTTTAAAAATCTAAACTTTAGAACAATATGCATTCACTTGCCATGCTGAATCTTCAACCCTGTTAGCATTTGCATTCGAGGAAGGGAGTGGGGATAATTTTGCATTATCATTTACATCAAGCTGATAGTCACTAACTACATCACTTGCACTAGGCTCTATTGTCCTCAGAATCTCCAACAATGCTCACAAGCTCATATCTTCAAAACTAAGCAGTGTGAATGGTAGCACTGTGCAGGAACCATCACTGTAGATAAAATTCAAATAAAAGGATCAGAGTTAATATTGGAATAATCACAATAGATCAAGAGAGAAATGTACCTTATCCTTTTCAGTAGTGTGTCACAGTCTGTATCCTTTTGACACAATCTAACATCAAAACCCAGCAGCAGCAGCAGCATAAATCAAACCTCCTGGAATAAAGTTTCCTCATGAACAATCTTTTAAAATTTAATGAAAATAGATTACTCTTTAAGTACCAAACATCCAATACTAGAATTAGATAAAAAAGATGCATCAGGTTCGAGAAAGCAATAAAGTCAATGCCAGCAATTTTCCAAGTAAGACGGCATCCAAGATAAGCAAAAATTATAGAAACAAGAGAACAAAGATTATTGAAATAAAAAAATGCAGAAAAAAACTTGAGAACCCACATGATTAGTCAAACTGCAGGCAACTTGAAATTTCTAGTGGAATCCGCAAGCATGTTTTGCCCTGTCTGCGTTCAAACAATATAAGCAAGAAATAAGCAAGCAATTAAACAACCAAAAGACAAGTTGAACTAAGATTTTTCCCAGAAATAATTATTTCGCACAAGGTTCTACTTGCAAAACAACATAACTATCTATCTACTATAGATTTTATATGCTACTTTGCTTCAAAGCTCATGCTATGCATACAGTGACAGATGACAATCAAGTGAAAATACTTCTCTTAACTACATTTTGGCTATGCAGTCATAAATATGCCAACTGAGAGAAGCATGACGACTGAAGCTTTTGACAATATTTTCTTAAATCAAATGACCCTGTCTTACTTTATTGACCCAGTCAACCAGTATAAAAATATTTAGTTAAAAGGCGAGCAAGTCCACTAACATATTTCTCAACAGAAGCAGAAGGGACATATACCACGCAAATATGAAAATTCAATCAATGTCCCAGAAAACACAAATAAAATACATAGAAAATATTAAGGTTGTTCCAAGAACAAGTGATCAATCGTGGATGGTATCCAAGTCCTAGAATTGGTCATTGCTTACCATTTTGCTGCCATAAAAGTAGACGATGTTGGACTGTCCAGCTGACATAAGAACTGTAATTTCCTGCAACGGAAAAAAGAAAAACGACCGAAAAAGAAAGACTCAGTTTATAGCATCTAATAGTGTAACTAAATTTGATAGCCATGAATAAGATCTTTGAAATGAACTAGGGTTAAAAAATAAGATAAAGACCATTAATTACTTTCATGGCATTTTCTGGGGATTTTAAAGAGCACAAAAATGTTGAAGTAACGAAAATTTTATACAGATGAATTCGAAGCTACATTCAGTTGCAATCCATTATACAAATTCAGTAATCAATTTAAATATGGAAAGAAAGAAAAAGACATGTAACATATCATTGTCCCCGACACAAGAAACTTGATAAAGAAGCGCAAATTCACAAAAATCACTTTTTTATTTTGTAAATCTATAAATTCACCGCTAGAAAATGGTTATTGTTCTTTAGGGAAACTATCATTACTCTGGGCAATGCTGAAAAATTACCTGTTGGTAATCCAAGTTCAAGAAATCCATCTCCCCTGAACTTCGATTCCCCGGAGTTGTAACAGAGAGGCAGGCAGCCTTTCACCCGCCATGTTCTTCAGCTTGGGACATTCCCTAATTTCTAATTCTTCAAGGGAGGTGAGATGGAGAAGGCCCCTGCTATCCAACGTCTCCAGACTTGAAAACCCATCCAGATACAGAGCGGTGAGGGAGGGAAGCTGAGGAAGCAAACCCTCCATCGGGAATGACTTCACACTCTCACATGCACCATAAATGGAAAGCGAAGTGAGACCCTCATGCACGCCGATCGACGATAGGCCGCTCAATAGTTTCTCGCAATTCCAGATATCAAGATATTTCAGGTTAGACGGCAGACCCCCGTCAGGAAACGACTCAATTTCCGGGCAATCCCTTATTGACAGATGCCCTAAATCCGAGAGAAGTGTTTTCATGTCACAAGGCAATAACGTCAACTTGAGGCAATTATTGAACCGCAACCTTTGAACAGCAGCATCCTGTAGCACCGTAAGGGATTCCAGATTTTCACAACTTGCAATGTCGAGATCCGTGAGATTCGGAAACTTGTCCAATGGGAATGAGGTGAGTGAATCGCAGCTGTTATATATTTCCAGTGACATTAGCGACTCATGTTTAGGTTGTCGATCATTTGGGAATTCTAGTTTTCTACAACCGTCGATTCTAAATTCTACCAAAGACTCGGGTAAACAACCTCCCGGAAATGATATGGCAGAAGAACAATCTGAGATGATTAAAGATCGGAGACAAGGTGGGCAGCTAATGGTTATTGCCTGAAACATGGACTCCACTTGGCATCCTCCAATCCTCAAAGACTTCAGAGAAAGCGGTAGCTCTTGGAACCCCACTTTGTAGCTTTTAGATATAAGTAAATTGCAGATTGCGGGAGCTCGTGGGAGAGGAGAAACAAGTTCTTCACATCTAACAATTTCAAGTGTTTCTAAAGCAGGAAGGTGACTAGGCAAATGTCCCCTTAATCTCGGACAATCATATATAAAAAGCCATTTAAGTTGAGGAAAAACACCGAACTCAAATGGATGCCACGCTTGCCAACAAGACATTCCACTAAACAACAAGTGCTCCAAGGACGGAAAAGATGCTGCCGAAGAAGAATGATCATTATCACTCTTGTAAAAATCGACACCAATAGTCTCCAGCCCAACAAAATTTTCAATATCCAGGTACTTGAGAGAAGGTAGTTGTCCAAGTGAAGGAAGCATACAACAATTTTCACAAGACTCTAGATAGACACGAGTCATGTTGTAGTAGGAAGAATGCCCAATCCAATCCGGAAATCTTGTACCTCTGTAGCCTTCGATGCTCAAGAGTCTCAGGCCCTTGTGAGGTTGTAACTTGTCGAGTATATCTCTTTCAATTAGCGTGTTTGGAATCATGTCATCATCCGAAGTCCATCTCAAGGACAACTCCTTGATGTGCATCTTGTCCATCATCCGTGCCTTCAATGCTTCATTGCTATCGGTAACATTCTCCAAGTTGCTAATATTCATTGATCCATGAATATTTGAAAGTTCTCCCAGTTCCTTGATGCTGTTATCTTTATCCCTGCCAACAACAAAGCCACTTAAATACTGCAAATCTTTTAATTTGCTCATTCCATTAGGCATCCTTTTTAATGTGGTCTCTTGAATGTCTAGATGCCGCAAGTTCACAAGATTTTGCATACCATTGGGCAGCATAATTAGCTTATGGCATCCAAATAGCTTCAATGTTTGTAGATTGTACAAGTTACACAATAACTCTGGCAATGTCTTGATATTTGTGCAAGAAAGATTCAAGTATCGAAGATGGATTAATTCACCAATTGAATGAGGCAATACATCAAGCTGCCAAAAAGATAGAAATGACAAAACTCTCAGGAACTTGAACATTGGCAGTATGTTACATGCAAAGCTTTCAAGGTTGAAATAGATTGAGAAATTAATTGGCAGAAATGTCCTCAAAGATTTTACTTTGCCAATGGCATCATAATTTCTTGAGATTGGATGACTTAAACTTCCATATGACAAATGACGAGTTTTAATACTCATCTTGTCTGCTTTCCCAAGTTCTTCTGATCTAGAATAGAATTCTCCAGCAATTGATATTGCTAAATCATGCATTAGATCATGCATTACAAATAAATTGTTAGAAGAAATTTTCGACTTTTTGAAAAATAACCTGGAAGATAATTCATCAAAACACTCAGAACCAACTTCTTCTAAAGTCTTGTCTTTCGTTGGCCGCACTAAAAGATTCTCTGCCATCCACAAAAGAATTAATTCATCTTTATTAAATTTATAATCTTTGGGATATAATGAACAATAAGCAAAACAACGCTTCAAATGTGGAGGGAGATGGTAATAACTTAATCTCAGTGCCGGAATAATCTTACTTTCATTATCAGAAAATTCCCAAATATCACTAGTCAATATATTATTCCAGTCCTTGGCATCGTGTCTTGCTCGTAATAGGCCTCCAAGTGTTTGTGCAGCTAAAGGCAATCCCTTACACTTCTTGACAATCTCTCTGCGAATTTTTTCTATAGTTGAATTCCCATTAGATTCTAGAAAGCAAGCATGGTTTGCAAACACTAACCAACAATGTTCATCAGACAACTGATTCACATGGTAAGGTTGACTAGTTTGTACTATTGAAGCAACTTTTTCTTTACGAGTTGTTATAAGGATTTTACTTCCCTTCATCCCATATTGAAAAGGCTTCCTCAAATTATTCCAATCATCATAATCATCATTCCAAATATCATCCAAAACAATAAAGAATTTCTTTCCAGTCAACTTTTTTTTCAAATCAAGTTGAAGTAAATTTAAATCCTCCGTATTACAAGTACCGAGAGTAATTGCCTCTACTATAGTCTTTGTAACTTTAACAATATCAAATTCTTCTGAAACGCAAACCCATGCTTTCAAATCAAACATCCTCATCAAATTCTCATCTTTAAACATCCATTGGGCTAAAGTGGTTTTTCCAACCCCACCCATGCCCACGATTGGGATCACAGATACTTTACCTTCGGGATTGTCATCTACCAACATTTCGACGATGGCCTTTTTGTCTTGAAGCCTGCCATATATATTAGATTCTTCCACCAAAGATGTTGATGGAGTTCTCCATGAGAAGTTCCCCCTCACATTCTCTTTCAGACCAATCTTATCTTTGTAACTTACAATATATTCTAATCTGCTAGTGATGTCTTCTACCTCATTTATGAGCTTCCTGTCTCGCAAATTGAGATAGCGAGAGAACAAGTTACTTACCTCCTGTTTTTGAGTTGCAGCTTCAGTAGAAACTTTGTCCAGTAAGTCATCAGCAATGTAGACAGCATCTTTGAGATCATCCAGCCACTTCTTCACTGCTGGATCTTTGATTTGTTTCTGTTCTGCGTCATTAAGCACAGCTTGCACTGCATACAGCGTTGTCTCCAGCCTCTGAATCAACTTCTGGTCAAGCTTCTTGCCTCGGATCAAGTTGACAACCTCAGGAGAAGAAAGCCTGTCAAAAAGGACATTAACAAAAGCAGAGAGGAAAGCACCCCCCACAACTGATGCTGCCATGGTCTCAGGAATTTGTGATCAGATCTGAGGGCAGGAAAGTAAGGAATTGGTAGCAGGCTCTGCACTAAACTCGGTTCTGTGTGAAGTGTATGTGGTATAATGAGGTTTTGATAGTCTCTTAACAAAAGAAATTGACTCCACATGCCGTCAGTCAATGGGTCAGCGGGATAAATTAGAAAATTTGAGTTGGCTGTAGCTTTTGTATTATTGCTTGGAAAATGCTCCGAATTAAAGTAGAGAGTTCGTGGAAAGTTGCTTTCAACTTCTATGTCCGAATATTCTTTGGGATTGGCAAAGAATATGCTAATATAGCGTAAGGGTGGGGAGTGTACTATGAATAAAATAACATTTTGTTCAAAGGCTTGCTAAATCCCTTTTGTTTTTTTTTTTTTTTTTTTTCATCGAGCAGCTGGATTAGATTTGGGCTGTTTTTTTTAAATATTAAAGACTATTTTATATGATACCAGAATATAAAAATTTTGTATTAGAGAGCAAAAATATTATTAAAATTATTGAGATTTATTTTATGAGATTTGTTAAAAATATTTTTTATTTTTTTAATTAATAATTAAAAAATATTTTAATAAATCTTGTAAAATGTGTCCCAGCTCCCAACTTTAGTTGTAAATAACACAACTCATTAGAGAATTTATTCGTTCTCGTTTTGATTTTTTTGGTATATAGTACGTGCATCTGCAATACAATATGAATTGCAATGACGTAACATAACATTTTTTCCAGCCGAACATTTTTTATATTAAAACCTAACAACCACCGAGTGGATTGGTAAAGAAAATAAATGAATCCTACTTTCATATATTAGTAAATCACCAAAAATCAAACGCCACCTGCCAGCCCCTTCAAAATTATAAGTACTGTAATGTAATTGAGCGAATTCATTATATTCAAATTTTTCCTAGAAGCGAAGAATTCGATCGAGAGTGGGTACAATTTAACACTATTCAGGTGAATAGTATTAAATTCTACCCACCCTAAATCGAATTCAATACTGTTATACATTCTATAAATTAGAAATCGATTCAGAGCTGATCGAATGTGCAAGATAGAGCATGTATAAGAGCTAAGAAATTAGAGTGAGAGAAGTTATAGTAAGATAGAGAAATAATTTGCTCAATGGCAAAAGAAAAGGAGATGAAGGGTAATTATTTATGTAGATATGATGAGCTTGGTTATATTTTAGCACATCTCAATACACAGGTAATTTTAAATTATAATTTAAAAAATTATTAGTTTAAATTTTATATTTTATTATAAAGTGAATTTGATAATTTGATTGTTATAACAAATAGATAATTATAAGTATTTATTTTTGTTAATGTAATTTAATTAGTAGTTAATTTTATTATAACATCTTACCAGATAAAATATTATGCTTAAATCATAATATGTTACCTGATGAGTTATTACGTGTGACTAATTGATTTAACTCCATCTTCGATTTCAATATTAATAAATTGTGTACCAGAAGTAAAGTAACATAAATAAAGAAAGTGTGAAATGGACATAATTACCGAAAATTGCATCATATATATATATATATATATATATATATATATATACACACACACACACACATATACATCTGTTACTCAAGTTGCCAAAAAACATATAAGATAGTACATGGTGGTAAAAATGAGGTCGCTAACACAAAATAAAGCGACCTATCTATATAAACAACACTCTAACGGGTCCCTATGAGACATTTCATGTACAACTACTTCCTATGACCCAAACTACCAAAAGAGGGTCATCATGTACATCTACTACCGCAATGGCGGGTGCTTCAACTAGATGGATTCCGAAGAAAGGAATCTATTCGCCATACCGGCATCTGTAGGGGTGTAATCCACGCTCGGAGCAAAAGACGAGGAAGATGAACTCGCAGCCTCAAATAGATCCTCCTCAGATATCAAGACTAAGGGTATCACGCTTTGGTAAGGCCTAAGAGCGAAGCCGGTCTTCGGTATTATTACTGCTGGTCGAAAGAGTTGAGCCACGTGGAGAGGGATAGCAATGTAAGGGACAACAAAGTCAAAATGCGGATGCATAAGGGGTACAGCAAAATCTCTCTGAAAAAAGAAGTAAAGGCGAAATTGGCATCTATCAAATATCTATGAATGGATCGAGGTGGATATGGAGCTCTGGAAACTTAATGAACAAGACGCCGGTAGCTAAGAGGTCTATGCTTTGAGAATGACGCAAAAATGTATAGTAGGGTGAAAAATAGAGATTTCTCAATAGGAATCCTAAGTGTGTGTGTGTGTGTATATATATATATATATCATCGTCGCCATTCTAAAGTGTTTCAAATTTTGGGTAATTAAAAAAAAACGTTACATCAACAGGATATTCTAGTCAATTTATTATAGAAATCATATCTTGAAACATAACTTAGTTTTACTTAATCAATTAACTAAGTGGCAGCTGTAGTGTAAATAAAGTGCACATATAGCAGATAATAGTGCGCATGGTAATAGAAATTACAGGTATACAGAAATGATAATATACTTGATTTTAACTTATATATTTTCATACTTAGTCCCCTGGGAGTATATTGGCCATAAGACTCATGGTTAATATTCTGCTTCTCAGGATCGAGCTCGTTCCTATACAAGGTCGTCAGGTTTGCTTTCCCTGACTTCCCCATTGATTTACTCCCCTTAATTTTGTTCAGGGGTTGGCCCAAGTCTTAGACAGTACCGCTCTGACCTATGCTAGCTGGGTTCATGCCATGCCTCACGTGGTAGCTTGGTATGTCTTATTCTTCTTTGGACAAGGTTATACATACATATGCTACATGCATTCATTCATATACTTCATACATTCATATAATTCACATATTTCTGTTGAAATTTTAGGTAGTATAACGGACAATATCCGCTTCCCCAGGAAACCAGAGAACTTTAATCAAAAAACAAACTCAATATGTAACATTATAGTCATAGCAAGAATGTAATAATATTAATAGATGCAAGCTTTAAAATTTATCTTGCAAGCTTTTAACTACTATTCCCGAGTTCGACTTCCACATTTTGAATTGTTACTGAGTTCCGAGATTACATAAACTCTGACTTCTTGCGTTGTCTTCGATTTTCAAGATTATAGAATTTCCAACCCTCGGGGTTTCGTTCGATCTGGATTGATCCTGATCTCTGGCCTTAGTCTACATTTGATCCTCCAAGACTTATATGAGGGTGTTTCCTGGTTTCCAAGTTCTGACATTAACTATACCTGATCTAATTTACTATTCACTAAGTTTCCGAATTTAATATTAACTATATTCAATCTAGCTCTCTATCAACTAAGTTTTCGAATTCAACTTTACGTATACCCTTCCGAGTTCAACCCTAAGTATACTCTTCCGAGTTCAACATTAAGTATACTCTCCCAAGTTCAACCCTAAGTATACTCTTCCGAGTTCAATCCTAAGTATACTCCCCCGAGTTAGTCCCTTATTTACTAGGTCCCAACTTCCGACACTAACTCAACTTGTTTGTAACTTATCCCAGACTTGTCCTACTTCTAGCCAAAATTGCACTCTTATGGGAGAAAATTCACCAAAAATAGAAATTTGGATGAAATCATACGAAATTTATATCCATGTAAAGCTAACAGAACAAAATTTCAAATAAAATAAGTTTCATATCATTTGAATGGGTATAATTCAAAATATAAGCCTTGAAATTTGACTCTATTGGACTACTCTGTTCTAACCCGGATTAGATATAGAGCAATTTTCTTGACTCACTGGGAACAAATGGGGCCTTATCTAATTCAAAAATTTTTATGGGATATTCTACTATGTGTAAGCTTTCTAAAGGTTAGTTTCACTTAATTCGGAGTTGTATAGGATGAATTACACCCTTCTTAACTCATACTGCTTGGGTGAAAGTCCTGATTTCTAGGTCAAATTTCAAAAATTCATAACTTCCTCTATACTAATCCAATGGCCTTATATTACATATGTATGGAAAGCTTTGGATATCTAGTTTCATATAAAAATAGATTCATGGAGTTAAACAGCTATAAGCGGAGCTTTATACTCCGCCATACGGACCGCCAAGAAAAGACTCTAACAGCTTCTTGAGTTTTTTTTTTCTCTTCAAGTTCTTTTCTATCAATTCCAATTTTAATCATAACATATATGTATAATCAACTATAAATTATCATCATCACTCCATATATCATCGGTAGCACAAGGTATCAAGACCCACATACAACTCCAAATCAAGGGAAAATAAGAAGAGAAGTAGGATTCCTACCTTGTCTAGTTGAAAAGTAGTTGATTTGTTGTCTTAGATGGGAGCTACTTTTGAAGAGTACTGAAGAGAGATTGAAAATGGAGTAGAAAGGAGTATAAACACAAGAGAAATGAGGGGGAGTCAGCCCCTTATCTTGACTGAAATGCTTAAGGACAAAGAAAAATTTGCACACAAACTTGTGGAGTAAGGAGTTGTGTGATTGGTGGATATGTGTTTGGGGTTTCAATTTGGTTTTATAGCTACCATTCTTGGCTGAAGATGGTGCCACCTATGGGAGTGTTGTGGCTGAATCCTAGCCATTTATTCTAGGGTTCTCACAGTATAATTTCTCTTAGTCCGTTTTTGATGGTTTAAGATTACCGAAATCTTACCGATTTCTCTTAAATCGGTAAACCAGTTTTAGAAAAAAAAATCTGTGAGGTTTCCTATGTTCCTAATCTAATTCTATCAAGCTTAATTATTTCTAAATCATACTTAATTGGCCTTAAGTAAGTGCTTAATCGAATTTCGATTAAACCTACTTATTCGATAAAAATTAAACAACTCGACTATTAACGATAAAATTTTCTTTCAAACATTACATTTATAATTAGTATTATTTTATTATTATAGTTTAAATTTTATTATTGTAGTAAAAAAATTTAGATATTTGATTTAGTATTAGATAGTTTGAGAGATGTTAATTTAGTTGCAATTTAATTTGATTAATTTATTGTAATGATTATTAATTAAGAAATACCATAGATTTTTGTTGATTATAATTCAAGGTTTAGTTTATTTTGTATAATTTAGTAAATACTTTATTTACATAATAAAATAAGTTTAGATATTTGAATTATTGTTAAATTAGCTGAATCTATTGGACTTAATTAGTAATTTAGCTTACTAATAAACTTTATTACTATTCTTATATTACTGTATTCATGCTATCATAAGATACCCCTTCATTTGTGTTTATAATTTCTATTTATAGAAGTGTATAATAGTGTTGAATTCGATCCAGAGTAGGTAGAATTCAACATTATTTATGTGAAATAGTGTTGAATTCTACCCACCCTGAATCGAATTCTTCGTATCTAGGAAAAATTTGAACAGTAATGAATTTAATCTAGCCTCAATCCAATTCACCCGTCTCACAAAACAGGAGATTTTGGTAAAAAAAAATTGAAATGGCATATATCCACAAATATTATTTTTTTATTTTAAATAGGTAAAAAAAACCTAACTTTCACTCCATATATGCATATAACAATTTCACTTTGTTAGTAACTTGGTGGTTTGATAAAATTTTAATGAATACAAGTTGTGGTTTTTTAATTTTATTATAGGAACAGTAGATTTAAAATACAATAATATGGGATTAAGAACAGAAATATAGGAGTGTTGAAAATTAATACATATTTCGCCATACTATAAGTAGTATCTATATTTTATTATTTTTCACCTGAATTCTACATGCTGCAGGACGAAACCTAAGAGAAAAAAAAGCTATGAATACTAACGCATACACACAAATTTCGCCCTGTAGCACGGCGAAATGTGAGACAAAAAAAACTCATCAATAGTAACGCATGCATATAAACAGTATACACGTGGCTTCAAATAGGAACCGATGTGTTCTTATAGTCAGAAAAAAAGTAGTGTTCATGATGCTTTTTGCAAATAGGCTGGAGAGGGTAAAATAGATTGGACGGGGAAGCTGACATATATAAGGTGCATAGTAAAAGAATTGACTAATGTTAGATGTTGAATAGGAGTCGGGTATGTTGTTGCAGATAGGAAACAAAACAATATTGGCCATGATTTTTGCAATGGACGAGAGCTGACATATGTAAGGATATATCGTAAGCGAATATTGAAAACTGTTGATAGTTGGACTGAAAGCTCTATAAGTGAAGCTCATAGTGAGATTTTTCGTTAATGAAAGTAAGAAGTGTTTGAATGTGTGAGAGTGCTAGAATAAAAAAAATTATTTTGAATGTGTGATCTAATTTGGTGTGTGATCAAGAAGGACAGAATGAGAAGACAAGAATGAGTCGATGCAATCGACGCCGTGATTCAGCAGTGGATTCAAGCAATCATATTGCATTGTAAGTTCCTGAGCTAATATATTTATTTTCAGAAATTATATTTAAAAATTTATACTGATATTATGTTTAAAATTAATTTTAGTTTGCTAGAAACCTGTGTATATCAAATTAGATTGACCATAAGATGAATATTGTAAGAGGTATTATTATTTTGTACTAATATTATGTTTGAAATTAATTTTAATGCGTTATTAGTTTTAAAATATTAGACAATTATTAAAAAATGGTTATATATTTTTTTATAATATATTAATTTATTAGTCATTAGTATTAGTTTTGTTTAGTGTTTTATAATATTTACTATTACATTATTTATAAAAATGCTTTTTGTAATAATTAGTCATTAGTATTAGTTTTGAGTGTGCTTTCAGATTTGGCTTACTATATTCATTCAAGTTTGATTATCAATCTCTTAAAAATTGAAATGTAATTTGAAAATTGTATCGGAAATATCCTTGTATAGCCATTATATTTTTTTTATTCAATCTTTTTAAGGTCTATATGATATTTGTTTTTCATATTTTTGTATGTAATTTTCATTTTATTCTATTTTTTAAGACTACATATTTAGTTTTGATAATTGTTGGGTTCAACTTAGATGAATGACAAAGTTACTGAAAACGCACCTTAATAAGTATTTGTTTTAATTGTTTATGTGAAAATAGAAACATTAAACAATTATTAAAAAATGATTATATATATTTTTTATAATATATTAATTTATTTGTTAATTACATTAACAATAGAAATATTCAATAAATATTTAAGAGATGGTAGTAGCTAATAGAATATAAATTTAAATTAATAAATGGTGATAGAAGTTTAATTTATTTTTTGGTGGTATTATTATTATTATTATTATTATTATTATTATTATTATTATTATTCTTTGTTGCAATAAAGAATAGATAACATAAAAGTAACATACGATTTAAATAGTTAAATTAAATTCAAATGACATTTAAAAGCTCCCCTAATGGTTTGCAGTATCTAAAAGCTCTTCTATAGAGACCAAATGTCCAGAACACCCGCTTGAATATTCAAATGTCGGGCACCAACTCATTTCCATGGTAGGCCGATATAGCTTCAAAGTCAACACGTGCATGTCGATCAAAATAGCACACTGCTCCTAGCCAGATTGGTAATTCTTGATATAAACCTTTCCAACTACCATAAACTCTTTCAATTGTCTTTTGCTTCGCCACCCATACTTTCCGGTATATTGTTAAGTATCCATACCGATTTTGGATCTCGGCAATCACATTCTTCACTTTTAAAGATAGATCCGCTCTTACCATTGGTTCTATATATTGCGCAATCATATCAGAATCCAGTTTGGTGTGATCTTGAGAAAGTATTGTCGAAGTGCAAGTGTGCGGGTCGTTGTATTTCCTAACTTCCCAAATGTCCTGGTTCTTCCTGAAACTACCTCTAATAGACCATTGACACTCGAGACCAAAGTGTTTGTACTTACAGTAAAAAGTCAGTGGTTCTGACTCATGCACTTTGTAATCCACTAATTTAGACATGCTGTAGTTCTTAACTGCTCGTACTACAGCCTCCCGATCATTAAATATCATTCCACTATAAAATTCGCCATTAGGAGCATTACCGCTAACCATATTCGTATACTCTGGAAACTCAAGAACATGCATAACCTTCAAATGTAAAGTCCGCATAAAAGGTGGAGTATGCTCTATATGCTGATCTGCTACTGCTGTGTTTGGTCCATGCTCGTCATCTATATCATCACCACCACCACTTTCATGCTCTCCTTCCAAGTTTTCACCATCACTTTCATTTTCACTGTTATCAACCATGCACTCAGTGCCTCTTACTAGAAATGGGCTAGGTTCATTTTCCCACTGATGTTGGATTGAAAAGAATTAAATAAATTAACATATATATTATATTAATCAATATAACAATTTAATTGAATTAAAGATAAATATACAATTAACATATTTAACTCAATTACTCATATCTAACCAATAAATTTGTTTTCTTTAATTTTTTTCTTACTATAATAACATCCTCAAATTATTATAATGGTGAGTATTCTAACGAAATAATGAATAAAATTGACTAGCAATAAAAAAAAATAATATAACTATGGAAGTATTTTAAATTCAATAAAAAGTTACTTCTAGTAATTTTTTACGAGAATACATTAAAAATAGTAATTTTAAATAAAAAATATTCTTAATTATTTTTTAAATAATTACATAATTATCGAATTGAGCAAATTTACGAATTTTTTTTAACATTTATATATATTCTAATAATTATGTTAAATATGCTAATTAGACTTAAACAATTAAAATATTAAGTAAGGTATGTTAATAATGTATATCAAATGGCTTACTTGACTTGAACTTAGGAGCAGTATTGTAGTCATGCTGTCTATCCAAATAAGAACTAGTACTAGTTTGAGCAATATGATACCGAAACAAGAATTACTGAAATTTATTAACTAAAATAACATAGATATTGCATTTATCAAGATAAAAATTTAATTTAACTTAAGAAAAACTATTAATAACAACAATATAAACTTATAAAATAAAACTCAATAATAAATAAATTACAAAGAAGCCTGCCTACATAAATAGTTTTAAAATAAAAAGTTAAATAAAATATCATATGAATTATTAAAAAGCTAAATAAAATAAAAAGCAACATGATATTTATGCTGAATTATTAACAAGAATCAATTGAATTAATATAATATTATATTAATTAATATACAAATTTTATTCCACAAAACTATTAAAGAGATTAATTCATAATTAGCAAATGAATTGCACTATAATCAAGAAATTACATAACTAACTTTGAAATAAAAAAATTTAATAAACTATTACATGACTCACTTGATACAAATTGGGGACAATGTCTTCATGTTGCATAGCTGGATATGTACTTTGAGCATTTTTATTGTGATGCAAACTTGCTCCACCAGCTTCAGCTACAACTTCTTCAAAGTCGATGTATAGTTCAATGGTAGTAATGTACTGTAGGTATTGCCTATACGTCCTAAATATTATTTGTATCTCTCTATCATTGCTTATTTTGACTAGTTGAAATGCATTTTGTCATTAACATTTGAAACGAGAGACTTATATCTAATTCTCACCACTCTCTTTGGAGTGTTTATATTTATGTCTTAATAAAGTACAATATTTAGTTCATCAAACAACATGATTTGAGGAACAAAAATAATAAGCGGTTCGTCAGATATAAATATCACACATTCCTCTGTATTTTTAATAACAACTATTAAAATGTGCAGTAACAGTAACATTTAAACTGTTATCCATAATTTTTCTCACTTTTCTTGTATTACTTTTCACTCTCACAACTAAAAATGGGACAAAATAGCAACAATTAAATGGGAGAATAGCAAGAATGGAGTGAGGAAAAATAATAGAAACGAAAAATAATCCGGAGCAACTGTAAAATGGGAAATGTATATAAAAGTGAATTGAGAGCCGTTAAGATTTTACTGTTAAATATTTCAACCGTTAAACTTTGACCGTTGGAGCAGTGTTTTGTCAAATTCCTACATATGGTGGGGCGAAATGTGTGCAAGCTTTTTTGCTCTCACATTCCCCCCATCAAGGTAGAAATTCATGAAAAAAATAGTTTTTTAACTTGTCAGATTTCTACTTGTGGTGGGGCGAAATATGTAACAACTAATTTCCTCCTCAGCCACGGCGAATTGTGAAACACTCTCCCATATCTCTGTAATTAAATTTCAAACTCAATATTTCAGTATATAATTAATATTGTTCCCATAATTAAATAACAAAGCCATAAGTTGCGGCCTTACTTTTGTATTTGAGAAAATCCAATGACTCATGACTAAAATTTATTTGGTTCAACTTAATTTGATAGAAAAAAGTAATTGTTTTTAACTAAAAAAATTATTTCTATAAAAATTATTTATTTTACTGCTTTTAGCTTTTAAGTAAAAACCGAAATGAGTACCTTACATGAAAAAGTAATTTTTTTTTTATATTAACAATCTATTGAAAAGTTGAAATCATCAAAATATTTGAAGTACTCTTTATTATGATAAGGATTAGAAACAGGCTTAAAATTCCTCCTATCTCTACTTAGATATTAAATGATAGAGCTTTGAGACTAATGGCTCCATCTATATTGTAAGATAATGCTACTTGTTCCGAAATGTGGCCCTTAGCAAATTTCACTGGAAGTACTAATCTGACTAAAGCATAGTTCTATTCCTTCTGGACTTGTTTTTTACCTATTGGCCTCGTACAATTGCTTTTAGTTAAGTCACAACCAGAAGCTCAGCTCCATTCCATCTGGACTTGCTTTTTACCAGTTGGCTATGTATAATTGCTTTTAGCTGAGTCACAACCAGCAAGATTATATCTCACCTGATACAAGTAGCTTATAAGAAAGAAGCAAAAATTGATATCCACGTTGCGTGACAAGAACACAATAGAACAACAGTAGATGAAGATCAAACTTCGAATAAGTAATATTAGAAATTAAAAAAATACATCATAATATTCTAATTGTATCTTAGAATATTACAGAGCATGTTAGATGATATCCCGGGATTAGTATTTATATTTTCTTTTATTTCAAGATTTATTTTGTTATTTAATTAGGATGAAGAGTTTAATATTATTATAAATAGTGATTATTCTCGATTTTTATTCAATATGTTGTCTTATTAATCTTAATCTTTATTCTCTCCTTTTCTCCTTCCCTATCCAAAATCCTTAATCTTGACAACTAGGAAGCAGTGCCCCCTAGTAGGCAATGTCTACCCTTTTTTTTATAAAACTCTCAATCCACACAAAAAGAGAGGAGCAATAAAGGTCAGAGCCCACCAAAATATACAAGAGTAAAGCAAAAGAAAGACAGTGATTACCATATCTCATCTAAACAAATTTGCAATAAATTGCAAGTGAAACTCACAGTTTGTAACATTTAGCACACGGCATATGGTTATTTGGAGTTAATGGACAAATTGAGAAATCAACAACAGAAACAAATATGCTAAAACCTTAACCTCCTCTATCAAGCTTCCAAATTTTTAGTCAACTAGGTTGTATATATATATTCAAATGTGTAATAATTGTCTAGTCAAAGTTATCTACAAGTTTGCTATCCTCATCCAATACAAATTTTTATTAATATATCAAATTTTGAATTCAAAGAATTGTTTATAGTAACAATATATATTATAGGAATCTATAATATTTTTTAAGGATTTGAGAGGGAAACTTAAAATCATGTTAACTTGATATTTAAGGTTTAAATTTATATTAAATAAGTAAATTTATAAATTCATAAAATATTCAATTTTTTCAAAAAAATTTAAAAATAAGAGTGATAATATAAAAATTAAAAGAATATTAAGAATTTAAATAAAATTAGGAGTTATAATCAAAATAATTTTAAATAATTAGTTTAATTATCGAACAAATAAGACTATTTTTGAGAAATTAAATAAGGTTTAATTCAATAGGAATGATCATAGATAAATAGGAATAACAATTAACCCTCCCTAAAAGTATAAAAATTATTATATATCAAAAAAATATGAAGTAAAGATTGACTGCAAACTATTTTCATAATCATGATAATAAATATATACCACATCTAAATAGTTTCATTATTTTTGTTACTCAAAAATTTAATTTACTGTTTTTTATAAAAAAATTATAAAGTTGAACACTTTTGTTAACTATGAAAGATAATGAAGAGTATTTTAGAGAAATTAGTAAATAGAATTATTGAGTGAGAGTGTTAATAGATAAAAAGGAGTGGCAATAGGCACTTTTAATAAAAGAATATAGGATAAAAATTTTTTAAAGTGATCTTATCACCAAAGTAAAGAAAATAAGGCCTATTCACCTTTAAATTAAAAAATATATTACAATCATAACTTACTAAATAATCTAAGGGTAAATACATCTTTATTTTCTCACTTTAGAGGAGCTTTTTGAAAATAATTTTCTCTTGGTTATTAATTTTATTTGAGAGATCTTAGAAATAGGATTGACAAAAAAGAAAAGATGAAAAAAAAATTGATTGATTAGAAGTGCGTGTTGAGTGATATTCTTTGTTTGGGTAGACTAAATACTGCAGGCAAAATTGTGATAAAGAGATTCACTTTTGAGACAAATCTAAATATTTTAAATTTTTTCATTTTCATCATTTTGCCATTAAAAAGAAATAAAAAAGATAGAAACTAAAGAACAGATGGATTTTTGTTTTAAAATTTTTCATAAAGAGCCTTGATGCTAGTTAAGAGGATGAATTATTGTGCTTTTATTTCACGAGATAAAAAAGATACCATTAAAAAATATTCTAAGCTTATTGGCTTAAATCTAATCTACTCTAATCTATTATCTAATATTATATATAAAGGTAGAATTTTGAGTTGATTTTACCATGTAAATTTTGACTTTATCATTTTAAAAGGTATTTTGACGTTTGTCATATTTTAAGTAAATCTTACATATCTTATTTTTAAAATAGCTTTTTAAAAACAAATAAAAGTTTGTTATTGTATATACCAACATTTCATAAATGCTACTTAATTAACTTTTTTTAATAATCTTATGCTTGAAATCACTTATGTAATTTAAATTTAAAAAACTTAAAATTTATCTAACAAAATTTAATAGGCAAGAATGTTTAACTTTTGAACTAAATAGTATTTATTTCCTTTTTTTGTATATTTGAATTTGATATTCTTTTTTTTTTCTCATTTTAAATGCTTAGAGATTAAAATGTCCCATACTTTGAATGGTGAGAGACTTCAAGTGGACTTTTAAGTCCTGAGGTACTTAAGCGACCAAATTATATGTTTTCTTTTGTAGTTATTGACTTTTTTTTATGATAAAGATGGAGTGTCCTACTTTTTATAAATTTGAAGTTAAATGGCTTAGAAATTAAATTTCAAAGGAGTTGTTGTACTTTTCTCAAATTTTTTTATTGTATTTCCTACTAACTATTATAATAGGAAATTGATTAATCTAATGTAGCATTGACTTTCAAAGTTTGATTTTTCTCGTAAAGACTTCATTTCCTACAATTTTTTTCCCACAGATATGTGACATAGTTGCTAATACAAGACACTTAAATGTCACTTCTATAGTTTCCAAGCTGGATACATTTGGGCTGATCCAAGGTTTGGGAAGCATTAACTTTTAGAGCTATCCTGATTTGTTAACTGAAATGTCCTTATTTCTATTCATTTGATGTGGCAGTCTTCCAAAACATATTTGAAGTGTCTCAAAAGAGAAATTTTTGATTGCTCTTGGAGCACCACGTGGATTGTGTTCACAGTCAATAATAGAATGATATTTTAGATAAGAGTGCAAGTTAATGATAGATTCTATCTTAAAATGTTATTATATTATTAGTTATAAGTAAATTCACATGGTGCTTCATGAGTATACAAGAATTTATCATCTCAATGACGATTCACAATGTTAATGCTATACAATATGTTAAATATGTCTTATGGGGTTCAAAGAGATGAGTTTCTTTTTGTCTACCTTCCTTGCCTATTGTTAGAGTCCTACATTGTTGAATGATACAATATATAGATAATCTTTATAAATACTTAGATAGCTTTCCCCCTATGAACTAGTTTTTAGGGTTAAATTAAATTCATTCAATTTTAATATAATATCAAAGCCTATTTTGTAGTTATTTTTGAACCATTCGTAGAGGTTTAATCCTACGAACATATAAGCTATCTTTTTAGGTTGAGTTAGACCCATTCTATTTAAAATCTCTTATTCTCAATACTTTGTGGCTTTCTACGATTCACTCATTTCAATGCATATCTTTACTCCATTTCTACTCATTACAATTGGCAAGGAAAATATTAAACCTCCAATTACAGAAGGACTTGATGCTACTATTATTTTTTTAACTAATTCTCTTTGTACTTTACCAGTTAGATCACATGATAGAAGCATAAAGCACCATTTCTTTTTAACATTGTAGAAAATGTGCAAACTTATAAGTATCAACAAATTATTCAATGACTTATTTAATTCTAAAGTTGTTATTAAGAGGCTATGATATGTTATAATGCAAAAATCTTACTTTGATTTCATAATAAACGAAATACTATATGCTTTATTTTTTTAAAAGTAGAAAAAAATAGAAAAATTCCAAATTAAAAAAAAAAGGTCATCATAAATCCGTGAAAATACAAGTACAAATACTAGTTATATACAAAGGTAGAACTTTGAGTCAAATCTAGCATGTGGATTTTGTCTTTGTAATTTGAAAAAGTATTTTGACATTTGTCATATTTTAAGTGAACTTTATATATGTTACTTTTAAAATATTTTTTTTTGAAAAAAATAAAAGGTTATTATTGTATATACACATTTCATAAATGCTACTTAATTAATTTTGTTTTAATAATCTTATGCTACAAATCACTTATGTAATTTAAATTAATAAAAAATTAAAATTTATCAAAAAAAATTTTAATAGCCAAAGGTTTTTAACTTTTGAACTAAATACTATTTAAAATTTATCAAAGGACAATTTAATAGGAAAAAATTTAACTTTTGAACTAAATACTATTTAGTTCTTTAATGTATATTTGAACTTTATGTTGTATTTTTCTTCTCATTGCCTAGTTAATAATTTCATGATTGTTATGCATTGTTAAAAATAATTATTGAAGAAATAATTAGAGCTTAATTTATTATTATTTTTTTGGCTCTTGTTGCCCTTCAATTACTTACTTTAATATGAATTATTTATTAAGAGGTTAATTTTGGTGTAACAGTTATAGACATTAAGAAACCACACAAGTAACTTTCTATAAATTTTTTTATTGGATTTTCTGCTGACTATTATAATGAGAAATTGATTAATCTATTGTAGCATATGTGATTTGGATATTTTATTATAATGTCATGTTCTTTAGTATTATTTTGTTTCTTGCCACATGATAACTTTAAAATATTTAAATTTGTTATGTATTTTATTTTTTTTTAAAATGAGCAACAAAAATAAAAAAAAAATATTTACTTTCTTTGTTGTTGATATGAGTTAAGCATGCTCCAGATTAAACATAAGCCATAGTAGTCACTATTTTACATGCACATGGTGAATCCTATCAAAATAAGGGTATATTTATTTCAGTCCTATTTTTTACCAAAAAAAAAAAATCTTTTCAACAAAAGAGTAATTATTTTGATTCTTAAAAGATCAATGCAGTGACAAATTCATCCTTAAAAGATTTTATTAGTTCGTGGTACTCTAATAATCAATTCTATTATTTTTAATGGGCTCTATTAGTGTTAACAAAAGATATTTTATAAACTAATTTATCAACATATTAATTTTTTAGAGACTAATTTTTCATTGTGTTGATTTTTAAGAGACTAATTTGTTAGCAAATTGATTATTAAGATACTATAAGTTAATCAAACATATTTTAAAGACTTGTTTATCAGCACGTTGATCTTTTAAGAGTCAAAATAGTAATTATCCCTTAATTGAAAAAAATCAATTTTTTATTGAAGATATTTATCTTAATTTCTACTAAAAGAATTTTAAAAAAATTCAATTTTTAGCTTATTAATAAAAAGTTGAGATAAATAATTTCTATAAAAAAATTTTAAGTTAAAAAATTAATTTTTTATTAAAAAGGACCAAAACAAATGCACCTTAAATATTAAAAGTAATTAAAAATTGATTATTTAAAAGAAATATAATTTTTATCTGACATATGCAAGTTTAATAGAAATAGATTCTCTCATATAAAAATTTATATGAAATCCTATATTTGATTTCACCTTTTTAATCAACAATAAAAGTTAACATATGATAAGGCCATACAAAATTTTTATATGAAAAGATTCATACCCAAGAAAGTTATGTGAAAAATGGTGAAACTACCTAATGGTAAAATGTAATTATTCCAGCATAAAATTGGCCAAAGCTGGCGGCTATAAATCAACACTGCAAGAAGAACGAAAGACCTATTAAATCCCAAATTAAAGTCTGAACCAGAGGAAGGAAGGGAATTCTTGATTTAACTTTCTTTGCTGTATGCATCATGGATTACCAACATTCGGTATTTCTTCCAAGATAAAACGGTTTCACATGTACACAGCTGATGCAACTTTTGAAAATCTCCTGAATTCACATACTAAACATCCAAATGGAGTCAAGTGCAAACAAATATTGTGAGGTCAGAAGGAATAAACGGTACATTTCTACTGCTTTTCTTTCCACGAAACTGATTGTACTCAACAAAATTTCCTTTAAAGGGTAATAGCAAAGAATAAACTATTTCCGTTTCTAATCCAGTGAAACATGAAAACAGCAACGCAATGAAGGTATCTCCGTAGATCCTAATAATGGCATTATTAGATGGCTATGGTGAAAGAGCCTTCGATTGTGCTTCGAATAGATCACTGAGAGCACCCCGAACTTCCATCTGATCATACCAAGGGATAATTCAGACCAACAAAAGAAGAAAAATTAGTTTATCAAATGGGAGATCCTTCAGCTATTAAAGTTACATATATAAACAAAAAAACATTTGTCTGAAGTATATATTCTTCATTCCAACAATTCTGGGGATATTTAATAGTATATCTACTTGCTTAGTATCTTGTTCAACTTGGCAGGATATTTATTGACTCATGCTTGAAGACAAGAAAATATATTTTCTTTTAACATCATCTTCAAGACAAGAAACCGCATCTTTTAATATCACGTTTAAAGGCAAGAAGCTATACCTTCTCATCAAAGAAAATGAAAGCCCGTTCAATTTTTCTTGCTGGCTTATGGCTTTCTTATGTGAGTGCAGTAATATGTTGCTATTTTGCTCTTTAACCCTTCAGAAATCTGCTCAAAACATCAAATCATTACTGAGATGTAATCCACTAATCTTAATTGCTTCTACAGAGACAGACATTGAGACAAACAAAACGAGTCTCACAATAAGGAAATATATTGCGGCGTAGGACACCTGTTAAAGAATCGAAAACGGAAAGTTTACATGAAAATAGAGCTTTTTAGAGCATTCAATATGTTGAAAACTTAAAACATTTCTTTTAATGAAAGACTTTCTTCTTTAATTCCTTAACAAGTTGCCACAAAGCCCCTTTGCTATTATGCTAGATCGATATGAATTGAAAGATCTAAATATTGGTGCCACCTCTGACTTTAACCACTTATAATCCATTTCAAGCTCATAAACCAAATCCGAGCCCTTGTTAACCATTTATCTTTGGTTAACACAAAGAATATGTTTGTAATTGAATTGATAGATATTTTAGACAAAATGACTAAATCAGGTGATAAGATGTGCAGTTAACATGAAATGGATTTTGGATACTAAGTCAGATGCGGTTAGAGTTACAAGTAGTATCCGTGCCGCAGAAAACACAATTTTTTTGGAAGAATTGCTCGTAAATTATAACCAAGTTAACACACACACACACAGTAAATGCAACAAGTAATGAACAACAAATAAACAGGAAAGCAATTGTAACAAAATAATGACCCGAAAAATCACCTTTTGATCTTTAAATTTTGTGACAATTCAATCTCTTTTGCATAGTAATGGAAATGGACTATGAAAAAGCAATTGGCGGAAAACTATTAGATAAGTTTAAACTATTATAAAACATATGATAGTAACAGCCAATTCTTGGCACGGAATATTTACTGGTGGCCTGCCCAACAATAGTGATGCCTAAAGTTCCTCCATTCTAATGATATAGAAATTCAAGCAGAATGGAAATGAAGATAAACAGATACGAGATTTTGGTGCTTGCATGTTCAAAGGTTGCTGATGAGTTACATGAAGCAGCAAACTCCTACAAAGAGAACAAAATGTCCATAATAGCAATTTTCTGTTGTGATGTTAACTCGATCAAATATATTTTCTGCAAGTAATTAAAAAAACTAGAAGATGGTGAGTCTTAGTGCAACAGTAGAGTTGCTGCCTTGTGACTAGAGGCTATAAGTTCAAATCTTGAAAACAACATTTCCGTTTGCAAGCATAAGGCTTCGTACATCTAACCTCCCTAGAACCCATCAATTGGGAGCCTCATCCACTAGGCTGCCTTTTAATTAGAAAAACTTCAATATGAGAAGATATCAAAGGTGAGCCTATGCAAATGGATGGGTTTCAAATTACATTCTTCCTCCTTTCCTTGCATAATCAGCATGAAGATGAAGTTCCCCAAACTGAAGAAAACAGATGGAGAGACAAAAAAAAAAAAAAAAAAAAAAAAAGCCAGAGAGAAAGGCCTTGCCCTTTTCCCCCTTCTCCCAAACGGACCATGACTAAACAAAAAATTTACAGCAAAGAATCTCACATCCATTCTAAAAGTTTAACCTTTAAAAGCAGAATAAACTTCCCATTTTTCAAATTAAGAAAATAAAAATAAAAATAATTGAGGAGAAAGGCAAAATTAGAGATATACACAAAAGAAAATTGCTGAACAACACCAATTGCACCAAGTGGCAACTGCATAATGCACCTGACCCTAAAATTTACTAGCAAAGGAATCTCCTCACTCTTGGTACTAGGTTTGATGGCTTCAACAACCTTAAATGGTACAAAAGTAGAGATACATTCATGTGATAATCCTCAAAAACATGTTACTCTACCATTATAATGTAGAATAATACCTTAAATGGAGAAGAGAGTTGAGAAGAATCTAACATATGTCTGAGGAGATTGTCCATCATATTTCTCATTCACTGACCTGTGTTTGACTCCATTGGAGACCTCCTGTATCTGCATATTTGGAAGTTCATGCAGATGGTGGTGGAGGCCCTACAGGAATAAAGAATTTATTGATTTCACCCAGCATATTAACTTATTATTCAATTTGAATTAATGCTAAATTTAAATCAGCCAATTTAGTTTTTCTTCTTCTTTTATTTATTTATTTTTTAATATTTTTTTTTCCGTTCCCGTTTTCATAATTTCCTATTTGATATAGCTTCTTTTTTATCTAGCTGAACACATGGGCTCAACTAAATTTTAAAAATCTAAACTTTTGAACAATATGCATTCACTTGCCATGCTGAATCTTCAACTCCGTTAGCATTTGCATTTGAGGATGACAGTGGGGATAATTTTGCATTATTGTTAACACCAACCTGATAGTCACTAACTACATCACTTGCACTAGGCTTTATTGTCCTCAGAATCTCCAACAATGCTTACAAGGTTTCTCATATCTTCAAAACTAAGCAATGCGAATGGTTGCACTGTGCAGGAACCATCACTGTAGGTCAAATTCAAATAAAAGGATCAGAGTTAATATTGGAATAATCACAATAGATCAAGAGAGAAATGTACCTTATCCTTTTCAGTAGTGAGTCGCAGTCTATATCCTTTTGACACACAATCTAACACGAAACCCAGCAACAGCAGCAGCATAAATCAAACCTCCTGGAATAAAGCTTCCTCATGAACAATCTTTCAAAATTTAATGAAAATAGATTACTCGTTAAGTACCAAACATCCAAAACTAGAATTAGATAAAAAAGATGCATCAAGTTCAAGAAAACAATAAAGTCAATGCCAGCAATTTTCCAAGTAAGACGGCATCCAAGATTAGCAAAAATTATGGAAACAAGAGAACAAAGATTACTAAGATCAAAAAATGCAGAAAAAAACTTGAGAACTCACATGATTAGTCAAACTGAAGGCAACTTGAAATTTCTAGTGGTATCTGCAAGCATGTTTTGCCCCTATCACTCTCTGTGTTCAGACAATATAAACAAGAAATAAGCAAGCCATTAAACAACCAAAAGACCAGCTGAACTAAGATTTTTCCCAGAAATAATTATTTCCCCCAAGGTTCTACTTGCAAAACAGCATAACTATCTATCTACTATAGATTTTATATGCTACTTTGCTCCAAAGCTAATGCTATGCAGACGGTGACAGATGACAGTCAAGTGAAAATACTTCTGTTAACTACATTTTGGCTATGCAATCATAAATATGCGAACTGAGAGAAAAGTATGACAACTGAAGTTTTTGACAATATTTTCTTAAATCAAATGACCCTGTCTTACTTTATTGAACCGGTATAAAAATATTCAGTTAAAAGGCGAGCAAGTCCATTAACATATTTCTGAATAGAAGTAGAAGGGACGCATACCACACAAACATACAAATTCAATCAATGTCCTAGAACACACAAAAAAAATACGTAGAAAATGTTAAGGTTGTTCCAAGAATAAGTGATCAATCGTGGATGGTATTCAAGTTGCAGCATTGGTCATTGCTTACCGTTTTGCCACCATAAAAGTAGACGATGTTGGACTGTCTAGCTGAATAAGAACTGTAATTTCCTGCAACGTGATATTTTGCATTTGAGGATGACAGTGGGGATAATTTTGCACTATCATTTACACCAAGGTGATAATCACTAACTACATCACTTGCACTAGGCTTTATTGTTCTCAGAATCTCCAACAATGCTTACAAGGTTCCTCATATCTTCAAAACTAAGCAGTGCAAATGGTTGCACCGTGCAGGAACCATCAATGTAGGTCAAAGTCAAATAAAAGGATCAGAGTTAATAATGGAATAATCACAATTCACAATAGATTAAGAGAGAAATGTACCTTATCCTTTTCAGTAGTGTGTCGCAGTCTGTATCCTTTTGACACAATCTAACACCAAAACCCAGCAGCAGCAGCATAAATCAAACCTCCTGGAACAAAGTTTCTTCATGAACAATCTTTTAAAATTTAATGAAAATGGAAATTATAGAAACAAGGGAACAAAGATTACTAAGATCAAAAAATGCAGAAAAAACTTGAGAACTCACATGATTAGTCAAACTGAAGGCAACTAGAAATTTCTAGTGGAATCCGCAAGCCTGTTTTGCCCCTGTCACTGTCTGCGTTCAAACAATATAAGCAAGAAATAAGCAAGCCATTAAACAACCAAAAGACCAGCTAAACTAAGATTTTTCCCAGAAATAATTATTTCCCCCAAGGTTCTACTTGCAAAGCAGCATAACTATCTATCTACTATAGATTTTATATGCTACTTTGCTCCAAAGCTCATGCTATGCAGACGGTGACAGATGGCAGTCAAGTGAAAATACTTCTGTTAAACTACATTTTGGCTATGCAATCATAAATATGCGAACTGAGAGAAAAGTATGACAACTGAAGTTTTTGACAATATTTTCTTAAATCAAATGACCCTGTCTTACTTTATTGAACCGGTATAAAAATATTCAGTTAAAAGGCGAGCAAGTCCATTAACATATTTCTGAATAGAAGTAGAAGGGACGCATAACACACAAACATACAAATTCAATCAATGTCCTAGAACACACAAATAAAATACATAGAAAATGTTAAGGTTATTCCAAGAACAAGTGATGAATCGTGGATAGTATCCAAGTTGCAGAATTGGTCATTGCTTACTATTTTGCCACCATAAAAGTAGATGATGTTGGACTGTCTAGCTGAATAAGACCTGTAATTTCCTGCAACGTGAAAAAAAAAAAAAAAAAGACCGAAAAAGAAAGACTCAGTTTATAGCATCTAGCAGTGTAACTAAATTTGATAGCCATGAATAGGATATTTGAAATGAAATAGGGGTAAAAAATACATACTCATTAGATAGTAAGCTAACTGCTTATCAACCCAACAATTTTAGCCCTTATATTTGGTTTATTACATCTATCTATCAAATGAAAAGCTTCCCAAATAAAAATTTCAGGTATTGAATATATTCCAGCCACAGTAAGATGCCTTTCTTGTTAATCAGAACAAAAACAAAAAATAACTAGTGATTATTCATAGAGTTTATCAAGAACGAAAATACCTGATGGTTGTTTGATGCTGGAATCTAACATTAGAAACGTTAATAAAGAGGCACAGACATTTTACAAGCGCCATACAATAAGATAAAGACCATTAATTACTTTCATGCATTTTTTGGGGTTTTTAAAGAGCACAAAAAAGTCGAAGTAACGAAAATTTTTGTACAGATGAATTCGAAGCTACAATCAGTTTCAATCCAATATACGAATTCAGTAGCCAAGTTAAATATAGAAAGAAAGAAAACGATATGTAACATATTATTGACCCCGACACAAGAGACTTGATGAAGAAGCGCAAATTCACAAAAATCACTTTTTATTTTTTAAATCTATAAATTCACCGCTAGAAAATGATTATTTTTCTTTAGGGAAACTAGCGTTTACTCCGGGGATTGCTGAAAAATTACCTGTTGGTAATCCAGCTTCAAGAAATCCATCTACCTTCAACCCAGATTCCACGAATGTGGGAAATTTTGGGCCAACTCTATAGATAACGAGTTGTAACAGAGAGGCAGGCAGCCTTTCACCCGCCATGTTCTTCAACTTGGGACATTCCCTAATTTTTAAATCTTCAAGGGAGGTGAGATGGAGAAGGCCCCTGCTGTCCAACGTCTCCAGACTTGAAAACCCATCCAGATCCAGAGTGGTGAGGGAGGGAAGCTGAGGCAGCAAACCCTCCATCGGGAATGACTTCACACTCTCACATGCACCATAAATGGAAAGCGAAGTGAGACCCTCATGCACGCCGATCGACGATAGGCCGCTCAATAGTTTCTCGCAATTCCGGATATCAAGTCTTTTCAGGTTAGGCGGCAGACCCCCGTCAGGAAACGACTCAATTTCCGGGCAATCGCCTATTGACAGATACCCTAAATCTGGGAGAAGTGTATTCATGTCACAAGGCAATGACTTCAACTTGAGGCAATCTTTGAACTGCAACGTTTGAAGAGCAGCATCCTGTAGCACAGTAAGGGATTCCAGATTTTCACAACCTCTAATGTCGAGATCCGTGAGATGCGGAAACCTGTCCAATGGGAATGAGGTGAGTGAATCGCAGCGGTTATATATTCCCAGTGACTTTAGCGACTCATGTTTAGGTTGTTGTTCCTTTGGGAATTCTAGTTTTCTACAACCCAGGATGCTAAGATTTACCAAAGACTCGGGTAAACAACCTTCCGGAAATGATATGGCAGAAGAACAATCTGATATGGTTAAAGAGCGGAGACAAGGTGGGCAGCTAATGGTTATTGCCTGAAACATGGACTCCACTTGGCATCCTCCAATTGTCAAAGACTTCAGAGAACGCGGTAGCTCTTGGAACCCTACTTTGTAGCTTTTAGATATAAATAAATTGTAGATTGCAGGAGCTATTGGGAGAGGAGAAACAAGTTCTTCACATCTAACAATTTCAAGTTTTTCTAGAGCTGGAAGGTGACCAGGCAGATTTCCCCTTAGTCTCGGACAATCACGTATTTCAAGCCTTTTAAGTTGAGGAAAAGCACCGAACTCAAATGGATGCCACGCTTGCCAACAAGACATTCCACGAAACGCCAACTTCTCTAAGGACGGAAAAGATGTTGCCGAAGAAGAATGATCATTGTCACTCTTGTAAAACTCGACACCAATAGTCTCCAGCCCAACAAAATTTTCAATTGTCAAGTCCTTAAGAGAAGGTAGTTGTCCAAGTGAAGGAAGCATACAACAATTTTCACAAGACCCTAGATAGACACGAGTCATGTTGTAGTAGGAAGAATGCCCAATCCAATCCGGAAATCTTGTACCTCTGTAGCCTTCGATGCTCAAGACTCTCAGGCCCTTGTGAGGTTGTAACTTGTCGAGTATCTCTCTTTCAATTAGCGTGTTTGGAATCATGTCACCATCCGAAGTCCATCCCAAGGACAACCCCTTGATGTGCGTCTTGTCCATCATCCGTGCCTTCAATGCTTCATTGCTATCAGTAACATTCTCCAACTTGCTAATATACATTGATCCATGAATATTTGAAAGTTCTCCCAGTTCCCTCATGCTGTTCTCTTTATCCCTGCCAACAACAAAGCCACTTAAATACTGCAAATCTTTTAATTTGCTCATCCCATTAGGCATATCTTTTAATGTGGTCCCCCAAATATTCAAATGCCGCAAGTTCACAAGATTTTGCATGCCACTCGGTAGCATGGTCAGGTGATTACAACAAAGCAGCTTTAATGTTTGCAGATTGTACAAGCTACACAACGACTCAGGCAATGTCTTGATACTTGTGAAAGAAAGATTCAAGTATCGAAGATGGATCAATTCACCAATTGAATGAGGCAATACATCAAGCTGCAAAAAATGCTCAAATGATAAAACTCTCAGGAACTTGAACATCGGCAGTATGTTACATGCAAAGCTTTCAAGGTTGAAATGAATTGAGAAATTAATTGGCAGAAAAGTCCTCAAAAATTTTACTTTGCCAATGGCATCATAGTTTTTTGAGATTGGATGACTTAAATATCTATATGACAAATGGCGTGTTTTAACACTCGTCTTGTTTGCTTTCCCAAGTTCTTCTGATCTAAAATAGAATTCTTCAGCAACTGAAATTGCTAAATCATGCATCAGATCATGCATTACAAATAACTTGTTAGAAGAAATTTCCAACTTTTTGAAAAATAACCTGGAAGATAATTCATCAAAACACTCAGAGCCAACTTCTTCTAAACTCTTGTCTTTCGTTGGCCGCACTAAAAGATCTTCTGCCATCCATAAAAGAATTAATTCATCTTTATTAAATTCATAATCCTTGGGATACAATGAACAATAAGCAAAACAACGCTTCAAATGTGGAGGGAGATGGTAATAACTTAATCTCAGAGCCGGAATAATTTTACTTTCATTATCAGAAAATTCCCAAATATCACTTGTTAATACATTATTCCAGTCCTTGGCATCCTGTCTTGCTCGTAATAGGCCTCCAAGTGTTTGTGCAGCTAAAGGCAATCCCTTACACTTCTTGACAATCTCTCTGCCAATTTCTTCTAAAGTTGAATTCCCATTAGATTCTGGAAAGCAAGCATGGTTTGCAAACACTGACCAACAATGTTCATCAGACAACTGATTTACATGATAAGGTTGACTAGTTTGTACTATTGAAGCAACCTTTTCTTTACGGGTTGTTATAAGGATTTTACTTCCCTTCATCCCATATTGAAAAGGCTTCCTCAAATTATTCCAATCATCATAATCATCATTCCAAATATCATCCAAAACAATAAAGAATTTCTTTCCGGTCAACTTTTTTTTCAAATCAAGTTGAAGTAAATTTAAATCCTCCGTATTACAAGTACCGAGAGTAATTGCCTCTACTATAGTCTTTGTAACTTTAACAATATCAAATTCTTCTGAAACGCAAACCCATGCTTTCAAATCAAACATCCTCATCAAATTCTCATCTTTAAACATCCATTGGGCTAAAGTGGTTTTTCCAACCCCACCCATGCCCACGATTGGGATCACAGATACTTTACCTTCGGGATTGTCATCTACCAACATTTCGACGATGGCCTTTTTGTCTTGAAGCCTGCCATATATATTAGATTCTTCCACCAAAGATGTTGATGGAGTTCTCCATGAGAAGTTCCCCCTCACATTCTCTTTCAGACCAATCTTATCTTTGTAACTTACAATATATTCTAATCTGCTAGTGATGTCTTCTACCTCATTTATGAGCTTCCTGTCTCGCAAATTGAGATAGCGAGAGAACAAGTTACTTACCTCCTGTTTTTGAGTTGCAGCTTCGGTAGAAACTTTGTCAAGTAAGTCATCAGCAATGTAGACAGCATCTTTGAGATCATCCAGCCACTTCTTCACTGCTGGATCTTTGATTTGTTTCTGTTCTGCGTCATTAAGCACAGCTTGCACTGCATACAGCGTTGTCTCCAGCCTCTAAATCAACTTCTGGTCAAGCTTCTTGCCTCGGATCAAGTTGACAACCTCAGGAGAAGAGAGCCTGTCAAAAAGGACATTAACAAAAGCAGAGAGGAAAGCACCCCCCACAACTGATGCTGCCATGGTCTCAGGAATTTGTGATCAGATCTCAGGGCAGGAAAGTAAGGAATTGGTAGCAGGCTCTGCACTGAGCTCGGTTCTGTGTGAAGTGTGTGTGGTATAATGAGGTTTTGATAGTTTCTTAACAAAACAAATTGACCTCACATGCCCTTAGTCAATGGGTCAGCGGGATAAATTAGAAAATTTGAGTTGGCTGTAGCGTTTGTATTATTGCTTGGAAAATGCTCCGAATTAAAGTGGAGAGTTCGTGGAAAGTTGCTTTCAACTTCTACGTCCGAATATTCTTTGGGATTGGCAAAGAATATGCTAATATAGCGTGAGGGTGGGGGGTGTACTACGAATAAAATAACATTTTGTTCAAAGGCTTGTTAAATGCTTTTTTTTTTTTTTTTCATCGGGCAGCTGGATTAGATTTGGGCTGTTTTTTTTAAATATCAAAGACTATTTTATACAATACCAGAATATAAAAATTTTGTATTAGAGAGCAAAAATATTATTAAAATTATTGAGATTTATTTTATGAGATTTGTTAAAAATATTTTTTATTTTTTCAATTAATAATTAAAAAATATTTTAATAAATCTTATAAAATGAATCCCAGCTCCCAACTTTAATTGTAAATAACACAACTCATTAGAGAATTCATTCGTTCTCGTTTTCATTTTTTTGGTATGTAGTACGTGCATCTGCAATACAGTATGAATTGCAATGACGTAACATAACATTTTTTCCTGCTGCACATTTTTTACATTAAAACCTAACAACCACCGAGCGGATTGGTAAAGAAAATAAATGAATCCTACTTTCATATATTAGTAAATCACAAAAATCAAACGCCACCTGCCAGCCCCTTCAAAATTATAAGTACTCTAATGTAATTGAGCAAAGCAACAAAGCAGAAAGAGATCAGGTGACTTAGCCGTTATAGCATTGGTTATATATCTTATTTAGATGTATTTGATTAATATTTTTACGCTAAAGGAGTTTTTATAATTTATATTCCTACACAAATTTAATTAAAATTATAATATATTTATTATTCTAAAAGCCTGAAAAGCTACTAAAAATTTTGAAAAGTTAACCACAAAATGAGAAAAAAGTTATTGGCAAATAAAGTAAAGTTATAAACAATAGCAAAAAGAGATTAGGTAACTTAGTTATTATAACACTAATTATACATTTTATTTAGCTCTACTTGACCAATATTTTTGTGCCAAAGGAGTCCTTATAACTTACATCCTTACACAAATCTAGTTAAAAATTATAATGCATTCATTATTCTATATAAACCTGAAAAGTTACCGAAAATTTTAAAAGGTTATCGGCAAAATAAGAAAAAGTTACTAGCAAATAAATAAAAGTTATAAACAATAGCAAAAAGGATTAGGTGACTTAGCCATTGTAACACTAATTATGTATTTTATTTAGGTACACTTGATTAATATTTTCACAAATCTAGTTAAAAAATCGTAATGCATTATTATTCTATAAATATGAAAAGTTACCAAAAGTTTTGAAAGGTTACCGACAAAATAAGAAAAAGTTACTAACAAACAAACAATGGCAAAAAAGATTAGGTGGCTTAGCCATTGTAACACTAATTATGTATTTTATTTAGATGCACTTGATTAATATTTTCATGCCAAGGAATCCTTATAACTTGTATCTTTACACAAATTTAGTTAAAAATCATAACTTATTCATTATTCTAAAAACCTAAAAAGTTACTATGAATGTTAAAACGTTACCAACAAAATGAGAGTAAGTTACCAGGCAATAAAGCAAATTCACAAAACAATAGCAAAAAGAGATTAGTTGATTTAACTATTATAGCACTAGTCATATATTTTATTTAGGTGCATTTGATCAACATTTAAGTGCCAAGGAGCTCTCATAAAGATTAGGTGACTTAACCATCAGAGCATTAGTAATATTTTTTATTTTGGTACATTTGGTCAACATTTTAGTGCCAAGGAATTCTTATAACTTATATCCTTACATAAATTTAGTAAAGTCATAATCCTTACAAAATTCTAAAAATCTTAAAAATTACCAAGTGTTTTAAAAAGTTACCAGCGAAATGAAACAAAAAAAAATTACTAGCAAATAAAATAATCTTAAAAACAATAAAAGAAAGAGATTAAGTGACTTAACTATTGTAGCACTAATCATATACTTTATTTAGGTGCATGTGGTCAATATTTTAGTGCTAAGGAATTCTCATAACTTGTATCCTTACATAAATTTAGTAAAAAATCTAAAAACTTACCAAATCTCCTTTGCACCAAGATTATAGAAATTGGGCTTAAGGAAAATTTGCAACTAATGCTAGAATGGCTAAGTCGCACCATTATTCTCTATAGGATTTGATAATAGAAATTTATTGGTAACTTTCATGGCTTTTTTACCTATTTAAAATAAAAAAATAATATTTACGGATATATATCATTTCAATTCTTTTTACCAAAATATCCAATTTTGTGAGATAGGGGTGAATTCAATTGAGACTGGATCGAATTCATTACTATTTAATTTCTTCCTAGAAGTAAAGAATTCGATTGAGAGTGGGTACAATTCAATACTATTCAAGTGAATAGTATTGAATTCTACGTGTCCTAAATCGAATTCAATAATGTTATACACTCTATAAATTAGAAATCGATTCAAAGCTGATCGAATGTGCAAGATAGAGCATGTGCAAGACTGAGAAATTAGAGTGAGCGAAGTTACAGTAAGATAGAGAAATAATTTGCTCAGTGGCAAAAGAAAAGGAGATAGAGGGTAATTATTTATGTAGATATGATAAGCTTGGTCATATTTCACCATATCTCAATACACAGGTAATTTTAAATTATAATTTAGAAAATTATTAGTTTAAATTTTATATTTTAATTGTAAATTGAATTTGATAATTTGATTGTCATAACAAATAGATAATTATAAGTATTTATTTTTGTTAATGTAATTTAATTAGTAGTTAATTTTATAATTAGTAGTATTTTATTATATAGTTTAAATTTTATTATTATAGCGAAAACATTTAGATATTTGATGTAGTATTAGATTAGTTTAAGAGATGTTAATTTAGTTGTAATTTAATTTGATTAATTTATTGTAATGATTATTAATTAAGAAATACCATAGATTTTTGTTGATTATAATTCAAGGTTTAGTTTATTTTGCATAATTTAGTAAATACTTTATTTACGTAATAAAATAAGTTTAGATATTTGAATTATTGTTAAATTAACTGAAGCCATTGGACTTAATTAGTAATTTAGCTTACTAGTAAACTTTATTATTATTCTTATATTACTGTATTCATGCTATCATAAGATACCCCTTCATTTGTGTTTATAATTTCTATTTATTGGAGTGTATAACAATGTTGAATTCGATCCAGGGTGGGTAAAATTCAACATTATTTAAGTGAAATAGTGTTGAATTCTACCCATCCTAGATCAAATTTTTCGTGTCTGGAAAAAATTTGAATAGTGATGAATTCAATCTAGCCTCAATCCAATTCACCCCCGTCTCATAAAACAGGATATTTTGGTAAAAAAAAGTTGAAATGACATATATCCGTAAATATTATTTTTTTATTTTAAATAGGTAAAAAAGCCTAACTTTCACTCCATATATGCATATAACAATTTCACTTTGTTGGTAATTTGGTGGTTTGATAAATCTTTAATGAATACAAGTTGTGGCCTTACTTTTGTGTTAGAGAAAATCCAATGACTCATGACTAAAATTTGTTTGGTTCGACTTAATTTGATAGAAAAAAGTAATTTTTTTAACTAAAAAAATTATTTCTGTAAAAATTATTTATTTTACTACTTTTAGCTTTTTAGTAAAAACTGAAATGAATAGCATACATGAAAAGTAATTTTTTTTTTTTTTAACAATCTATTGAAAAGTTGAAATGATCAAAATATTTGAAGTACTCTTTATTATGACAGGGATTAGAAACAGGCTTAAAATTCCTCCCAAATTTCTACTTAGATATTAAATGATAGAGCTTTGAGACTAATGGCTCCATCTATATTGTAAGATAATGCTACTTGTTCCGAAATGTGGCCCTTAGCAAATTTCACTGGAAGTACTAATCTGACTAAAGCATAGTTCTATTCCTACTGGACTTGCTTTTTACCTATTGGCCTTGTATAATTGCTTTTAGTTAAGTCACAACCAGAAGCTCAGCTCCATTCCATCTGGACTTGCTTTTTACCAGTTGGCTATGTATAGTTGCTTTTAGCTGAGTCACAACCAGCAAGATTATACCTCACCTGATGCGAATAGCTTATAGGAAAGAAGCAAACATTGATATCCACGTTGCGTGACAATGACACAATAGAACTGACAGTAGATGAAAATCAAACTTCGAATAAGTAGTATTAGAAATTAAAAAAATACATCATAATATTCTAATTGCATCTTAGAATATTACAGAGTATGTTAGATGATATCTGGAATTAGTATTTATATTTTCTTTTATTTCAAGATTTATTTTGTTATTTAATTAGGATGAAGAGTTTATATTATTATAAATAGTAATTATTCTTAGTTTTTAATCAATATGTTGTCTTATTAATCTTAATCTTTATTCTTTCCTTTTCTCCTTCCCTATCCAAAATCCATAATCTCAACAGCTAGGAAGCAATGCCCCCTAGTAGGCAATGGTTACCATTTTTTTTTTACAAAACGCTCGATCCACACAAAAAAAGAGGAGCAATAAAGGTCAGAACCCACCAAAATATACAAGAGTAAAGCAAAAGAAAGACAGTGATTATCATATCTCATCTAAACAAATTTGCAATAAATTGCAAGTGAAACTCACACAGTTTGTAATATTTAGCACACGGCATATGATTATTTGGAGTTAATGGACAAATTGAGAAATCAACAACAGCAACAAATATGCTAAAATCTTAACCTCCTCTATCAAGCTTCCAAATTTTTAGTCAACTGGGTTGCTAGTACTTTGATGCAATGATGCATGAAAAAGCTAGGGCAAAAATTTAAACCCAATACCTAATATACTTTGAGTTCCTTCTCTTATATATATATATATATATATATATTCAAACGTGTAATAATTGTCTAGTCAAAGTTATCTACAAGTTTGCTATCCTCATCCAATACAAATTTTTATTAATATATCAAATTTTGAATTGAAAGAATTGTTTATAGTAACAATATATATTATAAGAATCTATAATATTTTTTAAGGATTTAAAAGGAAAACTTAAAATCATGTTAACTTGATATTTAAGGTTTAAATTTATATTGAATAAGTAAATTTATAAATTCATAAAATATTCAATTGTCTCAAAAAAATTTAAAAATAAGAGTGATAATAAAAAAATTAAAGAATATTGAGAATTTAAATAAAATTAGGAGTTATAATCAAAATAATTTTAAATAATTAGTTTAATTATCAAACAAATAAGACTATTTTTGAGAAATTAAATAAGGTTTAATTCAATAGGAATGATAAATAGGAATAACAATTAACCCTCCTTAAAAGTATAAAAAGTATTATATATCAAAAAAATATGAAGTAAAGATTGACTGCAAACTATTTTCATAATCATGATAATAAATATAAACCACACCTAAATAGTGTCATTATTTTTGTTACTCAAAAGTTTAATGTACTGTTTTTATAAAAAAATTATAAAGTTGAACACTTTTGTTAATTATGAAAGATAACAAAGGGTATTTTAGAGAAACTAGTAAATAGAATTGTTGAGTGAGAGTGTTAATAGATAAAAAAAAGTGGCAGTAGCCAATTTCAATAAAAGAATATAGGATAAAACTTCTTTAAAGTGAGCTTATCATCAAAGTAAAAAAAAAAAAAGGGCCTATTCACTTTTAAATTAAAAAATATATTAGAATCATAACTTACTAAATAATCGAAGGGTAAATACATCTTTATTTTCTCACTTTAGAGGAGCTTTCTGAAAATAATTTCCTCTTGGTTATTAATTTTATTTGAGAGACCTTAGAAATAGGATTGACAAAAAAGAAAAAATGAAAAAAAAAATGATTGATTAGAAGTATGTGTTGAGTGATATTCTTTGATTAGGTAGACTAAATACTGTAGGTAAAATTGTAATAAAGAGATTCACTTTTGAGACAAATCTAAATATTTTAACTTTTTTCATTTTCATCATTTTGCTATTAAAAAGAAAAAAAGAAAAAGATAGAAACTAAAGACTAGATGGATTTTTGTTTTAAAAATTTTCATAAAGAGCCTCAATACTCGTTAAGACGATGAATTATTGTGCTTTTATTTCATGAGATAAAAAAGATACCATTAAAAAATATTCTAAGTTTATTGGCTTAAATCTAATCTACTCTAATCTATTATCTAATATTATATATAAAGGTAGAATTTTGAGTTGATTTTACCATGTAAATTTTGACTTTATCATTTAAAAAAGTATTTTGACGTTTGTCATATTTTAAGTAAATCTTACATATCTTATTTCTAAAATAGCTTTTTAAAAACAAATAAAAGTTTGTTATTGTATATACCAACATTTCGTAAATGCTACTTAATTAACTTTTTTTGATAATCTTATGCTTGAAATCACTTATGTAATTTAAATTTAAAAAACTTAAAATTTATCTAACAAAATTTAATAGGCAAAAATATTTAACTTTTGAACTAAATAGCATTTATTTCTTTTTTTTTTTTTGTATATTTGAATTTGATATTCTTTTTTTTTCTCATTTTAAATGCTTAGAGATTAAAATGTCCCATATTTTGAATGGTGAGAGACTTCAAGTGGACTTTTAAGTCTCGAGGTACTTGAGCGACCAAATTATGTATTTACTTTTTTAGTTATTGACTTTTTTTTTTATGATAAAGATGGAGTATCCTATTTTTTATAAGTTTGAAGTTAAATGTCTTAGAAATTAAATTTCAAAGGAGTTGTTGTACTTTTCCCAATTTTTTTATTGTATTTCCTCCTAACTATTATAGTAGGAAATTGATTAATCTAATGTAGCGTTGACTTTCAAAGTCTAATTTTTCTCGCAAAGACTTCATTTCCTACAATTTTTTTCCCACAATATGTGACATAGTTGCTACTACAAGACACTTAAATGTCACTTCTATAGTTTCCAAGCTGGATATGTTTGGGCTGATCCAAGGTTTGGGAAGCATTAGCTTTTAGAGTTACCCTAGTTTGTTAACTGAAATGTCCTTGTTTCTATTCATTTGATGTGGTAGTCTTCCAAGACATACTTGAAGTGTCTCAAAAGAGAAATTCTTGATTGCTCCTGGAGTATCACGTGGATTGTACTCACAGTCAATAATAGAATGATATTCTAGATAAGAATGTAAGTTAATAATAGATTTTATCTTAAAATGTCATTATATTATTAGTTATAAGTAAATCCACGTGGTGCTTCATAAGTATATAAGAATTTATCATCTCAACAACGATTCACAATGTTGATGCTATACAATATGTTGAATATGTCTTATTGGATTCAAAGAGATGAGTTTCGTTTTGTCTACCTTCCTTGCCTATTGTTAGAGTCCTACATTGTTGAATGATACAATATATAGATAATCTTTATAAATATTTGGATAATTTTCCCCCTCTGAACTAGTTTTTAGGGTTAAATTAAATCCACTCAATTTTAATATAATATCAAAGCCTGTTTTGTAGTTATTTTTGAACCATTCGTAGAGGTTTAATCCTACGAACTTATAAGCTATCTTTTTAGGTTGAGTTAGACCAATTCTATTTAAAATCTCTTATTCTCAATACTTTGTGGCTTTCTACTATTCACTCGTTTCTATGCATATCTGTACTCCATTTCTACTAATTACAATTGACAAGGAAAATATTAAACCTCCAATTACAGTAGGACTTGATGCTTTAGTAGCATCAAGTAGTATTATTTTTTTAACTAATTCTCTTTGTACGTTACCAGTTAGATCACATGATAGAAGCATAAAGCACCATTTCTTTTTAACATTGTAGAAAATGTGCAAACTTACAAGTATCAACAAATTATTCAATGACTTATTTAATTCTAAAGTTGTTATTAAGAGGCTATGATATGTTATAATGCAAAAATCTTATTTTGATTTCATAATAAACGAAATAATATATGCTTTATTTTTTAAAAGTAAAAATTCCAAATTAAAAAAGGTCAACATAAATCCGTGAAAATACAAGTACAAATACTAGTTATATATAAAGGTAGAACTTTGAGTCAAATCTAGCATGTGTATTTTGTCTTTGTAATTTAGAAAAGTATTTTGACATTTGTCATATTTTAAGTGAACTTTATATATGTGACTTTTAAAATATTTTTTTTGAAAAAAATAAAAGGTTATTATTGTATATACACATTTCATAAATGCTACTTAATTAATTTTGTTTTAATAATCTTATGCTAGAAATCACTTATGTAATTTAAATTAATAAAGACTTAAAATTTATCAAAGAAAATTTTAGTAGCCAAAAGTTTTTAACTTTTGAACTAAATACTATTTAAAATTTACCAAAGGAAAATTTAATAGGAAAAATTTTAACTTTTGAATTAAATACTATTTAGTTCTTTATTGTATATTTGAACTTTATGTTGTATTTTTCTTCTCATTGCCTAATTAATAATTTCATGATTGTTATGCATTGTTAAAATTAATTATTGAAGAAATAATTAGAGCTTAATTTATTATTATTTTTTTGGCTCTTGTTGCCCTTTAATTACTTACTTTAATATGAATTATTTATCAAGAGGTTAATTTTGATGTAACAGTTATAGACATTAAGAAACCACGAAGTAACTTTCTATAAATTTTTTTATTGGACTTTCTGCTAACTATTATATGAGAAATTGATTAATCTATTGTAGCATATGTGGTTTGGATGTTTTATTATAATGTCATGTTCTTTAGTATTATTTTGTTTCTTGCCACATGATAACTTTAAAATATTTAAATTTGTTATGTATTTTATTTTTTAAAAAATGAACAACAAAAATAAAAAAAAATATTTACTTTCTTTTTTGTTGATATGAGTTAAGCATGCTCCAGATTAAACATCAGCCATAGTAGTCACTATTTTACATGCACATGATTAATCCTAACAAAATAAGGGTATATTAATTTCAGTCTTATTTTTTACCCAAAAAAAAATCTTTTTAACAAAAGAGTAACTATTTTGATTCTTAAAAGATCAATGTAGTGACAAATTCATCCTTAAAAGCTTTTATTAGTTCGTGATGCTCTAATAATCAATTCTGTTATTTTTAATGGACTCTATTTGTCATGACCCCACTCAGGACATGACCGGCGCATAGAGGACACGTCCCCTAGCAAGCCTACACAAGACTTGTTCTAAAAAAAAATTGGGCAGAGTCTCCCTTGTATTTAGGACTATTCCCAAATACGGATCCTCCACCTGCACAACAATCCAAACACACAAAATCATTGGGGATCCAGGCATTCTCTGAATGCACCCCACAGCACACAACATGGGAAATTAAAACATAATCATAGTTATGAAAATATATACACATACCTATCCATCATGAACCTTAACCCACAATCATTAAAATGCAACTTGACTTAACTAAAAACAACATGCTTTTAATTACAAATTAAAGTTGAACAGGGAGGACCCTGCCTGTGGTTTATTGGAGCATTACTAGAGATTCTACCAATTTACTCAAATACAAACAAAGCATCTGAAACCCCACACGAACAAGTGTATGGGAATCCAACATTTCTATCTAGCCGTAGAAATCCGAGGACGAGCTGGCACCTGTCTAAAAACATGGAAAGGAAGAAAGGGTGAGTCATATAGACTCAGTGAGGCATAATATATCTATAACAAGAGTGGAACAATTCTAAACATACGATTTTTGTAACATATAATTTATAAGCGTTTCTAAAAGCTCCTATGTTGTTTCTCAAGTAAAATACTTTGTCTATGTAGTAAAATCACTATAAAAGCTTCTGGTAAGACATATCTGATATTTAATTTATCTTAAAATCTCTTATGGCTCATTAGAACACCTTTCAGTTCAACTAAATATAAACCTCATTATATCAACTCATATGTATCCTTGCTCATGACTTCAAACACATGATAACTCCAAGGAATTTCCTTAAATTTCAATTTCAACTTCAACTAAATACAGTTTCAACTAGTAAATAAGAATCTTAAACATAGATGCATAATATAGAAATACTTTCTCAAAACATAGAAATTAAATACTTGTTCAATCTCATGAAAACTTAGGGGAGAATTCTATTTCAGAAAATAACTGCCTGACTGGGTGGCCCTGTGGCCAATTCCAGCAGTAAAAGATAACCTCACGCCTGTGCGTGTCTATATATTTCGGACATGTTGGCCGACATGCCGGGCTAACAATCACCCTGCTAGCTGGGTTATACGAGGTGCACCAAGGCTAATGCTACTGTCATTAGCAAACAGATTGCATTCTTTCCTCCTTTAGAAAGGCACTCACACTTGCTGGGTCTTTGCCATGCCTCATGTGAGTCCTTGAAAATACATTTCCTTCCAACTCCTTGACAATAATATTTTTCTTTATTTCAAATCATATCGTTTCTTGCTTATAACTTTAAAAGGATAATAAAATTCAAGAATCTTCGTATTCTTAGTAAACATAGTTATCAAAATTTATCAAATATACAAAATAACTATACTATCAAATATAGTTTCAAAGTATAGTACTTTCAAACTAAAGCATCTAGAGTTCTTTCTCAATTATCGAAATGTAACTGTTCTTTCTATCTAATAACTCAGAATATTGACTTTAAGAACATAAAAATTTCTAATAACTAGAAACTTCATATTATTTAGATACTATAAATTAGCTTCCATGCTTAAACATATATATATATACACATAACTAACATGATTATGTTAAGAGTCCTATAAATATGGAGTAAAACATATTAATTCAATTCTTTCATAAGTTTCACTAAATTACATTTTTGGCATGTAGCTAGGAAATTAAGAATAAGAACAAGCTATAAATATACTAGCACTCATAGCCTATGCTTGGAAAGAAGAAGCTCAAACTCTGCGATGCCTTAGAGCTGCCAAGAGATTCTGGAGAGCATCTAACATGACAAATATAACTATTAGGCTTCCACAACATAACTATTCTAAGAATTTACTAGGATGAGCTCCATAAGGCAAAAACCCCCAATTTCTAGAACCCTACCCTTCCTTCATAACCTTAAACATGGAATTCATGAAAAAACTAGCTAATCTATGGTCTAATAAGGAGGGTTGAGCTCAAGAATTACCTTAGAGAGCGGAGGAAGGTGGTGGAGCGTGAGGAGAGTGGTGGGTCTTCTCCCACCATCACTTTCTCTCACTAGAAGAGGAGAGAGAGAGCTCCAAAGAGAGAATCAACCTCCAAAGCTTGGCTAATGATGAGGGAAGAATGGATTTGATGATAGATTGAGTAAAAATGGGTGAAGGATTGATGGAAACCATGAGGGAAGAAGAAGATGAGAGAGGAAGGAAGAGAGAGAGAGGTTGGTGAAGAATGAGAGAGAAGCTTCGAGCTTCTTCTTTTAATTACGCCATTGGCAAGGCGCCATGACTGCCGCTGGCCGCCACTGAAGTGAATCATATCTGAAGACCTGCGCCAGCGACTGGCGCCACTGGCGCCACCTGAATCATATCTCAGAAGACGGCCCGTCAAGGCGTAGCCTTGGGCGCCTAGGCACCCAGTCCCCCCTTTTTTTCTTCTTTTTTTTTTTCCAAACACTTCTCAAACATCATCATATACTTATTTACATTTCTTAAATTTAAGTTAATGTCCTCATTTATTTTATTCTCCATTAACTTTAAAATATAAATGTAAATAAGAGAATATCCCCTATTTGAATCCAATAAAAATATTGGAAAAATCAAACTCCTTAAGAATCAAAATCCAACTTTTGGATTTTAGTACAAACTTCCGAAAACTCGCATTTTCTTAAACTTCAAGCTTGAAAACGAAATGGTTAATAACCTCCAAAAATTCGTTAAAAATTGCTCTTCAATTCTTTGATATCTAAGGAACAATTACTGGGATTTTTGATCCCATGAAAATGTCTCGATGAGATAGCCCTCCAAGGAGGCCAAGGGTCCATACTTGGGGCTTCGCGGGGTCCGATATAGCAGCACATCACAATTTATATATATTCCTATACTTGGTTATTATACTATTAGTGTTAACAAAAGATATTTTATAAACTAATTTATCAACATATTAATTTTTTAGAGACTAATTTTTCAGTGTGTTGATTTTTTAAAGACTAATTTGTTAGCAAATTGATTATTAAGATACTATAAGTTAATCAAACATATTTTAAAGACTTGTTTATCAGCACGTTAATCTTTTAAGAGTCAAAATAGTAATTATTCCTTAATAAAAAAATCAGTTTTTTATAGAAGATATTTATCTTAATTTCTACTAAAAAAATTTTAAAAAATTCAATTTTTAGCTTATTAATAAAAATTTGAGATAAATAATTTCTATAAAAAAGTTTTAAGTTAAAAAATTAATTTTTTTATTAAAAAAACCAAAACAAATGCACATTATATATTAAAAGTAATTAAAAATCGATTAGTTAAAAGAAATACAATTTTTATCTGACATATGCAAATTTAATAAGAATAGATTCTCTCATATAAAAATTTATATGAAATCCTATATTTGATTTTACCTTTTTAATCAACAATAAAAGTTAACATATGATAAGGCCATATAAAATTTTTATATGGAAAGATTTGTACCCAAGATAATTATGTGAAAAATGGTGAAACTACCTAATGGTAAAATGCAATTATTCCAACATGAAATTGGCCTAAACTGGCACTTAATAAGCACGTACCAAGTTGTTATTTCTTTTTAATGAGATTTACCAATTCGTGTGAGTTAACAGATAAGTTAACTCCTTCAGTTTGAAGCTAAGTATTGACGGTCAAGTGACATACAACAATGTCTACGAAAATTATGTGAAATTGGCCAAAGCTGGCGGCTATAAATCAACACTGCAAGAAGTACGAAATACCTATTAAATCCCAAATTAAAGTCTGAAGCAGCGGAAGGAAGGGAATTCTTGATTTAACTTTCTTTGCTGTATGCATCATGGATTACCAACATTCGGTATTTCTTCCAAGATAAAACGGTTTCACATGTACACAGCTGATGCAACTTTTGAAAATCTCCTGAATTCACATATTGAACATCCAAATGGAGTCAAGTGCAAACAAATATTGTGAGGTCAGAAGAAATCAACGGTACATTTCTACTGCCTTTCTTTCTACAAAACTGATAGTACTCAACAAAATTTCCTTTAAAAGGTAATAGCAAAGACTAAACTATATCCGTTTCTAATCCAGTGAAACATGAAAACAGCAATGCAATGAAGATATCTCCGTAGATCCTAATAATGGCATTATTAGATAGCTATCGTGAAAGAGCCTTCAAGTGTGCTTCGAATAGATCACTGAGAGCACCCCGAACTTCCATCTGATCAAACCAAGGGATAATTCAGACCGACAGAAGAAGAACAATTGGTTTATCAAATGGGAGATCCTTCAGCTTTTAACTAATAGAAGTTACATATATAAACGAAAAAACATTTGTCTGAAGTATATATTCTTCATTCCAACAATCCTGGGGATATTTACTAGTATGTCTACTTGCTTAGTATCTTGTTCAACTTGGCAGGATATTTACTGATTCATGCTTGAAGACAAGAAAATATATTTTCTTTTAACATCATGTTCAAGACAAGAAACCGCATCTTTTAATATCACGTTTAAAGGCAAGAAGCTATACCTTCTCATCAAAGAAAATGGAAATCCATCCAACTTTTCTTGCTGGCTTAGTGGCTTTCTCATATGTTGCTATTTTGGTCCTTAACCCTTCAGAAATCTGTTCAAAACATTAAATCATTACTGAGATGTTATCCGCTAATCTTAATTGCTTCTACAGAGACAGACATTGAGACAAACAAAACGAGTCTCATAATAACGAAATATATTGCTGTGTAGGACATCTGTTAAAGAATCGAAAACTTTCATGAAAATAGAGCTTTTTAGAGCATTTAATATTTTGTAAACTTAAAAACACTACTTTTAATGACAGACTTTCTTCTTTAATTCCTTAGCAACTGGCCACAAAGCCCCATTGCTATTATACTAGATCGATACAAATAGAAAGATCTAAATATTGGTGCCACCTCTGACTTTAACCACTTATAATCCATTTCAAGCTCATAAACCAAATTCAAGCCCTTGTTAACCATTTATCTTTGGTTAACACAAACAATATGTTTCTAATTGAATTGATAGATATTTTAGACAAAATGACTAAATCAAGTTTAAGCGAAAATGACTAAATCAAGTGATAAGTGGTGCTGTTATCATGAAATGGATTTTGGTTACTAAGTCGGATGTGGTTAGAGTTACAAGCGGCATCCGTGCCACAGAAAACACAAATTTTTTGGAAGAATTGCTCGTAAATTATAACCAAGGTAACACACACACACACACACACACACACACACACACACATACAGAGTAAATGCAACAAGTAATGAACAACAAATAAACGTGAAAGCAATTGTAACAAAATAATGACCTGAAATATCACCTTTTGAGCTCTCAATTTTGTGACAATTCAATTTCTTTTGCATAGTAATGGAGATGGACTATGAAAAAGCAATTGGTGGAAAACTGTTAGATAAGTTTGAACCTTTTTCACACACTCAGAGAAAAATACAACTTAGTAAAATAATTACCAAGCTAAGGCATACATATAGCAGAAGGTGAGCTGAGGGATCCCAAACACAACTTTTGATCTTTAACGATTTTTAATTGAAAAATCAATTAATGAAAAACTATTAGCTTTTTATATTAAAAAAAATGAAAGATTTTGAATATCAACACTGTCCCAAGACATCAGCTAAATGGCCTAGAAACTAATTTCCATTTTATTGGTGTATTATCACATTTCATTATGTCTCAGCTCGTGCATTACATACAATCATCTTTTTCCGTGTAAATGCAGCATTGAATTATTGTAGAAACAATAAATTACATGATTACCGAAACCAAGTTTTGTTGAAAGTGGATGGAATACTCAGAGGCCTCTTCTGAAAATCATGCTATTCACAAGATTCTAAGAACCTGAAAGACAATGGTTAAAAATTATTATTTTATTTAAAAACTTTACTGCTAGCAGGAATGAATGTAAGAAGCAACTAAAAAGTAAATATAAGTACCATCAAAATTCATCCAGTTAATTAGATGGAAAGCAAGCTACTAAAGCAGGCAAAAACTGTAACTAAGTACAAGAACAGGGAGGATAAGATGCCCTCCAAATTCCATAAAAGGAAAAGGGACAAGAGGACAACCGTAAATGCAGCTAAGCAGCATTTTTTTACTTTTATCAGTATAGCTGATGGCTAGGTGCCGGCACCCTTTTTTTTTTTTTAAATAGCAAATTTAAGTCTTACTCACACTTTTAAACATATTTCCACTCCAATAACTACTAACTACTCAAGAATATTAACGAAAAGGATCATACAAAGGTCCATAATTCAAACAAATTTAAAACTCATATCACACAAAATCTTAAGGCATCACAAATAAGTAAAAGAGAGAGTGGCTATTATAACTACTTTTTCCCTATTATCACTCTTACTCAACAAATCTATCTACTAGTTTATCTAAAATATCCCTCACTATCTTTCATGGCCAAATTAACTAAAAATATTCAATTTCACATTTTTTAATAAAATACATTAGATTAAGTTTTTTTATAACAAAAAAATAATTAAAATAATTTAGATGCAACTATTTTTATTATCATGATAATAAAAATAGTTTGGAGATGAATTCGATTTTTAATTCACACACTTTTTATACTTTTATGTTGTAATGTTATTTAAAAAATATATGAGAAGAAGATTTGATAGATTTTTTTGAGATTAATTTCTATTTATTGATGATGTATAATAATTTTATGCCATCAACTAATAGAACCGTAAAAAAATAACAAATCATGGTAGGTAATTATTGTAGTGGGTAGTTATTCACTATTATTTATCACTTTCTAACATTTCTATTTATTGACAGTGAAAAATCGTTTTATGTTGTTAATGCATAGAAATTATTCTTAATTTTTATTAACCTACCAAATTTTGAATTCAAAAGGATAGTATATAATAACCTCAACACTTGAATTCATATTAAAATAAATTAAATAGTTTAAATGCCACTTATATTTATTATCATAATAATAAAAATAGTTTGGATGCTGAATTCAATCCTTACGTCACATATTTTTTTAAGATATAATATTTTTTATTCAAAGAATTATTTTCAGTATCCATATACATTATGAGAATCTATAAAATTTTTTAAGGATTTAAAAGGAAAACTTAAAATCATGTTAACTTGATATTAAATAAGTAAATTTATAAATTCATAAAATATTCATTTGTCTCAAAAATATTTAAAAATAAAAGTGATAATAAAAAACTAAAAGAATATTAAGAATTTAAATAAAATTAGGAGTTATAACAAAAATAATTTTAAATAATTAGTTTAATCGAATAATGGAGAGTATTTTAGAGAAGTTAAATAAGGTTTAATTCAATAGGATTGGTAATAGATAAATAGGAATAACAATTAACCCTCCTTAAAAGTATAAAAATTATTATATATTAAAAAATATGAAGTAATGATTGATTGCAAACTATTTTCATAATCATGATAATAAATATAAACCACATCTAAATAATTTTATTATTTTTGTTACTTAAAAGTTTAACGCATTGGCTTTTATTAAAAATTATAATGTTGAACAATTTTGTTAACTATGAAAGATAATGAAGGGTATTTTAGAAAAACTAGAAAATAGAATTATTGAGTGAGAGTGGTAATAGGTAAAAGAGAGTGGCAATAGCCACTTCTAATAAAAGAATACAAGATAAAACTTCTTTAAATTGAGCTTGTCACCAAAGTAAAAAAATAAGGGCTTATTCACCTTTAGATTAAAAAGATGTATTATAATCATAATTTACTAAATGATTTAGGGGTGAACACATCTTTATTTTCTTACTTTAGAAGAGCTTTCCAAGTATATATATATATATATATATATATATATATATATATATATATATATATATATATATATATATATATATATATCTACCGCTATTTGCTTGCTTCTCCTGTTCACCTGGCTTACAATTGTCTATTTGCTAGGTTTTAGACAGGGGCAAAGGGCGAGTCATCCCTCTTAGCAACTCTTTCCTACTCAATAGCTTTTGTACTCTTGCAAAACAGCAGAAAGTCATTTTGTTAAAAAAAAAATTTCTCTTGGTTATTAATTTTATTTGAGAGCTCTTATAAATAGGATTGATAGAAAAAGAAAAGATGAAAAAATATTTGATTTATAAGAAGTGTGTGTTGAGTGATATTCTTTGATTAGGTAGACTAAATATTGCAGGCAAAATTGTCATAAAGAGATTCACTTTTGAGAAAAATCTAAATATTTTAACATTTTTCATTTTCATCATTTTGCCATAAAAAAGAACAAAAAAAAAAACGAAAAAAAGACAGAAAATAAAGACTAGACGGATTTTTGTTTTAAAATTTTTCATAAAAAGCCTTGATACTCATTAAGAGGATGCATTATTGTGCTTTTATTTCCCAAGATAAAGAAGATACGATTACAAAATATTCTAAGTTTATTGGCTTAAATCTAATCTAAGTTTATTGGCTTTTATATATAAAGGTAGAGTTTTGAGTTGAATCTACCATGTGAATTTTGAGTTTACCATTTGAAAAAATATTTTGATGTTTGTCATATTTTACGTAAATCTTGCATATCTTACTTTTGAATAGCTTTTTAAAAACAAATAACAGTTTGTTATTATATATACCAACATTTCATAAATGCTATTTAATTAACTTTTTCTAACAATCTTATGCTAAAAATCACTCATGTAATTTAATTTTAAAAAACATAAAATTTATCTAACAAAATTTAATAGACAAAAAATTTTAACTTTCGAATTAAATAGTTAGTTCTTTATTTTTGGTATATTTGAATTTGATTTTTTTTCTCATTTTAAATGCTTAGAGACCAAAATGTCCCATATTTTGAATGGTGAGAGACTTCAAGTGGATTTTTAAGTGCTGAGGTACTTAAAGAACCAAATTAGGTGTTTACTCGTTTAGTTATTGGCTTTTTCTATAATTGAGTGGAGTGTCATATTTTTTATAAGTTTGGGGTTAAATGTCTTAAATGTCACTCCCATAGTTTCTGAGCTGGATAAAACCTCTTTCTGGACTGATCCAAGGTTTAGGAAGCATTAGCTTTTAGGGCCCATTTGTTAACTGAAATGTCCTTATTTCTATTCCTTTGATGTGGTAGTGAATTCCAAGACAGACTTGAAATGTCCTAATGGATAAATTCTTGGTTGCTCCTGGAGCACCATATGGATTATGCTCATAGTCAATAATAGAATGATATTTTAGATAAGAATGTAAGTTAATGATAAATTCTATCTTAAAATATTATTATATTATTGTTGTAAGTATATCTATATGGTGCTTCATGAGTATATATGAATTTTTTGTCTCAATGACGATTCACAATGTTGATGCTATACAATATGTTGTGTATATCTTACTAGATTCAAAGATATGAGTTTCTTTCTATCTACCTTCCTTGTCTATCGGTAAAGTCCTACATTGCTTAAGGATATGACATATAGATAATCTTTACAAATATTTGGGTAGCTTTTCTCTTATAAACTAATTTTTGAGGTTGAGTTAAATTTACTCAATTCTAATATAGTATCATAGCTTATCTTATAGTTATTATTAAACCACTCATAGATGTTTAATTCTACGAACTTATAAGCTACCTTTTCAGGTTAAGCTAGCCCTGTTCAATTCTAAAACCTCTCATTCTCAACTTTGTGGCTTTCTGCTATTCACTTGTTTCAACGCATATCTTTACTCGATTTCTACTTATTACAATTGACAAGGAAAATATTAAATCTCCAATTATGGAAGGACTTGATGCTTTAGTAAGTAGTATTATTTTTTATTTAATTCTCTTTGTGCTTTATCAGTTAGATCATATGATAGCAAAGATGGTAAAATGGGTAGGACCCCCTGGGTTGATTTGCATAACTCGCAATTTTTAGTGGGGTGAGTTAATATTTTCAACCCGCAAAATAATTAGAATGTGCATAACCTGCTTCGCTCAATCGGCAAATTGAAGTGAGGTGGGGCAGGGTAGATTTAGCTTACAGGTCACTTTTTTTTTATTTTCATCTTTTTTTTTTCACATAATACACATAATATTTGGACTTTTTTTTTGGTATTTATATAACAATGGTGGATTCCATAGTTTTTTTTTTGGACAATGTTGTTGATTATATTTATATTTTACAGACCATATTATTGTCTTGTTCATTATGAATTTATACTTTATTGTAAACATGGTTAATTTATGGAGTGTGAATAATGTGTTTGGATCTGAATATTGGCTTGTGAATTTCTCTGTTGTGGTTATTTTGATTAAAAATTCTATCTTGTTCTTATTAAAAATTGTGATTTTTAACTTTTTTAGAGTTAAAAGTAAATGGTTTAATACTTGAGTAAATGAAATGAGTTTCTTTATATAAATATTATTTTGTTGCATTTAATTAAAAATTTCTTTAATTTTTAAAAAAAATTGGATGAATTAATTTATATAAAAAAATTTTATTTTCTATTTTTTCGACCAACCAACCCGACAACGCGCAGCAGGATTAGGTAGGCTAGTATATTCAATCCAAATTACTAATGCAAGTTAGCTCATCCTACTCCACTTAAAGCTTGACCCGTAGCAAGGAGAGGTGGGTTGACTAGTTTGCCATTATTATATGATAGAAGCATAAAGCACAATTTTTTTTTTTTTTTTTAACATTGCAAAAAATGTGCAAACGGATAAGTACCAACAAATTATTCATTAAATTATTTAATTCTAAAATTATTATTACGAAGCTGAGATATGTTATAATACAAAAATCTTACTTTGATTTCGTAATAAATGAAATAATATATGCTTTACTTTTTAAAAGTAGAAAAATAATATAAAAATACAAAATAAAAAATAAAAATGTCCAAATAAATCCGTAAAAACACAAATATAAATATTAGTTATATACAAAGAAAGAACCTTGAGTCGAATCTAGCAAGTGGATTTTGACTTTGTGATTTGGAAAAGTATTTTGATATTAGTCATATTTTAAGTGAATTTTACATATGTTACTTTTAAAATGTGTTTTTTTTTTTTTTTGAAAAAACCAAAAGGTTATTATTGTATATACACCTTTCATAAATGCTACTTAATTAATTTTGTTATAATAATCTTACGCTAGAAATCTCTCATGTAATTTAAATTAAAAAAACTTAAAATTTATCAAAGGAAATTTTAATAGGCAAAAGTTTTTAACTTTCAACTAAATACTATTTAAAATTTATCAAAGGAAAATTTAATAGGCAAAATTTTTTATCTTTTGAACTAAATACTAGTTAGTTCTTTTTTTGTATATTTGAACTTGATTTTTTTTTTCTTCTCATTGCCTAATTAATAATTTCATGACTGTTATGCATTGTTAAAAATAATTATTGAAGAAATAATTAGAATTTAACTTATTCTTTTTTTTTTTTTTTGCGCTCTTGTTGCCCTTTAATTACTTTCTTTAATACGAATTATTTATTAAGAGTTTAATTTCAATGTAATAGTTATAAACATTAAGAAGCCACACAAGTAACTTTCTATAATTTTTTTCTTTTTTGGGGATTTCCTGCTAACTATTATAATGAGAAATTGATGAATCTATTATAGCATATGTGGTTTGGATGTTTTATTATAATGTCATGTTCTTTAGTTTTATTTTGGTTCTTGCCACATGATAACTTTAAAATATTTAAAGTTGTTATGTATTTTATTTTTTTAAAATAAACAATAAAAATTAAAAAAAATATTTACTTTCTTTTTTCTTGATGAGTTAAGCATGCTCCAGATTAAATATAAGCCATAGTAGTTACTATGTTACATTCACATGATGAATTCTATTAAATAAGGGTGTATTTATTTCAATTTTTTTTTTTTTACAGAAAAAAGTATCCTTTTAACAAAAGAGTAAGCTATTTTGATTCTTAAAAGATCAATATATTGATAAATTCGTTCTTAAAAATTTTTATTAGTCCATGATACTCTAATAATCAATTCTATTATTTTTAATGGGTTCTATTAGTATTAATAAAAGATATTTTATGGACTAATTTATGAACATATTGATTTTTTAAGGACAAAATTTTCAGTATGTTGATTTTTTTTAGGCTAATTTATTAGCAAACTAATTATTGAGGTACTATAAGTTAATCAAACATCTTTTACATATTAGTTTGTTAGTATATTAATCTTTTAAAAGTCAAAATAGTAATTATCCCTTAACAAAAGAAAAATCACTTTTTAATAGAAGATATTTATCTTGATTTCTACTTAAAAATTAAAAAAATTAATTTTTAGCTTATAAATAAAAGTGAGATAAGTAATTTATGTGAAAAAAATAAAGCTAAGACAAGTAATTTATGTGAAAAAAATATTTTTCAAGTTAAAAAATTAACTTTTTTAAAAAAATCTATAACAAATGCACTGAAATATTAAAATTAATTAAAAATCAATTATTTATAAGAAATATAATTTGTATCTAACATTTACAAATTTAATATGAATAAATCATCTCATATAAAAATTTCACATAACCTTATTATGTCATGTGTTGATTTTCATTGTAAATTAGATTCTTTTGTAAGTCCTATACTTGATCTAACCTTTTTAATCAATGACAAAAATTACATGAATTTTCACATGAAAAGATCTATGTCCAAGAAAATAATGTGAAAAAGGGTAAAGATACCTAATGGTAACATGTAATTATTCCAACATAAAATTGGCCAAAACTGGCACTTAATAAGCACGTACCAATTTGTTGTTTCTTTAATGAGATTTACCAATTTATGTTAGCTGACAGATAAGTTAACTCCTTCAGTTTGAAGCAAAGTATTGAGGGTCAAATGACACACAAATGTCTAGGAAAATTATGTGAAAATGTGAAAAATCATAAATTACCTATAGATAAAATGTAATTTTCCCAACATACAATTGGCCAAAACTGGCAGCTATAAATCAACACTGCAAAAAGAACGAAAGACCTATTAAATCCCAAATTAAAGTCTGAAGCAGAGGAAGGAAGGGAATTCTTGATTTAACTTTCTTTGTTGTATTCATCATGAATTACCAACATCGGTATTTCTTCTAAGATAAAATGCTTTCACAAGTACACAGCTGATGCAACTTTTGAAAATCTCCTGAATTTGAGCTTAGGATATTCCACATACTGAACATCCAGATGGAGTCAAGTGCAAACAAATATTGTGAGGTACTGCCTTTCTCTCTACAAAACTGATAGTACTCAACAAAATTTCCTTTGAAAGGCACTAAACTATTTCCGTTTCTAATCGAGTGAAACATGAAAATCAATGCACTGAAGGTATCTCCGTAAATCCTAATAGTGAAAGAGCCTTCAATTGTGCTTCGAATAGATCATTGAGAGCAACCTGAACTTCCATCTGATCATACCAAGGGATAATTCAGACTTAACAAAAGAAGAACAATTGGTTTATCAAAGGGGAGTTCCTTCAGCTATTAACTAATAGAAGTTGCATATATAAACGAAAAAACATTTGTCTGAAGTATATATTCTTCATTCCAACAATTCTGGGGATATTTAAAAGTATGTCTACTTGCTTAGTATCTTGTTCAACTTGGCAGGATATACATTGATTCATGCTTGAAGACAAGGAAATATATTTTCTTTTAACATCATCTTCAAGACAAGAAACCGCAACTTTTAATATCACGTTTAAAGGCAAGAGGCTATACCTTCTCATCAAAGAAAATGAAAATTCGTTCAACTTTTCTTGCTGGCTTAGTGGCTTTCTTATGTGAGTGCAGTAACGTGCTGCTATTTTGGTCTTTACCCCTTCCGAAATCTGTTCAAAACATTAAATCATTACTGAGATGTAATCCACTAATCTTAATTGCTTCTATAGAGACAGACATTGAGACAAACAAAACGA